>OX402552.1:1730420-2980420 GCA_948098915.1 Lampropteryx suffumata
TACACCGCTAGTGTAAGTAAACACTACTGTTACCAACCGAATAAGATGCATCATCAAAGATATCTGCATCAGCCTTGGGATGTTCGTAAATCCGGAAACTCCTGCGCACGTTTATTTCACTCGTAAATATAAACGCTCGTGGTATAAAGTAGATGGAAGAGACAGAATTCATTTTATTGTCTTAACTTTTTATTTCATCTAAATCAATTATTTTTGAATTTTATTTGGCAACCGGTTGTTTTTAACCAGCGATATTTTTTTTTTTTCTATCGGAAATAGAAAAAGAAAAAAATATAGACGAAATGGCTTAAGAGCTATTGCAAAATTTATAATTTTTACAGAATCACTAAATATCAATGCTTATGAAGTACATCTACGTTGGAACATTGGGTGGATTGTAATTGATTTAAATAAATAAATGTGAAAAGTCAATCAGCCATAGAACTATCATATCATTACATTGTTTTTTTCTACCATCAAGAGATAAACAGGCTTACTGCCCGCCGAATGAAAGCAGTTACAATGGACCATCTGCAACACCAGAAGCATTGCTGATACGTTGTCTGCCCTCAAGGACATTTTTAGCCAACTTCAAAAAAGGAGGAGGTTCTCAATTCACCGGAATCTTTTTTTTTTAATTATTTTTTATTTTAAAAGGTATACTTCCTAGGGTGTTCCATTTCAATTAATTTTATCGAAATCGAATGAGCGGTTTTTATTGGATCAACAAAAATCTAAAAATGTTATATTTTGATGATATTTTTTAAATACGAGAACTCGATGATCTTTTTAGTTTTTAAAATGTAATTATTATATATTGCTTAAAGCAGTTCATGTTATATTTTGGCCCGATGGCACCTCGATTGTGCTTTGTAAACTGTCAACCAATTCGTGTTTACTGTATTCCTACTTTCTTTGCATTATAACTTACGTTCTAGAGGATTAAGTACACAAGTGGCCACTTCTAGGAACGTCACATCGCTGTCCGAGCCCTCTTAGTGAAGCAATTCCGTTTTATTGCATTAATATGGTGTTATTATAGTGCTTTATGCGCGTCCATAACATTGCGTTTAATTTTCTCGATTTGTTTGCGTTCTATCTTTAGCTGAAATGAAATACTTTGAAGGTTCTGCAAGACAAATTTAGGAGAAATCTATTAAACATTTTAAATACGATTTCGATTAAATAGAAATCAAAGCAGAAATCAATGATCGTCAAAAAATCAATCAATGCCGCGGGACATATGTTTGTATGATCTGCAAGTATTTGTTTCTGGTCTGACTGTTTCTTTGTATCGTATGTATTTACAAAATATATAAGTAGTATATCAGTAATGGGGCATAACACAAGCACTGCTTACTTTGGAGCCAGATGACGCTAAGTGAATTAAAAAAAAAACTATTAAAGTAACAGCTACCGAAACCTGAGCTACGGAGAGATCCGACTTAATCTCTTTCATTTTTCAATGATGTGTAAGCACCACGACCATAAAGCATTTTTGTAAAAAAACTGAAAAACTAACGGAATTCGATAAAATGAATGCACACGTCATCAAAATTATTCCAATACGTAACAAATTAACGAAAAAACAAATTAAGGTCTGAAAAGAAGGACGATGGAACTAATTATTTTTTTCAAATTAAACATTACCTATCTATTGATAAAAGTATGTGGCCAGTGTGTAATAAGAACTCTTTCGACATACATATTTCAATCATTTTTCTTTACCTAATTTCTCGTAACACATTTCCAAAACAAAGGAAAAATACCTTGTAATCCTTAAGTTTACAAAGAAACAGCTTTTAAATATGATTACCAACTTATGACTGTACACATATTATGCATGTAGGTACTTAGATAACTACACACTGTATTAAATTAATACTTACAAAGAAACAAAGGGACATGAAAGTGTGATTCACACACTTTAATTAGGAGACCGCAATTTACTTTGTATTGTGCAGACAGACAGACAGACAAATTAGGGTACGGCGGATAATATTCTAATTAATGTTAATTTGTGTGTCAATCATGGATGTTAATAAATGACCACATGAATGCCAAACAACTAACCGGTAAAAGAAAGAGCAAAATGTTTTTTCTGGAAAGCGGAAACACCGTGTCGGACACCATTTTGTTACGTCATCAGACAGACAGATAATACAGACCCTGGGAAATGTACATAAAGAGTTCGCTTGTTTTAATATGTATATTTCTGCTTTATATTGTGTGTTTTCGGTTCATTGTATGCGCTATCCTGAGACGAAAAAGGTTGCGGGTTCGATTCCCGCTGCGGTACAAATGTTTGAATGATCTGCGAGCATTTGACTCGGGTTTGGGTGTATCTATGTACGAGTATAATATGTAAGTATTGACAAACAAAATAGTATATAAGTAGTATACCAGTCATGTGGTACCCATAACACAAGCTCTGCTTACTTTGGGGCCTGGTGATGTTGTGTGAAATGTAAGGCATTATTTATTATTTATTTATTATTAAATACTTGCAGATCATACAAACTTTTGTCTCGAATTGGGATTCGGACCCGCTACCTTCTGCGTCTCAGCCGGACCTTGTCCCACTGCGCCACTGAGGCCCTTCTGAGGTTTGTATGGACGTTTATAGGTTTATAATGTTTGTTTGTGGCAATCACTGTAACGGCAAAACGAATTTGGATTCAATTTGGTATAGATATGTCTGTGGCCTGGAATAGAAACCACCATTCGTGCGAGGCCACGGGCATAAGCTAGTATATAATAAACACACATTATTAGGATCACACATTGGGCATTAGGATTGCTTAATTTCCCGCGCGTGCACTTTCGGGCCAGTTGCGAGCCTACGGCGGTCGTACTACTGGGTATATATAGATCATGATCAGGATCATGAATCATAAAATGATAAACAGATAGGTACTAAAACTAAGGTTTAAAATAAAAGTAGATATCTAAACTACATACTTAATCATATTACAATCAAATAATCATAGATGCCATTAATTATTGAAATAAAAGGTTGCCTGGAAGAGATCGCTTTTAGCGATCAGCCCGCCCATTGTACAATTTTATTTCTATTATTTCTCCTGTGTTCTTTTTGTGTACAATAAAGTGTTAATCTATCTATCTATCTATCTAAATATGATGATATGATATCTATTTTCGATTGTTCAGAGCGCGACCACAACCACATTAGCATTATTTTTTAAATAAATAAAGATCAGGAGACCAGTGGGAAGTTCAAACCTGAAACCTGAGGGGACGAGTGGGCACAGGGTGCCAATTTAAAGGGACTAGTGGGTTCTGAGCCTAGTGTCAATCATTTTTTGTGTAAGATAGTAAGCAGTGTTCAGACGAAGTAAGAAGTTTAGAGCCGTTTCTAAGTAAGACTGTAACTGACTTAACATACGTAGCTTCTTATTATAACATTAGTAAGAAATATGTTTTCCACGAAACCCTTCACACAATAGGAACTAATTAGTAAACGAGCGGCCTGGTTTCATTCTGAAAACTGCGCAAAAGCACTTTTCCACATCGACATTATGCGTATTAATAATCAAGCCCATTTATTCTTTGAAGTTAGTCATAATGACTCATTTGTGTTTGATGTCTTTGTAGAACTTAATAAATTCTAAGACATGTGCCAACTGCAAGACTTCTTCGTCTTCTTCTTCTTATTGTGTCTCAAGTTTTTGAACCAGTGTGGTGAAAGGATTCATGTAAGCCTAAGAGGCACCTTGGACCCTTGTGCCCTTACACCTGCACATGGTAACCTAATAATATATATAAAACTTATTAATGGATCACGTAAGACATTCGCACGGTGTCGCGTGTCAGGGATGTTGTATTTTCCTGAGCATGATACCTTTCAGCTGGAACCCGGGGTCCATGATTGACGAGACACGATTCGTCGGCACTCTCACCATAAATGAATTGAAATTCATGTTACAGCGAGATTCCAACTTTACGACTCTCATGGTGAGCCCGGTCTTCTGCTTCATGTATTCCACGACCCCCTCAGCCTTCACGGCGTAGTGAACCCGTGACAGGTAGAGTTGAGTGGTGGGTACCTCGGCACGTAGAAGGCACATCTGCTCTAGTGCAGCCAGAGCGGCCTTGCCGCACTGGTTACGATTAGTGAGTTTCCTCTTCTTCCGTTCTACGAGGGTGAAAGGCTAAAAATAAACTGGACCGAGGGGGTCGCCTTGCTTACATCCAATGGCAGACGAAATATCATTGCCCGATAGATCATTTTAGAAGGTGAGCCATAACACTGCCACAGAAATCGATAAATTTCTGTTTATAATTTATAAAAGCAAGAAAAATTAAAATGAAGAAAAATAAAATTTCGTAGATAGGGGTGCTATCTACGAAATTGAAGTCGTTTTTAATATCCATTTTTTTTTAAGTACTTTTTTGATAATTTTTGAAGCCTTTCTGTGTCCCTTGAAGAAGCGAGCCTGAGAACACATCGTGCACTCTACATGTTTTGGTAAGGACATGACAGCATTATTAACATTTCTATTTGCATTTTGCGGTTATGTGCATTGTGCCATCACCTAAATAAAAATAAATAATCTAACTGAATTACAGTGGCAGACAGGCAAAGCGCACGCGTGGTAGCTCGACTGGCAACGGCAACCGCGCTCAAGGTTCTCTGCTCTGCCTCAAGGCCCCAAAAGGCGTGGAAAAAATATTTCTGAAAAAAATCAAAATCAAAAGGTAAGTCAGATAAGAAAAGAGAGGTCTAGATGAGAGTTTTTTTTTTATTATAGAAAATAAACATTCGCGTGTTGGGATATATCAGCTAACTTTTTTTTATATCATAAGAGCCAGGCTTACGGCCTGCCTGATGGTAAGTGGTTACCGTCGCCTGTTTGCTTTTGGTTCATTTTATATCATGGCGGAACAACCTCGCAAGGAAGATGCCACAAACTGCACGTATGCGGAAGGAAAAACCTTACGCCTTCGTTATAAGGTATAGTAATTCCAAAAGTACAGTATAAAAAACATAAAAATTCGAGTGTGATTTTGACATACTGAAGCTTCATTACCGATTTAGCCTAAAAAAACTGATTCTTAGCAATAACAATAATATTAAAGTTGATATTGCAATACAAAATTGAACATTTGTGTGATGAATATAGGAATTAATTCTGTGTCTGGGAGAAATATAGTATCATAAGTATGTATTTAAAAATATATAGTATCATATAATTATTCTATCAGTAACCATAAGACAAGCTATGCTTAGTTTGGGGCAAGATGGTGTCGTATGCATTGTTCACCAATATTTAGTACATGGATGACCGAGCAAAAATTCATAATTCAATATTTATTTTACTTATTCAATAAAATTACAAGGACACTTTGAATCGTCTTCTTACATGCTAGTGAATCTAGGTGCCGGTTCCTCCTAACCCCAGTTCAAGAAGAATCCGGCAAGAAACTTGTCTTAACACTTTTTTGTATGATCCTTGACAATTTTGTTACGGATGCCGAGTCGAGTTGGAGCTGATTCATCCCAAGCTTTTTTGTCATCTAAATAATCAGATATTTTATAATATGCTTTAATAGACAGTTTCTGTTTAATTACGTTTTTAAATTTGCCAATCGATAAATCTAACACGTCGCTTGGGACCTTGTTATAGTAGCGTACACATTGCCCTATAAAAGACTTATTAACTTTAGCGAGCCTAACAGTGGGAACAGCGAGTTTATCTTTATTTCTAGTGTTAATACTATGATTGCATATTTGCATGCAATGCATTGCAATGCATATTTTTGTGCACATACATTAAATTTTCGTATATATACTGACAAGGCACTGTCATAATATTAATTTCTTTAAACTTATTTCTAAGTGATTCTCTAGGGCCCATGTTATAAATTGCACGAACAGCCCTCTTCTGCAGCACAAATATGGTGTTAATATCAGCAGCACTCCCCCACAACAGAATGCCATACGACATAATGCTATGAAAGTAGCTGAAGTAAACGAGTCTAGTGGTATCTACGTCGGTAAAATGACGGATCTTTTTAACAGCGTATGCCGCAGAGCTGAGTCTCTTCGACAATTTATCTATGTGCGGGCCCCATTGCAGAGCTTTGCTCGTTATAAAACACGGATAAAACGATGTTTGCTAAAAATAAACCTAGCTATGTCGATTTATTGCCCCCAAAACCCCCTGCTTATTAAATTTAATGAAAATCGCTGGAGCCGTTTACGAGATTCAGATTATATATATACATATATACAAGAACTGCTCGTTTTAAGGTATAAATAGATATAATTATTAGATAGATAGATTTATTAATTAAATCTAGAACTTAGATTTTCTGACAGTTCTAAATGAAATGCTTGAAAAAAGTTTATTACATAGGTGCTTCTAAAAATTTGTTGTCGTGATCTGAGTTAGAATTTTTTTTAGGAATACAATCTATATAAAAAACAAGATCACGACTGTTATCGGCTCAGAGACACCTCCTTAAATATTTATTTACTTCAATCTTTGTCTAAAGGGAGTAGTCAGAGTCACGACCAAATATTATATTAGACACATGCCCACGCATTGCTCAGTAGTTAGTATTCCGTACGTGACAGGTTGCAAGCCCATCGCCGCTTATAGGAATACTAACTAATGACGCACTCATTTTAGGAAAATTCCATTTGTGCGAACAGGTTTGAACCCACGATCATATGATCAGAACGAAACACCAACAGTGCTCTTTTTTTTTTAAAATATAAGAAAATGTACATTAGGTATTATAATAATGATGAATAAAAAAGTCGGCAATTACTAAAACAATCAAATCACTTTTCAAACGTTACAAGAGTATCCCGAAATATATTTGACAGAGCAGAGAATGCTCACAAAAACGAATAAGTAATTATTTTAACGAGAATTTTCCAGAAAACGATTGAAAATGACAATAAAAGATTAAACAAAATAAGGACTTGTATTGTCAGGATTTATACCTCAACATATTCCGCAAATACTAATTTCAATTGTCACATAAAGTTGAGAATGTCCACATAAACTAAACGTGTGTCAAGTGCGTTTGTTTGTTTTTAGCCCACAAAAACACACTTTATTCCAAAGGAGAACGATTTATTTTCCGAAAACAATTCTTGAATAAGACGTAATAACCAAGGCCGAAAGAGAAACCGAAGAGATACAATTTCACAATAACTCGCGAGAAATGGCATTTAAAACGATTTTAATAAGAGTTATATTTGTATAGCAGTACATTAATTACTAAAGTATTTTTCCTGCAGTAAATATATCTACAAAAACGAGGTACTTTTATTTAACAACCTTTTTGAGATCTTGAATTAAATAAAATGAACAGCTTTATAAAACATGGCATGAAGTTAAAAATAAATCCCATGTTTTTTTAATCTATCTCACTGGTACCTTTTCCATCTTATAGGAGTATCATCAAATGATCTGGATCCTTTGAGGTATCTATCTGTACTTCAATTAAAATAGATTATCATTCAGAGCTGTCATCGAAAAAGTGTGTAGTTTTCCATATTTATAGAAGTTTTTTAAACTAATAGACATGTTGAATGAATTCACTGATTAAGCTACCACTTAGAAACGATGTCAAAAAATGAAAGCTATGTCATTTCATGAAAATTAAAAAACAGTCAATTGCAAAAATTTATTTATTACAATCGGTTACTATTACTAGAGTAATTACTGCTTTAATTCATTTTGATTTTTTTCGGTTTTTACATGTTTTAAATCACAAAAACATACTTTTTTATATTCATCTCAATAGATATAAGTACATAGTAACGGTATACGGATTTTATCTTTACTTGTGCTGTGAGACCTTGCTTCTTGCCAAATTTCATGATTCTAGGTCAACAGGAAGTACCCCAAATTCAATATAACTTTTTCAATAAAATCAAAAGGATCACTTTGAATCGTCTTCTTACATGCTAGTGAATCTAGGTGCCGGTTCCTCCTAACCCCAGTTCAAGAAGAATCCGGCAAGAAACTTGTCTGGTCTGGTCTGGTCTGAAAATAGCGGCATTAATTTTTTTTAATTGTTATAATAAATAATACCGAATATTTCACTCAGCATCATCTGGCCCCAAAGTAAGCAGAGCTTCTGTTATGGGTAACATGACTGATATACTTTTTTTGTAAATACTTACATATTACGCTGTATTTAGGCCGTATTTTTTGTTCGTGTTGATTTAGATGCTCGGTTTTTCTACAGCTTCAAGAGACCTTAGAATTTAGTTTTAATATCAGCTTGATATCTCCACGCTTTTCTAAGAAAAAGGATCTTGACAAACATACAGACAGACAGAAGGGACAACGTAGTGTTACAATAATGGTTCCTATTTCCTTTTGAGGTGCGATACCCTAAATATGACGGATGCTAGAAGATGATTTAATTTAATAAAGTCACTTTTATTTAAAATGATATAGAATAAGTTAGTATACTATATATTAGTGTAATTTTAAAATGTTTACATTTAGAATTACAACAAAAAGAGAGTGGTATACGAGTTGGTGCTAGGGACTTGTTCCCAGGGCTTCCAAATCTATTGTTCTAGTTGATTCAAAATCTTCATTTACAAAATCGCAATCGGTATCAAATAATGAGGAATTTATTTCAAGAACGTCTTTGTACAGTCAATGTATTGGATATCATTTTTACTGACTTACCCGGTACCCGTATCTACTTCCGTCGGGTAACAAGGAAATGCTTAGTTTATAGAGAGGAACAGTTGTAACAAATAACCAGATAAAGCCTAGCACGCGCTAGTTTTAATTCGCGTGGTTTAAACCGCGTTGTTCTGATGTCTTTGTAATTTTTAACGTGATTTTTTCGTCTAGGCTTTTTGACTATGAAACTGCTGTTCGTATTAAACATAACATTTTTTGTCTGGGATCTAGTTTAATTATTTAATCAAAGTATTTTCATGATCTATACATTTCTGCCATCTCATAGGAAGATCATTAAAACCTACGCGATATTACTCTGGGGACTTGGACTGAACAAACAGTGTGAAGGTATTCTGTACTGCTTCCAAAAAATATTTCTTTTACCTTGCAAAAAAATTACCAAATTGCGGAAAAAATTGTAGACGGTTAGGGCCCAGTCCAAAGAGTACAGAAAATGATGGATGATTTCTACCTGCAGATCTTGTAGTGTTAAAACGGTTTCTCCAGCAGTATGATGACTTCGAGGAGCAATAGGTCTTCGAGGAGCTGTCTCTCTGTGAGCTTCGCATCGTTGTTCGCAGTTCTGTACAGATCATGTCTGTTATTACTTGACCGGATCTGAGGAAGCTGTAGTGAATTACGTACACCATTAAGTGATCACCAAAGAGGGTTACCTTTCTATCGCTTTCTGTATGTCAGCGCTTTAGGGCATTGTTGCAGCGTATGACCTGAAGTCAGACATTGCGGTTCGCTTTCGATTATCGTAAAGCATCCACTATTCGTCGCACGTCATAATCCTGCCCAAAATCCCTTCATTTCTGTACCGATTTCACAATGCAATGCAATCTTCAACCTCTGCAGGTCAGTCAAATCATGAAGCATCAATATTTTATTTTTTATTTTACTAATTTGGTGCAAATGGGTCAATAATGTGTGTAACTACTAACTAAAGTGATTAACGTCAAACCATGTTACGAATTTCTTGGTAGTCTCGTATGGATTGGCTTCCACTATCATTCAAAGTCAAAGTCAAAGTCAAAAGATTATTTATCCAATACAATCACAAGGATCACTTTGAAACGTCTTATGTACTAGGTGAATTTAGATGCCAATTCATCCTAACCCAAGCCCGAGAAGAATTGGCAAGAAACTCGTCTTGGTTCTAGCGCTTAACTGTCTGACGGCAGAGCGACATGAGGCCATGCATTCTTATTAATAATATAGTCATCTATATTATAATAAGCTTTCTTCAAAAGACTACCATTTATGTATGCTTTAAATTTCTTAATAGTTTAGTAGCATTTTCTGTATGTATAATTTATGTTTATTCCTAGTGTTGATCTCAATATTTTGCTGAATCCCATCTCTATTTTTATGTGTGTATAACAAATTTTCATATATATAGGGTCTTTCATTAGGCGTGTCCTATCTTTAAATTTAAATAAAACAAAGTGTGTGTGATATATTATCGAAATTATTTATTTATTTGAAAGATGTAGTGATGCCACTATGTATGGAATATGACATCATTCAACATGTCCGCCACGGCTTCTCTGGGTGGAGCGCATGCGCATGCGTATCCAATTTTCCATGACTTTTGCGCATAAATCAGGCTGAATTTGACTTATGGCATAGGTTATGCTGGCTTTGAGGGCCGCTGTGATTTGAGGTTTATTCACATAGACCTGCGACTTAAGAAAACCCCACAAGAAAAAGTCTAGCGGGGTTAAGTCACAAGATCTCGGTGGCCAGTTCACATCAGCTCCACGTGAGATGACCATGCCCTCAAATCTCTCATGCAGAATATTCAATGTGGCATGAGCTGTGTGGCACGTAGCGCCGTCTTGTTGAAACCACATGTCTTTGGTGTTCAGATGATCCAGTTCATGCCAAAAAAAGTTGGTAATCATCGACCTATAGCGCTCGCCGTTGACAGTGATGGCCTGGCCAGTTGTTCTCAAAGAAATATGGCCCGATGACGCCGCCAGCCCAAAACCCACACCAAACTGTAACTTTTTCGGGATGCATTGGACGCTCTTGGATCTCATGTGGATTGGTATCGTCCCAAGTTCGACAATTTTGTTTGTTTACGTACCCATTCATCTAGAAATGGGCCTCATCGCTGAAGATAACTTTTCTGTGAAAATTACGGTCAGTTGCTAACTGCTCCAGTGCCCATTCAGCGAACACACGTCGTTGTCTATGGTCGTTTACCTTCAATTCCTGGGTGAGTTGAATTTTCTACGGGTGCAGGCCCAAGTCACGACGTAAAATTCGCTAAGTTGTGGTCTGTGAAAGGCCGAGTTCTTGTGAGCGACGCGAAATCGACTGCCTCGGATTCTCCTGCTCACTCTCACGGACAGCGGCGATGTTTTCGGCAGACCTTGCGTTTCGTTGACGTACAGGTGTTGGTCGATCATTTACCGAACCAGTGGTGTCAAATTTATCCACCACACGACGAATAGTCCTCTCGGTAGGACGATTATGGCGACCGTAAAATGGGCGAAGCGCGCGGTGCGTTGCCCGAACAGAACACTCATTTTGATAAAACAATTTTATCATTTGCACGTGTTGTTGAATGCTATAGCTATCCATGATAATTTGGCAAAACAGAATGAATAAATTACAACCAATTTGACAGATGTAGCTTCAACAAGATGGCCGCTACCAACTGTCAAAGTTCGGACGTGCCTATTGGAAGACCCTATATATTGTAAAGCTATTGTGAGAATATTAATTTCTTTGAATATTTCTCTTAAAGATTCTCGTGGTTTCATTTTATAAATGGCACGTATTGCCCTTTTTTGAATTACAAATATTTTACCAATATCAGCTGGTAAAATATTTTTAATTTTTTTTTTTTAATTAAGTGAAAGATTATTTACAGTGAACCAGTTAAGAACTAACGATAAGGATTCATTTACGTTATCGCAAATACTGGTTTTACCTCAATCAACTTTAAAAATTGAAAACGTATCGTCTGCAAATAAAACTATATCACAAATATTTTTTACAAAAAAAGGTAAATCGTTAACATATACTAGGAATAAAAAAGGGCCTAGTATCGATCCCTGAGGTACCCCTATATCAATAATTGATCTCGAAGACCTTTCACCACCCACGTCTACTTTCTGGACTCTATTGGATAGATATGACTGTATGATGTCAATCGCCCGGTTTTTAATGCCATAATATTTTAACTTTGTGATTAGGGTTGCATGACTCACACAGTCAAAGGCCTTAGATAGATCGCAGAATACCCCAACTGTATCCTGTGACTTCTCCCAGGCCTCAAATATATGCTTTAAGAGCGCTATACCTGCATCAGCTGTTGATCGACTTTTAGTAAATCCGTATTGATTACTATGTAGCAGGCCGTTAACGTTAAAGTGGTATAGTAACTGATTAAGAATTATTTTTCCAAAGATTTTACTTAAAGCAGGTAATATCGATATCGGTCTATAATTAGCGAGATCACTTTCACTTCCAGACTTAAACATAGGAATGAGTTTACTGTGTTTCATGAGATCGGGAAAAACTCCCTCGTCGATACATCTATTAAAAATATAAGCTAAACATGGTGCAATATTTAAGATAATGACACCCAGCACCTTTGTAGACATTCCCCAAAGATCTTCTGTATTTTTATATTAATTAACTTGAATGCTTTTACAATACTAGCCTCGTTAATGTAGCTAAAACTAAACTCATTCTTACATTTTGCAACACTAGATTCTAATAGAACGGAAGCTCTGGAGACTGAAGAGTTTAACGATTTGGTCACTATTTTTGGTATATCTGAGAAAAAACTATCAAATGCATTCGCAACATCCTGTTCTTTAGTCAAACTTGTACCATTTATATTTAATTTGAACTGTATATTGGGAGCCCTTGATTTACCTGTTTCATTATTAATTAATTTCCAAGTTGCTTGTATTTTATTTGTTGAATTTTCTATTATTTTTCTCAAAAACAGTGACTTAGCCGCATGACAAACTTTTTTGAAGACTTTTGAGTAATTCCTAACATATAAGATAAAAACTGGATCATCTAACATTGTCTCTCTGGTAGCATATAATTCATACAATGTATTCCTACTTCTATAAATACCCGGTGTAGCCCAGTCGACAAATCTAGCACATTTTTTTGTTTTGCAGGTTTTTACTGTAAATATATCAGCATGTTCTTTAATTATTAAATTAGACAATGTGGTGAAAAGATCATTTGGATCATCGATGCATGGTACAAGGTAAACTTTGTGTTCAATTCTACTTTGAAATGTTTTGATGCGGCTCTCTGTCGGTCGGCGGTCGGTGAGTAAAGTTCTGAGCTTCAACTATACGATCACAAGAAAAGGTGGCGCAGTGACCGTAATGGTCAGAACTAAAATGTTTTAGTACACACTTATGAACTGGTGTGCAACTGCAATAAATGTTATCTAGACAAGTGGCTGTTGTTAGTGTCACTCTTGTAGGTTCATCAAAAAGAGGACTTAAATTGAAACACCTAAATAAGTTTAAAAGTCTTTCAGATAATGGATCAATCGGAATATTTATATTAAAATCACCACAAACTATTATGATTTTATCACAATTTCAATTCATGATTAGATATTTACCTTAATTGCTGACCTTCCTGGCCTGGCTAGCCTTCCTCGTGGTTCATTCTTCAAGACGAAGACGAAGTGATCAAATTGATTAAATCGAAAACGCACGGCTAATGAACGGATAATTAGCCGTGTCCTCTCCAAATATTGCATTATGTGGAGAGCTGAATCTGCTGCGTTAGTTATACGTCGGAACTCGTATTTAAAAAATACTCAAGATTTCCATGTATATGTCGATATTTACCTTTAAACCTGATGACCGAGCTTTGTTCGTCATAAAACACGGATAAAACAACGTTTTCTAAAAATGAAACTTAGCTAGATCGATTTGTCGCCCCCGAAACTCCCTGCATACCAAATTTAAAAAAAATTATAAATATTCATATGGACAAGAATTGCTCGTTTAAAGGTATTATATATAAATGTAATATGTAATATATTTATACAATTTTTGTATTTTAGTTATCAAGCGAAAAAGTTTCACTATAAATTCCACACCATGCACCAGGCTTAATTTTAATTCAAGGTATGAATACATTAGAACTGCAATTTCATATTTAAATCCCTAATATTATTAAACTGTTTAATTAAAATTTCATGCCACAGAATACTGCCACAGCAGACTGCTGTGTGTGCAGACTGCACGAATACAATTATTTTACATTATATTTACCCACATTGTCCCTCTCTTTCTATTGCGTAACTCTATCTAGTCACGCGTCACTTCTCTACGAATTTTCCCACCAGATTGGGTGCGCCAATGAACTTGGAAATGAAGTTTACAAGTACATTGGCGCACACAAGTACAAGTAATTCATACTCTGTATAATATACCAAAATTCCTAAATGATGTAATAAATAAATAAATAATCCCAGACATTTCACACAGCATCATCAGGCCCCAAAAGTAAGCAGAGCTTGTGTTATGAGTACCACATGACTGATATACTACTTATATACTTTTTTTTTGTAAATACATACATATTATACATAGAAACACCCAGACCCGAGACAAATACTTGCAGATCATACAATCATTTGTCCCGCGGCGGGAATCGAAACCGCAACTTTCTGCGTCTCAGCCGGACCTTAGCCCACTGCGCTACAGAGGTCGTCGTAATAAATCCTTATATGTACATACACTTGGATCTGAAGACAGGCTCACACTAAGGCAGCGCTTTCAACTAAACAAAGTCCAAGTAAACACTTAATTGTACGTTTTGCTTCGAATGTGACAATATGTCTCGATAATCGCAGTGAAGCAAGACGGCTGGTAACTTCAAGCTTTGTTTGTTAGGGTTACCACAAACAGTCAGTTAAGTCGTTTTTTTTCAATTGAAGTTATTATTTTTGTATTTTGAGAACCTAGTGTGTAGACAAATCTAATATTGGTATTAAGACATACTAACCTCTGTATTTTGTATATTGACAAATAAATGATCTATCTAAAAAAAAAACCACAAATAATAGTACGGATACTGCACTAGAATACCCTGTGTTTTGTATGTTAAAGGTCTGTACTGATTTTATAAATAAATCAACTGACGGTTAACCGGTTAAATCATCAGTTAATAGCTAACGGATGAGTTTATTTTATAGATAAGCAAGAGTAGGTACTTAATAAAAAAATAATTCACAATTAAATTGGCAGATATTTGTTTAACTATGTACATACTAACTTATTGTGTACCTAAATATAAAAAACGAGCGAGAACGAGTAGTCGTATACGATGTATAACATCTGACATTTCACTTGGTAAAAAGCAACCGCGCGCGCTCATTGGTCAAATCCGTGCGCTTCTCAGGCTTCCTGTTACACACTTCAGTCCTTTTTCACGAAATCACTACCACAGATTGCAGGAAAATTAAACGAAATATATTACACATAAAAAAAAAGCATATACATATGCTATACCAGGGCACCGACTATATTTATACAAAACTATCTATTTATACCGTTCAGCCATTACGGTATAATTGACCATAAACAAACATAAACATCCACACAAACTTCCGCATTTATAAAACGAGCAGTTAATACCTCTTATATCATATTAGAATAGTTTCTTACAAACGTAGTTTTCATATATTATTTGTTCTCAATTCGGTTGTTGTCTTATGTTTCTTAATCTTTCATTTATGAACCGATTAAAAAAAAACGTTTTTTTTTTATAAATTTTGTGTGGAAATTTTATGAAAATCAGTTTAGTACTTTGGTTTTTAAATCAAAAAAGCTAGAAAATTATGTCATCCTAAGTTTTTAACTGACATAAAAAAATAAGAACGTTCTCAGTTCGGGTTTCTTTTTAGTTTTTAAAACATAATTACTTATGGTTAATTCTTAGCGTCAACCCTGCGCCCGTCTTTCCCGTCTTTACTTTTAATCTGTCCGTATTTTCCGCGAGAGTGTCGCGTATTTGTCTTTTGTTCAACGATTCCATCCACCCGGAAACAGGATAGTCGATCCTCCAGCAATTGGATACAATTTAATATATTTTAAATCACGCCATAGAAGGTGCTTAAATGCAAAATAATCTTCATCGTCGTGTCGATGATACATTTTAATTACCTTAATTGTATAAATAAAATATTGGTGAACCATTTACTCAACATCATCTAGCCTTAAACTAAGTATTGCTTGTTCTTTGGGAACTGGATGATTGATAGAATCCCTACTAATATTATAAATGCGAAAGTAACTCTGTCTGTCTGTATGTTACGTTTTCACGCCTAAACCGCTAAACTGATTTTGCTGAATTTTGGCATAGAGATAGATGGGACCTTGGAGAAGGACATAGGCTACTTTTTATGTAACTACCATGCGTGCAAAGCCGCGGGCAGCAGCTAGTACTTATATATTTTGATATACACACTTATGATACGATTCCCTCCCAGGATAATAATTTGTGGTATGAACATAGGTGTTTGTTCTGTATCTGAGTGCTATTAAGTGTCTTATGTATGTATTCAAAAATATTATAAGTACCTACTAAGTAAGTCATCTGGTTATCATAATACTTAGTTTGGGGCTAGATGGTGTTGTAATGTTTATTTATTTGTAACACTCATCATCATAATCACTGGCCTTCGTTCATCTGTTGAAGACGATTTAGGTGGCGTCAGTCAAGTTACAGAGCAGTTATTTGTAATTGTATACTTTCGTTCATAGATCCACTCCAGCAAGATGAGGTGGGTGAAGTTTCCTCTTCACTGACGCCACTCTGCCTGGGATTATGTTTGATAGCGCAGGGCTTATAAACACCTTGTAACACCCAGACACACAACAAACATCTATTTATGCATGGTGTTTAAGATTACGCTTCCTGTATTTAGCAACAGCACCTTTTATAGCTTTTTAGGTGGATGCGTATAGATCGCTTTAAGTACCACTTTAAAATACAGGATAAATAATTAAAATGTGAAAGAACTGTACATTTTTAGGATAAGTAAAACAGTTTTTCCCGCTTGGGTCATATGAGAGACAGATCGACCGAAGAACCACACCTTTACTGATTGCCACGTTATGGATAGCTGCTTTAGTCGCTCCTGGGTATTGTTTTTATGTAACTAACCATTGATGACTCTGAGTGTGGTAGTCTTGAATTGTTACTGTTATTAACTCTATCAACTCTTTTTCAAAGCTTACGTAAAGGGTAGTCATGTGCAAAAAGCATATTATAATATAAATTACTATATATTGTTGAGAAGAATGCATGGTCTCATGTTGCTCTGCCCTCGGACAGTTAAGCGACACATTTGAAATGTATAAACTCTCTTGTATTCGTAAGATGGATCATGCAAAAAAAGCGCTAGGACCAGGATGAGTTACTTGCCAGTTCTTTTTGGGCTTGTGTTAGGACGGATTGGCAACTAAATTCACCTAGTAGGTATGTAAGACATTTCAAAGTGATCCTTGTGATTGTATCGAATAAAAATGTTTTTGATTTTAATTTTGGGGTATGATTAGAACAGATAAAGGAACAGGTATCGTTTTAACATCTACTGAGAGTAAGCCGTCCCGTGTATGAACGGTTATGGTTTTTTTTATCTGCATACATTTTTTTCGGCATTTTTAATACAACTATCTTATTGGTCACCAACTTTATGTCATCCTCAGCTATAGGACAAGAAAGTAATTTTTGTATGTATTGACTGTCTAGAACAACCTTTTTTGAAATTGATTTATCTAACCATCTCATTACATTAGTTAACATCAGTTGATAGATCGTTTTAAACGATCCTTAGATAGCTCAACTGTTTCACATGTATGTTTTATATTATTCTGTACATTTCTATAATTATTTTTGTGAATAAATTAACTAACTACCGAAAACCTAATCTTAAAGTTACACCTAAAATTTACATCTTACATGGTAGCGTAGTAAATCTATTTAGGAAACGTGGAATAAATGCTACTTCAAAGGTGTTCTGAAGTAATATTTGCATTATCAATCAACAGCAGTCGACACGTATCAGATTATAATAATCAGTGGCAGCGCGCCCTCACGCGCGAATTAGCCGGTAAACAGCAATGTTTCACCCCGAGACGGACGCCGGACGGTAATGCGACTACCCGTGGTATTGCATATCATGCTGGCGGCGGCGGCGGGCGGGTCACTCACCCACCGCGTCTGACTACATCGAGCCACGAATAATACGACACGATAGTAGGCCTTGAGCTTTATTTCGCATAAACACAGAGAAGACAACCACTAAAAGTATTGAATACAAATATTTAGCACAATTCCAATCTATTCTAATAAGTTGGGCACAAAATAAATTTGACACGAGTTTCGCTTCTCCACGAGGCATCCGCACGGAAAATTCAACGCTCCGCTTTGGAACGAAGAGTTCCAGTAAACGCCAACACTGCAAACAGTATCACTCGAAGCAAAAGAGCTTCTCTGCAGACTTGTTGCTCCGTCGAGCGCTGGAATGAAATTTCATCAAGATGATTAAATTCGTTTTGTGCATAACTCGTTAGAATAGATTGACGGGATAGTACTAAATATTTGTATACCTAATCTTAATTTTGTAATGGATTTCCATAAAGTTACGCCTGAATCAATTAGTCAAGATAAAATACAAGAGGAAAATAGATAGTGCCAGATATTTCACACTGCATCATCTGACCCTAAAGTTAGCAAAGCTTGTGACTGATATCACATGACTGATATATTACTTATACATTATTTTTTTGTAAATACATATTATATATAGAAACCCGAGACAAATACTTGCAGATCATACAAACTGCTACTATGACTATTTGTCCCGCGGCGGGAATCAAACCCGCAACCATATCTGCGTATGAGCCAGACCATGACTTGCTGCACCACAGAGGTCGTCTTAATAAAAGGTATTATATTCTATAGCCAAATGCTTGATGGATATTTAGTTGTTCAAGCTACACAGGTTGCTCTGTGTGGTCTGAGCCTCAGAATGCTCGGTCTCAGAAGCTTAGCAGACAGGTTATTACAAATGCCTCCTCCATACTCACCGGTCATTCGCACTTCCGGAGTCATGTCTCGGCATTTAGTACCTATATACCTATCAGACTACTCGCTCGGGTTGCCGGCCAAAGGACACCGGCGTATGATATTTTGAATTTAGAACTATGGTTTCCTAGGAAAGGGCAGCCATCACGATTGTTAAAACTAGGGTTATTCGCTGCTCAAGGAATTGAAGGTACAAACAAAATAAGGGATATTGAGTTAAGAATTTATTCATATGTAAGTATCTGAGGACTGTAAGTATGCTAAAACAAAACTGAAATTCAGACAGAGAAATAAGAAATAAAGAAAGCAATGTTTAATTTATTATCGCATATCACATTTAGTAGGTAAATTATTAGCGAAATCAGTCGGTCAGCATAGGCTGTCCTCGATTCTCATCCTTGATTTAACATAAAGTTTTGCTCTGGGAAAAAGCCCTAATATTTGTTTTTTATACAACTGAGTCAGCAACAAACTTTCGACTCACCTAATGGTATGTGGTTACCGAAACCTATGACGCATATATAAATTAAAATAAATGTATATAAATTTAATCTACTAGGTCGATACAACTGGATGAAAGGACCAAGTGGTGCAATAGCCAGCAGTTCATTTGGGTTTATTACGATTCTGTTAGTCGCTTTTTCACATCTGCTGCTCCGCTTCGTTTAGGTCCGCCCTTAGGGCTCTTTCAGATTTGCGTTATATCGGCGCGTATAAGCACGATTTTAGAAGCGCGTGTAGGCGCTTATTGCCACACGCGCTATTTATACGAGCTAAGACGTGCTAATAAACACGTACATACTCCAACCGCGAGAATGTTTCTTCGTCAGAATACATATTGCAACTGAGTGACCAGTTCGAGCTAACGCTAGTCTGAAACCATCTCTACTGTATAACGGCAGGATAATGTCGGAGACCGTTTTGTAGTGAACCAGGGTTTAACTACAAAAACCTAGATGTATCTTGACACTTGAATTTGGAGTTCAGGTGTTGTTTGCAATGCTGCTAAACCCGACGAGACATGGGGATGGAAGTGAGATGAAAGTATAACTTAGGTAGGGTAGGTTCAAAAACCCGCAAAACTACAAGGGATAAACTAAAAAGGGTAAGTTTTCGAGACATGTATTTTTACATTTATTGTTTTTGAGTTCCTTTGAGTAATAGGTATAGATAGCCGTATAATGTAGTATACCGATATAGAGGGGTTTTTCTTTATATCATTCCTTCACCGCCCGTCAATTACATAATGTACCTACCTATTGAGCCAGAGTGTGAGGGCCGAAAAGGCGTCCAGCTCATGATGTGTTGGATGGAAGCAAGAAATGCTTACACTGAACGCTGATTTCAGCTGTAACTTAGGTTCAGGAGAGTAGTGCAGCTACGACAACAGAACAATGAACATAATTTTCACTCAAAACGGCATATTTATAATGGTATATGAGTTTTTAGTTTTTGAGGGATACGTTCGGTAGGGATATAAACCAAACACCTCCATTTAAGTAAGACGTGTATTATCACAACGTACATGATGTCAGACACACCCAGCAGCGATATATGTGTACCGCGGCAGAAGCTCAAGAGACCGAGTACATGATGATCTGAGTGAATGCCTCTTGCGGAAACGGAGGATCATAGACTATCTTAAATTACATAGATAATTTTACATCTATTACATAGGTAATCTTAAATCTATTGTTGCCATAGAGAAAATACAGAGATGATCAACTTAGACTACTTAAAATTAGGGGCGTTAATTAAAACGCCACAAGTTTTTCTGCATCCCGATATTTCGGCACAGTTGCATGCGCCATGATCACGAGATAAACAGACTGACCATTTTACCTCGTGATCATGGCGCATGTAACTGTGCCAGAACCATGATAGTTTTAAACGTTATATCAATGGACATAAGGTGGATAGGTGAATACAGAGAATCCGTATCCATGGTGTATTGTATCATCAAGCACGTAGTCTGACTTCCAATTCTTAGGGTTTCGGTTCGAAACCGGTATTACACCAATGAACTTTTCTGTTCCAAAATGTTTTGTATTCAATGTAAAGTCAGTCTAAAACTGTAGAGGAAAGGACTGACATCAAATAAGAATTCAAAAAACTATTTGAAAACAAATTCTAAAATTTTCTACAGAGATCTAAATTGAAATACCTACGAGTACTAGGCCCACAAAATAACTGAGTTTCAAACTGATTGTGCCATTCAATTTAACATGGTTGTAAATTATTACTCAATTTTCACTTCACACACTAATTTATTTACTGAATTGTGTAGCAATAATTAAATTCAATATGGAAGCAAGGTCTCTGGTTACCAATTAATAAGTTGTTATTAAATTCGGCGCGAAATAATTATGTCATTCAATTTCGCGAGGGCTGATTGAAAATGAGAATTGTAATGCTTCAGCGGATGTTTCAGTGGGCTTTCAGCGATTGGAAATTAATGGTTATTATTGGAGAGGTGAAAATAATTCCTTATTGTAAAGAAAATGTTGTGGCATTACTAGCTTAGTCGTTTCTAAAGATCAACAAAGTTAAACAACCTTGTGCGCGATCAGTACCAGTACACGAAAGGACTTTAATCCTTTCATCACACTGGTTCGTACTAACTAATGACACGGTAAGTAGAAAAAGTACCTGAATAACTCATGGGCATCGCTCTGTCACCAGAGTTAATAGCCTTAGACTCTTATGAAGAAAGAATGACTAATTGTTAGTTTTAAGAATATGTAATTATTGCAATTTTTTGCAATTTTTTGCAAAAAAGATAGAGAGAGAGTTCTACAAATAACAAAGTCAATTCCGCATTTCGCACCAATAAATGGGTACCTTCATGGGTTTATTCTTGAAAAGTGATGATATAAATTGTAGCATTCACCAGTCGAGTCTACCAAGATGCAAAAATTTTAAGCCAACGCGGAAGTAGGTTGAGGTGGTTGGAAACAGCCTTAAGTCAAGGGCATAAGACGTAAAAGACTTTGACATCGAAATATCCGATCCGAGTTGATTGACAGCGATTGGTCTTTTCTATCCTATTCTGTAAACATCAAGCTCTTTCCGTTCGGCATAAGCTGATCCCACGTAATATGGGGTCACTACTCACGCATTTTTTGCAAATGGCCGAAACATCCCTATTAGTGCTTAAATGCACGGTCATCGCCTATTCCGCAATAAAAAAACCCACTTAAAACCGAGCAGCCTCCCATCAAAGTACAAGTACCTAGCCACGAAGTGGGACACATAAAAAAGGTATAAAAACCATCCTCCATTGAAAACAATAGACCACGTAATTATGCTGGGAAAACTCGTAAAAACTCCACTATACGGCTATCAAATATTTTGCACCTAGGGCGAGGACTATAAAAAGTTCTCATAACCTTTGGATAAATAATTCGGTGGCCTACGTGGATGGGCGGCTCGGGGCGGAGTAAACGATTCGCGTGAATATTAATATCTGTTGTAAGTTTGAGAGTTTACTTTTAAAAATAAGTATTTTGTAAATACAAGCATTAGATCTCCTTGACTATTTTGCGTTCCTGGTGCAATTTCCCTATACAAGAAGTTTTTCTTTTATTTATTTAGGCACACAATACACTGTGAGCGAACAAAATGCATACACAAAATATGTTTGAGGACCAAATTACACAAAAACAAAGAGTAAGTAATTAAGTAAGTAAGTAATTAAATTGTAAACATATAACTTAAAAATATTTAAACTATCTACCTAGTTAATGGACTTTGGTGTTCAAGGTGTAGCGCCAAATGACCCGTTAAAATGGAGGATTTCTTTGATTGTTTTAATAAATTGATGTAATTTCGAGTAAAAATACCCAACTTGTAATTAGTCTGATAACTCATTAAGCTGTCGACACATTCATGTTAGAGGATTAGAGAAGGAAATATTGTTTTTATGCACGAGTAGGCTAAAGACATTGGTTTGATTAGATCATTTAATAGAGATTTTAGACAATATTTCAGACGAGTCAATTATGGAGTGAATTATTTTGTATTATTAATTATTATATATATATTTATTTTTACTTGCTTTTTGAATGTTATTTTGATGCGTCTTAGATGATATTGTTTGTTTATGTTGCATCCATTGCTGCCCTGAAACCCATTTTAAATTGTAGCTGCTAGGGCAACCATCAATGTACGGTTTATATCATTAGTGATGTATGCACGCGGGGCGTTTTTATTACGGCTTGGTTTTATAGTTCCGATGGGCGCTGCAAGTTTAGGGAATTCTGTGGGGCTCTGAAGCGAGCGGAGACATAAGCGGAGCGGTGATCTCTACAAGTGAAGCGATGTTTAATACAGTGCTGTCGATCTTTTTTGTATCGTGCGTATCAGAGGCTCTGGTCGTGCACTGGTTACATGTCTGGTGTCATGGATTTGCCTATTTAAAGGTGAAACAATAAAGAATCTGGTATCAGTTGTGGATTTGTTTTTGCATTTTCTAACGACAATCAACTGGTGTCCTTTTCTTATTACGGTAAAATGAAAGGGACCGCGATAGTTATCTAATTAGGTTAGTTTAATAAATTGCAACATATCAACTACTATAATCTGCTAGCGAAATCGATGGTTTGCAAAAATTTCGCTTGTGTTGTACGTTATAGAAGCAATGGCCAGCAATTAACTTAAATCTTATGTTAATTGGTACTTTTATTGTACAATAACAAAACAATACAAAAACGTTTGTTGCTAAACAAAAATACTAGTAACATTAAACATTTATTTTTTGGATTTAGGATTTTGTTAGCAATTGTAAAATAATTGTAGCATTTTCATCGTGGAAGATAAAGATCTACAGAAGTCGGTTTCGTGGCCCCCACTTACCCACTGTGACCACCCCCTAATCCGTTTGTTTTACGACTAGCCTTTTGTCGTCGGCCGGCACTGAATCCGCTACCATTTTCATTTATCGCGACGTATTGTGCTCCTTTACAACCTACCTACATAGATTTGGTTTAGTTTGTTCCGTCATATAAAGTTTGTAATGCTTTTTGCCGTTTTTATTACTTGGTTTATGGAGTTTATCTTTAGGTGACAGGATGTGGGGACAAAGGCAAACGAGCTGACAGGTCGGGAAGAACTAAGATACCCTAGTTCAGGAGCTGAACTTGTAGGTTTTATGCTTTTTTGTGTTACATTTTAGGGCCACTTCAAGTTTCTTAAAAGATTTTTTTAATTGATGTGATTATACCGATAAAGGTACCATTTACTATGGTAAGCTGTGTGCGGTCAGAAACGATGGGTGGCCGCTGCGCCATTTTCATCTTTGCGCTTCTGTGCGTTCGATGACACGTTAAGCTATCGGTTTATTAAATACTAGCCACTGCCCCCGGCTTCGCACGCGTAGTACCTATATAAAAAAGAGCGTATG
Source organism: Lampropteryx suffumata (assembly GCA_948098915.1). Classification (NCBI taxonomy): domain Eukaryota; kingdom Metazoa; phylum Arthropoda; class Insecta; order Lepidoptera; family Geometridae; genus Lampropteryx; species Lampropteryx suffumata. Next base: position 1,754,613 of record OX402552.1, read on the forward strand.
TCCTTCTCCAAAGTCACATATTTCTCTATACCAAAATTCATTTAAATCGGTTAAGCGGTTTAGGCGTGAAAACGTAACAAATAGACAGAGTTACCGCTGTCTGTCTGTCTGTCCCTATGTCTGCTTAGATCTTTAAAACTACGCAACGGATTTTCATGCGGTTTTTTTAATAGATAGAGTGATTCAAGAGTAAGGTTTATATGTATAATACATGCAAAATATAGTATGGAAACACTGATAACAGATAAAGTTTCTAATCACGTTAGATATTCTGTAGTATATTTAGTATCAGCATTGCACCCGTGCGAAGCCGGAGCGGGCTGCTAGTTTATAATATTAGTTAGATTATACATCCCGGCCTGTATACTCCGTCATCAGAGTAGGTCGCTGACATATACTAAAGTTGTATAGTAAGCGGTTACCTTTGCCAAGTTATAACCACTGTATTACATACAGGTACCACAAGTAAGGCATGCCAAGATCGTTCCTTACGTGGCTACGCTTCGCGCACACAAGTTGTTTTGGACTCCTTATTATTTTTGGCCGTATTGTTCGATTGCATTGACATAGACGATAAATGTTTTTACCGCTACAAGCGATCGTTGCTTTTGATATTAGTTTCAACTCAATGCCTCTACGCTTTCCTGAGAATAAAAGGTCTTGACATACAGACCGCTAGATAGACAGACTGAAGGACAACGAAGTGATCCTAAAAGGTCTGACTCAGCATAATGAATAAACTCTTGCTATAACAAACCTATGAAATTGTTGTTTTACGTCGTTTTATTCAAAGAAGATAGTATATGTTTGATAAAATCTTTTATTTCTATTAATCGAAGTAATTATTTATCCATGCTGTCAATATTTCTTTGCCGGCTCAGTGGCAATTTATCGATGCTTTTTTTTAACAGGAGGCAACAAACTCTTTAATGGTATTTTATATTTTTTTCTTGTCAAGAAATTTGCCCACATGCTGAAAAACGTAGAAGTCTGGGCGCTAGGTCTGGTGAGTACGATGAATGACGAAGAGCTTTAGTTTGAAGACCGTCTGTTGTGCAATGTGGTTGTGCGTTGTCATACAGAAGCGAGGGAACGAGCGATTGCCCAAAGCAGGCTGGCCCACATCATTGTGTTAAGTCCTTCACAGTACACCACCACACTAAATACTCGTGCCGTTTAGTACGAAGCTGTGAATCATACTAGACTACCAAACAGTGGCCTTAGCTTTTTAGGGGTAAGTATTCATTTAATGCATTTCCTAGGTGCTAAACTAAAATCTAGCCGTGACGATGAGGTCTACAATATCCCTTCGTTTCTGTGAATGTTGAGCAATGAAGGCATGGCACGCGTACGTTGTCCTTGCTATCATTCAGTTCGTGTGGCAGCCATTTGTCAAGCTTTTAAACCTTGCCATTTTGATGCAAAATTGACAAATATTATTTTGACGCTAACGTCGAGAGCGTATGCTAATTTATTGACAAATATTATTTTGACGCTAACGTCGAGAGCGGATGCTAATTTATAGTCGTTGTCGACCATAGTTTTCGGGTGACCATAGGATTTATATTTCCTCGCAAAAATTCAATAACAGAAGCGCTCAAATCACTAACAGGTCGTGCGTTCGTTTGCAGTGATCGCTTCGTATAAGTCGTTGATGTGGCGTGATGTTTCCGCTACACTGCTACCACCAGGGAACTCGTATTCTATAACTCATATTTTTATCGTGTCGCAAAATAACTATAAATACGTTTAAAAAACAATTAAGACAACAGACTTCATCACTACATATTATAAGACAATGTCGCTTCCCGCTGTCTGTCTGTCCCTATGTATACTTATATCTTTAAAACTACGCAACGGATTTTGATGCGATTTTTTTTAGTAGATTCAAGAGGAAGGTTTATTATATAATTCATGCATAATATAATAGAGAAACACTGATAATTTTAGAGGTTTTTAATCACATTAGACATTCTGTAGTATATTCAGTATAAGCATTGCACCCGTGCGAAGCTGGGGCGGGTCGCTAGTGTATAATAAAGCCAATCAAAATATCGTTTCATCCAAGTGGATAACATATTTTTTCAGTTTTGTTTATTTACAAGTGGATAACATATTTTTTCAGTTTTGTTTATTTATTCAATATTTAGGTTTTTAACCTAAATATTGAATAAATAAACCGATTTTTATAAAATTTATGGGACCAATCGGAAAGGAAATATCAAGGAAGGAAAAGGAAAAGGAAAAGGAAATATCATTTCACATAGACCACATTTTTTCAAGTAGTTTCATAAATGACGGAGTTATGAGGTAACGACCATTTACAAAAACAGTCGAATTGAGAACCTCCTTCTTTTTTGAAGTCGGTTGAAAATCTACTAACTGAGGTGAATACAAAACTCTAATCAATAATAAAAATACTGTATCTAGAAATAGAAAAAACTCCTACTTAGTTTTGTCTCGGAATCGTTAGCCACTAAATTATTATGAAAGGTCTCACGAGTGGCGCTTTTTACATCGTTTTTACATCGAAACTGTGTGGCCAAAAAGTAGTCCAGTAGGACATATATATAGTATTGCAAGTAAACAAGTTTAATCTATCTGCTTGTGGTCAGAAGCAGCGGTTACCATTCCACGGGCACTCCATTTCTCTGGCGATCAAATGTGGGTTCAACGTTATCCCAAACCCTGGACCCTCCCATCAACTAATACGGAGCTTGGTCCAAGTATAGAAAGTTGTACTGCATCTTTGTAGGTTACCTCAAAACGGTGAGAGAACACATCAAAGTATATATAGGCAATGTTTTGCAACTAAAGAAAATAAGTGTGTGTTTAAAGTTTTAGAAATAAGAACCAATTAAAACTGTGAATCAATTATTAATGTACCTACCATAGAAATGAAACCTTACTTAATATATCATAATAATGTAATACTAGCTGCTGCCCGTAGCTTTGCGCGCGTGGTCCTACGTAAATAAAAAGTAGATAAATAGATAGAAAATACTTTATTGCACACCATAAATACATTGGAATAGTAGAATAAAATAACAATGTTTTGCTAGTCGGTAGTACATATAGACTACTTTCTCTACTTTACTCATGGTTGTCTGGCAGAAATCGCTACATAGCGATAAGACCTCCCATTGGTCTTATCGCTATGTAGCTATTTCTGCCAGACAACCTTGAGTAAAGTAGAGAAAAGTAGTCTTTATGTTATTCCAGTTCCACATCTATGTCATGTTTCACCCAAATCCGTCCAGCCGTTTGAGCTGGAATAACACATAACATATGTGTTTACGCACAAAGAGCCGTGTCTAATATTTTGTTTTTATTTAATTTTAGAATTTTCGGAGAACGTTAAATTTATTTTTGCAAATAATACATGTTTATAGTACATGTATGCTGAAGGATCACAAGATCACACTGATATTAGTGTGTTACATACATAAAAAATAAAATAAAAACGGTACTGGCATTGACAAAATACAGCCAGGCGATTATGTAACTCTGATACTATAGAAACATTGATACTAACAGCTTTCAGTTGCTGTTGATGAATTAGCATTATGGAAGGATGTTTATTGTATCACATGCTATCATATGTTTATAAATAGACACGTACCGTGCGTAATACTCAAATAGACATTGATTGTATCGATTGTATTGATTGTAAGAGTTCCATAATCGCCCTAACCTACGACGATTATGGAACTCTGGTCTCCAAAAGAAGTATATAATAATAATAATAATAATAATAATAAAAATATAATTATACCAATTTCCGTGGTGGATCCGGATTAGAATAGGACCCCTCCATTTCCTCCCCGTGGATGTCGTAAAAGGCGACTAAGGGCACTCACACCGGGGGATTGGGCAGCAGCACCCCCCGAGTACTTAACACTAAATCTGCGATCACCAATCCGCCTGCCAAGCGTGGTGACTATGGCAAAACCCCCCAATAAATAATAGACACAATCAGAAGACGGCCCCCAGTTCCCGGCAGTTCCGCTATTCCTGGCATAGGTGGCGGCCACGGTAACGGTGGAACAGGGGGTGCGAAGAATCTCCGGCAGAGGTCCAGCTACCAATCCCAACGATCCCTGGCCCTGGCAACATACAATGCACGCACACTGAGGACTGACGAGAAGGTGATTGAGCTGGAAGAAGTAGTAAATAAGTTGCACTGGGATATTATAGGGTTATCAGAAGTCCTAAGAGAGGGAGAGGACACGATAATCCTAAATTCCGGCAACTTATTCTACTACCGGGCGATCAACTTTCTCAGCACGGCGTCGGATTTCTCGTCCACAAATTCCTCGTTAACAACATTGTTAAGATCGAAAGCGTATCGAGCAGGATGGTATACCTTATACTCAGAATAACCAAACGGTATTCGCTTAAGGTCATACAGGTGTACGCACCTCACTCGAAACGTCCAGACGATGAAGTGGAGGCTATGTATGATGACATTTCAAATGCCATGCAAGCCTCGAAAACACACTTTACGGTTGTGATGGGGGACTTCAACGTGCGGCTAGGTGTGAGGAATGGCGATGAACTGAGAGTGGGGTAATTTGGATTTGGACAGCGGAACCAACGGGGTCAGCGATTGGCCGACTTCATGGAAAAGGAGGGACTATTTATGATGAACTCCTTTTTCAAGAAGCTGTCGTCCAGGAAATGGACGTGGCTTCACCCCGGTGGACACAAACACGAGATAGATTTCATCATGGCTACAAAAAAGCATATATTTAATGAGGTCTCAGAGATCAACAGGGTCAAAACTAGCAGTGATCACCGAATGGTTAGTGGCTCATTAAATCTTAACGTAAAGCTAGAAAGGTCCCGTCTGATGAAATCTACTCTTCGCCCAAGTCCTGCCCAAATCCAAAACCCCGAGAGCTTTCAGTTGGAACTCCAAGACCGCTTCCAATGCCTCACCGAATGCGGATCCATGGATGTAATAAATGACGGGCTGTTAGAAATTGTCCATGCCGTTAGGTCAACGTTCTGTAAAACCCAGCGCAAAGGTAGAACCCAAAAACTCTCTGAGCACACTCTAAAACTCATGGCAGAACGTAGCGAAATGAAACTGCAGTCTTTAGTGGACAGGTCGAAATACAGCACGCTTAATAAACAGATCTCTAAGTCTATGCGACGCGATTTTCGTCTCTTTAATACTTATAGTATAAAAAACGCAATAGAGCGCAACCAAGGCTCCAAAGTTTTCGCGAGAGATCTGTCTATTGGGCAAAGCCTGTTGACGAAGCTGAAGACCGACAGTGGCAGTGTCGTTTCCTCGAAGCCAGAAGTTTTAAGAGAGCTCGAGAAGTTCTACGGACAACTGTACACCTCATCGCAAAGTCCTACTACGAGCACGACTAGCGATGCAAGAGCCAACCTAACCCGACACTAACGACAGAGCTTTTGAGAGCGGGTGGAACACCGGTACTTAAGGTCCTCCAGAAGCTGTTCAACTCCGTTATCCTCGACGCAACTACGGCAGAGGCGTGGAACAGGAGCGTGGTGGTACTGTTATTTAAGAAAGGGGATAACACCCTCTAAAAGAATTACAGGCCTATCTCGCTGTTGAGCAATGTCTTTAAGCTGTTTTCGAGAGTAGTTACTAATCGTCTTGCTCGTAGGATTGACGACTTCCAGCCTCCCGAACAAGCCGGGTTCCGAAAAGGCTTTAACACCATAGACCACAGCCATACGCTCCGGCAGGTTATACAGAAGACCGAAGAGTATAACCAGCCTTTTTGTTTAGCGTTTGTGGACTATGAGAAAGCCTTTGATTCTGTCGAAACCTGGGCAGTGTTGAAGTCACTCCAGCGGTGCCAAATCGACTATCGGTATATCGAAGTGTTGAAATGTCTGTACAGTAACGCCACCATGTCTATCCGACTCCAGGACCAGAGCACGAATCCAATCCCATTGCATAAAAGGGTGAGACATGGAGATGTTATTTCTCCGAAACTGTTCACCTCTGCATTGGAGGATGTTTTCAAGCTCTTGTACTGGCATAGACTTGGTATCAACATCAATGGCGAACGCCTCACTCACCTTCGATTTGCCGACGATATAGTCCTCATGGCAGAATCGCTGGAAGACCTAGGCACAATGCTCAGCGACCTCAATATCGTCTCCCAACAGGTGGGTCTTAAAATGAACATGTCAAATGACAAGAATCATGTCAAATGCTCATGTTGCATCCGTACCGGTACATGTTGGGAGCGATATAATCGAAGTTGTAGACCATTATGTCTATTTGGGTCAGATGATTCAACTAGGCAAGTCCAATTTTGACAAAGAGGTCAGCCGACGAATCCAACTCGGATGGGCAGCGTTCGGGAAATTAAGGCATATCTTCTCGTCACAGATACCGCAGAGCCACAAGACAAAAAAAAAATCAATATTTATTTATTCAATAAAATCACAAGGACCACTTTGAATCGTCTTCTTACATGCTAGTGAATCTAGGTGCCGGTTCCTCCTAACCCCAGTTCAAGAAAAATCCGGCAAGAAACTTATCTGGTCCTTTTTCACTTTTTTATATGATCCTTGACAATTTTGTTACGGATGCCGAGTCGAGTTGGAGCTGATTCATCCCAAGCTTTTTTGTCGTATAAATAATCGGATATTTTATAATATGCTTTAATAGACAGTTTCTGTTTAATTACGTTTTTAAATTTGCCAATCGACAAATCTAACACGTCGCTTGGGACCTTGTTATAGAAGCGTACACATTGCCCTATAGAAGACTTATTAACTTTAGCGAGCCTAACAGTGGGAACAGCGAGTTTATCTTTATTTCTAGTGTTACTATGATTATCGCATTTTTTTTTTAATAAATGCATATTTTGTGCACATACATAAAATTTTCGTATATATACTGACAAGGCACTGTCATAATATTAACTTCTTTAAACTTATTTCTAAGTGATTCTCTAGGGCCCATGCTATAAATTGCACGAACAGCCCTCTTCTGCAGCACAAATATGGTGTTAATATCAGCAGCACTCCCCCACAACATAATGCCATACGACATAATGCTATGAAAGTAGCTGAAGTAAACGAGTCGAAACTGATTGTAGACGAAAGTCTACAATCAGTGCGTGTTGCCAGTGATGACATATGGAACTGAGACTTGGTCCCTGACTATTGGCCTCATACACAAGCTCAGAGTCGCGCAACGTGCAATGGAGAGAGCTATGTTGGGTGTTTCACTACGTGATAAAATCCGCAACGAGGAAATCCGTAGAAGAACCAAAGTCACCGACGTAGCGCTCAAAATTTGCAAGTTGAAGTGGCAATGGGCAGGCCATATAGCTCGCAGAACTGATAACCGCTGGGGAGTAAAAGTTCTTGAATGGCGAGGACAGGGAAACGAAGCGTAGGACGACCCCCCACCCGATGGACTGACGACATTGTAAAGATCGCAGGAAGTCGGTGGATGGAGAGGGCTCAAAATCGTTCTTCCTGGAAATCTATTGGGGAGGCCTATGTCCAGCAGTGGACTTCATAGAGGCTGTGATGATGATGATGATGAGTTATACCAATTACACCAACATAATAATTATATAATATAATTATACCAAATATCTCGAAAAGGGTTAAGTTTAGGGTAGGGTATTTCATAGTGAAATAAGTCAGAAATTATGGGTACTCCACGCCCTTAACGGATCTAGCACGACTTTTCCTGTAACTCTGTATACAGTATACATACATATACATACTTACTGAAAGTACATAAATAGTTGATGGCCAATTACAAGTTTCCACATATAAATTTACTTAAAGATAAATTAAAAACATTGAAAGTAGACGATTATTATAATTCAGAATTTTGATTAGAAGAACAAAAATATTAAACAAGTTATTTAGTTACATAGGTCTAATGATATAATTAAAAGAATATTGCGACTTTATTATATATATCTAACAATGGATAGCCTTTAAATAAGTGATACTCAGAAATGTATACTAATAAATACATTGTTACTTGAAAAGGAAGAAAAGAAAATAATTTTAATATACGAATATAAAAAATTATACCTGCTTAAAAATTCTCATATCCTATGGTAACAATCTCTTAACAAAAAAAGGCTAATATTAGTTTATTTTATTTATACTGTTCGGTATTCAAAACCATCGCAATTTTGCGCAAAAATGGCAGATACTTGCGGTCAAATGTTGTTATGTTGGTACCAAACTGCGTCCTCTATATTTTGGGCAAATGATATTAATGTAAATCTTGGAAAATGTGAGTGGATCAAGCCTTTGCTTCGCTGGTTTCGTAAGAAGACTTGCTTAGCCCGCCTCAGCTCGTCTCTTCCGCGCCCTCTACAGGGAATCCCTCTTACTAATGGGGCACGGTTGAGAGCGCTCGTGTTTACTTTTATTGTCAAGATAAATCTGTCTTAACTGTCCCGATAATCGCTACTAACTGCCCCGGGATAAATATTGCCCCATTTTAATGGTCAATTGTTAGCCAAGGAAAAATTGAATGTAATGTCTTTATTCACCAAATTCACTGAAAGTTATTTAAGTTGGGCGAAGTGCGTGTAGCGTTGCATGCTTAAGGGTTCGTTTACACGGGCAATTTTTCGTTTTCAAAAATGTCTCTTTATTGGAAAGTAAAGTTAAAAGCAATTGCGGAGAGGTGCACCTTTTGGAGACATTTTGAGCGGAGGGTTATCTACTAGTAAAATATACTGGATTACTTAACTGTTATTTACTAACCAAGTATTAAAAAAAATCCTTGACTTTTCACACAGCATCATCTAGCCTTAAAATAAGCAGAACTTATGCTATGGGTACCACATCACTGATATACTACTTATATATGTTTTTCATAATACACACATATTATATTATACATAGAAACACCCAGACCCGAGACAAATACTTGCAGATCATATAAAAATTTGTCTCGCGGCAGCAATCGAACCCGCAACCTTCTGCGTATCAGCCGGACCTTGACCCACGTCGCCAGAGGTCGTTAAACACGTACGATACGTACATTAAGCAGGTTAAGCTCTCAGTCTCGATTAAGTCTTTATGCCATGATGGAGATTGAACTGCTTAGCTTCTGCTGGATCCTCGATCTATATCTCTTGAACTTGGACGAGATAGTAGAGATAGTAGTATCTCGTCCCACGTGGGCCGTGGGCTCTTACAACTCGGTCGTAGATAGCCAAAACTGTATTATGAACTGAAATTAAATTAATCTTATCAGTAAAGTTGGAGGGATCCGTAGGCCAATAGGCAATCCTTAATACCTCCGCATCAAAGGATATGTACGCTGAACTAATAATGCAATTAATGTACTTACTAGCTTGGAGGTATGTTCGTCCACAAAGGGATGCTGGGCCAATTATAGGCAATATCTAACTCATGTTGGGAATTTAGTGTGTAGGGGCTTCCACAAAGATACTGCCCTCAATTCTGTTGGCAACAACCTAACTAATTCAGCTAAGGTTTAGAACTGTCAAATGAAACTGGTATTCTGTTGTTACCAACTTATCCTAATTTAATTTTATCCAATTTAATTAAGCGTTCCCTATTAGTTAGATGGTACCAACCGAATAGGTTTTACAAATGCTATATGACTAACTAAATATATTTTAGACAATTCCTAAGTTTAGAAATGAACCAACCGAATTGCAACCATTGTCTTAAATAAGTTGGACTACTATAAAAAATATTATAATGTTTAGTTTCATATATCTCATAATACTAGTAGTATATAATAGTATGTCTTAACTGGCCTGTCAGCTCAGTTGGCAGTAGCTCTACCTTCTGCACTGTAGGTTGAGGGTTCGATTACCTCCCAACATTTGTGTTAAGAACATAGGTGTTTGTTCTGTGTCTGGGTATTATAAAGTATCATGAGTATGTATTCAAAAATATTTAAGTATTGTTAATACAGAATTATAATTATAAGAAATTATACAAAGACACAAATTATACATCCCTAGGTTTCGACTAGAAAAAGTATATAAGTCCTTTATGGGGTACACGGTGCGCTGAAAATGCTACTTATTTATGATTATATTTATGCTACCTATTTATGATTATATTATGATATAAAAAAGCGCTAAGACCAAGACGAGTTTCTTGCCAGTTCTTCTCGGACTTGGGTTAGGAGAAATTAGCACCTAAATTCACCTAGTATGTAAGACGTTTCAAAGTGATCCTTGTGATTGTAATTAATAAAAACATTTGAATTTTTGAGTTCAGAAGTGCAAAAGGCCCTTAGGTGAACTGTATATTAATCTGTGTGTATATTGAATTGAAGTAGATCTGAAGGCAGCCACTGACTTTCGCCAAATTGGTGTAATAGTTTAGCAATTTGCTTGAGTAAAACATGGAGGTTATGATGAGTGGACGATAAAATACAAATATTTAGATAGTGTCTTCTGTACTTTTCTCGTACTAACGTACTAATGTCGCCAGCAAACCCAAACCGTTATTATAACAACCTTATCTCGCCAACTACCTATACCGTTCTTAACTCATATATACCTATAAAAAAGCATAACCTGACTGACTGATTCATCATTGCCGAGCCGCAACCGCTGAAGCTAAAAAGCTGAAATTTTCGGGTGAAAACGAATGTATGAAACTCTTTAACGCGTGATGCGATTTGCTTGAAACTTGATATGAATAAATAAAATGCAAAATAAATGGACACATGTTTCAGGATTTTTTAAAATAACCTTTACAAAGAGGTAAAATGAGGTTTCAAAGTTTGTATGTGAACTTTTTAACAGGTGTGATTTCTTAGAAACTTGGTTTGGATACTTAAAATGCAAAATAAATGGACACGTGTTTCGGGATTTTTCTATATAACTATCATAAGGGAGTAAAATGGGGTGTGAATGTTCCTTTAAAGGGGTGGTGGGAGTGATTGGTTTGAAACTTATCAATAAAATTTGGCAAAAAGAGAAATTGCATCCTTGGCAAGGGTTTAAGGTATAATTATTTTTAAATAAATGCATACGAAGTCGCCAGCAACAGCTAGTTAATAAATAAAGGGAATTATATTGTTTGTCAGCAAAGTTTATATTTGTCATCTACTTGTATAATCTATTTAATAAATCTATCGCCACGAAATAAATAAAAAGTGTCGTCAGGTATAAATTACCAAATTAATGTCATTATGTATCTAAAATAAGAGATGGATTATCAATAAAATCGTAGTTTATTCATGAATTTTCTTAATAATAGGTTTATTTCTAAATGATAGCTTCGTACTCAGAATAGCAGATCTGTCGGTTAGGTTATTTACATTTTTCATGATCGTTAGCAGTTCATTTGTAGTAATCAGTACGAACCAATTATAACAAATACAAAATTATTTATTTGATACTTAATAATATATCCCGATAATTAAAATAAAATAAAATAAATATCCCGGACATTTCACACAGCATCATCTGGCCCCAAAGTAAGCAGAGCTTGTGTTATGGGTACCACATGACTGATACACTACATATATACTTTTTTTTTTTTTGTAAATACATACATAGAAACACCCAGACCCGAGATAAATACTTGCAGATCATACAAACATTTGTCCCGCGGCGGGAATCGAACCCGCAACCTTCTGCGTCTCAGCCGGATCTTAGCCCACTACGCCACAGAGGTCGTCAAATTATATGTAATTTATTATGGAATTGTATTTGTGTATTCTTTGGCGACAGATCTACTATTTTGCGGACAAACCCTATTATTTATGAAATTTATAAGCAATTATATTGGAAATAGCTTAAATCATACCCATAATAAAATTAACACTTATCATCATCATCATTAACTAATTCAGCTGTTGGAGATGATTTAGGTGGCGTCAGTCAAGTTACAGAGCAGTTATTGGTAATTGAAAACTTTCGTTCATGGATCTTCTTGTTCTTCTTCTCTGTTACCAGCTCTTCTGTTACACTAACCCCCAACAATATGTAGACGGAGTGGGAGTCGTTTGAAAACAAAGATGTTTGTTCTGAGTCTGGGTGTTATAAAGTATCATGTATGTTTGTTTGAGTATGTTTAAGATTATATATATATATATATAATACATATATACATGTATACATATACATATATACATATATATATATATATATATATATATATAATCTTAAACATACTCAAACAAACATACATGATACTTTATAACACACAGACTCAGAAAAAACATCTTTGTTCATCACACAAATATTTTGTCCAGGGAAGGAATTGAGCCCACAACCTACAGCTCAGAAGGCTAAATTACCAATTGAGAGGCTAGTCAATAAATCTAAAAACATAAGCCTTTTTTATAACGTGTCTATGTAGCCAACAAACTAACAATTTGTATATTGTTCTTAGATAACAACGACCTCTGTGGCTTAGGTCCGGCTGAGACACAAAAGGTTGTGGGTTCGATTCCCGCCGCGGGACAAATGTTTGTATGATCTGCAAGTATTTGTCTCGTGTCTGGGTGGTTAATATGTATGTATTTCAAAAAAAAAAATATTTAAGTAGTATATCAGTCATGTGGTATCATAACACAAGCTCTGCTTACTTTGGGGCCAGATGATGCTGTGTGGAATGTCCGGTATTATTATTATATACATTTTTTTTTATTACTAATTACATACAAATTGCGGAGATCCCCAATCCCAAACCTTAACCATTTTGATACAGTTTTCATATCGCCAGTAAACGTATACCGTTCTTATCTCGCGAGCAAACCTAAACCGTTTTCAAACCGTTCTCGTCCCACCCCTAAAACAACTCCTAACCAGAACCCCCAGTTTCTCAGAACCGCGTCTCTCAAAGGATACCAGTTCGGAACTAACTGCTAACATATTTGCAACTCATTGATGTTGTCCGATGCGGCCCTGAGCGAAATAGTTGAGGTGTAGCCGCAGCTACACTCCTTACTCAACTCCTTACTTATAATCAACATACGCCCAGAACTTCACATATATTTGGAAAATTAACAGCTAAATACAACATAAAACTATAAAAATAACTAACATAATATAAATAAATTTTGCTAGACAATGCACACAACACCATCTAGCCCCAAACTAAGCATAGCTTGTAATGTGGTAACCGTGGGGTGATTATGTAATTCTGATACCATCAAAACATTGATACTAATAGTTTCAGTTACTATTGATGATTTGGTATTACGGACGGTTGATGTTAATTGACAGACCATGCTGTCATATGAATAAAATCTGCGATGGAAACCGAACGTACGTAATACTTAACCATGAAATAATGTCTATTGCTAATTGAAACTGATAGAAATTGATTGTATCAAGAGTTTCATAATCGCCGTGCAGATGACTGATAGAACTGTTATATTTTTAAATACAAACTTATGATACTTTTTAACACGCAGACACAGAACAAACACATAATTTTTATTAGGTGTTTGTTAATAATACAAATATTTAGCATAGGAGTGAATGGAACTCTCAACCTACAGCGCAGAAGGCAGAGCTACTATCAACTGTGCTTACTGGCCAGTCAAAGAACGCTATTTTAACGCTCCTTCATGAAAAGAAACGTGTACTCGCTATCAAGAACTTGGAGAGTTTTTCACTCCATAATCAAATAAAAAATAATTAATTTATATAAAATAATTAACATAACAAATAGTACCAACATAACAACTGGATTGCCTAGTTGCTAGTTAGTTACTAGTTAAAAACTAAAGAGACACGGTTGTCTCTTACTTGGGACCTTAACGTTGGGAACTTAATGTATATAAAAAATATTATCGATGTATACAATATTTAGATTTTAGTTGATTTTGATGTGACAGCGTCTAATAAATCGATGAACGCCGGCTGCACTCACGAAAAAGGATGACTCATTGTCCCGTTACGATCGTAACGAGAGCGCATAACAGCGCAAAACAGATAGATGATCTGTTTTGTTATGACGTTGTCACGTTATACTATCGTCCGTAAACCGACTTTACAGACAACAAATTTTTCGATAAAATTTTAATGGGTCCATCTGGGAAGTTATGGTATCTACTATTTGTAACAAAAAAAATATTTCGCAAATCGGTTGAGGCGAACATACATAACAAAAAGTAAAAAAAAAGATTCCGACAAATTTAAAACCTCCACCTTTTTTGCAGTCGGTTAAAAAAGCAGTGTTTGCTTTACTTATACTAATATTAATTGAATACCAATATTAATATTATAACTTGCTAGTGAAACTCTTTGCGATTGTTACAATATCATTTACATACAAACATTAAACCCCCGGCTGCATACTTAAAAAAAAGCGGCCAAGTGCGAGTCGGACTCGCCTATGAAGGGTAGCAGCAAGTAACATAATATAAAAGTTCTTGTGTTTTTAGGGTTCCGTAGCCAAATGGCAAAAAACGGAACCCTTATGGATTCGTCATGTCTGTCTGTCTGTCCGTCCGTCCACACGTAAGGGTTTGATGAATTTTTTTTATTGAGTTTCAGTTCTTATACCCCCAAAATTTATTGTTTTTTTTATATTTTTGTGTGAAAATCTTAATGCGGTTGTCAGAATACATCTACTTACCAAGTTTCAACAGTATAGTTCTTATAGTTTCGGAAAAAAGTGCCTATGACATACGCACGGACAGACAGACAGACATGACGAATCCATAAGGGTTCCGTTTTTTGCCATTTGGCTACGGAACCCTAAAATCGACACCTGAGCCCAGACAAAATGGTATAACATATGGTTTAGACTGACTGTTGATTGACAGTTGATTCATAATGTTTCTATGTATAATTCGTATGCATTTACAAAAAAAAGTATATAAGTAGTATATCAGTCATGTGGTAACCATAACACAAGCTCTACTTACTTTGGGGCCAGATGATGCTGTGTGAAATATCCGGCGTTATTTATTTATTTATTTATATTATCAATCCAAACGTGGAGGAGTAGAAGATTGTATTCAAATCAGTAACATTGATACATCCAACCACTACACCACAGGAGCCGCAATTTCCGCAGTTCAGTAAACAGTAATAACCGTAAATAAGCTTATTCCAATAATGTACAGTCAACAAAAGAAACCAGTGAACAATCCTATTACACCCGCGCGGCTCCGGGCGTCAATATCAAAATTCAAAGGCTTTTAAAGTCAACGCGAGTGTAAAATTAGTTGCCTATTGAAACGTTCCAAATAGTTCGAGAGCTCGACGTCAAAATAAGACACCGTTCTGCATAATTATTATGGCCACATTTTTTTGTCAGTTCTACATCACAAAGAATGTGTGCTTATCAAGCTGAATGTCGTTTTATTTAGAAATATATGCCTTGGAGGCCTAAATCCATATTTTTTTAATAGTTGCTCATTTAATTACTGGCGTACATTGGCCCATTTAATTGCCTTTTATTGTAAAACAATTGTTTTGTATTTTCCTGTGTGGTATAGCAATAAAGAGTTATCTATCTATCTAGATGATGCTATGTGAAAAGTCTAGCATTATTTATTATTTATTCATTAAATAGATGGACAAATATTTAGTATTATTCCGCCAATCTAATCCCAAAGAGCTAGACACGATGCAAACGCATGCAGACGCTCCCTCCCGCCCGCAATTGAAAAGCCATGCAAAGCGTTAGTAAAAGGCAAGCACACACAATCCACACATGCAACCTCCAAAAGGAATTTCTTTTGCGGGCGGGAGGGAGGTGCATGCGCCTGCATCGTGTCTAACTCTTTGGGAATAGATTGGCGGAATAGTACTAAATATTTGTCCATCTATTTAATGTTTTGTAATGGATTTCCGCAAAGTCACGCCTGAATCAATTATCTATATTATTCATTCATCTCGTGGCGGGAAACACACCCGCAACCTTCTGGGCTTCTGTGTAATCTCCGTGGCATGCGCGTTTGCCCAATATAAATATCAAATGATTAAGATATAATTTAAACTTCCTCAAGCTCTTGGTCTATAAAGCATGATGTAGCAATATTTCCGCTGGCAACCCCGTCAGCCCACAGCATTATTCAAATTTCGATTAAATAACTTCAGATTAGTGAGTGATCTTTCATCGGTGGGGTACTGTTACCCGATTATTAATACGGTTGACTGTACTTGAGCCGAAAGTTTGATACTAATGACTGTATGAACTGTCTCTTGTATAAATAAATAAATAATCTCGGACATTGCACACAGCATCATCTGGCCCCAAAGTAAGCAGAGCTTGTGTTATGGGTACCACATAACTGATATACTAATACTTATATAATAATATATTTGTAAAACGCAGACCCGAGACAAGCATTTGCAGATCTTACAAACATTAGTCCCGCGGCGAGAATCGAACCCGCAACCTTCTGCGTATCAGCCAGCCCTTGGCTCACTGCACCACAGATTTGGTATATTCATAATAACAATATAATTTGACAACCTCTGTGGTGCAGTGGGCTAAGGTCTGGCTGAGACGCAGAAGGATGCGGGTTCGATTCCCACCGTGGGACAAATGTTTGTATGATCTGCAAGTATTTGTCTCGGGTCTGGGTGTTTCTATGTATAATATGTATGTATTTACAAAAAAAAGTATATAAGTAGTATATCAGTCATGTGGTACCCATAACACAAGCTCTGCTTACTTTGGGGCCAAATGATGTTGTGTGAAATGTCCGGGATTATATATTTATTTATTATTAATTATATTATAATAAAAATCTATATCTATACCAAATTTCAGATCGCATCGAAAGCAATTTTTTCTTGTGACGCCATCTTGTAATAAAAATAAAATTCAGGTCACAAATGTACATTTGACTAAAGTTTTATCTTATTATCCTTCTATTATTCTATATACGAAAGTTTGTGTAGATGTTTATATTAATGTTTATATTATACTAGCATTTCCCCGTGGCTTCAACCGTGCGGTAACTAAAATGTAGCCTATGTCCTTTTCCAAGGTCCCATCTATCTCTATACCAAAATTAATCAAAATAGGTTCAGCGGTTTAGGCATGAAAACGTAACAGACAGACAGACAGACAGAGTTACTTTCACATTTATAATACCTATTAAGTAGGGAATTGGTGTATTCACGTTGAAACGGCTGAACAGTAGGGCGATTATGAAACTCTAATTACAATCAATTTCTATCAGTTTTCATAGATTTCTGATAGACATTGATTGTAATTAGAGTTCCATAATCGCCCTACAGATATATATGTATATATTTAATCTGTGAAATGGAGTAGTATAAAGGCTAATTGTTATGTATTTAACACGCGAAGCCGCATGCAGAAGCTAGTAAGTTACATTTATAAAACTTAGGAACTTTCTACTGTTACCTACGTCTTGCTATACTGTTTCACTCACTGCTATACTCAGAGTCATTAATGCGTACTTAAGTCACTCTTTAGTATTTTGTTATACCTGTATTAGGAAGCGACGTAGTAACGACGAGAAGTGTGGTTTATTAGGCGCGATGATGAAGCATGCGATGAAGTGTAGCTTGACTAAAACCTCCGCAAAAAAGCGGATATAGAATCGACATCCTTATCTTAACAACCTGTACTTCCTAACGCTATACTTCACGCGGAGGGAAACACACTATCTTTAAAAAATCCACTCAAAACCCAACCTTACCCCCAAGCCGTAAGACCCCTATTAGCAGTTTAATGGATACGGTCTGCAAATAAATTCGGCGGTGGCCGCTGACCGCTTCCGGGCTCGCCGCTGCCTTTTTTGCTATCGGTACCGTTTTATTTTTGACAAAACTTTGCTGGCTTTAGAATGATAAGGTACCTATTAACCCTCGGTTTGTATTTAATTTAGCGATTCCGACCTTAGTGAGATAGCAATGTTCAGCGCGGTCTTTGTTTGGATGGTTGAGCGGTATTAGACATCTAAAAAGATTCTGAAATCTGAAAAAAACCTGAAAAGATTATATACATGAAAAACAAAATATAAACACTGGCTTACAAATGGAAATGCGAATTAAAAACAAAATATTAAAAACAATATACTTCAGAAAAATATTCAACGTTTTTCCATTGAAAGCCTGCAGGCACAGCTAAAAGACCACAGCTGGTTTACACCATGCACTGCAGCAGAAAACATTATGTTCTTGCCTGTTCTTCTCGGGCTTGGGTTAGGAGAAATTGGCACCTAAATTCACCTAGTATATAAGACGTTTCATAGTGATCCTTGTGATTGTATTGAATAAAGTATCACTTGACTTTGACTTCACATTGTAACTCCCAGCATTCGTAGCGTTCGAGACATAGCTATGAAGAACTCCATTGTTTTTATCAGATCATTGTATTTATAAGCAACAGTGTACGCGGTAAGTACTTGAATGGGCGACTGCAGCGGCATTTTTATACGCTTTATATTAGCTTCACTTGTATGTATGTTTGTATGTTTGTAACCGACTCCTTAGGACGCGATTTTGACCCACTTTAAACGGCCAGATTTCATTCAAATTTTGCACACCTGTCAAAGACCGATGACAATGCGAAAAAAAAATATATATATACGAAAAAAATATATATATTAAAAAAAAATTAAAATATCC
Organism: Lampropteryx suffumata; assembly: GCA_948098915.1. Classification (NCBI taxonomy): domain Eukaryota; kingdom Metazoa; phylum Arthropoda; class Insecta; order Lepidoptera; family Geometridae; genus Lampropteryx; species Lampropteryx suffumata. Next base: position 1,773,167 of record OX402552.1, read on the forward strand.
GATTATCCTAAAACTAAAAAGTAAAAAATAAATAATAGTTTAAAAAAACTAAAAAACACGCTTTATATAGAAACCAAACTAAAAAATAGATTTTATTTTAATAAATGTAAGTAAGAAAAAAATGTTTTATATAAAAAAAAAGCGTAAGATGCTTTTTAATATATTAGCGAAATGATAATCCTTCTTTTCATATCTGTCAATGAAATATTTATAACTATTGACACCATGCACTCCACGCTTTTTTTTAAATAAAACATATTTTTCTTACTTACATTTATTAAAATTTATTTTCTATTTTTTAGTTTGGTATCTATATAAAGCGTGTTTTTTAATTTTTTTAAACTATGATTTATTAATCTGATTGCTTCCGCATTTAAAAACTCGATCCCGCCTTTTCATTTGTAAATCCACGACGGAGACCTAGAGGCGGCCTATTAGTAACTAATAGTAGCACCCCTAAGGGTGCTACTATTAGTTACTATAATAATAATCGCTATGCTAAGCATAGCGATTATTGATCTTTCTTCTGAGAAAAGAAGCAATTAATTAATCATTATATTGTTATTTTTATAGGGTCTCTCTTTTTTATACCAAAATGAAATGTTTGTGAACTTATTTCTTTAGAGAAATCTCTGTATTTTTTGTTGATTTTTTATTAATGTGCTTTTTTTGTTTTATTGAACTTTTAAAAAAGTTTAAATCCATACAAGAAAACAACTATAGCTTATGTACATTGATTATCAGTCACTAATAGAAACGTGTTTTATTTTTATATATTTGCAAAGTATATAATGAGATGCATAACATGCCCGAGGTATCCTAGCTTTCCTGCGATCAAAGCTAATTCGATGAACCCCATTGCGTCGGCTCATTTTACGCTCTTACAATGAGGTCTACAAAGATGAAAGCTTTTCCGTTAGTTTTATTATGTTGTCGTTACCAGAAACAGCTGAGCAACTTATTTGGTCAAGTAATTAAGTGCACTTACTGTAACTGCAAAACTACCTGCAATAAGTTCAAATACAATATAATTACGTTTTAGAATCTAAAATGAAAACCGACTTTATATTTATAAAGTCATTTATATAAAAATAAGAAATTGGAAAAAAAAAGAATTTTTTTATCCACCTATTTTGATTTAAAAACCAAACTAATGAAGGGATTTTGATGAAATGTCTATGGGACTAATCGGAAAGTACATATATTCATATAAAATATATCATTTTTCTTTTATATTCTTCTTTTTTATTTTTCTAATCAGTTCATAAATGACAGAGATATGACGTAACAAACATAAAAAATAAAAAAAAATACAACCGAATTGCGAACCTCCTCCTTTTTTTGAAGTCGGATAAAAATACAAATAAACAAACATGCTCAAGACTGTTATCTAATTCCTAATATTTTCTTTCCGGATCTCTTTGCAGACATCTAAGGAGATTAGTTTGAGGTATGTATGTCCAAACGTTATTTAAATGGCACATTGCACAGAAGACGAAGTAGTTAGAGAATAGGGGTCAAATCGTTCTGAAATCCACTGTTCCAATAATTTATTAAATAAATGCTTATTAAAATCAATCGTCAAATTATTTGTGGTCAGCTTGATTGCCAACAGTATTTGAAAACGTGATTATAATCATGACTTTTATCATAGTTTTTAGTTGTCATTTCACAAGTTATAAAATGTTAATTAATATTGTTCGTGCTATGATCAGAAACATTAAAACACGGTGAATAGATTACAATATAATATAACTTCTAAAATTATCATGGGTTCACTCAAAACGGGGTATTTACCATGATATTTGAGTTTTTCTGCTTCCCGATATTTCGGCACAGTTGCATGCGCTATGATGACGAGATCACAGATCACAGATTACTATTATATTGAAAATTATGTACCTACAAGAGTCATTTAAATAGGTTGTACTTGAAACCAGCTCAGTTCTAACGAAAGTTCATTTGTTTTTGAAACTTGAGTTGCTCACTTACTTCTGGCAGCTACGAATAAAAACGACCTTTTGCAAAAGAATATTTATGCAAAGGGAATTGTTAAATACTAGCTTATAGAGATGGCTTTGCCCGGGGCTTTGCAGCTCGTCCGCCATTCGAGTAATTAAATGGAGCTTCAATGCATGTAAATTAGATATTTACTAAAATCTGTGGAAAATCACAATTACATATTATTTTATTTCACATATTATTTGACAACAGGTAAAAAGAATAATGTGTTTTTTACAAAAAAAATATATAAATACAAGATCCAAAATGGTAGCTAAATTATAAACAAAAATAAACAATTTGTCCTCAAAAGAAGTCAACTGAACAACTGTATTCTTTGTGTAAACATTCGCCATGTTGTTGCTAATTCGCGGACGTTTCGGCACCGCTTTCCGTTTTCTGAAAGCTAATGAGAATGTATGAGGACGATGACAGGTTTACGTGTGCATTGTTTGGTCCCGAAATTGTCATCTAAAGTGAAGAATCTACCATAGCGGAGATGAGAAAACAATTATATCGCTAATCTTATCAAAATTAATTTTTTAAGCTATTTAAGGTCACATTTGACAATTTGAAAGGACATATTTGTTAGTTGAATAAAAGTAGGAATATATTACAGTGGCACTTTATATCATCTACTAGCATGCCAGCTTCTATCCACTGTCATGGGTTAACAGGGCTCAGGCCTAGCATGCACTGCGGATCACATAACCGTTCATATTGTAACTTTGTTTGTTTAATTATCACTTAAGTTCACAAATTTTTGTTTATTTATTAACCTATAAGTTAATATTGTTAGTCCTTTTCAACCTGAGACACAGGTTCTCCTAGTTCAGGCATATTGTAAGTACCTAAATATAATTACATAATAAGTATTATAGTACAATAATAATTGATATCTTCCGTATTGTAACACTTAGCTCTAAGATAATGAATAAAGATTTATTAATATTAATATTTATTAAAAATCCGCGGTTTTTTTGCGCTTTTCTATGAAACATATAATTAGACATAGCCGCACGCATTTTCGGAAATATCCACGGCTCCCAGCTGGCAGGTTTGAAACTTCATGAATTAGCGAAATAACGCGGTTGGCGGAAAAAATCGCGAGGCCTGGCGGTAAAATCCTCGAGTAGCAGAAAGATCACGGTGGAAAAAACCGCTAGTGGAAACTACCAAAAATTCGTCAGCCACGAAAAAAATCCCTGCGGAATAATCCGCAGTACGCGATAGTCCTTACGTTCTTTTTGGCGCCACGCGTCATCGGGAAGAGTTAACGCGCGTGTTTTTGTATTTTTAAATAAGTCGTGCAATATTTTAATGCAATGATACTCATACCTATACGAGTTTTTGCCCACGGTACCTCATGTGACTCAGTACCTTTATTAAGATGTTAATAAATCTACGTTAGTTTGTCGTTTCTTGGTCAATTTTTTAGACCACCTATTTTTAGTGTAGGTAAATGACAGTACACAGAAATCTAAATACCAACCCCAAGTTCATTTTGAGTATTTTTATTTACTGGCAATGAAATCTATGTCCCAGATATCAAAACTTCTTCTTCTTATCGTGTCACTAGTTATTGCTAACTAGTGTGGTGCAAGGAATTAAGTGCGCCTCAGAGGCTCATTTCGTGCACTTAGGTAAGCCTTAATGTAATCTTTTGACCTTGCCGACAGGACCCACAGGAAAGACGAATCGGTACATGCGGTGTCGGTTCGGTTGCAGGTGCATAACGATATCAAATCAACTGTTATCAGATTTTATCAACTGTTATCGATATCAAATTGTATTGACGAACAAGGTTTTATTTTTCTTACCTACAGCCTATCTAAATAAGCCAATTGAGGAACAATTTCACAATAATTCTTCGGCAATTATTTACCCGCGTAGGTAATAGTTATAATTGCGCGTTGGCAAAAAGATGGAGACCTGCGGACTGGCCCTACATAAAGTACTTATAGTGGCGGCTAACGGGCGTCGCGTGCCCTACATGCCTCGCGTGTGGGGCCCTAACCAGTTGTATACTGTACATTGGTGGCAATTCGGTTGATTCATTTCTAAAATTAGGAATTGTCTAAAATATATTTTAGTTAGTCATAGCATTTGTAAAACCTATTCGGTTGATACCATCTAACTAAATTACGAACGCTTCATTAAATTAGATAAAATTAAATTATACTTGGTAACAGCAGAATACCTATGTTTCATTTGACAGTTCAAAACCTAATTTTAGCTAAAATTAGTTAAGTTGGTACTAACAGAATTGAGGCCATTGACTACATTGCGTTTTTGACACTTCAGAGCTGGCTAGATTTCACTTTGTTGTCCTTCTGTCTGTCTGTATGTCAAAATCGTTTATCTCCGAAACGCGTGAAGGTATCAAGTTAAATTAAGTAGAAAGTCAAGCTTCTGTCAACAACAACACCTGTACATAGAAACACCCAGAACCGAGACAAATACTTGCAGATCATACAAACATTTGTCCCGCGGCGGTAATCGAACTGTTCCGTTTCAGGCGGGTATTCGCCCACAGCGCCACAGAGGTCGTCAAACTAGTACCGATAATAAAAGAACCATGTTGGTAAAAAAATGATTTTTATTATTTTACCATCAGTTAGTAGTCCGGTCAATCTAGACTAAAAAATGAGAGTGAAGGTACATAAAGTCCCAACAAGCTGAAAATCAGTAAAATTGTTCAAAACATAATTAATAATAATATTTAAAAGTTCCCCATCATTCCCGTGTATGGTATGGAAAATTGGAAAAGATAAAAGCGATGTAAATTAAACGACATTTGACTTTGAATATTTTTTTTCTATACACGGGAATGATGGGGAACTTTTAAATATTATTTATAATTATGTTTTGAACAATTTTACTGATTTTCAGCTTGTTGGGATTTTATGCACCTTCGAATGTCTAAATTGACCGGACTATAGGTTAAGACGATAGTCTTTTTTTGACAGAAATTATTGTCCAGGTTGCATGCCTGTCACGTACGGACAATAATTTCTGTGCCAAATATAATATTTGGTCGTGCCTCTGATATAAAAGAAAAGTGCAAGGATAGTTCTTGCCCTTAGACATTCTGAAAATATATTTAAGGAATGCCTGGCCTGTTAGCTGAGTTGGTAGTAGCTCTGCCTTCTGCGCTGTAGGTTGAGGGTTCGATTCACTCCCAGTACAAACATTTGTGTGAACATAGGTGTTTGTTCTGTCACTGCGTGTTATAAAGTATTATAAGTATATGTTTAGAAATATATAAATATTATATATATTTTATTTTAGTCATCTATTTACCATAATACAAGCAATGCTTAGTTTAAGGCCAGATGGTGTTGTATACGTTGTTTTCCAATATTTATTTATATAAGTAACTAGCTATCTAAGGAGGTATCTTTGTCTACCATGGCTGGTGATTACAGTCGTAGGCATAGTGCTCTAAACATTCATTATGTTCTTGAATTTAACAATAAAAACTTACAATTGGGTTTAGAATCAGCAAATTTTTAGCTGAGTGTTCCTAGATGTAAAAAAACGCTAGGACCAGGACGAGTTTCTTGTCAGTTCTTCTTAGGCTTGGGTTGGGAGGAATTGGCACCTAAATTCACCAAGTATGTAAGACGTTTCAAAGTGATCCTTGTGATTGTATTGAATAAAGTATCTTTTGACTTGACTTGAATTGACATGACTAGACGAATATTTAATACAAAAAAAAGTGGTATGAGTTGGACAACGAAAATACTGTTGTTTTTGCAATTAGTCAACTCGTACCACGTAAGACGAGTTTTTCGGTGCGAGTTGACGAACGGTTAATCGGAAATGTGTTCTATTGTCGTGAGCATCTTTGATTGGTATCCCTTAAATAGTATTAGTCCATTGAAAAGTTACATTTGGGTATGCATTTGTCAGAGGACGCAATTTTATTTTTTTAATGTGTAGGGGGGGTCAGTAGAAGCTTAAGTTCAAGTTTGTGGGGTCGGCACCCTTGTCCCCCGGCCGCCATCTTGGAAAAGGGGGTGCAAAGGGTTTTCGCGCTGTATCTCGTAAACTAGTTACCTTACAGAAAATTTAATCAAACATAAAATGTAGCAAATTAAATTTCCTACAATTTTATTTCTATTACTTTTTATCGTCAAGTGACCAACAAAAAAGTTATAAACAAAAATAAATGAAAATTTTGTTTGTTTGTTCTAGGTTTTACAGCGCTCCAAACTTAAACGGATTCTCGAATGCTCATAGGGATGCAATAAAAACTAAAAATTAGGCTTACTTTTCTATCTATATTTTTTTTATTCATACAATTTATTATGATCTTAACATTCCTATGCTATTATTGAACTATGTTTGACCCTTTTACCCACCACCTATGAGGTATAACATGGGCAAAGTCAAATTTATAAAAATTTTGCAGAAGCATCCAGAGTTAGCAAGTGGAACTAAATTATTTATGAGTGAGAAAGTCGAGTCATCGTTACTCAGTGTTGTTGGCGAACGTTTTTTCGTCTTTTTATATGGCGGAAATAAAGACGATACTCTAGACACTCTGCGATACAAACGATTTGCTAAGACAGTGACAAAAAATGCATTAAAAAATGCATTAAATTTTTATAAATTTGACTTTGCCCATGTTATACCTCATAGGTGGTGGGTAAAAGGGTCAAACATAGTTCAATAATAGCATAGGAATGTTAAGATCATAATAAATTGTATGAATAAAAAAAATATAGATAGAAAAGTAAGCCTAATTTTTAGTTTTTATTGCATCCCTATGAGCATTCGAGAATCCGTTTAAGTTTGGAGCGCTGTAAAACCTAGAACAAACAAACAAAATTTTCATTTATTTTTGTTTATAACTTTTTTGTTGGTCACTTGACGATAAAAAGTAATAGAAATAAAATTGTAGGAAATTTAATTTGCTACATTTTATGTTTGATTAAATTTTCTGTAAGGTAACTAGTTTACGAGATACAGCGCGAAAACCCTTTGCACCCCCTTTTCCAAGATGGCGGCCGGGGGACAAGGGTGCCGACCCCACAAACTTGAACTTAAGCTTCTACTGACCCCCCCTACACATTAAAAAAATAAAATTGCGTCCTCTGACAAATGCACACTAAGGCCTAAAAAATGTAACATTTTAATGGACTATATAGAAATATCAAAGAATTTAACTCTATATTCTTAAACTACAACAATAAGCCTTTATTCAACGAATAATGTACCCATTTCATTTCTGAAAAATAAGATTACCTACTCACGGTTAATACACGGTTTTCGATATTTGAAGGCGAGCATAATAAAATACATACAACAAGCAATGTACACGATACACCGCGTTTAAACCATTTGTAGCAACTTGTGAAAGTACTTGCCTCGGGCACAGACCATCTAATGATCGCTGGCGCCACCTAGCGGCGAGTAACGGTCGCTTGATTGGATAATTTATGTTTACACCTCAATTCGAGATTTGATGGTTGGAAGCTGTGTTCAGATAATTATGTAATTTAGATTATTTATCTTATCAGCACGTTACACTGGTCTCGATGACAGATTCTTTAGGTGGCCTACTCTAGAATGGTCCAAACACGTACCTCGGATGCCCGGAATTTATTTCTTTTTCGTTGAACGGCACTGATTAATATCTCTACTATCACTACATAGTACAAAACAAAGTCGCTTCCCGCTGTCTGTCTGTCCCTATGTATGCTTAGATCTTTAAAACTACGCAACGGATTTTGATACGGTTTTTTATAATAAATAGAGTGATTCAAGAGGAAGGTTTATCAGTATAATACATGCATAATATAGTAGAGAAACACTGATAATTTTAGTGGTTCTAATCACATTAGACATTCTGTAGTATATTAAGTATTAGCATTGCACTCGTGCAAAGCCGGGGTGGGTCGCTAGTAATATTATAAATGCGAAAGTAACTCTGTCTGTCTGACTGCTTGTTACGCTTTCACGCCTAAACCGCTGCACAGATTTTGATGAATTTTAGTATAGAGATAGATGGGACCTTCGAGAAGGACATAGATTACTTTTTATGTAAGTACAATGCGCGTGAAGCCGCGGGCAGCAGCTAGTTATAAATAAATATTGGTGGAACATGCACACAGCACCATCTAGCCCCAAACTAAGCATAGAAGTTATCTGGCCTTATGGTGACCAGATAACTTATCTTTCTTCTTATCGTGCTATTAGTTATTTCGAACTAATGTGGTGAAAATTGCGCCTCAGCCTCAGAGGCTCCTTTCGTGCACTTGGCACATAGCATCAAACTTTTTAGGATCTACAACATACTGGTTTACTCACGATGTTTTACTGCCCCGTTTGAGAGTACTGGTATAACGCACATACAAGTACCTGTTTCGATCAGAAAAACCTATTGTTGCACGACCTATAGGGGAATTATGGAATTTTGATACTAACAAAACATTGACACTAATAGCTTTCAGTTAATATTGATAAATTGGTATTACGGATCGCTGCGATTTCTACCGGCTTCTATCGTTAGTTACAATGTGAAGTTGGTGTCAAAATATAACTCGACCAATTTACAAACTACAATTGTGGTAGGAACCGTGTTTAGCGTACTAAGCATTTAAATACATCGTATATGATTCATTGAAATAATGCCTATTGCTTATCGAAATTTATAGACATTGATGCCGATTGCTAATCGAAACTGATAGACATTGATTGTATCAAGAATTCTATAATCGCCCTACAGGTAACTGATAGAATACTTTTGTATAATTAAATACATACATAAGATACTTTATAACATCCAGACAGGAAAAAACACCTGTGTTCGTCATTCAAATGTTTATCCTAGCAGGGAATCGAACCCCCAACCTAAAGCGTAGAAAGCAGGGAAATATTGGTGGACAATGCACACAACACCATCTAGCCCCAAACTAAGCATAGCTTGTACTATGGTAAACAGATATGGTTAGAATACTTATTATTTTTTAATACACACATAATTAAATTTAATTAAATTCACGCAAATTTAATTAATGTTGACAAATTTAGGATTAATATAGTTCATAATAGAATTAATTTGACCAATACATATTATCTGCATCATTTATGAAAACAAAAATGTATTTAACTTGGATTTTTTTTAGTGGGCTGACTTTTATGTGACAATTTTTTTTTTGTAAATATTATTATTCATAGAAACACCCATACCCGAGACAAATGCAGATACAGATCATACAAACATTTTCCCGTGTACATTATAAAGTATCTGTAAGTACCCATTTGCATATGTTCGTCATTTGACTGTCACTGGGTTTATAGGAAAACAAGATTTTACGAGAACGAGCATCCACATTAAAATGCCAAGAAGGCAGTATACCTACTACATTATCAACTCACATCCGCAAATCAATGTCGAACAAGATAAAGCACGGTTTGAGAATACTCCAAAATGTACTACGTGACGTGACTTTAATCAATGTTGAATGCAAAACTTTTAAAGGTTCCATAAGCGATCGTGGCACAGTTTACTTAGTTCCTAAGATCCATGAAGTTAAGCTTTGCGTGGTTTTTACCTGGATGGGTGACCGCAGTGACATTCGCATCTGAGCGCGCAAACTGTTTATTGTAAGTTTATTGTATTATAAATATTTACGGGTATTTATCGCGTTTATTTACCTATTTTTCCCGACGTTTCGACAGGTTTACACTCTGTCGTGGTCACGGGATGACTGAATAACTGAAAAATAGGTAAATAAACGCGATAAATACCCGTAAATATTTATAATAATGTGTTCTGATCGCGGAAGTTTAAAAAACTTCGAGTTTATTGTAATTGTGAATGTTGTTTTGTTAAATTCAAGTGCTTTAGACCACGGAAAAGAGGGGACTCTTCTAACACAGGTTATTTTTAACTTAACAGAAGAGATCCCAGCACATATGATGTACTACTTGTTTTTCATTAAAAAAGATTTTTGATTTTGTTTTTTTTTTGTTCTGTTGATTGTGGCATTTCAAGAGTTTTTAGGTGTATGATGATGTAGACCTTGGGGTGGTCTATTAACTTTCACTCTGTCACTGGAGTTTTCCATGAAACTATTCGTAGTACCTGTGTCTTTATATTCCTAAGGGTTGATTAAATAAGAGCATCTTTTATTCCGGACTGTAGTAGACTGATTATGAAATATTCAGTTTAGAACATTCGGGAATAGCTTTGAGCTCGTCTGTCGGCATGATTATGACCATGGTTAAATCTTTATATGTAAAAATGTATCCCTATTTCCCTTGGTCATGCCATAACTAGAGAACGACTTAACCGATTCCATTCATCGATTTTGTAAACTTTTTAATACCTCCGGTTATAGAATATTTATTTTTCTCAAAAAGAAATTACAAACTTCACTTACATGAGAAATAATTTTAAACATAAGTATGTAGGTAAATTTTAAAACATGCTTCAGCAACAATAAAACAGTGGTAAATCTACCAGAAAATAATCGACGTACTCAAACAACTAACAAACAATACAAAACAACAATCTATCCGCAAATTGTAATTGTAAATACCTTGTAAATTAAGAAAATTAATAATAACAAAATTGTGACATAGGCTATTTTTTATGTAGGTACCACGCGTGCAAAACCGCGGGCAGCAGCTAGTAATAAATAAATAAATAATACTGGACACTTCACACAGCGTCACTAGACCTAAAGTATAAGCAGAATTTGTGTTATGGGTACCACATGACTTATATACTACTTACATACTTTTTTTTTGTAAATACATACATTTTATACATAGAAACACCCAGACCCGAGATGAATACATGCAAATCATACAAGCATTTGTCCCGCGGTGGGAATCAAGCTCGCAAACTTCCACGTCTCAGCCGGGCCTTTGCCCAATGCGCAACAGAGGTCGCCAATATCCGCCGTCTTTGTTTAAAAGAAAATAAACAAAATAACTAACAAAAACAAAGGTTCAAAGTATACGCTTACGAAGTCACGAGCAACAGCTAGTAATAAAATAATTACAGAAATCTACAGAATAATATACCTACAATAATATAAAATACACGTGTAGCAGTTGAGTTATCACTACATAGTATAAAACAAAGACGCTTCCCGCTGTCTGTCTATCCCTATGTATGCTCCATATGGATTTTGATTTTGCGGTTCTTTTTAATAGATAGAGTAATTCAAGAGGAAGGTTTATATATATAATACATGCATAATATAGTAGATAAACATGGGTAATTTTAAAGGTTTCTAATATGGTGTCGTAAATAAACTCATTTTTTGCGCTTACATTGCAAACGCTGGCTGAACCCTACGAGATAGATCAAAATAATGTACTACAGTATTGTACACCTTAAAAAGGTTTACAAAAATGTCCGCGATGGTATATGTCTATCTCTTAGGGATAACCTTTCTGTAGTATAATTAGTACCAGCATTGCACCCGTGCGAAGCCGGGGCGGGTCGCTAGTCTATTACTATTCTAGACAAAATGTAGACCTGTAAGTCCACCTACCTACTTGTACCTACCTACTCATGTACCTACTTCTTATTGTCAAGAACGAGATCTGCAAAATAAATAGCCAAAGTTCTGTTAAACTGTACCTGTTACGAGATGCGAATCGCTCGCCGCGTTCAGTCAGCGGAAGCAGAGCTACACCGAATCTCAATGTTCAAACCCTAAATTAATCAGTACGTAATGTATTTGTGTTATCCCTGTTATCTATCTTCTACTATCTATCATATTATTTTCTACTATTTTACTAATATTATGTACTAGTGACCCGCCCCGGCTTCGCACGATTACAATGCTGATACTAAATATACTACAGAATGTCTAATGTGATTAGAAACCTTTAAAATTATTCGTGTTTCTCTACTATATTATGCATGTATTATACATAAAAATCTTCCTCTTGAATCACTCTATTTATTAAAAGAAATCCGTTGCGTAGCTTTAAGGATCTAAGCATACATGGGGACAGACAGGCAGCGGGAAGTGACTTTGTTTTATATTATTTAGTGAAGTAACAATTTGTTAGGTGTTGAGACGTTTGTTTGTTGCACGATTCACGTACCTATTCACTAAACAGATTTATATGAAATTTTGTATACATAGATGCAAAACTAGATTAACATAAAACATTTTTATTTTACACTTACCTTTACCTAAAAGTCGCGGGCAGCATTGATTGACTATAAAATTATAGATTTAGTCAATGAGCGAGTCTTTTTCGCTGATTATATGAAAGAGTTATCAGACGCGATTTTTAAGTCATAGTTACTATCTTCTAAGAATCGGAAAAACACAATGTTTGAATAATGAGTGATTGATCGGACCAGAAGTTTAACACATTGTATTTTTATATATTACAAGCTGGTGCCCGCGACTTCGTCTGCGCAGGATTCGTCTGGCTGCTATTTTTCTTCGTGTAATTCTAACGGGGTTTGCAGCGCACGCCATAATAGAATCGCAGATGGCAGAATTTTTTCCTGCATACTTGACACTTATCGTTATATTTTGGACAATTCACATAATATCTTTATAAATTATAGCCTATGTGTTATTCTGATGTATAAGCTATATTACTGTAAAGTTTCATTAAAATCCATTCAGTAGTTTTTGCGTGAAAGAGTAAGAAACATACATACAAACTTTCGCGTTTATAATATTATATATATATAAAGGAAAGGATGTTCATCAACTCTGCACATCTAATCACGATGATGCCGAAACATTTTACTTTGGGCTGTTTGTTTGCATGCTATTTTATTCGGTGGCACTCTCCAATAGAACATGCAAGTTACTTGCTACGTCTGTATGTAGATAGGTACCTGGGTTCTGCGCACTGTGACCGGCAGTTTATCATTCAAGGCACGCGCCGTCAGAGGTCGGCATGACAGGTACAGACTCCAAAATTGAATTGATTTTATCAAGCGAACGAGGGCTAAGACTGCGATTTTTTAGCTGATTCCCTTTTTTATTATTTGTCATGGAAAGGGTAATTTTCTTCGTCGAGACGTGGAATAATAAAGAGCAACTGAAAAATAAGTGGCTTTTCTGCGTACAATGGCTAATCTAACCATCATTATCAATATTATAAATCAGCTTAAGGCACTTCTTGTAGAAAAGAGTTATTATAGTATCACCGAGTTTTTGATGACTTCAGTTACATGAAACTAAATATAAAAAATTGCATGCCTAGTTAAGGTAAGATTGTACTGGTACTTTATATAATTATTACTATACTATAACAATGTTGTAAACCTACATTCTACATTGATTTGAGTATGTATCGATTTCACGGAATGGTCATGATAAAACTAGTTAGGAGATAGATTGTATCTTGGGGAAGGCTTTTAGATAGATAGATTAACACTTTATTGTATACAAAAATCGTATCGCTAATAGTATCGATCTCTTCCAGGCAACCCTTCCAACCTTTCCAGGCAACCATTAGGCTATGTTTATGTAGGTATTATACGTGCAAAGCCATAAGCAGAACCTAGTTTCTATATAACATTAAAATATGTATTAGTATCCAGCCAGAGAGGAGGTTTTTTATGAAAATCAAAACAGACACAAAACATTCTCATAGAAAAATTTACTGAAGCGTTCTATTACGGATGTTTTCATACTACTATAGAAAAATGCATATGCTTAATATACAACATATGCATCTAGTAGGTCCCTGTATGCCATTCCAAGCGTGCCAGTCATAATGAAGAGCAAGAGATACCGTGGCCACTCTCCGACCAGATGCAAAGATCTGATTACATCTATCACCAACCGAATGCTCCTACAATACCTCCAATAGAGCCGAATGGAGACGCATAACAAGAGCCGCCATATATCAGGACCCACCCATAACCACGACCACTCTGCCAAGAGTGCCCGACTGAGAAGAGGTGCGTAAGTTAAACGCACCACAAGAAAAAATTTGTTCACACAGCTGGAACTCAGGCCTACTCTCGAGCTACAGTGATTGGTTATTCAATTGGAGCTTGCGATATCGAAAAAGCGTCAAATATTTAGGAAATAAAAGGCCAACCTGCTGAATCACTTAAATGGCATCACTCCAAGACTTTTGGCTCCTGAATTTCCTGCAACTCCAAAAATCAATTGTTGATAAAATATTTTCCAAACTCAGTTGAACATTTTCTATCTGTATCAATTCCTTCATTAAACCCAATAAAGAGTTCTACAATCAATTCCTAACCACGGCACAAACCTCTGCGGGTCCGTCGACTTTATGTGTATGGTGTTAAGGTGCAGATTAGGGGTGCAATGGATAAGGGTGGCGATGCACGGAGCGTGTCCATTCATTGCGGCGGGCGTGGATTGATGTGTGGATCCCGGAGCTGGCTGGTTGGCCGCAAGACTTGCTTATTACAATGTACGATTTTCAGAATTTCCGATTGTAGAAATTATTAGACGAAAACGATAAGTAATTTTATAAAAGGAAATGATTTGATTTGTTGTATGTTTAATTTTAATGGATAAACGCAAAAACTAGTTCACCGATTTAAAAAATTCTTTCACATATAGAAAATTAGATTATCAGCGAGTAACATGGGTATGTAACAGCGAATAACACTGTAATTTATTTCGAAAAAACATTAATATAATTTCATTTAATACAATCGCAAAGATGTATGTGCATACATTGAAGTATCTTACATACGGTCAATTTAGGTATACCTTATTTATATATCTATGATTTTTTTTATGCAGATCAAGATCCATAGAAGCACTTGCAAATATTTTCAATAATTTTTTGTTGAAAAAGAAAAATAAATTGGTTATTTTTGATTAATAAGTCGTAAACTTCAATTGGACACTATTATAATTTACTTTGACGACCTCTTTGGTGCAGTGGGCGAAGGGACGTTTGAGACGCAGAAGGTTGCGAATTCGATTCCCAGGATAAATGTTTGTTTGATCTGCAAAATATTTGTCTCTGGTCTCTGGTCATACACCCGTATGTATAGTATGTAAGTATTTGTATGTATATATATGTAAATATGTATTTGAAGGAAAGAGTATATAAGTAGTATGTGGTTCCCATAACAAAAGCCTTGCTTACTTTAGGGCTAGCTGATGCTATGTGAAATGACCAGCATTATTTATTTGTTTATTTATTTATTTTATATCAATTTTTTCGTTAAATACTATAACCAGAATTATAATAGAATCCTTATAGTATACATACTACTATTTTTGTCATCAAAATCGTATCGTGTACTCGTAAACGCTCATAGAGGTTAGTACAGATCACAAGGTAGTAAAGTAGATGTATAGGAGGTGTTTTAAAGAAATTTAGGTGATATAGTGGTATTTTAGAGAAGAGATTTGGCTTCAGCTGGAACTATTTAGATGGATGCCTCGACTGCTCAGTGAAGTTTGAATGTTGAGATTGTTTTAGGTTCAATAATTAGATTTGTTTATTGAAACGACGTTAACTTAAAAAAAGATGATAATCCTTACTAGTATTTTAAATTTGAAAGTAACTATCTGTCTGTCACGTTCTCACGCCTAAACCGCTGAACCGATTTTGATGAATTTTGGTATAGAGATAGATGGGACTTTGGAGAAGGACATAGGCTACTTTTATGTAGGTACCACGCGTGCGAAGCCGCGGGCAGCAACTAGTTATTGAATATTTTAAACATTACTTCATAATTAAATCATTAAACTAGCTGTTACATTAATAACAATATGAAACCAAGTAGGAGGCAAAATATTGAAAATACATACCTATTCATAATTTTATATCTATTATTATATTTTATACTAATATCTATTTATTTATATATTAATACATGAAGGAAAAACTTTGAACCCTTTTTAACGAAAATTGCGCGGACGGAGGAGTATGAAATTTCGCACACTTATAGTTTATATAGAGAAGGAGTGCAGAATGCTAATACTTTTTTATTATTATGCTTAAAAATAAATTAATTGTTATTTAATTATGGTCCAATTTCGACCCGTTGGCGACCACTAGTAACTGTTATTTCTTCAATTATCGAGCAGATAGTCACTAAATAGCGTTAAGTGTATATATATATTTAGGGTTACGTAGCCAAATGGCAAAAAACGGAACCCTTATGGATTCGTCATGTCTGTCTGTCCGTATGTCACAGCCACTTTTTTCCGAAACTATAAGAACTATACTGTTGAAACTTGGTAAGTAGATGTATTCTGTAAGCCGCATTAAGATTTTCACACAAAAATAGAAAAAAAACCAATAAATTTCGGGGGTTCCCCATACTTAAAACAGAAACTCAAAAATTTGTTTTTCATCACACCCATACGTGTGGGGTATCTATAGATAGGTCTTTAAAAATGATATTGAGGTTTCTAATATCATTTTTTTCTAAACTGAATAGTTTGCGCGAGAGACACTTCCAAAGTGGTAAAGTGTGTGTCCCCCTCCCCCTGTAACTTCTAAAATAAGAGAATGACAAAACTAAAAAAATATATGATGTACATTACCATGCAAACTTCCACCGAAAAATTGGTTTGAACGAGATCTAGTAAGTAGTTTTTGTTAATACGTCATAAATCGTAAACCGCAATTTACCTTTCATTCAATCAACTCAAATATAAAATGTTACTTGCTGCTACGGAACCCTTCATGGGCATGGCCTCCGACTCACACTTGGTCGCTTTATTTTCCATACAAAAGTTAATTTTCTGAGAGCACCGTCTTAAGTAGTTTAAGTTTCGTATAAGTTAGTGGTCAACTCTGACGTCATGGATTCCATTCCATAATGTGACAGGTTGCTAGCCAATTACACCAACAATTTGCTTTTTATTTCCACAGTAGTCAGAGATAATAAACTTTATAACAAACATGCAAAATTCAAACCATTGTTCGCGTAAACCACAAAGCACACCGAGCACATTAAAACACACCCTAACTCGTGAAATTTGGCAGTAATACAAAAACTTCCCAATAATGTACATATTATAACGATTCAGACGAAGAGCTGTTACTATTAACACTGACCAGTTCTGAATGTATACGTTGAAGCACTACCGCCATCATCGATATCCATAGACTCTATCACCTAGAAGATAAAGAATGAGTTAGCGTGGCTGGTAGTTACTTGGTGATGTATAAGGTTTGGTGGAGAGTTGCAAAGCAAGCTTGGCAGGGCTGCCAACGCGCGTGGTCGCTGGAGAATTGTTTAGTTGGCCAGCAGACAGTACGAACCCTAGCGGCTAGTTCGGGCTGTACCCTGTTCGTTACACCTAGTTACATATTGCACCTGCAATAGGTACTGGATGCTGCAGTCTAAGTTTGAATGGGTGCTGGTGAGTTTCTACTCGTAGAGACTTTGAGACTTTTCAATAACCATCTCAGGCTTAGAATAGGCGTTTCCACAACAATGAGTAAAGTACACGGAAGGAGCCTCTGTGGCACTCTTTAATCCATTCACCACACTGGTTTGAAATAACAAGTGCCACGATAAGAACAAGAAGAATACAACGAATGCACATCCTACCCAAACATAATTTTTTTTTTATTTAGCGTCACTTATTTATCTAGTTTTACAGAATTAATGAAAAGTGTGTCGAAAGTGTCTCTGTCTGTCTGCCTGCCTGACTTTTTGTTACCTTTTCACGGCTAAACGGCTGAACGAATTTTGATGAAATTTGTACAGGGGAATTGTATTTTGGGACGAACATAGGTTATATTTTATATATATAGGTATTTTATAACTTTTTAAGAAATACTAAATACAAATAAATTCAAGTCAAAACATTCAATTCACTCCCAAGGACTATTTACATTCGTCTTGACTGGTTTCACAGCTGGTATGCCTCTGCCCTCGGCGCTGTAGGTCGTGGGTTCGATCTCCATCCAGGCCAAATATTTTTGTGACGAGATGGTATTGCGAGAACCGCCACCAATTATTTTATTTATTTTCAATTTAATTTAAGTGCCAGTTCCTTCTCAACGAAGTCTAAGTAGAATAAAAAACGACTGATGCATCACATGGTAGGTTCCTTCGTTATCATAAATCGTTACAAATGGTCTTCGAAAAGCGGCAGTGTACACAAAACAATAAGGAAAAACCGCCTGCACCTACAATGTCAGTCCGTGCGGACGGAGGTGCCAATTTCTGCCGAATCACTGAACAATATTGGAGCTAAGGCTTTTGTTTCTATGATACGGTGACCGTAAATTTACGTAATATTTTTATTACCGTTTTAATAATTACTTTCAACCAGTGCGGCAAAAAGGTTAAGAGCGTGTCAGAGGCTCATACGCGCTTTTTGGCACATGTCTTCGAACTTTTTAGGTTTTACGACATACCGGTTTCCTCAAAATTTTTCCTTCGCTGTTTGAGATTACGCACATATTTTTTTCAATCAGAACGACTCGGTTTAAACCTACGTCCTTATGATCGATAGGCGGAGCCATTGCTACTCCACCATCAATGCTCTCTACCTTAATCAGGACGACAGTTATAAGACTCAGCGGTAGTATTGCAGCACTGAAAAGTGCATAAGGAGCCAATGCAGAATTTCACTGTTGTTAATTTATTGAGTTCTTGGATAAACTAGAAATAAAGATAAACTCGCTGTTTCCACTGTTAGGCTCGCTAAAGTTAATAAGTCTTTTATAGGGCAATGTGTACGCTTCTATAACAAGGTCCCAAGCGACGTGTTAGATTTGTCGATTGGCAAATTTAAAAACGTAATTAAACAAAATCTGTCTATTAAAGCATATTATAAAATATCTGATTATTTAGATGACAAAAAAGCTTGGGATGAATCTGCTCCAACTCGACTCGGCATCCGTAACAAAATTGTCATGGATCATACAAAAAAATGTGACCAGACAAGTTGCTTGCCGGATTCTTCTTGAACTGGAGTTAGGAGAAACCGGCACCTAGATTCATTAACATGTAAAGACGATTCAAAGTGGCCCTTGTGATTTTATTGAATAAAGTTAAATTGAATTGAATTGAATTGACCTGTATTTTCACAATATTTTCCTTCAACGATTGACTTACCAAGAAGAATTTAAATTTAATTTTGCCTTAAAGACGACCGAAAATAATCCATGTTTTTTCTTTTCTTCCTATAATGTCATCTGTCTTGTTGTAAATTTTGCCAGTGTCATGTGATTGTTTGAACAAAAAGTTTTAGAATAGACAAACGTCATTTATTTATTCTAAGACTTCATAACCTTTATAACGTCATTGCGGAATGGCCGTCTGAACTTTCTCGGGATTCCGCGTCGTTCAATCACATTGCAACAATACACTTATAATTCAATTGTCCATACTTGTGCTATGAAGCCACAATTTATTCATTAAAATTAGCTAAAATTACTGAATAAAACATACACGAAAAATTAATTAATTTAAAAGTTGTATGTTACTTAATGAAATGACAATCGGAGAATCAAGTTGATGTTTTAAATCCATTCACATTTAACATCCGTTCAAACTATTGTAACACCTTTCAGGAGACGTAACTTGTGTTAGATAATCAATGATAAATTCTTGAATGATAAATGATAAATTCTTCTTGGTTAGTCAATCGTAGTTTACTCATTACATGTAATTGTTTTGTTTTATTTTTTCTTCTTCAAAATCTCATACATTCATTGTTTTTCTAGAATCCGTCGTCAGATATTGTATATCTATTTACTTATTTTCTTTTTTTAACTACAAGTGGAAACTTTTAATTGGCTCTCTGTATATACCATGCATATAATTATGTACTAGCTGATGCTATCGACTTCGTCTGCGCAGTATTAGTACTTTATGTAATCCTAACGGTTTTTGCAGCGCACGCCAGAATAGCTTGCAGATGGCAGATTTTTTTCCTGCTTACTTAACACTTATCGTTATATTTTGGACAATTCACACAATATCTTAATAAATTATGGTCTATGTGTTATTCTGATGTATAAGCTATATTATTGTAAAGTTTTATTAAAATCCATTCAGTAGTATGGTATATAATGATTAACAAACATACATACAAACTTTCGTGTTTATAATATTAGTAAGATTTCATAATTAACAATGTACCAATGTAATGTGCTGTAAGTTTTTGTAAAATGAATAAAATAAAAATAAAAATAAAAAAAATAATGGATACCGTTTTTACAAGGCCAAGGCTTAAGGCACTGAGTTTTTCGACGGGTATTCGCTTTTCTGAGGAAAATGGCTTCTGCACCCCGCTGTTTTAGAAACAATTTAGCAAAAATACTGTTTGCAAGTTGGTTTTAGCAAAAAAAATACTAACTTTGTACTCTTCGCTTAAAAATAATTTGTTGTCTGTAAAGTCGGTTTTTAGACGATAGTATAACGTGACAACGTCATAACAAAACATAGTTTTGTTATGCGCTCTCGCTACGATCGTAACGGGACAATGAGTCATCCTTTTTCGTGCGTGCAGCCGGCGTTCATTGATTTATTAGACGTTGTCACGTTGAAAATACTTTTGCTCGTCGCTGAGCGTTTACTTACACTTGTTCATCTATATACATATATTTTTTTTCAAAGTTTATGCCATAGAATCTATGGCATAAACTTTAAAAAATATATGAATAGTGGCTATGTGAGCTGTAGACAAAAAATATCTTTAAAGTTATAGAACCTGCTCACAAAATTTCACGAGAATCGGCTGAGAAATGCGGCCTGTAGAGAAGAACATCCGGACAAACGCCGGCCGGACGCCGTTCGGATAGACATACGAAAGCATTTTTGCCTAGGCTAAAACTAAGACCGAAATATGAGTCGTATCAATATATCAGCTGGGAAAAAAATCGATCAACTCATGGCCTATCATTTTAAATAAATAAATAAATAATCCTGGACATTTCACACAGCATCATCTGGCCCCAAAGTAAGCAGAGCTTGTGTTATGGGTACCACATGACTGATATACTACTTATATACTTTTTTTTTGTAAATACATACATATTATACATACAAACAACCAGACCCGAAACAAATACTTGCAGATTATACAAACATTTGTCTCGCGGCGGGAATCGAACCCGCAACCTTCTGCATCTCGGCCGGAACATAGCCCACTGCGCCACAGAGGTCGTCAATTTTATGCAAGCTCTGTGTTATATACAATAGTTATTATAAAATTTAAAATGGCATAGTTTCAGAAAAAGTACTATCGTTAAGTTGTAATATTGTGTAAAGAACTCTTGAAATATATACTGGAAGTCGGGTTTGTTTTATTTTATTTTCCACTATAAGGCCTAGCACGCACTAGCGCATGAAACCGCGCGGATTAAACCACGCTTTTCTAAGTCTATTTTAGAGTTTGTAATTTTTAACATGGATTTTTCCGCTAGTGCATGAGCAGACGTCTGATTCCATAGCTCGAATTTAGAAAACATAGCAAATTTATTCTGTTCTGCAAAGTCTGTTCGCCACGCCTTAAAGAACACAATCGAAATAGCTTAATCCTGGGCAATACGTACTTGCTAATTATGACATCACGACATCAAGCCATTTATGGCACTAGCAACAGTAGCAATTGTATAGAAATACCGCCACGACATCCATCGCAATATGGAGCAATTTAGGAAAACTATGTAGTTGCTTCAGATTGATCGATTCTTGTTGCCCAACAATTATTGCTCAAAAAATTGCCTGTGTACCTTTAAAATTTGTTTGCTCGCTGGGTTTACTAACACTGTTTCTGTATTTCTCGAAGTTCAAGCCTAGCATGCACTGCGGATTAATCCGTTGTATGTTTTTCTGTGCTTTCCTGTGGCACGTGGAATCAGATCTGTAGGTGCACGTACTAGCGGATATTAATTACCGTGGCTCCCTGCATACCCTGCTGTTATGCATGTTTATTTATTTAATTTAGTGCGAATAATTTCGCAGTGCGCGCTGGGTCTTTAACCGCTTTGAATTAGCGGATAAAATGGTTGGCGGCAAAACCGAAGGTGCCGGAAATAACCACGTGGCGCGGCGGAAAACCCAGTGTGCTACCAAGAATACGCCAGCCGCGATAAATTTTCGCGAAAATAGTCGCCGCGAAATAAACCGCAGAGCACGCAAGGCCTTAAGGACCGTGTTGAACGTGGTAGTCCTTAGTACAAGCTGAGCACTTAGAGTGTAGTGATATCCTTAGATACGGCACTACGGCGCATTTGGCGAGCATCTGTGCAAATATTTGTGTTCGCTTTGTCCATCATTGTACATACCTTACGGAACCTTGTTTGCTGAGGGCTTTGATAACGGGGCATTCTGTGATTCACTGAGTTTAGTTGTTTGGTCCAAGACGCAAAATACTTTGATCAGATAAATAAAATATAAGCAATAAATAAAAAAAAACGTGTGCGTCTCGCGACGCCCAACAGAAGTGATAACTTAAACTAATATAACTAGCGCTGTGGGTTAGAGTGAGAGAGAAGGAGCCTGCCTACCGCTGGCACGATTCACGATACTTACCTAAGTAATTGCCAAAAATTAGTTTTCGACCTACTATTTTTATAAAAGCCTCTATCGGCGTACAACCACAAAGAAAAAAAAAAGATTCCGGCGAATTGAGAACCTCCTCCTTTTTGACGAAGTCGGTTAATAAAATGTTGTATACCTAAGTCAAAGTTAAAGTCAAGTCAAAAGATATTTTATTCAATAAAATCAAGGATCACCTTGAATCCTCTTACGTGCTAATACATATGTGGATTATGCAGTGGGCTACGATATTCTTACTATATATAAGTTACCATTTCTCTAACATTATAGTATTTATATTGTAGCAATTTATTATCAAAGTCAAAGTCAAAAGATACTTTATTCAATACAATCACAAGGATCACTTTGAAACGTCTTACATACTAGGTGAATTCACCTAGCACCTAGGTGCCAATTCATTCTAACCCAAGACGAGTTTCTTTTGCTTTATTACATGATCCATCTAATAACTTTTTTACATGATCCATCTTATAACTTTTTTACATGATCCATCTTATAACTTTTTTACATGATCCACCTTATAACTTTTATACATGATCCATCTTATAACTTTTTAGGTACCTTAACTACGAAATACTAATACAAATAAGTAATAATAAATATTGCTTGACCATGCACACAACACCATCTAGCCCCAAACTAAGCATAGTTTAGCATAGTTTATTATTATGGTTACTGATGGAATACTTACATATTTTTAAATACATACATATGATACTTTATATCACCAAGACACAGAGCAAACACCTATGTTCTTCACACAAATGTTTATCCTGGGATTACAAGAGATCTTATACATTTCAAGTGTGTCGGTTAACTGTTCGAGGGCAGAGCGACATGAGGACATGCAATCTTATCAATTAAAAAAATTTATCCCCAAATAAATAACATAAAATACATAATTATGATACTTTCTAACACCCAGACAGAACAAACACCTATGTTCATCGCACAAATGTTTGTCCTGGGAGGGAATCGAACCCTTAACCTACAGCGCAAAAGGCAGAGCTTAATTAACCGTTATTAAAATATTTTTCTATCCTTATTTCGAATAAGGATAGAAAAATATTTTAATACCACATTAGTGGAATAGTTGTAATGATATAACTCTAAGGTCCTGGTTCAAAACCATTCGTGCACCAATGTTTTTTTCTTAACTCATGTGCGAGCATCGTGGGATCACCGGTATGTGAGAATGCGTTTGAACACTGGCCGGTTTTCTGAGAACACTTTTCTCAGAAAACCTAAAAAGTTTAAAGACATTAAATGTCAAGTGTCAGTGTCAGTTTTGACAAGTGCACGAAAAGAGGCGGACTTTAGTCCAGTCACCACACTGGTTCAAAATAACCAGTAACACGATAAGGAGATAATATATATTGTAAGAAAGATACCTACTTTATTGAGTTTTGAAGGCTGGCCAGACCAGTAACATTAATATAGACTTGTATATGTCGATTTAAACATTGCCGTCGTTAAAGGTTGTTTAGTAAAAAACAACAAAATGTTATGAAATCTCAGCAGAAATAACTACCTAGTCTGCAAACGCTGACGCATCAGTATTTTGTTTTATTTTTATGATACCTTTGTAGACCAGGGTAGAAGCCTTTAAAAATTAAAAAAAGTGAAAAAAAAAAAAAAAATTGACTTGTAGTTATGCCGGAATTCGAGATAAACCGTTTTTTTCCCTTAAAAACTCACCCCCTTTCCCTTCCCGACCTCAAATCGCCCGTAAATTATTTTTCCTTTCATTTTTATAATATTCTCCTCCTTTTCCAATGGGTTTCATCCTACTATTTTTTTTTTGGTTTCAAAAATTATCGACCCTGGTCTACTGCAAGTTTTGACGAAAACTAGATGGTTGATTAGAGTTACTTACTATGCCGCGTTCTAATAAATAAATAATGATGGATGTAATAGCCTTGTGAGCTTGTGTTATGGGAACCACATGACTGATATACCTACTACTAAAGGTACTTTTTATACGTAACGGTGCCCTTTACCAGTGATCTGGATCAGTTGAGCTATCTATAGATCGTTTTTAACAGTCCTTAGATAGCACATGTATATTATATTATTCTATATATAATCTATCTAATCTATTTTATATTATAATCGGCTGGACCGATTTTGATGAAATTTTTAGGAAATCTTCAGATTGGCCTAGCGGGTGATCCTTTGAAGTTTGGTAGCGATCGATCAATAGAACTTAGTAACGGACATAAGCTACTTTTATGTATTTACTATGCGTGCGAAACCGCGGACAGAAGCTAATTTATAAATGCTCTGTTACTTGCCGCCGTCATCTGAAACAGATGTTCCTGAGTTGAGTTAACGTTCTCGAGTGTCAAAACTTAGTACATTTTGACATAGTTTTTTGACCTCTGAATATAGGCCTATAAAGTATATAGTGTACTTAATAAACATACATTTATATACAGAAATAATACACAATAATATAAAATACATCTGAAGCAGTTGAGCTGTCTAAGAGCCGTTTAAAACGTTCATTAGATAGCTCAACTGATCCAGATCACTGCCAGAAAGCAGCGCTCACAAGACACTGCCACGTTGAATAGCAATGTTACATAAATAAACATAACAGATAATGAAGACGTCTAAACTTCAAAAATTCGCCAAAAAATGTCCACAAAATACGGATCATATGAGCTGATTTTTCTGCACCACACCACAGACAGTTACACACAAAGAATGATCGATGATATTAGAGCAGGTGCATCCATCTGACTCATTACCTTATCATTATGCATTATTAACAAGCAAAACAAAGGCTTTATTTTTAACTCGTCGCGTGTCGTTCACCGGCATTTAAGTCTATACACTTTTATGGAACAAAAACCTCTCATAACCCCTAACTACAACAGATTATTTTTTTAAATATGTTTTTTTTTTACACACCGATAAAGCAATCTTGTAATTTTGTAACTCAGTATGTACCTTAGTACCTGCAGGTAGCTCGCGTGAATTTGAGAGCAAAAAATTCTATAAGCATTAGTTAGTAGGTAACTGAGACGGACAACATGATTTCAGTAAATTAACACCTCGTTGTTTTTTGTTGCCCATTGTTAAAATTTGAATTAATTTATGATTTCAATCTAAAATTCATACAATCAGTAGATTACACAAAAACGTCTAAAATTGGCCAAGATAGAAATATTACTGTGTTTATTGTTTTGACTCTGAACTATCAGGCCCAGTATAGTCGCATTTAACGTGGCAAATTCGTAGGTGTTTTAGAGACGCTGCCCTCTCTTTGATCGGCAGTGGTCTGGACCAGTTGAGCTTCAAATAGAAGGTTCTCCAACTTTTAAATTAAAAAGTTGGTATGGTATGACTCTTTAAATAAAATGTGTAAATTTTTTATAATTTTAGAAGTAGATTTATTGAAGTTTTGTTTTTTTTTTAATTTCTTTGGTATAACTTTGCCTTTATACTGTTGTTATATGTTTGTTATTACAATATTGACTGAAACTACTATTTTATCAGTGACCGTCGTTATATATTAATAAGCACTGTTTATAAAATGTAAATCCGTTAGGTATGATAAGTTAAAGGCTTTTTATTTTGTTTAATTGTGAATTTTGTGATAGAAATAAATAAAAAAATAGATAAATAGTTCGTTTTAAACAGTCCGCAGAGCTCAACTATTTCAGATGATTTTTAACCTACTTCAAAAAAAGAAAATGGTTCTCAATTCGGTGTTGTTTTTGTTTCCTCATAACCCCGCGATTTATGAACGGACTTGAAAAAAACTTTTATGTGAAATATACTTTCCGATTGGTCCTTTTGAAATTTCATCGAAATCGGTTCAGCAGTTTGGTTTTTAAATCAAAATAAATAAATATGAAATATAAAAAATAATGAAAAATATAGTATAGCATCAAAGTAAACAAAATTTCGTATAGAACCAAATTTCTTTTCTGTGACTTTCCAGTGGTGTTTTTGAATTTAAAAAATGCTACAAAATAGCGTAAAATAAAAACATTAACTGACTTAAAAAAAAGAGGAGGTTCTGAATTCGGTTGTATTTGTTTTAAAAGTAGGTTTCCTTTTTTAATTTTTAAAACGTAATATTTTATTATCCTGTACAACTAAATAAATGATTCAATCTTTGCATTTTAACAAATATTTAACAGATTATGTAGTAGGCATAGAATTTACTGTTAATTGTTCATCTATTAACCCTTCTGCAGCTCTTATGGTAATAGTCTAATCATTAAAAGTCCCATGAGACAGATATGTAAATAACTCTAGTAACTTCAAAATTGGTTGGACCTTCGCAAACGTAATTAAAAGGATCCCCAAAGTTAACCGTTCGACCTCAAACCCTCAACATTTTTCCTTCGTTCAGCTCAAACTAACCGTGAAATTAAACTCCGTTCTCGGAAACTAATATGGACGATTACAAATATATATTTTCCTGTTGGACCTTTTTTAATTTGTGTACATTATTGTATATTGAGATGACTAGAACAAACTAGAATGATTTTAGCACCCATTTGCAAAACACTTGTAGGACTTGGGACTAAAAACGAAAGCTAAACCTCTCTTAGTTTTCGATGGCGCAGTAGGCATGTTAAGACGCAGAAGGTTGCGGGTTCGATTCCCGCCGCGAAACAAATGTTTTTATGATCTGCAAGTATTTTTTAATTCTTCAGTGTATGAGTGCTTTACCAGTCTGGCAGCGCGGTGCTCTTTATTTAAAAGTAATGTTAAATTCTATAAACTTCTTTATTTGACGACCTCTGTGATCCAGTGGGCCAAGGCCCGGGTGATATGCAGAAGGTTGCGGGTTTGATTCCCGGGAATCGAACAAATGTTTGCCTAAGGACCATTAAAAATAAATACATAAAGATTGCTGGACATATCACACAGCTTCATCTGGCCCCAAAGTAAGAGGAGCCAACATATGACTGATATACTACTTATATACCATTATTTTGTAAATACATATATATTACACATAGAAACACACAGACCTGAGACTAATACATGCAAACATTTGTCCCGCGGCGGGAACCGAAATCGCAATCTTCGTGCAACCGAAAGCAAGGCCCGAAAGCGAGCGAGGTCATCATAGTAAAATATATTTTTTGAAGAATTGATCCGTAACATCATTGCCAAAGAAAAAAATCAATTTATATTTTTATTTATATGATATTGGTAATACCGAGATGATTCTGACAACGTTAGATCATTGAAAATCCAATGGTGCGCGACCGGGTCCGAACTCACGACTTTGGGATCAGAAGGAAGATACCACTCCACGACCAGAGCTAACTGGATATATAAAAATAATGACTAAACTTAATGTCATAATTTAAAGGACTCGTATGTGCTCTTTATCAAATTCTCTCGGCGGCGCAGATCAAAGCGATTGTTTTTTTGCGTGATTTACACCTCTGACGCGGAGTCATTAATAAAATTTTGTTTTGCACGAATGTGGAGAGATTTATGCATGTAGCTATTTATCGCTTAGGTTATTTCTGTAACGCAGTCGTTTATGGTTGGTACTTCCGGAATCCATAGTTTCCTACTCAAATTTTATAATGACAAAGTATGTGTGGATGTTTAAATAAATAAAATAATGCCCAACGTTTCACACAGCATCATCTAGCCTTAAAGTAAGCAGAGCTTGTGTTATGAGCACCACATGACCGATATACTACTTACAAATACTTAATTTTGTTTTTGTAAATATATACATATTACCCGACCCGATACAAATACTTGTAGATCATACAAACGTTTGTCCCGCGGCGAGAATCGAACCCGTAATCATTTGCGTCTCAGCCGGGCCTTGGCCTACTGTGCCACAGAGGTCGTCAATGAATAACGAATAGATAATGAATGAATGAATGTATAAATGAATGTATGAATAAATAAATGAACTAATGAAAACAGGTACTTTATTGTACACCTTTAAACTAGCTAATAAACAGTTCTATAACTCAAAATACCTAAAAAAATATATGTAGGGGAGGTAGGGTGCAGTGATACACTAGCCTTATCTAATAAATGAGTAAATGGATTTGAGTTGCGCCATCTCTAAAACGTTCGGAAAAACTTCCGAAGGCATCCATTGTAACCGCACCGACCATCTGTCAACGGGCGGCCTTGGGCATGTCGAGAAGTGTTTTGAGCATAAGTAAATTCTGACGCGATATGTGAATGTGTTCTGACGCTCTTCGATAACATCTAAAGAGGATCTTTATAAACCAAAGGTATGTTAAACTATCAATTATTATGATTTTTGTTAATTTTACTTAAAATCAAAGTTACTTTTAATGTGATAATTTGAATTTTGAAAAATGCTGTTTGGGGCACTTTGATGCTTCAAAGTGCGGGGCACATTGATGTGTATCATTGTGCCTCATTAATTTGTTGTCATCAGAAAATGGTGCGCACGTACAAGCCAAAGACTGATAGAAGTAAAATAGATGAAGAGAATATCATGTCCGCCATAATTGAAGTAACTTTAAGGGTATTTTATACGTATATATATAGATAACGAAAAGCAGCTGACAAATATGGTATTAAGCTCGCAACTTTGCAACATCAGTCAGAGTTTCCAAGACGAAGAAATGAATCAGGAAATACAGAGTCAGGAAGAAAATTTTGTGGAGGTAGAAAGAGATCGAAATGATGAAGATGTTGGTGAATCTCTGTCACACAGAGAAGAGACACAAAATTACACTCTAGATAACCAAAGGAATTTTGATAGATCTGCGAACATCCGCGTAATTCTATCTCTACACGTATCACCACGTCCAAAGGCTAGAGCGTCAGGCCTTCAGGCTACCACATTATCTCCTGCAGCTATTCGACCTTATACAAAACGGTTTTGTTGAAAAATAATCTAAAAAAAGGCTGAGAAAAAGCAAAATCTGGAGTTTATGCCGACTCACACAGTAATGAATTAGCTACAGATACTTCACGATGAAAAAGAAAAAAACGAAAAGAAAAATTAAGAAAAAAGAAAGTAAATAATTAAAAACTGCTAAGAAATGTTAAATTACATAAGTAACTTTACTTTAAGGTTGATCATGATCTCATTACAATAAAAAAATAATATTAATTTAAAAGTGTTTTAATTTGACCATTTTCATAGATTTTCCACCCTGTATGAAAGTGCCCCACGTGGTGTATCAAAGTACCTCGCTAGTGGGGCAGATTGATACAAAAGCCATTTGTTACTAAACATCAATTATTTATTTTCCTTGATAATCTAAACAATATTAAACTATTACATTATAATAATTAACTATTTAGCTAAATGTATAATGCAAAATGAATGCAAAAATTATGTTTAATCACATTTTATGGAACTTTAAATTTTGGTGTATCAATCTGCCCCACTTCCCCCTACAATGTGCGGTCTTATTGCTAAGTGAGCGATTTCTTCCAGACAACCTTTGGATGGGAGCCTAACTTGAAGATTGGAAGATTCGTCGGGGTACACTAATTATGTATTAATTATTTTATTATGTATTAAGACATAAATATTTTCGTTTTGAATAAACGCAATAAACTACACAACAATATTGATATCTATATATATACATATTTTGATAAATAAATAATCAATAAATTAATATTGGCGGACAATGCACACAACACAGCCTAACTAAGCATAACTTGTACCATAAGACCCAGATGACTGATAGAATATATCTGGCCACTCAGAAAGTTGCGAATAAAGTGTTTATGTATGAAGCCTTGGCTGATTATAATAATAAAAAAAGAGATTATATACAAGTAAAAATACTACCGTTCGAATTTTAAATTTCCCTCTACATTTTTTTGAGAGCTAAATTGAATTGTCGTGTTCATTGAAAAATGAATCTGCGTCGGGAACATTTTCTTGCCATGATTTGTTACGATTTCAAATGTGGCCTAAAACCGGATGAGTCGTTTGATCGTTTTCAAATGTCATTTATGGATGACGGCCCTTCTAAAGCACAATTTAATTAAATATGAATTTAAGCACAATCGTCTAACTTTGGGGGATGAAGAAAGAAGTGTTAGCCCTTCGACGGCTGTTCCAGAAGAAATCGTCATAGCAGTGAATAATGGAATTCAAGAAAACAGGCGAATTACGAAGAGATTTAGCATTATATTGCAGATTGTACTGCGAAGCGTTGACAAGATTCTACACGAGCACTTTTGTGTGAGAAGGATATTTCCGCGCTGGGCACGCGCGGTTGACTGACAAAAGTGTTTTGAAAATTGGTTATTCATGTGGTACTATTATACACCTATAATACAAGCTCTGCTTACTTTGGGGTTAGATGATACTGTGTGCATGACCGGCATTATTTATTATCCATAAATATATAAAAATCTTGTGTCACAGTTTTCGTGTTTACTGCTCCGAAACAGCTTGTCCGATTTTCATGAAATTTTGTATTCAGTAGGTCTGAGAATAGGTTTATAACTAATTTTTATACCCCTAAGTGTTAAGGGTGGCTCACCCCAATTTTTTTTATTTTATGTTCAATAAGGCAAAACATCTTTGCCGGGTCAGCTAGTTTATGTATATATATATACCTAAATAACGCAATACACTAGTATACTGTACAAAAATATTTCGTTAAAACAAACGTTAAAGCTCAACATCGTGAAGAAACCAGCATATGGTAGAACATAAAAAGATGGAAAGTGCACGAAAAGAAGAAACCTGGGGCGATCATTAATCCTATTACCACACTAGTTCTAAATAACAAGTGACACGATAAAAAGAAGAACAGTTAAAACGGTTTTTAAATAAAGTTTGGAGTCTATTTCCCGTAGGTAAATATTTATTAAATAATTTCGCAATGGCCCGGCTTAGTTCGCGGTAGACGAGTAGGGTAATCAGCTTACGTCTACCGTTCCTGTCAAAGAGTTTATAAATGAACAGAATGACTGAATAATTTAATATTACCTACCAAGTTGAGTGTAAGCATTACTTGCTTTCATCCAACACATGCAACACGCCTTTTTGGCACTCACGCTTATGCTCAATAGGTAAGTACTTATCCTATTATTAACTGGTTGGTAGACCTATTTTTTTTTGTTATGTCTATATGTTTTAGTTAGATCTTTTTTTCTGTATGTGCCAAATAAACGATTCATTCATCATTCATTTATTCTTTAAATTATTCATTTATTCGTTCATTCATTCATTCATTCATTAAAGTCTTATTCAAATTAATAACGTATTTATTTAATACAATCACAAGGATCACTTATAGGCTAGTTGAATTGTGATGCCAATTCCTCCGATCACAAGTCCGGGAAGAATTGTCAAGAAACTCGTCTTGATCCATAAAGCGATAAAGTTTTTTAAACATACGCGATCAGAACACTTCCTAAAACTACACCACACTACCTAACGTCACGTCCCACCTAACGTCGGGAAAAATAGGTAAATAAACGCGATAAATACCCGTATATATATTTATAATAATTGATCCAATCGCTTTTGTATGATTCTTTTTATATATTTCCCTTGTTTTCTATGTTAGATATTTTTGACCTCTCCCTTTTCAAATTTAAACACGCCATCAGAAAACAGCTCCTATCTTTAAATAACTTATCTAATGTTCATAAATTGTGTTTAAAAATATATATTACCTATCTCAGAATGTCCAATTTATTTGTATGTTTTTGTATGTTTTTAGTTTTACTTAGTAATGGAAACTTTACTGTAATATTTTAGTGATTTTGTTTATAAATTTTATTGGTTTGTTTGTTTTTCCTAATAAATAAATATATCTACCTACTCTATGTACGAAGAATAAAACTATTGAACTTATAAAATGTACACAATATTATATATCTGTCAGTTAGGTGTCAGAGGGTGGAGCAACAAGAGACCATGCATTCCTATCAACAATATAGTAATATATATTAAACAAGAAGCTACCCGCTGTTTCGCAAGTGATGTACCTACATTAAAAGTACCCTATGTCCGTCCTCAAGGTACAATATATCTGCTAACCAAATTTCATCAAGATCCGTTCAGCCGTTTAGCCGTGAAAAGGTAACATACAGACAGATATATACACATTAAATTTTATATATTAATATGAAATTCTTATAATTAAATTAAATTATTTGATTAATTCATAGTATAAATAGATTAAAATAGTTGTCATCTGAAATATAATTAATTAGTCCTGGACCGTACTAATTATTAACAATAAATAAAATAAAAATGATTTAAGCTTTACATTTAGGGAGGGTAGAAGTTATTATTTATAAATCAAGGACCTCCGTCGCCCTGGTAACTTCGTTCAGACGTGGGCAATAGTGTTATACAACTAGCTAACAAGAAAGATAATAAAAACCTTACCAAATAGCTAATATATTAATAATAATAAATTATTCGTAGTTGAAAAGAGGCTATTATTATACCGAATGTAATATATAATAAATAGGTTATTTATGTATAATATGTATTTAATAGTATTAAATAAATAAAAAAAAATCGGGTTGCACTCCGGGAGCGCCGACAGAAGTGAAAACTTATTTTGGCGCGTTAGAGTTTAGTAATAAATCACTTCAAAATCAGTAATTATGGCGACTGTCAATCAAATACTGAACGAACACAGATGAGGCAATATTTTTTGTTCAGAATGTAGATAATATATCAAAGAACCTAACTCAGTAAACTTCTCCATACAAAAGTAGACTGTAAACATGTGAATTAAGGTTTATAATCAAATGGGGCGCGGCAGCCAGCTGCGTCTCGCCCCAGACGGTAACGGTGTCACGAATCCAGAAGTTTTACCTTATCTAAAAATATGCGTACCGCGCTAAAATACGTTTTCACTTCAAAAAGAATCAGTCATGTCGTACTCATAACACAAGCTCTGCTTACTTTGGGGTCAAATAATGGTGTGTGAAATGTCCGGGATTATATATTTATTAAATTATTTAAATATACAAGAATTGCTCATTTAAAGGTATTATATTACCAACTGGCATACTTAAGGTATCATCAACATTCTACATTATGTACGAATATGTAACATTTCTACAAATAAATATTTACTATTATATGCATTTGGCTCTTAGTATGGACCACCTGTGTAAGGCTCCTCGAATGATTGCCAATCGTCCATATCTCTTACTCTTCTAGTATTCCCGACACTATAATATCGTCGTTTCACTTTTTTAAGTTGTATTTTTCATTTTATTATATGTAGAGGTTGAGTAGGTTGATCTACTACTTTCCTACCTTACTACCTACTGGTAACAGATATTTTGTAGAGTGACCTATCTATCCATTTACATATTCTACCTTCACAGGTTCACCAACTTAGTGGAAGTTTCAATAAAGCTTCATAATTATAGTTAGTGTACATGCGAATATGGTGTTGTATTTACCCTGGAAGTTCGCTGTACATATTGTTTCTTAGTTTATAAATTCAATTAAATTTAGTAAATCAAATAAGCACAAAATTACGCTTTTAAATGTTATTACAACATAATTTATAATGCGTACAGCCAAGGATTGGAATACTTTGCCGTCGTCTGTCTTTCCTGAAAACTACAACCTGGGTATCTTCAAGTCAAGAGTGAATAGGTGTCTTCTAGACCTGCGTGCCCATTAATGTATTATTTACTATCTACTGCCCGCGGCTTCGCACGCGTGGTCTAGCTGTGAAAATGTAACCAACAGACAGAGACACTTTCGAATTTATAATAGATAACTAGTTGTCCCGCTCACGAGTTGGTCCGCGTATTTTTTAAAGAAAAATATACCACAATAAAACACAATTCGAATCGGTTTAGTAGTAACTATTGTTATATTCTTTTACATGAGAAAAACATCTATCAACTTATAGTATAAAAATTACGAAGTAATATTTCATTTCAATTTTATTTACGAAAAAAATCCATAACAATGTTTCCTAGCTGCTGCCCGCGGTTTCGCACGCGTTTCATCTACATAAAAAGTAGCCCATGTATGTCCCCAAAATACAATCTATCCTTCTCACTTTACTAAATTACATCCAACCTCTGTAGCTTAGAGGATCAAGGCCCGGCTAAGACACAGAGGGCTGCGGGTTCGATCCCTGCGGGACAAATGTTTGTATGACCTGCAAGCATTTGTCCTGGGTGTTTCTATTTATAATATGTATGTATTTACAAAAAAAACACATATTTAAGTAGTATATCACTCATGTGGTACCCATAACACAAGCTCTGCTTACTTTGGGGCCAGGTCATGCTGTGTGAAATGTCCGGTATTATTTATTTATTTAATAAGGTAACAAACAGAGAGGCAGACGTAGACACAAGATAACAAGACAGACCGAAACACTTCATTGTAGCCAATTTTACTCCTTGCTTGAGTTTTGTAACTTTTACAAAACGTAAAACATACCAACATGCTGCACCCACAGAAATGAAAAATAAAAAGTGCTAAATACCTTTTACAATAAAGCGGTATAACCGCTGTCAGATGCTGGCCACGTAGCAACGTTACTCATTTGGGCGGGCGGTGACGAGGGCGGGCGGCAGGGGCAGACCCAGGGCGGCCGATTCAAACTATTGGGAATACTTACCTACTTGGGATTTCACTATATGTTGCATAATGAAGATAAGAGCGTTCGTATTATACGAAATGTAAGGCATTTTGCTATTATTTATATATAATAAATAATGCCGGACATTTCACACAGCGCCATCTGGCCCCCAAAGTAAGCAGAGCTAGTGTTATGTGTACCACATATGACTTTTCAACTACTAATATCCTTTTTTTTAAATACATACATAGAAACACCCGAGACAAATACTTGCAGATCATTACAAAAAAAACCCACGGCAGAAATCGAACCCGCAACCTTCTGCGTCTCAGGAAGACCTTAGCCCACTGCGCCAGAGGTATAATATGAATATTTTTTTGAAGTGTTAAGTATACTTTTATAATTCTATAATTTTAGGGTTGACAAATTTAATATTACTTTTCTATTCCTAATGAGAAATAAATAAACAACAGAATCAAATGAAATATCAACATAAAGTTAAAACAGTTTTATATTCAATACTAGCATCCACCCGCGGATTCGCACCCGTGGTACCTACGTAAAAAGAAACTATTATACGATTCCAGGTCACAAACTTCCCTACTTCTTCTATGTTCCTCGTAAGTTTGTAATTACATAGCTAGCGTGATGTTTAAGCATATTATATCCTTATCGTTCACATATCAATGAAAAGAGATGACAACACATTTAAACTTAAACTCAGCTCAATCTCAATAATGTTTTTATTCAATACAATCACAAGGTAAAAATTAGGTAAAAATTCCTCCTAATCTAAGTCCGAGACGAATCGACAAGAATCTCGTCCTGGTTCTAGTGCTTTAAATATTGCCAAATTAGTTAATGTGTGATTATAGGATTTACCCGACATTTTCAAGTTTCATGCAAATCGGTTAAACCGTTCTATAGGATCATAAGTAAGTCACCTTCTTATAACATCTTAAACACCAAGTTAATTTGGTGCCGATTCCTTCTAACTCCCTAATAATAATAATAATATAAAACATGGTGTACAACAACACCGTCTAGCTCCAAACGAAGCATAGCTTGTAATATGGAGACCTGATGATTGATAGTACGTTTTTTTTTTATTTAACCTACTTCGTTATACTGCTGAGCCAAATCTCCCCCAAATTCTTCTAATCCTTCAAGATCGCCCACCATCCTCTCTCAAAGGTGTCTCGATAGTGCCTCTAACGAAAGAATATCATATGTTTTTAGATACATACTACAAACACAAAACAAACAAAGAAGTTTAGCGTTTGTATTGTGTCACTAGTTATTCCGAACCAGTGTGATCAAACACGGAACACGGTAACCGTGAAAGGTTCATTATATTAAATAAAAATGTTTTTGATATTCCTACAAAAACATTCCTACATTGCCTACAAAGGTTTTCTGGAAAAAATCGCTCCATTAGCGATAAGAGCGCCCATTGTACATATATTTTTAGATATTCTTAGGTGTCAAATTGTTTATGTGCTAGTTTTAAGGTGTACAATAAAGTGTTTTCATTCATTCATTCATTCGTACATTGCCCTGCGTCATCTAGGGCGGCTCTGTGCGGTGGCGGGCGGGCGGTTTTTATCGTTTCGCCGTCACGTGCTATTGCGGCAGTTCTAAACGTTTAAATTGCTGAGTGATTTAGTATTGGGTAACGATATGGGATTTTGAAGTGATTAATATTATACGAAACAAAAAAAGTGACCTATCATGGTCCAAGAAATATTCAAAATAAATGTAGTTTTAATTAGGTGTATTTTATTTTTTTACAAATAGACGAGGAAAGTACAACTTTTTATTAATATTTGTGTAAATTAAGACTAAGGGTAAGTCTGCGTCCTTAATATATGAAAAAAAAATATTCAAATTATAAATATTTAAATTGAATATTTTTTTTCATATATTAAGGACGCAGACTTACCCTTAGTCTTAATTTACACAAATATTAATAAAAAGTTGTACTTTCCTTGTCTATTTGTAAAAACCGTATGAAAATCTGTTAAGTCGTTTGTCAGTTTATCGCGTCCAGACATACAGACGCGACGGGATAACATTGTTTTTTATGTAGTAATATCAAAATATAAAAGGTAGAATTTCAAATTGATTCAAAACATGTCTTCATTGTTTTTTAAACTGATTTTGATGTCATTCCAGTTTACAAGTAACTAGACTTGTAAACTCAACTTATAATTCTGTCAATTAAGTACCTATACTAAGTATATTAATGTACATGTAGGTATTATTCGAAACAAGATAATTACCTGTTTTGATAACTCAAAGAGAATGTCGTGTCGTGCACTTGCGCATAGTAAATGATGTTAGCTTAGGCTGCACTTATCATAGTGTTGGGACTCACTAAGCTCTCTTAAGACCGGTCCAATTGGATATTTTGCGAATAGGACAATTAGCAAAAGAGATATTTCGTGAAATGTCAGGTAACTAAACTAAATAAATAAATATTGGTGGACAATGCACGTCATTTAGCCCCAAACTAGGCATAGCTTGTATTATGGTGACCAGATGACTGATAAAATAATTATATATTTTTAAATAAGATACTATAAAACACCCGGACCCAGAACAAACACCTATGGTCATCACGCAAATGTTTGTCCATGGAGGGAATCAAACCTAAGCTACTACCAACTGAGCTGACAGGCTAGTGTAACTGAATAAACATGGTCTGCTCACTTTGGGACAGGATGATGACGTGTGAAATGTCCGGCATTTTCATTTATTTGTATTTATACTATACGGAGTTTTGTTATTGTTACGGATGCATACGAGTAGAAGCTAGAATGTAAATTAACCAGTCTTGTTTCATGACCTGATTAGATAAGGCTCATCACTACCACTTTTCCAATGTAAACAAAACAAATTGGTTGAAAAACACAGGCAACCATGCACTGTTTAGCTGTGGCCTCTTTGGCAGGTCATTTTATTTTTATCAGATCGCAAACAAAACCATCAATAATAAGTGTGGGATAGCATGCGACTGTCATGCTTTTATCTATCTATCTAATCTGCTGGTAACACCCACTGCTGAGTAAAGACCCCTTCTACATCACGCTACTTCGGTTGCTATTTTTCCAACCAGCCATGTTTTCAAGCTGGTGTGTAAAGGAAATGATTCTATGGCGCACCTCTGTAGTGCTGTGGGCCAAGGCCCGCCTGAGACGAAGAACGTTGCAGGATTGATTCCCGCCGCAGTTCAAATATTTGTATGATCTGTATGATCTTTGTATGAAGTATTTGTCTTGGGTCTGGGTGTTTCTATGTATAATATGTATGTATTTACAAAAAAAATTACTTCAGTAGTATATCAGTCATGTGGTACCCTTAACACAAGCTCTGCTTACTTTAAAAGCTAGATGACGCTGAGTGAAATGTCCGGGGAACAAGAGCTAATCTGTGGTACATGTTCATTATTTCTTGGCATATAACTATATTTGGTATTCTTTATCTACCAGATGAATTTACAAGACAATAAAAATGTTTTTATTTTTATATTATTTTATATCCGTGTCAATCAAAACACGCATAGGATCGAAAGATGATGAAATTGGTGATATTCATGCTTATCCAACTAAACAGTTTCATTATTAAGGTTAACTACCTATACATATAACTTAGAAGTCTAAATTGCACCCGTGCGTAACTGGAGCGGGTCGCTTGTAAATAATAAACAAATATTGGTGGGCAATTTACACAACACCATCTAACCCCAAACTACGCATAGGTAGTGAGTTACATTAAAACACTCAGAACAAACATCACACAAATGTTTTTATTAAAAGGAAATCTATAAAAGCATTTGTAAGAATAATTAAATATAATATAATATTGATGTGTAATTATATTATAACTATCTAGAGTCGTAATTAGAATATTCACGCCTACTGAATATTTATAGCAATACTGCATAAGTGTTGGTTTTTCTTAATATGTGCAAAACTTCAGGAGCTCTCTTTTGAGAACGTAGAAAACTAAAGAGCATAATCATACAAAATCAATTAAATTCCTGCCGACATTTCAGACAAATCGAATAAATCACGGTAGAGTCAGCAGAATAGCGCTTAGTAATTTAAAAACGTAGGTCCATAGATTGCGGAGTGGTAGCGTCAGCAAATATATACGTCTCGCTATCGGCTACTCGCCGCTGTGGATTTGTCAGACTGGAGCCGCCACGCCAGCCGGCAGCCGTTACGGTACCGACAGCAAAACAGCGTTGCTATTTCCATAACGATTAAACAGATAGATTTATCTTGAATATATATTATTGATTCTGAATAACTTGTGCAAAATGTTACCCATAATTTAGATAATGTTGGTCTGCTATAATTTTACTTAGTTTTATTTTAACTGACCCTAGGGTAACACATAACACCAAGCGAGTCGTGGGACTCAATGAACTGTGTAAGAGGTATGTTTGTTAGAGTACGTTTGTTTCATAAATTACCTGCAATCTAACACCATTTTTCTATAAAAATTGGGTACGTTGTAAGTATTTTATTAACTTAAAAAAATGAATTTAAAAAAAGGTCTCTTACTTATTTTGGCTTCGGTACCACGCGGGATCCCACGATCCTTTCGCCGGGAAATTGAGTGAATGTTTTCGAATCTAATCGTATCTGCTTGATACTCCCGCTAGCTAGACTCGCTAGACAGCCTGTTACATTACATCGCGGCCAAATGACTAGGCGTTACCAAACCACCCTCTTACTAATGGTTTTAAAATGGTTATTTTACCAATGTACTTTTAGTGTTTGATAATAAAATCGATAATTTTCACGTACATGACGACATGACATGACGTGAAATTTCAGTTTTAATGAGTTTTAATAAAGTTAGCGTGTTCAGTTGTTGAGTCAGGTGTAAGTCTACTGGTGATGGAGTCTATAGACCGCTGAAAAGCCTCCATTATGAACGATCAAAAAGCTTTAAAGCTTGAAAGAAAGAAAAATTTGACCATTTTGAATTATCGTCTTATTACTAAGTGAATCTAGGTGCCGGTTCCATCTAACCCCAGTTCAAGAAGAATCTGGCAAGAAACTCGTCTTAACGCCGGAACAGACAGCTTAACCTGCCCTCTGAAGTAGGCACTCAAAGTGAAAGTTAAAAGATATTTTATTACAGTCACAAGGTTCACTTTGAAATGTCTTACATACTAGGTTAATTTAGGTGCCGATTCCTCCTAACCCAAGCCCGAGAAGAACTGGCAAGAAACTCATCCTGGTCCTAGTGCTTTTTTGCATGATCCATCGTTTAACTACCTTAACTACAAAAAAAAACAAATACAACAGAATGAATACGAGAGTTTATACATTTCTAAACGGGCATTTAACTGTCTGAGGGCAGAGCAACAAGCATCTGGCCCCAAAGTAAGCAGAGCTTGTGTTATGGGTACCACATGACTGATATACTACTTATATATATAGGTATATATATATATATGTAAATACATTCATATTAAACATATTAAATAGGGGGTTAGTCCCCCTGTTTACTGACCCCTGACTGACACTGACCCCCCGACTAACAGAAGAGCTAGCAATAGAGAAGGAAAACTTGAAACAAGCCCAGCTCGGTGGCAGCCGTTATGCACCTGCAACCGAACCGACACCGCATGTACTGATTCGTTTTTCCTGCGGGTCCTGTCGGCAAGGTCGAGAGGTTAGTGTGGGTACCTGGGAAGACCTGCGCTATTAAATAGAATCCCCGGCAGAGTGACGTCAGTGGAGAGGAAACTTCACCCACCTCAGCTTGCTGGAGTGGATCCATGAACGAAAGTTTTCAATTACAATTTACCGCTCTGTAACTTTACAGACGCCACCTAAATCATCTTCAACAGATGAACTAAGGCCAATAACGATGATAAAAACACCCAGACCCGAGACAAATACTTGCAGATCATACAAACATTTGTCCCGCGGCGGGGATCGAACCCGCAACCTTCTGCGTCTCAGCCGGGCCTTAGCCCATAGCTATGAATGACTTGGTATGCCACGAACGCTTTTGAAGGAAATATTGGTTAAGGTATTCTGGTGGTGAGAACAAAGTAGCTGTAAAATCTAGCATACGTTGCGACTGCTCTTTTCATGTGTCATTAGAACGTGTCGCTGAATGGCACACGTAAGGACATTCACGAAAGAGCTGAGCAGTGAAAGGAAGGCAGGTACTTACGTACTGCAGAGTAATAGTGATGGGACAACATTGTTAACGCCTCTAAAAGCGATTCTTGCCAAAAATGTATTGGTCAAGCGCGTGTCGGACGCACAGTGAAGGCCTCCGAAGGCTTCAGTAAGACTAATAATGAAAAGTTGTCGCAAACCAATTTAAAAAATTAAGTAACCTTACTCTTTCGACAAAAGTTCACTCAAGTCAATCAATCTCAATCATTTTTTAAAAATTGCTGTTTGCTTTGCTTGCTCTGTGTTGCTAGTAAAAAATAATAGGGATCACTTATACAATAATATTTTTTATAATAATAAAACGTGTGCATCTCGGGACGCCCGACAGAAGTGATAACTTAAACTAATCTAACTAGCACTAGAGTGAGAGAGGAGGAGCCTGCCTACCGCTGCCGTATGCGTGAGATAACGGGAAGCCAGACTAGCGCGGTAACGCGTTACGTAACGAAGCGGTTTACTCTTCCATAAGAAGTTATCACTTCGAAAATAGCCTGGTTTGTAAACCAAAATCAAAAATGCGTAAAAAAATATGAATTCTTGTATTTCATATTCAAAATAATTGTTAGATGTTTCGTGACATTTTGATAACGGGTTTTGGTGCAGTGCGAGCGGCAACGAGCAGGCCGCGGATCAGATGAAAATACTTTAGATGAATCGAAACAGTGTCGGTGCCATCGACAAAATAACATGAGAGTAATTCGTGTTTATGAAAATGAAACTGAATGAAATTTAGTAGTGAACAAGACAACGTATACGTGTACTGTACAAAATTGCATCACGATAAGACTCAAAACAAGATTTCTTATTAGGGGCAGACGGATAGACGACAGACAGATATAGAGAAACTGTAAGGGTTTCTTGTGTACTTCAGGACCCTCAATACCTAGCTAACTACTGGCTGACCCTCAGTGGCGTTGCACATACTGGGTCGAGGCCCTTTTGTTAGTGTGCCACACTGATACGCAACAAATTCTCTGTATGCTCGACTTTTACTCCATTTATAGTTTTCTTGAAGTGAAAACTTCTTTTAGCGCGGTACGCATATTTTTGTGAGAGAGACACAGCCGGCTGCCGCACTCGCCTCATTTGATTATAAACCTTAATTCACATGTTTACAGTCTACTTTTGTATTGAGAAGTTTACTGAGTTCTTTGATATATTATCTACATTCTGAACAAAAAATATTGCATCATCTGTGTTCGTTCAGTATTTGATTGGCAGTCGCCATAATTATTGATTTTGAAGTGATTTATTACTAAACTCTAACGCGCCAAAATAAGTTTTCACTTCTGTCGGCACTCCCGGAGTGCAACCTGATTTTTTTTTACGACCTTTGTGGCGCAGTAGGCCAAGCCCCGGCTGCGGCGCAGAAGGTTACGGGTTCAATTCCCGCCGTGGAATAAATTATTGTATGTTCTGCAATTATTTGTCTCTGGTCTGGGTGTTTTTAAAAAAAATGTATATAAGTAGTATATCAGTCATGTGGTACCCATAACAAAAGCTCTGCTTACTATGTGACTAGGTAACGCTGTGTGAAATAACCGGCATTATTTAGTATTATTTTATTTGTGTCCACGTCCAATTGTGTACAAGTCCAAGTAACAAAATTATTAAACGAGTATCTATATTAATCTCTCTTTGCCATTGGCACTCCTAATATTTAAAATTACTCATTTTGAGGCTAAAATATTAGTGACAGAGATAAGAATAAATAAATAAATACTTAATGCCGGACATTTCACACAGCATCATATGGCCCCAAAGTAAGCAGAGCTTGTGTTATGGGTACCACATGACCGTTATACTACTTAAATATTTATTTTTTATTGTTAATACATACATATTATACACAGATACACCCAGACCCGAGACAAATATTTGCAGATCATACAAACATTTGTCCCGCGGCGGTAATCGAACCCGCAACCTTCTGCGTCTCAGCCGGACCTTTGTCCACTGCGCCACAGAAGTCGGAGAATATAAATCGTATATCAGTCATGTGGTTCCCATAACACAAGCTCTGCTTACTTTGTGGCCAGATGATGCTGTTGTGAAATATGCTGCATTATTTATGATTTATTTATTCAAGCAGCTAGCTGAAGGACCGACTTCATTGAATAAAATTTGAGCCTATAATACATTTTTGATGTATTTTGTATATATATAATATGGGTAGGCCAAATAAACGCACCTTTCCAATGAGACAACGAGGTATCGAAGTACACGAAAACCATCATCGATACAATTTTTAGATTTTCGTTGATTATTCAGCTCGACCGATTTTGATAAAATTTTAATGAAGTCGGTTAAAAAGACTATAAAGAATAGCCTTCTATCTTATAATCAAATAATTAGTTATCGAGGCTTTAAAGTATTGTCTGTCCTTGTCATTTTAATGTCAATGTATAAAGATGCCAACAGATCTATACAACACGTTAACTAATATTTAATTATAAGATATACCTATCGCGATGCAAATGCCCGTATCCGTATATAACCATCGGTTTTGTGTTATCACATCACTAGCAAGGAATCCTGTAGGGAATCCTTTTAACACGTAGCCAGCTGTCAAAGCACTGTAGGTGTGAAAATATCTCTGCTACAGAAGTCTCATCCTACCTACTGGAAATATTTGACACGTCAAAGCGGCCCGGGGCGGCAAAGCGAACGTTTTTCGCTTGAACACGCTTGTAACAAGTGAAACTGCTTGTAACACTCTTTATAAATAAATAAATAAGGCCGGACATTTCACCCAGCATCATCTGGCCCCAAAGTAAGCAGAGCTTGTGTTATGGGTACCAAATGACTGATATACTACTTATATACTATTTTATTTTGTAAATACATACATATTTTACATATAAACACCCAGAACTGAGACAAATACTTGCAGATTATATAAACATTTGTCCCAAGGCGGGAATCGAACCCGCAACCTTCTGCGTCTCAGCCGCGCTTTGGCCCATTGCGTCACAGAGGTCGTCAAAAAGCATAATAAAATGCTAAGAAATAATATTAACACTCCCATGATCCATCATCATCATGATCTACACCCTGGCATTCCAATACTCTAGGTATAACTATCTCGTTGTATAATTTCTTATTATAAAAATTAAAATTACATTGATCGCAGCTACATACAACCTGCACAATACAAATGCACAATAATAATCAAAAATCTAAATTGTCTACATTTGCATGTATGTTTGTTATGTTTTCATGACTAATCTCAACAAATCTCAAGCGATTTATAGGCGAGCAATAGGTCGACTGCTAATGTCTGAAACTTGCTTACAAACTAAATGCCGGTTCCTCCAAACCCCAGGGCATTAAGAATCCGTCATACGACTTTTTTGTATGATCCTTACTAGTTATGTAACGGATGCCGTGTCGAGTTGGAGCAGATTCATCCCAAGCTTT
This sequence comes from Lampropteryx suffumata, assembly GCA_948098915.1. NCBI lineage: Eukaryota > Metazoa > Arthropoda > Insecta > Lepidoptera > Geometridae > Lampropteryx > Lampropteryx suffumata. Next base: position 1,817,830 of record OX402552.1, read on the forward strand.
TCAGTGTTCCGTAGCCAAATAGCAAAAAACGGAACCCTTATGGATTCGTCGTGTCTGTCTGTCTGTCTGTATGTCACAGCCACTTTTTCCGAAACTATAAGAACTATACTGTTGAAACATGGTAAGTAGATGTATTCTGTGAAGCACATTAAGATTTTCACACAAAAATAGAAAAAAAAACAATAAATTTTGGGGGTTCACCATACTTAGAACTGAAACTAAAAATTTTATAATAAATCTGTAATAAGTGCCTAAGTAAATAATAATTATAATTCGCGCGGGGCGTGGCTTGATCGGTATCGCCCAGATGTACAAACAAAACTATCATGGAGTTCATAGACATAATATTTTTTTTGCAACTACAATATGCCAAAATTACTTTTTGGAGACTTCAACGAAGATTTTTTAAAAGACAATTGTACACTGTCATTCATGCAGAACGCTGGATACAGAACGTTATTACCACCTTGTCCAACTACGCGAGGAGGAACACAATTGATAATATTTTTGGAAATATTTCTTGTCGAACTGGAATATATATTAGTTTGTTTAGCTATCACAAGCCTATATGCCCTCGCATATAGGCTTGTTAGATCTAAATCCCATCATTTAGGTACCTAATTATAATGTTTACTTATCAATAACTTAATTAAAAAAAATACAATATTATTAAAACATCGATCAAAGTAACAACGAACTACAAGAACTTTTATATTATGTTACTTGCTGCTACGGAACCCTTCATGGGCGAGTCCGACTCGCACTTGGCCGCTTTTTTTTATCTTAGTAACGTTTTTTAATTTGCTAATCGATTTTCAAATCTAGCAAGTCGCTTAGGACCTTGTTATAGAATCTTTTATACTGCAATGCGTACACATTGCACTATAAAAGATTTACTAAATTGAGCAAGCCTAACTAGCGCCCTAAGAAGACAATAAACTAGCTATCTGTCAAAGAAAAATGGAAAGGAGCGTGTTAGGCATTAAACTATCAGACATGATTAACAATAAAACAAACAGAAAAAAGACAAAAGTAACCGACATAGTCCGTAAAATCAGATCATTGAAGTGGATCATGGAACTGGGCTGGACAATATGTAGGATGGAAAACGCAAGATGGACGAAAAAGGTTACGGAATGGATACCACGATACGATATATTCAGGGATATACAAAACAATTTATACCTAAGCATGATACACATTATTAGCATGCAATTATTTAATTTAAAGTAAATTATTATTGTAAGAAAAATTATTGTACTGTAATTTAATGTAGTAGAACAAATGGCTTTTTTTTAATTTTATTAACTAGCGCCTAAGCCTAGCGAGCTGTTATGGTTGCAATAAATGTTAATATTTATGTAATTATAATAATAATATCTTAATCATTCAGACAACAGTAGAAAAGCTAACAGATCTTAGTCAACTTAAATTACGGCCCATAAAAAACAACTATGCAGGTAGACATGAATACAGCGACGTGTATCGTACATATGTGTTGTGTGAACTTGACACACCACGACTATGTCATATCACCATGCACGGCAGATGACCCTGCTGTGACCGTGGTAGGCGCCCCCGGTGAACCGTCGAAATGTATCTATGCAATTTGTCGGAACTCTCACCATAAATGAGGTAAAAATCACATTATGACGAGAGTCCAACTTTTCATTGTGGCGCCGTTATTCTTCTTGAGGTACTGCACCACCTCCTCGGCCTTCACGTTAAATGTATGTACTACATGTACGTTTGCGTAGTGGGAACCTAAGCTCTAAAACACGAAGAGCTTCTGAGACAAAGAAGTTCTTAAAGATTAGTAGTATGTGTACCTAGATGGGCTAGATGGTGTTGTGTGCATTGTTCACTAATATTTATTTATTCATCTATTCTTTGGGAGAAGCGTTCCATAGAAACCATAGGCATAGTACATAACCAAAAAAACATAATTTCCATTAGCATATAAACGTTGCAGTTCTGCGTAGAGCATTGTGCTTGCGAATACATCGCTCTGACACAACTGAAAGAATGCAATCAGCGTTATATTCGGTGGTGAGCTCCTCTAGCCCGGAAGGTCTGTTCCGTGAAGTACACGAGCTCTCCGTTTTGCAAGTGGAACGCTAGGTGGGTGACGGTTGGGTGGCGCTCGTGCAATGGTAGCGTCAAGAGCGTCCTGCTCTCAATGTCTGCACCTCGTCGCTCAGTTAGATTTTTATCCCGTGTGCTGCTCATTAAAAATTGCTTAGTCACTTCCTTTATTTATAAACAAATATGTTTGATAGCCTGGACGGAATTGCAAAACTAGACGTTCATAAAAGCGTTGAACATCTTTGACAGGAGAGTATGGGACAAGCCAGCTATTGCCCACCACCATTTCCTAACCACCACGGAGTTTGATGGTGATTGTGCGTCCTTCATTTTCCGATGCGCGGCACCCTTAGCGAAATCACCCGTTGTCATTTGTTTTTAGTTACGTGCACCGCAAGGCCCGTTAATCATGCTCTTAGTCACCCTGTCATAAATTTTTTGGTCGGTGTTCGGGTTTGGGTTAAATTTGTGCGCAGTTTCATACAACCACAGGAGCAGCTGGACATGAGGCAAGCCACGCTTTTGCCACTTAATACTATACATGAAGCACTGAGTCACGCCGATCTTTAACCTTCATTAAGAGCAGCTAACTTTAGCATCTTAATTTTATTCGTGCCACGAGAACATTTCTGTCAGTAACTTTTTGACCAGGCATGATTTCTTAGTTTATTTCCCTACGTTTTTTGAAATTCGCATTGCATCTAACCGCATCCTGGAAATAAATATATATAATTTTTTGTCCGCATCTTACTTTGATTGAAGGATATATAACTGGGAGAGTTGATAACAACACAGCAGGAGATTGAAACTATTGTTGCAAGCCCTCGCATGAAACGTGTAGTAATCCATGCACGACACACTTTGTTTGCTATTGGATGTCGAGTGCTAGGGTTAGTTAAGGGAATTTCAAAGTTCCTTGTGCTTTACAAAAAAATATGGGTTACTCCAGAGCATTATAGAATGCGTGTCGGTATCTTTGGAGAGCTTGCTATCTTGCGATGTGTCGAGAGTACCTCTTCTCGGGATATAACGATACCATCTTCTTTATAACATAGGCTCCAGAGAATCACTTAGAAATAAGTTTAAAGAAATTAATATTATGACAGTGCCTTGTCAGTATATACGAAATTATTAGGTTGAGGAAAAAGTCTTTTCGCATTATATACATACGTATGAACTTGTAATAAAATCTCTTTGGCTATACTATTTGTATCTGGCTCGTTTTGGTATCATTAAAAGTTTAAATTTTAAAGAACAATTCCAAATTCAAATTAGGAAAATGTGTGATTTTTATTTGTTTTTTGTACTGTCAAGATGAGTGAATCTAATGAAGAAATTCGATACATTTAATAATTTTACTACAAAAGAGGTAAACATTTTAAAAATTTGCAATGTTTATGGTCCTAGTGCAGTGTCTGTGAGAGTAGCACAAATTTGGTTTAAGCGTTTTCTTTCAATCCGGAAATTTTGATGTCATAGATGCACGTCGCTCTGGTGGATGCCATTTTGGCCAATGGATGCCATTTTTGAAAAAGTGGAGCAAGATAGGCATATCGGTAGTTACGACGTAGCTGAAGAACTGGGAATCGACCACAAAACAGTTTTGGCGCATTTGAAAAAACTGGGTACACAAAAAACTCGCTATTTGGGTACCTCACGAGCTCACTGAAAGAAACCTAATGAACCGTTTACTCATTTGTGATTCTTTATTACGACGTAATGAAACCGAACCATTTTTGAAGAAGCTGATAACTGGTGATGAAAAGTGGATCACGTACGACAAGAACGTGCGAAAAAGGTCGTGGTCAAAGGCCGGTCAGGCTTCACAGACTGTGGCGAAACTCTGGTTAACTCGCAACAAGGTGATGCCGTGTGTGTGGTGGGATTGGAAGGGCATTATTCATTATGAGCGGTTACCACCAGGCAGGACCATCGATTCTGAACTCTACTGCGAACAACTGATGAGATTAAAGCAAGAAGTTGAGAGAAATCTGCCGGAATTAATCAACAGAAGGGGTGTGGCTTTTCATCATGATAACGCTAGACCTCACACATCTTTAGCCACTCAGCAAAAATTCAGTGATTTTGGCTGGGAGGTGTTAATGCATCCACCGTATAGCTCTGGCCTTGCACCTTCAGATTTCCACCTGTTTCGGTCTCTTCAGAATTCTTTAGGCAGTATCAGGTTAACATCACGAGAGGACTGCCAAAACCACTTGTCGCGGTATTTTGATCAGAAGTCCCAAAATTTCTATAGTAATGGGATCATGTCGCTACCTACAAGATGGCAAAAAGTTATCGAACAAAATGGTACCTACATACCTTAGTTAAATGTAAATAAACTATTAAAAAATGTTTTGAATTTTCTTAAAAAATGCGAAGAAACTTTAATAGGTTGGGGAACTTTTTCCCCAACCTATTATTTACGAAAATATAATGTATGTGAAAAAAAAAATTATTTTATTTAAAAAAAATGCGATAATCATAAATGTTAATCGTATTAACACTAGAAATAAAGATAAACTCGCTGTTCCCACTGTTGGGCTTGCTCAAGTAAATAAGTCTTTTATAGGGCAATGTGTACGCTTCTATAACAAGGTCCCAAGCGACGTGTTAGATTTGTCGATTTGCAAATTTAAAAACGTAATTAAACAGAAACTGTCCATTAATGCATATTATATCTGATTATTTAAATGACAAAAAAGCTTGGGATGAATCTGCTCCAACTCTACTCGGCATCCGTAACAAAATTATCAAGGATCATACAAAGAAGTGTTAAGACCAGATAAGTTTCTTGCCGGATTCTTCTTGAACTGGGGTCTGGAGGAACCGGCACCTAGATTCACTAGCATGTAAGAAGACGATTCAAAGTGGTCCTTGTGATTTTATTGAATAAAGATTTATTGAATTGAATTGAATTGAACATCCGGTCTTGCTGCCTGCAACTATGCAGCTATCTCTTTGGAGGACGGTGCGTTGTGCCGTCTCTCATGTTTTACTCTTGGCATGCGTGCATGATCACGACTTTGTATCGTTTGGCATGGTTTTCAACGCTGTTCGGAACTGTTTTACTGAAATACGAGCATTGATATCGTGCAGTACACGCTGCTGAGTCCCCTCTCTACTCCTGCTACAATTTGATACTGTCTATCCGTTCCTGCTTCTTCGTCACCCATAGAGCACGAATTGCGGTTGAGTGTCGGGCTGGTGAAGTAGAGATCTAATTCAATTATATACTTGGCCTTGAATCGTAAACGTGGAAGAAAACCCAAGCATGGAAACAACTTTATCTGCTCCGAACACTTTAATGCGGTTTATAAAATGTCGCGATTCGCCTCTTTCACACAAAAAAGTACTTTCATTGGTGCTATTTTTCTCTTCAATATGAGGTATATTACCTTGCCTCTGGAACACTCACATGCCACCGGATTCCTTATTCCATTTTAGTGGCCCAAAGAATTTTAATTTTTCACAAACAAAAATATATTTTCACCATAAAAAGTATACTATCAGTCATGTAATTCCCATAACACAAGCTTTGGGAATAGATGATACTGTGTAAAATGCCAAGAATTTCGTGAGCAACCGGAGTTTCTTTATTTGTGTATGTTAGGTCAGGTCTTTATTTGTGTAAAAAGGTCAGATATATCTAGGGTAGTTTCTCATGTTTGGAAATGAAATATAAAAACGTCATTCTTATTTTTAATCAACTTTATAGAATAGAATTACCAGACCGTAGAATCTGTCGTAAAGTTAGTATTAATGACTTCCTTTCCTTTCTTATTTTTCACTGAAAAATTCAAATCACCTCGACAAATATTACAAGTCGTACTACACTTGTGGAGTAAATCACTATTAGCGGGCCACATTATTCGGGTTTGGTGTAGAATGGTGCAGAATAGTGGGGATGATGAAGAACGGTGGCTTGGACAGTGTTAGTTACGATCGCATTATGCGGTGGCCGGTAATGCATGTCTGAACGTCGCGATGTATGGCAAATGTATGTTAAATGTACAGTCAGGTAGACTATACCTTCCTTAGATTTGGAAATAATATGTATATAAAGTGCTTCTGTAACAAGGTCTCAAGCGACGTTTTAGATTTGTCAATTGGCAAATTTACAAACGTAATAAAACAGAAACTGTCTTTTGAAGCATATTATAATATATCATATTATCTAGATGACAAAAAAGCTTGAATTTGCTCCAACTGGACTCGTCATCTGTAAGTAAATTGGCAAGGATCATACAAAAAAGTGTAAAGACCAGATGAGTTTCTTGCCAGATACTTCTTGAACTGGGGTTAGGAGGAACCGGCACTTAGATTCACTAGCATGTAAGAAAACGATTCAAAGTGGTCCTTGAGATTTTATTGAATAAATAATGTTTTGACTTTAACTTTGACATTACATATCTAGTTGTCGTTCTATTGTATTTGTTCTCTATTAAATAAAAACAAAAACTATATCTACAACTACATATAAACTTCCATTTATTAATATGACTTATTATCAAAGATATAATAAAAACTTAAAACCTACCAGATATAATTCAGAAAATTCATAAGTAAAATACCCATAGCGCAGAAGGCAAAGCTACTACCAACTAAGCTAACAGACCAGTTAGTAGTAGTGGCCAAAACGGCCACTTCAAAGCTTAATATTTATCAAACTAACATCTGTATCGGAAATAACTGTTTAAGAAACCTCCTAGTATCTTCGAAAGTCCTGTCAAACGATATGCCACACGGTGGGGTAGTAAAACATTAAAAAAATCAACCGCACTTTACAAGTAGGGGTGATATCCCTGAAACCGTTAATTATAGTTATTATTTTATAAATTTGTAGGGGTCACTAATACGTATTACCGTGGAAAATTACATCATGATAAAACTAAAAGTTTGCGAGCAAGAGCAAGATTAAGGACGCTGTCCAAACAGACGATTGGACATAGCGAAACAATAAGGATGTTGAAACATGTCATAGCCAAATAAAAAAATATTTTATTCATTACAATCACAAGGATCACTACTAATTTAGGTGCCAATTCCACCTAACTCAATCCCGAGAAGAACTGGCAAGAAACTCGTCCTGATCCTAGCGCTTTTTTGCATGATCCATCTTATAACTACCTTAACTACGAAAAACTAATACAAGAGAGTTTATACATTTCAAATGTGTCGATTAACTGTCTGAGGACAGAGCGACATGAGGCCATGCATGCTTATCAGTAATATAGTCATTTATATTATAATATAATTTTTTCACAAGATTTCAGAACCCTAGAATTGACCTATGATCTTTCCTAAGGTATTCTAATCTTCCCATCTTTCAAAGAATCTACCTCCTTACTAATTTTGTCAAGATACAAGTGACAACGTGTCTGGAACCAGGCATAAAAATATGCCTTTCCCGAGAACCAATCAACGTGATGTTGATGGTGTGGCCAGAAAGGTTAACGCTAGTAATATTAACACAGTACAGTTTATACACAGCAGATGCTGAATTAGCACACGTTGCCTTCAGTAAGCTTAGCGAGCTAAGATATTTACCCAATTTTATACCTATCTACTAAGCAGAATGGATTTTTTATATTAGTATTATTAATAACATTAATATAGATGTGCAGAGAAGCTTAAGCCCGCTTAAAAGGTATTAATGCTTTTTTAGGCCACAGTTTAAATTTAAACTAGGATTCATTCAAATCTGATTGAGTCAAAATAAAAACTTACAAATATAAATAAACTAGCGACCCGCCCGGCTTCGCACGGGTGTTTATTTACGACATCACATTAAAAACTTCTGAAACTATCAGTGTTTCTCTGCTATATTAAGCATGTATTAAACATATAAACCTTTCTCTTGAATCACTCTATCTATAAATACATAGGGACAGACAGACATCGGGAAGTGACTTTGTTTTATACCATGTAGTGACAATGCCGGACAGAGCTTGTGTTATGATATATATGATATTTGACTGATATACTACTTATATACATTTTTTATGTAAATAAATACTATATATGGAAACACCCAGACCCGAGACAAATACTTGCAGATCATACAAATATTTGTCCCGCGGCGGGGATCAAATCCGCAACCTTCTGCGTCTCAGCCGGGCCTTAGCACATAGCGCCACAGAGGTCGTCAAAATAAAAAATATCTACACAAATTATCGCGTTTGTTATAATAATATACTAGCTGACCGACAGACGTTGTCCTGTTTTAACTATGAATATTGAAATCGAATTGGTATAATCTACAGCTGTCAAACGACTGACATTTAATGCGTGACATATATGAGCGTTATGTCTAACGCTATAAGGTTACATTCAAAAGTTAATATTCTCAAAAGCGCTAAATTAAATTAGAAAAGTTAATAACATCATTAAGTTTTTTTCAATTATCTAATATTCCGCAACTTTCTTAATTTTGGATTTCATAATAACCTTCTCCTGTCAATTAAAAACAACAAAAAAAAAATAGCGAAATCAGTCTAGCCGTTCCGCGTGATGATGCCGTGACCCAGTGAAATAGGAATTCATTTTTATATATATATATATATATATATATATATATATATATATATATATATATATATATATATATATATATATATATATATATATATATATATATGATGAATGTATAATTACATATTTAAAAACTTAAAAGACAAACGACTTCATGTAGATGTAGGTATATACAAATATCATCGATGTATACAATTTTTAGATTTTTGTTGATTTTTTTAAAACCGCTCGACCGATTTCGATAAAATTGGGACCACCGGGTTTATTATTTTCTATTAAACAAGAAAATAATTTTCCAAATTGGTTCAGGCGTCTTTGAGTAATCGGTGAACATACATAAAGAAAATAAAGTAAATAGTAAAACAAAAAAAAAATATTCCGACGAATTGAGCACCTTCTCATTTTTTGAAGTCGGTTAAAAATATAATATTTTCTATGCGATGATGCCGAGGAAAGTTGTGCTAAAAATTGATTGAAGGAACTGGACAGTTATATATAAACATGTTGTAAATACAATACTGTTATATTATTTATATAAGTGAGTACTTTATTTTTAATTTTTCTAACTATAAAAGGACAAATATCAAAGTCTTGAGCACTTGTGACCCCGACTGTCAGTTAATGGCGTCTGACAAAAATGCAGGCGAAGCGAGGTGCTAACACTAGTTAAATCATCGCAGAGACAATTTATGGACGCACGTACCGCGCCCGACTTCTCTCGGATAAGCTTAAGCCGTGGGCTTATAAGAAACGGTGAACGTTATAACGGCATTAAAACAGCGGTGCCAAGTAGTGTTTCTTCACATGGATTGAAAGATTACTGCCGCAACATTTCAAGAAACCCAGTCTTCTCAACTTGGTTTACGATGACTCTTTTAAATTGAATTTTTATTTTAATTTTCGCAGATGCATTGCGAAACGTACCATTTTAAACTATTAAAGTTATGGATAAGAAGTACCAAAGAGCAAGTCCTCGTAGGTAGGTATCTACAAACGTTTGTCTACCAAAGCTAAGCATTATTCATTTTATTATCCTCGAAAATCAACTTGACAATTCAGCAAAGAAGTATATTCTATATTACATTGTTCACAATATTTAAGACAGCTTATAAAATATTAATAATGGACATGCCATTATGGCACAGACGAACTTAACCATAAAGAGGAGGTTTTACACTTTCGCTTTTCTTTTCTTCAGAAATACTGTATTTGTATTTCTACTTTTATTAATACAAACATTTATGGTTTCTGTTTTCATTTTGTCGCACGGGACCCTAAATATAATCAGCAAACACATGAAAACGAACCAACGACATTAAACAGGAACATATTAACTGTGTTATTCCAAATGTGAGTTTTAACTAGTTCTTCAGAAGCTATCTTAATTAACCGAAAACAAATCTTTCGAGGTAATAAAGTTGATTCATTAAACAATTTTAATTTGCAGTATTTCATCGGAACTGTTTTTTACTGTGGCTCAAATTACAAGACGAGGAGAAAATAGTTTTTCAACAATACAAAAAAACCGACCTCATCTTACATTATTCGATTTCGTAATCAACTCAGATCCAATATTACATAATGGTGAAATCAATATCTCCATAATTGGACATTGGATGTCAAGCCAAGATACTAGACAAGTCAGGTACAAGTAGCATACAAATAAAATACAATCATCAAAATAAAATATAGTTTCAGTAGTGTAGGCAATGATGCTCCAAAAAAATAAAACCAACAACACAAACCCAAATATATAAATAAAGAATTCTGTATATTTCACACAGTATCATCTGGCCCCAAAATAGCAGAAGCAGAACTTGTATTATGACTATGATGGCACCACATGACTGATACACTTACTTATTAATACACTTCTTAAATCCATTTTTTTTATATACATGTCGTGGATAACGATATCATTTTATTAAGTTTCGCAATTGATTGTTGATTGTTTACGTAGTAGTGGGGCAAACGCGGTGACGTCAGTTGTTTTGCAATGGCGGCACGTGGACAGAGTCGTGATGGAGAGTGGGGATTGGTCGATCGGGCAGTTGACGTTGAGACACGAACCGAGACACTTGTCCGTTGTGAAACTGTCGGTTTGCCTATCTAAGTGTTCTAACTCAACATTGTAATTATAATACTGTGATTAAAAGGTCAAGTAATAAACATCGTATTATTCTATTACGACAAATATGGACCCTTTACCACCAAATCAAGATGGTGACGGCTCCATCGCTCAGCCGTCGCTTACGCCGTTATCAGAAGTGGGATCTGAATATTACTGGCACACAATGTTTGAGATTCAGCAGAAAAATATGATGCAGTTGATTGAGGCTATTAGAACACCAGTCTTGACATCCGAGATAACCCTGCCGGAAATCAACCCAGACCAGCCAGATGCTGATCCACGTGCTTGGTGTGCTACGATCGATATCTGCCACAATGAACGTTCACTGGAGGGTGCATCGCTCATCATAGCTCTCAGCAAGGCACTCAAGGGCAGCGCTTCGTCATGGCTTTCGCAGATATCACATGTGGGTATGACGTTGCAACATTTTCGCGAGCTATTCCTCGCACGCTATGATGCGTCGGAAACGCTCGCTGCGGCGCTCATCGACTTGAATAGTGGCAAGCCAAAGGATGGTGAATGCCTGGCAGCATATGCAAGCCGCATAGTGACGTCGCTGTTGACAAAGTGGAAAATTTGTCCCACGAGGAAATTGCTTCATCATACGTGTTAGCTCATATCGCTCAGTTCGACTCGAGGTTGTACCGTCTGGCGTTTACCACTGAAATCAAGAATCGTAACAAGTTACTGCAAGAAGTGAAGGCAAGTGCAAGCGTCAAGCGAAAGTTTGATAGAAACGACGTATCAACCGGCCGATCAGACGGACCAGATGTAAAACGTTTCAAACCTCAGAACGCCACCGCTACATTCAAGTGTCATAACTGCGGTAAGCCGGGGCATAAAGCGGTTGATTGCCGTTCAAAACATCAGAAGCTTATGCCTACCGCCAATAGTGGACAATCGACATCGACGGCTACGCCTGGAACTAGTAAACAAGTAACTTGTTTCCGTTGTAAAGAAAGAGGACATGTTGCATCAAACTCTCATCATGGTTACCCGGGTGCTGGCGAAGCGTCTTCTGCAAGTCGTGCAAGTGGAGGCGACGCCGTACCCGAGCGACGCGTCGATAACTGTCAAGTGGCGGGTGTTTGTGGGCGATTGGAACAATCTGGTGAGTCGTATTATTTTTATTTTTATTCTGGTGCCGAATGCTCTCTTGTTAAGCAATCTGTCAGTCGTTATTTCATTGGTGAACGTATATTTGCGATGGTTTGTATACAGGGCATAAGTTACGCTAACGTAATGAGTACTGAACAAATTCTCTGCGATGTGTTAAGACGGTAATAATTTGCTAATTTTGTTTAATGTTTTACCCGATTAGTGTTTGAAATACGACGTAATGATTGGCCGAGAAATCTTAAAGCAAGGGTTAACAATAAACATGTCTGATTCGTCTCTAATTATTGCAAAACAAAAGTCTATAGCGTCCTGTAATTACGAGTCCGTACCTGTGTATAATCTAAATGATGTGGATACAGATTTTCAAAACAAAAAGGCTCGGTTGACTTTGCTTAAGGAGTTTTCCCACACTTTATTGATGGTTTATCTCGCACACGCGTCAAAACTGGTGAACTGCAGATAAGACTTCAGGACCCAAAACGCACTGTTTATCGTAGGCCCTATAGGCTTAGCCCAGACGAAAGGCTATTAGTGCGTTCTAAGGTTAGTGAACTAATGGAAGCTAATATCATTCGTCCTAGTCAGTCCCCATTTGCTAGTCCTATTTTATTAGTGAAGAAGCGTGACGGTTCTGATCGTATGGTGGTGGACTATCGAGAGTTAAATTCCAACACTGTCTCCGATAGGTTTCCTTTGCCCCTCATAGCAGATCAAGTGGCCAAGTTGTCCGGCGCGAACTTCTACACATTTCTGGATTGCGCTAGTGGCTTTATTCAGAATCCTATCCATGATCCTTATAGTATCGAACGTACGATTTTTAGTTGGGCAATTTGTAAAGAGATATTTTTGAAAGAGATAGTCAATCTTTCTATTCAGTCAAATAAAATTCCGGATACAATTTACGCCACGACGTGAATTGCTTAAAAATTTAACTCTGAATATCATTGTGTTTAGCTGATGTGATGTGAATGTTTTCTAGGTTGGTTTTCGGTTCGATTCCGAAATTATTTGGAAATAATTTTAGGACAGGCAGCTATGAGTCATATCACTCTAGATTAGAAAATACACTGTCTGTCCATAGATGAGCAGGCGTAGGATAATTGAAGCTTTGAATTTCTTTTTGTGGGTATGCTTCTACATGATAGTGTTTACTTGTTTACGCTATTCAGAATATTTTAAAAGATTTGCAGTGCGCATTTTTTCGACTGAATATTAAACTGGCCTGTGAGACTCACACGGCCTATGGTTACATCGGAATGCCATGATATCCTTTAGTAAGTGTTAGTTTTATCACCGTTCGTTGTACCTAATAATAGGAGGATTATGGATGTACACGCTAATTTGTCCTAGTGATAAGACGTAAATTTCGTTTGCATATTAGTTTCAACACCGGTACAAGTTTTTTGATGAACAGCTAGCGTGAAACGATAGTAGCCCGTACTCCAGACAAAGCTCTTTTTGTAGATTCTTATAGGTGTGATAAAACAACCACTATACACTGTTTATTTTCTTTCATGTATCGGAGTTTGCTGCGTGTTTGCTACGTATATGCTGCCAGCTGCAGCTGCTGACTGATTCTAGCAATAGCTAGACAAGCTCGAGTGGTAGTCGCCATAGTCACCATTTATGGCGATAACAAATCATTCATTCGGTGAGTCGTTTTAATAATGGAGAGTTTTTATAACAATGCACAATGGTTGATTTGGGCCAACTCTTTTTACTGATATTTGATATTTGAGGCAAAACTTAGTTCAAATGCATATCGTAGGCTAATTTTCAACAGTCTGGAAACTGAGCGAAGATGAGTTCTGAAAGTGGGCTACCAAGGGGTCTTTCAAAATAATTGACGATTAGTTAAAATCTTTGACTGGTTTCTTAAAACTTATAAGTACGCTCACGACCGTATAAGAAGGATTCCTCTAAGCAGTGTGCCGTTGAGTTAAATTTGTCTGATGAAAATCGTAAGGAGGGTGCCTCCACCAGTAAATAAGAACACATACCATGGCTAGGTCGCACTACACACACTAGTCTGTAGTCGTAACTGCAACTGTGGGAGTTGTACAGAGCGCGATGGGCAGCTAGTGGTGTGGCGGGGACCCGGGTCTCGAGAGAGACTATTTGTATGGCCTGTGTGGCCTGGGAGTCGTGGACTCTAGTTAAAGCGTTGGTCGTATCGCTTGAAGCGATGACGATATGGGTGGCATGTAATTGTCACTAGCTGCAGAGACAGCTGGGCCATGCGTTGTGTATGTGAACTTATTGTTATCAGTAATATTATCAGTATTGAGATTTAAAGATTATGGGCTTAGAGGAACCTTTCGTGTTAAAGTTGTTGAAATGATTTGTAAGCTAACTTGATCTCTGTTAACTTGATTGTTAAGATACGATGGCGGAACGTTACGGTCAGACTGGCCGAACATGAAAGTGTGCCTCAAAGTTGGTTATTTTGTTACAGATACACACGAGGACGTGTAGTTCGTCAGGCTGGCCGTGTCGTGGATAACGATATCATTTTATTAAGTTTCGCAATTGATTGTTGATTGTTTACGTAGTAGTGGGGCAAACGCGGTGACGTCAGTTGTTTTGCAATGGCGGCACGTGGACAGAGTCGTGATGGAGAGTGGGGATTGGTCGATCGGGCAGTTGACGTTGAGACACGAACCGAGACACTTGTCCGTTGTGAAACTGTCGGTTTGCCTATCTAAGTGTTCTAACTCAACATTGTAATTATAATACTGTGATTAAAAGGTCAAGTAATAAACATCGTATTATTCTATTACGACAAATATGGACCCTTTACCACCAAATCAAGATGGTGACGGCTCCATCGCTCAGCCGTCGCTTACGCCGTTGTACTCGCTGCGGCGCTCATCGACTTGAATAGTGGCAAGCCAAAGGATGGTGAATGCCTGGCAGCATATGCAAGCCGCATAATGACATCGCTGTTGACAAAGTGGAAAAATTTGTCCCACGAAGAAATTGCTTCATCATACGTGTTAGCTCATATCGCTCAGTTCGACTCGAGGTTGTACCGTCTGGCGTTTACCACTGAAATCAAGAGTCGTAACAAGTTACTGCAAGAAGTGAAGGCAAGTGCAAGCGTCAAGCGAAAGTTTGATAGAAACGACGTATCAACCGGCCGATCAGAAGGACCAGATGTGAAACGTTTCAAACCTCAGAACGCCACTGCTACATACAAGTGTCATAACTGCGGTAAGCCGGGGCATAAAGCGGTTGAGTGCCGTTTAAAACATCAGAAGCTTATGTCTACCGCCCATAGTGGACAATCGACATCGACGGCTACGCCTGGAACTAGTAAACAAGTAACTTGTTTCCGTTGTAAAGAAAGAGGACATGTTGCATCAAGCTGTCATCGTGGATACCCGGGCGCTGGCGAAGCGTCTTCTGCAGGTCATGCAAGCAGAGGCGACGCCGTACCTGAGCGACGCGTCGATAACTGTCAAATGGCGGGTGTTTGTGGGCGATTGGAACAATCTGGTGAGTCGTATTATTTTTATTTTGATTCTGGTGCCGAATGCTCTCTTGTTAAGCAATCTGTCAGTCGTTATTTCATTGGTGAACGTACATTTGCGATGGTTCGTATACAGGGCATAGGTTACGCTAACGTAATGTGTACTGAACAAATTCTCTGCGATGTGTTAATTGGCGGTAATAATTTGCTAATTTTGTTTCATGTTTTACCCGATTACTGTTTGAAATACGATGTAATGATTGGCCGAGAAATCTTAAAGCAAGGGTTTACAATAAACATGTCTGATTCGTCTCTGATTATTGCAAAACAAAAGTCTATAGCGTCCTGTAATTACGAGTCCGTACCTGTGTATAATCTAAATGATGTGGATACAGATATTCAAAACAAAAAGGCTCTGTTGACTTTGCTTAAGCAGTTTTCCCACACTTTTATTGATGGTTTACCTCGCACACGCGTCAAAACTGGTGAATTGAAGATAAGACTTCAGGATACAAACCGCACTGTTTATCGTAGGCCCTATAGGCTTAGCCCAGACGAAAGGCTATTAGTGCGTTCTAAGGTTAGTGAACTAATGGAAGCTAATATCATTCGTCCTAGCCAGTCCCCATTTGCTAGTCCTATTTTATTAGTGAAGAAGCGTGACGGTTCTGATCGTATGGTGGTGGACTATCGAGAGTTAAATTCCAACACTGTCCCCGATACGTTTCCTTTGCCCCTCATAGCAGATCAAGTGGCCAAGTTGTCCGGCGCAAACTTCTACACATGTCTAGATTGCGCTAGTGGCTTTAATCAGATTCCTATCCGTGATCCTGATGGTATCGAACGTACGGCTTTCATTACACCAGATGGGCAGTTTGAATATCTTGCTATGCCATTTGGACTACGAAACGCACCTAGTGTATTCCAAAGAGCAGTATCTAATGCCTTGGGAGACCTTGTCTACTCGTATGTGGTGCTGTACTTAGACGATATATTGATACCCTCGGTTTCGGAGGATCAGGGTCTTCTCAGACTACGCGAAGTGTTAGAAACTCTAACTAATGCCGGATTTTCCTTGAATATCTCAAAGTGCTCTTTCCTGAAACGTCATGTTGAGTTTTTAGGCTATGATATAACTGCGGGTGAACTAAGACCGAACCCTAGAAAGATAGAAGCTCTGACAAAATTGCCTCCTCCTGAGGGCGTTCATCAACTCCGACAATTTATTGGCCTTGCCTCATACTTTCGTAAGTTTATTAAAAACTTTTCTCAAATTATGACTCCACTATTTTTGTTAACCACCGCTAAGCAATTTAATTGGAAACCAGAACACGAGCAAATAAGACAGCAGATAATTTCGGTCTTTACGACTAAACCGGTGTTGATTATTTTTAATCCCGATCTGCCAACTGAACTACACACTGACGCTAGTGCTGATGGTTATGGTGCCATACTGTTTCAAAAAACAGACGGTGACCTTTTTGTAGTCGAGTACTTTAGTAAGCGTACCACGAAAGCCGAGTCCAAATATCACTCTTACGAGTTGGAGACTCTAGCAGTGGTAAATGCTGTAAAACACTTTAGACATTACTTGCAGGGTAGGCATTTTGAGGTTATTACCGACTGTAACTCACTAAAAGCTTCACGAAATAAAATCGATATCACACCACGTGTGCATCGGTGGTGGGCCTTTTTACAGGCCTTCGATTTTCAAATCAGTTATCGTGAGGGACGTCGTATGGCTCATGTTGATTTCTTCTCTCGTAATACTTTACCATCATCAGATGTCCCTAGTCTCACAAAAGTTGAACAAAAGCATGTTAATCTCGCTATCTTGTCAGAGAACTGGCTTTTGGCAGAGCAGATACGTGATCAAGAAATTCAATCCATAGTAGCTAAACTTAAAGACCATCTGTTACCACCCGATATTTCCAAGACATATGAGATGCGCTCAGGTGTTCTACATCGCAAGGTACAGAGAAATAATCGTACCCGGTGTCTCCCAATTGTTCCCGGGTCTTCCGCTGGTCAGTAATTAACCACGTGCACGAATCACTTATGCACCTTGGATGGGAGAAGACTCTTGAAAGGGTATACGATCACTATTGGTTCGAGCACATGGCTAAGTGTACGTTCGTAAGTTTGTCGATGGATGTATAACTTGTAAACTATCTAAATCACAATCAGGTCGCCCACAAGCCGAGCTTCATCCAATTCCTAAGATTAGTATTCCGTGGCATACTGTGCACGTTGACATAACTGGCAAACTAAGTGGAAAAAACGATTGCAAGGAGTACGTCATAGTTTTAATTGATGCGTTCACAAAATTTGTTCTCTTGTATCATACTCTGAGAATAGATTCGGCTAGTGCAATTAAAGCCCTTAAATCAAGCGTGTCTTTGTTTGGAGCTCCAGTTCGAATTATTGCAGATCAGGGCCGATGCTTTGCCAGCAAAGAATTCAAAGATTTTTGTCAGACTCACGGTGTTTCTTTACATTTGATAGCTACGGGCACAAGTCGCGCTAATGGCCAAGTAGAAAGGATGATGAGCACGTTAAAAAGTATGCTGACGGCTGTAGAAACGTCTGATAGGTCTTGGCAAGAAGCGTTAGAAGACGTGCAATTAGCTTTGAATTCCTCTGTCCACCGTGTAACAAAGGCGAGCTTGAGCCACCACTTGAGCTTCTGATAGGACGTATAGCTAGACCATTAAACCTTTTAACTTTGAATGATTCTGAACCGGAAGTAGACATTAGTAAGACAAGAGAGCAAGCGGCCACGAACATAGAAAATAGTGCTAGTTACGAAAACGTAAGATTTGATAAAACTAAAGCTAAAGTAGTAAAATTTGATGTTGGTGATTTAGTTTTAATTCAGAACGAACAGAGAAATCAAACTAAATTAGACCCGAAATACAAGGGACCGTTAAAAATTGTAGAGTTACTTGATGGTGATCGTTATTTGTTGAAATCTTTGACTGGTAATAGAATTTATAAGTACGCTCACGACCGTATAAGAAGGATTCCTCTAAGCAGTGTGCCCGTTGAGTTAAATTTGTCTGATGAAGATCATGAGGAGAGTGCCTCCACCAGTAAATAAGAACACATACCATGGCTAGGTCGCACTACACACACTAGTCTGTAGTCGTAACTGCAACTGTGGGAGTTGTACAGAGCGCGATGGGCAGCTAGTGGTGTGGCGGGGACCCGGGTCTCGACAGAGACTATTTGTATGGCCTGTGTGGCCTGGGAGTCGTGGACTCTAGTTAAAGCGTTGGTCGTATCGCTTGAAGCGATGACGATATGGGTGGCATGTAATTGTCACTAGCTGCAGAGACAGCTGGCCCATGCGTTGTGTATGTGAACTTATTGTTTTAAATTATCAGTATTGAGATTTAAAGATTATCGGCTTAGAGGAACCTTTCGTGTTAAAGTTGTTGAAATGATTTGTAAGCTAACTTGATCTCTGTTAACTTGATTGTTAAGATACGATGGCGGAACGTTACGGTCAGGCTGGCCGAACATGAATGTGTGCCTCAAAGTTGGTTATTTTGTTACAGATACACACGAGGACGTGTAGTTTGTCAGGCTGGCCGTGTCGTGGATAACGATATCATTTTATTAAGTTTCGCAATTGATTGTTGATTGTTAACGTAGTAGTGAGGCAAACGCGGTGACGTCAGTTGTTTTGCAATGGCGGCACGTGGACAGAGTCGTGATGGAGAGTGGGGGTTGGACGATCGGGCAGTTGACGTTGAGACACGAACCGAGACACTTGTCCGTTGTGAAACTGTCGGTTTGCCTATCTAAGTGTGTTAACTGAACATTGTAATTATAATACTGTGATTAAAAGGTCAAGTAATAAACATCGTATTATTCTATTACGACAAATATGGACCCTTTACCACTAAATCAAGATGGTGACGGCTCCATCGCTCAGCCGTCGCTTACGCCGTCATCAGAAGTGGGAATTATTTGTTCACCGAATGTAGGAAATGGAGGCGTCTTGCTCTGAATATCACTTCTTGATAGCATACGCATCGCTGAAATTTGACTTGGAGTTATTCTTCGGCGTTCGTGGACGTGAGTATGCAGGTTGAAGAGGAAATGGGCAGGATACTTTTCGAAAAGGAACGACGGGAGATAGACAAAAGCGCTAAAATAGTGCTGGAAAAGAAATGCTGCACCGTCAAGAGGCAAACCACCGACCCGTGATGGTCAAATGACGTGCATAGCTGTAAACCATTGGATGAGACTTGTTTGACACCCAAAAGAATGGCGTATCTAATAAAAAGAAGATCTAGTCAGCCATACACACGCAATATTATACACGCAAAAACGTTTAAGTAAATAAAAATATGTCATTAATTATTGGATTTTCTTCAGCAACATTTCCGCTGTAAGCTAATGCCTTAGACCAACGCGGCTGCCTTGAGTTACATCATCAGAATATTAATTTTTGCCCTGGGAACGTTTTGTGATGAATTTTATTATCTGGCCGGTCCCGGCTGAATCCAAATTGGGCCATTACGCCAAATTGATAACACACTAGAAGAAGGAACAATAATTTTTGTTCTGGAGAAGATTTTCGGTGAATAACGGCGTCTACGTTTCGATTAGAGAAGCTTAATAGGGTTTTAATGGCGAGGTTTGATTGCTAACGGCTCTGTTGCGGTTTTGAAATTATTGTTATTGTTATCTACCGGCTAGCTTACTATTGAAGTTTAGCACGCAATAGGATAAAGCATTTAGTTGTCAGAAGTATCCGTGTTCATGACACAGGTCAGGGAGTCTGACGATGTTAAGTAAATAAATAAGTGCTTATAATAAAATTTAATTAAGCATGCGGATTATAAAGGTAAGTGGTTTGAACGACCGCACAATGCGACACATCACGCGCCTCGTCTCTGTGAAAGTGCTATGAAAAATCGGGTTAGAAGATTTATGTATTTCCTAGTATTTTGTAGTTAAGGTAGTTATAAAATGGATCTTGATTGTAGATTTTTGCCAGTTCTTTTCGGGCTTGGGTTAGGATGAATTGGCACCTAAATTCACCTAGTATGTAAGACGTTCCAAAGTGATCCTTGTGATTGTATTGAATAAAGTATCTTTTGACTTTTGACTATGACTACATCTCGATTTGAATAGATAGCAGTTTGACGTTGCGTTGCGTTAGGCCTAAATAGCCGTAAAACCAGCACGGCGATTATGGATCTTTTGATACAATCAATATATATATATCAGTTTCGATTAGCAATAGGCCTAGTTTCAATCAATAATAATCTGCATCATAATTGGCCTTCGTTCAACTGTTGAAGATGATTTAGGTGGCGTAGTCAAGTTACAGAGCAGTTATTTGTAATTGAAAACATTCGTATTCGTGAGGTGGGTGAAGTTTACTCTCCACTGACGCCACTCTGGCTGGGATTTTGTTTGATAGCACAGGACTCGCTGGAAATAATAATAATAATAATAATTAAATCATTAATATTAGAGGGGATGCACACAACACCATCTAGCCCCAAACTAAGCATAGCTAGTATTATGTTGACCAGGTGACTGATAGAATACTGATACATATATTTATAAATACATACTTATGATATTTTATTAACACCCAGTCACAGAACAAGCACATATGATCATCACACAAATGTTTATCCTGCGAGGGAATCAAACCCATTACCCAGCATATTAGCATTACCCATTTCATTTCATAGTTTGATTGTAACTGAAACCAGTTTGATTTTTTGAGCCTTCACTTTGGTTGATCGCGGCGCTCCGTCTTGATATTTATATTTATTTGGTCTGAGGTTTCTATTCAAATGAGAGCATGTCTGACAATCAGCATCCACCATCCGTAATACCATTTTGTCAATAGAAACTTTTTAAGAATTCCATAATCAACTGGCAGATTGCGTCACGACTTAATTAACGGTTGTTTTACAAAGTACAGTTATAAAGATAATTAGAACATTTTTTTTCTCAGTAGGTACTTTATTAAAATAAAACGAAAGCAGAAACTTGTAATATAATATTTATTTACTCATCTATGTTTTAATCACTGACATTTATTAAAAAACCATAATAAGGTGTTCCTTTTTTTATGGTGTTACCAACTTCAAACAAAGCATTTTGCTTGGCATCTTTGAAACTGTGCCTCTTTTTTTAAACAAAATAACATTAATGGCCGTGTAGGTTTGTGCTGCATGCGCACTTTAAGGCGACGATGCCATGTCTCTAAACTATTATTAACCGGTGCTTTTCATTTGCACATGAAATAAGCACAGTGCTTTCCAGCCATAGCCTGCAAGAGTAACTTGCGAATGCATGCGTTTGTGTCGATTACATAGAACTCTCCACAGTAGCCGACCATCCATCTTATTTACAAGATGGAAGGCAAGAGAGACAATTAGCAATAATTACGTTTTAAAAACTAAAACGAAAACCGACTTCATTGAATGAAATTTGAGCATATAATACATTTTTAGTGGAAAGTAGATGTATTTTGTATATTATAATATGAGAGGCCAAATAAACGCACCGCTCTAACGAGACAGCGAGGTATCGAAGTACACGAAAACATCATCAATGTAGATTTTTTTTAGATTTTCGTTGATTTTTCAGCTCGACCGAGTTTGTTTGAAATTTAAATGGGACCACCTGTGAAGTAAACCCTTTCGAACAAAAAAGAATTTTCCAAATTGGTTCAGCCGTTTTCGAGTAATCGGTGAAAGATTCCGACGAATTGAGAACCTCCTCCTTTTTGATAAAGTCGGTTAATAACCCTAGTAATGGCCTCAATTCTGTTGGCACCAACCTAACTAATTTTAGCTAAAATTAGGTTTAGAACTGTCAAATGCTTAATTTAATTTTATCGAATTTAATTAAGCGTTCCCTAATTTAGTTAGATGGTTCCAACCGAATAGGTTTTACAAATGATATGACTAACTAAAATATATTTGTCTCGTTTTTAGATTTCGTCAAACCGATATCATCTGCATTTTTCAAAACTGCTTTGTTATAATGACAAAAGCATTCTGTATACAATGCATATGGATACACGATCCGAAAAGCACTGATACGTCCCGATTCATAAATTTACATTGAATTTTTTAACATGTATCCCAAGCACGTCACGTAAGTACTGTTTTATACGTATTATTAAATAAAGCGACATAAGTTTCACATTTATTCGGTAAAAGGGCATACAATACGGGAAATATATTTGTCGTCTCTTCCGTACTATCAACGTCCACGTGAATGGAGAATAACTGATTGAATGGCTTATGTACACGTTTAATGGTTCCTTCGCCTAAAATAAATCTTCTCGATTTGCATATTTATATCTTTTTGAAACTAACGATTATAATACGAGCATTTTATTGTCTTTTGATAATACAGTCTGCAATCAAACTGTTTTTCTTAATACTATTTAGCACGGTCTCTTTGCTAGATTTAGAAAACTCGGTTTTTGCACTTCAAGAAAACTTTTGCGATGTCTTTATCGGAAACTATAGCGTATTTATTATCCATTTATTTATTATTTTTATTAAAAAAAAACTATAGCGCAGTCTTGCTTATACTCGTTAATACTTTTCCTGATTATAACTGTCTTTTTAGGGTTCCGTAGCCAATTGGTAAAAAACGGAACCCTTATAGATTCGTCATGTCTGTCTGTCTGTCTGTCCGTCCGTATGTCACAGCCATTTTTTTCCGAAACTATAAGAACTATACTGTTGAAACTTGGTAAGTAGATGTATTCTGTAAACCACATTAAGATTTTCATACAAAAATAGAAAAAAAAAAAATTTTGGTGGTTCCCCATACTTAGAATTGAAGCTTAAATTTTTTTTTTTCATCAAACTTAACCGACACGGTTAAGTTTGATCTCGAAGGAAGTTTGATCTCGAATTAAGGGTATCTCGGGATAGGTCTTTAAAAATGATATTGAGGTTTCTAATATCATTTTTTTCTAAACTGAATAGTTTGTGCGAGAGACACTTCCAAAGTGGTAAAATGTGTGTACCCCCCCTGTAACTTCTAAAATAAGAGAATGATAAAACTACAAAAAATATATGATGTACATGCAATGCAAACTTTCACCGAAAATAGGTTTGAACGAGATCTAGTAAGTAGTTTTTTTTTAATAGGTCATAAATCGTAAATATCAATAACTTAATTTAAAAACTACACTATTATTAAAACATCGATCAAGGTTACAACGAACAACAAGAACTTTTAGATTGTGTTACTTGCTGCTACGGAACCCTTCATGGGCGAGTCTGACTCGCACTTGGCGGCTTTTTTTCTGTTAATGAAAGAGAACCATTACATTCCTGTCTCCTGTAGCAACGCCAGAACGCGACGTTCCGCTTGAATTGTTAGACAAAATATTATAACGATATGAAGAAAAGGTTTTCTTATTCTTTTATATAAACATTTTTCATTGCATTTTTATTTTTTTAAGCGGGACATTTCATCTGGCTCCAAAGTAAGCAGAGCTTGTGTTATGGGTACTACATGACTGATATACTACTTAAATACGTTATTTTTTGTAAATACATACTTATTATACATAGTAACACCCAGCCCCGAGTCAAATACTTGCAGATCATACAAACATTTGTCCCGCGGCGTGAATCGAACCCGCAACCTTCTGCGTCTCTGCCGGACCTCAGCCTGCTGCGCTACAGAGGTCGTCATACCAATTAAATAACAATTTGAATCATGGAATAAAACACTAATAACGGTCATTATTAACGCCTCTCAGTTTGAACACTGCCTAAACCCTGTTTAAGATCACTATTTTAAACAGGGATTATCTTTTGACAGAAGTTGTGAGACTTTTATAAGTATTATTTGACATTACACACACAAATAAGGTACAAAAATATGCAGGGCAGTCTTTGGGGACTGCTGATGAAAGTGAAAACCTAGTAACTTGTGAATTGTATCGTCGAGCTATTAGATTATTATTTTTGAATTATTTTTGGTTTGTAAAGAATGACGTTGACAGCTTACAGAGCTGGCGACGCGTCACTTGCTGTCAATACGCGATGAATGTCGTCACAGCTAGTACACATCTTCTATATAATAAAAATCAATTGCTGTTCGTTAATCTCGCTAAAACTCGAGAACATCTAGGCCGAATTAGCTAATTTTGGTGTTGAAATGTTTGTCGTAGGCCAGGGAAGGTTTATACGGTGAGAATTGTGAATTTGTGGCATTGCAACGCATGCCGGGTACAGCTAGTATAGTATAAGTATAGCTCGGAAGCGTGCGGTGACGATGACGCGAGTTTCACGCTTTTTGTTCACCTAGAAAGTACACATATATACGCAGTTTACATATAGCTCATGGAAAGCGTTCGGTGACGATGACTCGAGTTCCATGATTTTTGTTCATCCAAAAAGTGCTCAACGCACGTAAAGAAGTTTTCACTTCAATAAAATAATAAAATTAATCACACAAAGTAGCTTAGAAACTAGGTATGTGCAATGAGGTCTGCGCTGTGGTGGGTTAAAAAGGACCAGTCTCAGCTTGTTGTTGCTCTGCGTCGTGAGGCGTAGGGCAACTGTAGGGCTGGTATCCAGGTTAGTAAAACCGTAATTTTAAATATTTTTACCTATTTTAATACAGGACATGACCAAACAACCAAAAGATTAGCTACGATAAAAAGAAAAGAGAAAAGTGAAATCACAATTATTTTCTGTTATTCTTATAGAAGAAACTCCTTCGTATAGAATTCTTATGAAATCTCAATATTTACATCTATGATAGATACTTCATATCTATCATAGAACTACTCGTAGTACCAAAGTACCAATGCTAAAGTGTGAGGTTCAACTAAGTGCCACATTAAACCAAATTAACCTGATAACAGGACGAATGCATTAATAGTCTGACAGTTATTTAGTCCTAACGCGATGTAGCCACATCGAGATTTAGTCATAAAGCTATCTAGTCCCACTTGCTATCTAGTCAAATCGAGAAGTAGTCATAAAACATCTAACACTAATCTATAGAGCAAGATTTAAAAAAAATTCTAAAATAGATAGACAAGTAATAGTTTCAATGCTTTAAATCTATACTAGCTGTTGTCCGTATGTAGAAAAAAAGTAGTTTATATTATATTCCAACTCCACAATTAAAACTAAACCTATTTACATCTCAATGTGTTGGTTGACGGTTTGATTCCCTCCCAGCCCAGAACATACATTTTGTGGGATACGCATAAGTGTTTGTTCTGTGTGTGGGTGCAATAAAGTATCTTATACATACATGTTTGTATTTAAAAATATTTAAATATAATATCTGTGTCGGCAAACGTAGTGTACGGCGCCCTGTAGCTAGGTGGGGCGATGATATTCGTAAGGCAGCGGGCAAGGTTTGGAGGAGAGCTGAAGATCGAGCTAAGTGGCGTGCCATGGGAGAGGCCTATGTCCAGCAGTTACCTGACATGGGCTGATGATTATATCAGTCATCTGGTCACCATAACACAAGATAGGCTTAGTTTGGGGAAAGATGGTCTTGTGTGCATTACTCACCAATATTTATTTATACATCTAGTTTTTTAAGCGTGAAGAAGTAACCTAAATAGTTAGTTACACGCACATGAAAACACGCATTTCCATTATTGGTAAGATATAGGATGAATAGCCCCATAACACCTGTATTCAATAACATAGCCACCGAGTGCCTGAATTATTTTTTGCCACCGCAAAGTTTGGCCGGCAACACAGGCGGAACTTTGTATCGCATAACGAGCCAACTTGGGCCCGCGGGCCTTAACAAAGAAAAGTTGTCGAAACGAAACTGTCAGTGGCAGGTATCGAGACTGTACCGGGTGGCTCCAGGGTACGAGAGTTGAGGACACCTGGGAAATGAACTACAATTTTAATTAGACGCATCGGCAACGTTCGTTTTTTCGAATTATTACGATTATTTCACCTTCGAAACTTTCGTGAGTTATACATTTTGACAAATACGGGATTTACTTACGCTTTTTTTTGTTTTTCTGACGACCTCTGTGGCGCAGTTGGTAAAGGCCTGCCTGAGACACAGAAGGTTGCAGATTCGATTCCCGCCGCGGGACAAATATTTATCTGCAACCATTTGTCTCGGGTCTGGGTGTTTCTATGTATAATATGTATGTATTTAAAAAAAAAGCATTTAAGCAGTATATCAGTCATGTAATACCCATAACACAAGGCTCTGCTTACTTTGGGGCCAGATGATACTGTGTGAAATGTCCGGCATTATTTATTATTATTTATTATTTTGTCGATGGTGGCATCGACACTGTTTCAATTTATACAGAGAATCTTTGTGATCTGCGGACTGCGCGTTGTCGCTCGCTTTCACGGTTCGGTCACAGTGACATCCATTGACAATATAATACGTGAATAAAACCCGTGTTTATCAAAATGTATAGTACGATTATGCGACCAATGTCATAAGTACTCGTTTGTATATAAAGATATTTAAGAAATTCTATCAAGCATCTAGTTCCCAGCGAACAAGAACAGGTACAAGCTTTGCTTATTTGAATACTAGGTTGTGCTATGTCAAATTGTACAGCAACATTTATTTATTTTTTTAATATTTTTATACCTAAGATAGATAAATAATTCAGGCGTGACTTTGCGGAAATTTTTCAATTTCCGCATCGTGTCCAACTCATTAGGAATAGATTAGTACAACATTTTTGTCCATCTTTTTAATGGTTTATATACCTACTAGCTTCGCACGCGTGATACCTGCATAAACCATAAAACGTCTTTTCTCAAGACAAAATCTATTTTCTTACCAAATGTCAGCAAGATCTTTTCAGCTGCTTAGGCGGGAAAAGGTAACACACGAACAAACAGAGACAAGCAAATTTATAATAACCATTTTAACATTTATTTATTTATTTAAATCAACATTAGATCACTTTTATTAGTAAATTCTTAAATTAAATGTTAGATGAAATGTTAAATTAAATGCTGATTGTAATTCACTATTTAACAATATTATGACGTAGAAGGTTGCGGGTTCGATTCCCGCCGCGAGGCAAATGTTTGTATAATCGGCAAGTATTTGTCTCGGGACTGGGTGTTTCTATGTATAATATTTATGTATTAAAAAAAAGTATATAAGTTGTATATCAGTCATGTGGTACCCACAACACAAGCTGTGCTTACTTTGGGGCCAGATGATGATGTGTGAAATGTCCAGCATTATTTAATTTATTTTTATATTTATTATTTATTTATATACTTTTATTTTTATTTGTCATTACGTGAATCATATGATCAATGTAATGACAATCAAACCTGTCTGCCAATTAATATATGAACGAAGGTCTACAAATTAACAGTTACATCCACTGTTGTACCGTGGCACAGTAAAGATACCTGATAGTTGGAAACTCCCACGATTTGTTTAAAGTTTTTCTAAGGCAGCCTCAGGCAGTGTGAATTGTTTTACAACTTATAATGTATCCCGAGTAAATATACCGCCGGTATTATAGCACACCTGACTGCCCATGAAGGGTAATGTACTTATTTCAGACACTAATACTATGAAGAGGTTAAGTTTGTAGTTTTATTTTATTGTTTGTATCTAATCTTTGAAATAATTCTAATCTTTGGGCAGTGTTGCGGTCACTCCAGCGGTGCCAAATCTACTATCGGTATATCGAAGTGTTGAAATGTCTCCAGGACCAGAGCACGAATCCAATCCCATTGCATAAAGGGGTGAGACAGGGAGATGTTATTTCTCCGAAACTGTTCACTTCTGCATTGGATGATGTTTTCAAGCTCTTGTACTGGCATAGATATGGTATTAACATCAACGGCGAACGCATGACTCACCTTCGATTTGCCGACGATATAGTCATCATGGCAGAATAGCTGGAAGACCTTGGCGCAATGCTCAGCGATCTCAATATCGTCTCTAAACAAGTGGGTCTTAAAATGAACATGAGCAAGACAAAAATCATGTCAAATTCTCATGTTGCACCCGTACCGGTACATGTTGAGAGCGATATAATCGAAGTTGTAGACCATTATGTCTATTTGGGTCAGACGATTCAACTAGGCAAGTCCAACTTCGACAAAGAGGTCAGCCGATGAATCCAACTCGGATGGGCAGTGTTCGGGAAATTACGGCACATCTTCTCGTCACAGATACCGCAGAGCCTCAAGACGAAAGTCTTTAATCAGTGCGTGTTGCCAGTGATGACATATGGAACTGAGACTTGGTCGTTAACTATTGGGCTCATACACAAGCTCAGAGTCGCGCAACGAGCTATGGAGAGAGCTATGTTGGGTGTTTCACTACGTGATAAAATCCGCAACGAAGAAATCCGTAGAAGAACCAAAGTTACCTACATAGCACTCAAAATTTGCAAGTTGAAGTGGCAATGGGCAGGCCATATAGCTCGCAGAACTGATAACCGTTGGGGAGTAAAAGTTCTCGAATGGCGACCAAGGACAGGAAAATGAAGCCTAGGATGACCCCCACCCGATGGACTGACGACATTGTAAAGATCGCAGGAAGTCGGTGGATGGAGAGGGTTCAAAATCGTTCTTCCTGGAAATCAATTGGGGAGGCCTATGTCCAGCAGTGGACTTCCTAAAGGCTGGTATGATGATGATGATGATCTAATCTTTGAAACTACTGAACCGATTTCAAAATTTCTGAAGAAGGTTGCGGGTTTGATTCCCGCCGTGGGACAAATGTTTGTATGATCTGCATAAAAAATAGTATACAAGTAGTATATCAGTGATGTGGTACCCATAATACCAGCTCTGCTTACTATGGGGCCAGATGATGCTGTGTGAAATGTCCGGTATTATTTATTTATTTATAAGCTACGTTAAACAGGTGAAACCGTGCGACAGGCTAATTGATATTGAAGAATGATAGATGTGAAAATGACGTCAGTGGATTTGCCATTCCCTCCCAAACAAACATTTAAACATAGGTGTTTCTTTTGTCGCAAAGTAATATGTATCATAAAGTATCATAAGAAAATATTAAAAAATATACAAGTTTTCATCTGGTCATTTAGTTTTTCATAGCACAAGCTATGCTTAGTTTGGGGCTAGATAGTGCTGTGGGATTCTCTACCTATATTATTATTATTTGACACAATGTCATTTTCTCCGAGCTGAGCTTATGTAGATACCCAGCCTTAGACAAGACTCCGGTGTTTGAGAATGCACACAAGCATGCAGCGCCGCTAAGTAGCCCGCCACTCAGCGAGTCCTACACGACTCACCGCTAAGCTCATTTCACCCGCTTTGCTTTTATAAAACTGACTAAATTCCTACACAAAACACATTCATGCATTAATTTGTGGATGTGGTATTTAAATAAAGGATTTATTTTAATGGCTCCCTGCATATAGTCTTTGAGCATCGCGTCTCTTATGAGTGCATTTTCAATAGTTCTGAGTAATCGCGTTTTGGTCGTCACTAGCGACCCGCCCCGGCTTCGCAAGGGTGCAATGCTGATACTAAATATGTGTTTTTCTACTTTATTATGCATGTATTATACATATAAACCTTCCTCTTGAATCACTCTATCTATTAAAAATACCGCATCAAAATCCGTTGCGTAGTTTTAAAGATCTAAGCATACATACGGGTAGACAGACAGCGGGACGCGACTTTGTTTTATACTTTGTAGTGATCAAGAAACCAATGGTTAACATTACCACTATTTAATCATGATATTTTAATTGTTTTATCTTCTTCTTTTCTTCCTATAACGGCATCTGTATTGTTGACAATTTTACCAATGTCAAGTGATTGTTTAGTTATGAAGTCGATCATCATTTGTCTATTTTAAACGTCATCGCGGAAAAGCGGCTTAGAACTTTTTCGGGATTCCTCGTCATTCAAATCATATTGCAACATACGAGTAATACACTTATAATTAAATAAATATTAAAATAATGTAAATATTAATTTTATTTTTAAATATATATTATTTATGCAATTTTGTTTATACATCATACATTTTTGATATTTAATTTATGTAACAATATTTTTACTTTCTCTTATTCTATTTGGCGCACCTTTACTAAAATAAAATATAGCTTTGTATAACATATGTATGTACATCGCACGACCGTGATCTCTATATTGATATAGTTTAACCTGCTGCTTCCAGGTCTTCACGATACAGGCTTGCCTAGTGTGAAGACCGCTGAATAGTTTATAAGCATCTACCTTAGCACTAAGCAAATGTTATTTATCGTCAAAGCTAAACCTGTAAATTTTAAATTTGTTATTATGCTATTAATATATTTTTTTTTCATTTTCAATTCAGTTGTCCATACTTGTGCTATGTAGTCACAATTTATTTATTAAAATTCCGCTAAGATTACTGAATAAAACATGCAATAGTATGAGAAAATATAAGTAATTTAGAAGTGCTATGTGACTTCATGAAATGACAAACGAAGAACGGGGGGACCGTTTTCATCTTGACCTCGGATCAAAAAACCCAGTCAGATAAACTGAGTTAATTGACGATTATTTGCTGTCATTTGACGGATGGGTGCCAGTAACGCTATGCTATGAACGTTCTAGATTGTTCTTTAAAATACCACATCGTAACCTATTTCGTTGATCCCACGTCATTTCTCTCTCAGTCCGCAAGCTGAATGAAATTTCAGTAATTTGGTAAAGCGAATGCAAGGTACGGGCCCGGAGCAGGATTTTCTTACAATCCTTGCTTTGTTACAAGTCCGGTCCGACCACTCACACCTGGCCCCTCACTTTCAAAAATCTCATACACTCTCTTCCGTCCCAACGAATTTTCACAGCTCAACACTTTTGGTCTCCAATTTGCAGTGGCTTGAAACTTATTGCGATTGTTATAGATGCTATAATCGCCTGGCTAGGGTAATTTTCCTAAGCTGAGATATTAGAAGGATTATGGAATGTTGCTTTTCGTTTTGATTATTACCTTTTGTAGCGAGGGTAGTGTATTTGTGGTTGCTGGCAGAGGAATTACATAAACTCTACAATTTGTTTGTCGCAACTGTTATCATGGCACATTGTCAAATTAGCAGAATAATACCAAATTTGCCATAAAAAAATTGTGGCAGTGTGTACTACTATGTGCCGTGTACACATCAGGGCACTGTAGGGTTACAAAGAACGTATTTTACAAATAAAACATGGTCAGGCCTCTTGGATGAATATCGTTTACTCCGAAAACTAAGGAACCGTACCTATATGGTTTAGCTGAGTGTACATAGTACGTAACCATGGCAGCCCTAAGGGATGGAATAACTTGATATTTCGCGGAGCAGACCCTCAGCACTCTGGGGAGGGATTTAAAGTCCGAGATATTCGACCTCCCGGCCTCCGGGTAAAAAGGCCTATCTCCCAACACTCTAATAATTTGATAGTTCTTGGCTTGTTTCATCAGTTTAGTGGGGCGATTATGGAACTTTGATACAATCAAAACATTGATACTAATAGCTTTCAGTTACTATTGATGAATTGGTATTATTTGATTTCTATCGGCTTCTATCGCTAGTTACAATGTGAAGTTGGTGTCAAATTATTACTCGACCAATTTACAAAGTACGATTGTGGTAGGAACCGTGTTTAGCGTACTAAGCATTAAATACATCGTATATGATTAATTGAAATAATGCCTATTGCTAATTGAAACTGATAGACATTGATTGTATCAAGAGTTCCATAATCGCCCTACAGATCAACTTGTAATATTATTGAACTATATTTTAACTTGCTTGTTTAAGATGTGGCAAAATCTCTGGAATCTAATTCAAACTTTAAAACATTCACGCATGCATCAACGCTTTACCCTAGGATTTGTACTTAATACTAGAAATACTAGTTTCCGCCTGCGGCCTTGTTCGCGTAGTACCTTTATATAAAGTAACCTGGGGCTAGATGATGCTGTGTGAAATGGCCGGCATTATTTTTTTATTTATAATGCCAAGTTACTGACAATCGGTCTATCTTATACAGGTACAATTACTAGCTTATGAATTGTTTCAATGTTGTCATCTCTATT
This sequence comes from Lampropteryx suffumata, assembly GCA_948098915.1. Taxonomy (NCBI): domain Eukaryota; kingdom Metazoa; phylum Arthropoda; class Insecta; order Lepidoptera; family Geometridae; genus Lampropteryx; species Lampropteryx suffumata. Next base: position 1,850,226 of record OX402552.1, read on the forward strand.
CTTTGACATAAGAACGACAAGGACAAAGCATACTTGAGTGCCACACTAGCTAAACATGGGATTATAAGATACAGGGTATATCTGTACTAAGTTTCAGCTAAATCTGCCAAGCCAAATCAAACGGCTTGGTTGAGCCAGAAACTAACATACAAACATCCTCACACCCACACAAACTTTCATATTTATAATATTAGTTATATAATTGAATAGTGAAATTACAACACCACGCGATCGCATGGACAGAGACCCATACATAACACTCTTAATTTGACGACCTCTGGCGCTGTGAGCACGCCTGAGATGCAGAATGTTGCTTGTTCGATTCCCGCAGCGGGACAAATGTTAGTATGGTCTGCAAGTAGTTTGTCTCGTGTCTGGGTATTTCTATGTTTATACAAAAAAGTACATATATAAGTAGTATATCAGTCAGTAGTAGGTACTTTATGAGTGCTTTAAAATTCTATTGCTCCATGCTCTATAGAGCTGGGCCCTAGTTCTATAAGAGCTTGCATTTCCCGAATGACCTTGAGTCGAGACAAGGTACCCCACTGTGCTCTACCCACGCAAATGGTCAAAGAATAGAGATAGCAACAGATATCACCAACACATTAGCTGGTGTGTGTTTATAAGATTCTAAGAGTGTACTTAAAATCCCACACAAGATAATCTATGTTTTATAAATCTATTGCTATCTTTATTTATTGTAATAAGAATAGCAAGGTCAGAGCATACTATGTTTATATTTTCTCTTCTTACGCATTTTTAACCGACTTTCAAAAAAAGGTTTTTACGGTTTGTTACCTCATAACTCCGTTATTTATGAATATATTAGAAAAAAAATAATGTGAAATAAATACTTTCCGGTTGGTCCCAGAGAATTTCATCACAATCGGTTTAGTTTGGTTTGAAATCAAAATAGCTGGAAAAAACATGTCATCCAAGTAAACGAAGCTTCGTATTTAGCTTACTTTTTCAATGGTGTTCACGAATTTTCTAAAATTATAAAGTTCTAAACAGCGTAAAATATAAAACTGTTTTAAACAAATTCAAAAAATGGTTGTATTTTTATGGGCCCAAATTTAATTCAATGAAGTCGGTTTTCTTTTTAGTTTTAAAAACGTAATTATTCCTTTACTATTTAGAATAGTAATATTACCGGGTAATATTAGTAATTATAATATAATAATTATTCATAGAAATGTTGTAGGTTACCTAATGTCATCTCCAATAATCAATCTCAATCTCTGTCCTTGTTTTTCCAGTGTTTATGTTAGAGATGGCAATAGAATTAAACAACTCATTAAATAATTGGTAAGTATATCATAGACCCTCACACTAGGCATCGATTTCCTAAGATAGATTCATTCTAAAACATTTATTCCATGATATAAACAAAGTAGGTTAAGTAGGTAAAGCTTAATGTCTTCTATACCTGATGTCTGTAGTATTGTAAAATCAAAACGCAATCATGTCATTTTGACGTCTTGGTTATGAGCTGTCACTTTGACAGCTCTCGGCTAATCAATCCTCTTCGATATACGACACAAATCGAGATTCTTCGTTTGTCATTTCATGAAGTAACATAGCACTTCTTAATTAATTATTTTTGTCTCATTCTATTGCATGTTTTATTCAGTAATCTTAGCGGAATTTTTATGAATAAATTGTGACTATACATAGATCGAGTATGGACAATTAAATTAAAGTGTATTATGGTGCAATGTGATTTGACCGACGAGGAATCCCGAGAAAGTTCTAGGCAGCCATTCCGCGATGACGTTTAGAATTGACAAATGACCATCGACTAAGGCTTTATTAACAAACAAATTGACTATAAACAATATAAACACTTGACACTGGCAAAATTTACATTATTATGTCACATGCCATGCCATGCCAATAACCAAGAAAAAGAAGAAGACGCAAGTCGAGCTAATTGTTAAAAACTATTAGTATTAATCATATTAATATAAACCTCTGAAAACGACAAGAACATCTTTAAATACAAAGTCGATTGTCACATCTACGCAGTTACTCTATGGAATACTTGGAACAAACCGATGCATTGAGTGCGATCGCTGGTTTGGACCTTGGTCCTTTTATCCTAAGGCCAAGGATAACGCGAGGACGCTGGCTACCCGCCATTTTCAAGACCTTTGGTATATCGGCACTTAGGGAGTTAGATGCTGGTTTCACAAAGGATTTCACTAGAAAGTTATTTAACTCTAGTATGCTCTTAGCCATATTCTTTTGTTTATGAAAAAAGTCAAGAACAATCAAGGATTATAGATTACATCATAAATGTATATAGCGGACATTTTGAGCTATCTAGGGATCGCTTAAAACAGTTAAGGTAATAATTTATGAACTAATAAATAATAAATTCATTTTCGTGGACAATCCACTTAACAACAACTAGCCCTAAACTAAGCAGAGCCTATAACTACCATGGGAACCAGATGAATACTTACACGAGTACCTATATACACACTTAAAATGTATAAACTCTCTTGTAATAGTATTTCGTAGTTAAGGTAGTTATAAGATGGATCATGTAAAAAAGCGCTAGGACCAAGACAAGTTTCTTGCCAGTTCTTCTCGAGCTTGGGTTAGGATGCATTACCACCTAAATTCACCTAGTATGTAAGACGTTTCAAAGTGATCCTTGTGATTATATTGAATAAAGTATCTTTTGACTTTGACTTTGATACATACTTCAGATACTTTATAATTATAACACCCAGACAGAATAAAGTCAAAAGTCAAAGTCAAAAGATGATTTATTCAATACAATCACAAGGATCACTTTGAAACGTCTTACATACTAGGTGAATTTAGGTGCCAATTCATCCTAACCCAAGCTCGAGAAGAATTGGCAAGAAACTCGTCTTGGTCCTAGCGCTTTTTTATATGATCCATCTTATAACTACCTTAACTACGAAATACTAATACAAGAGAGTTTATACATTTCAAGTGTGTCGGTTAACTGTCTGACGGCAGAGCGACATGAGGCCATGCATTCTTATCAATAATATAGTCATCTATATTATAATAAGCTTTCTTCAAAAGACTACCTTTAATGTATGCTTTAAATTTCTTAATAGGTAGTTTAGTAGCATTTTCAGGAAGCTTATTATAGAAGCGCACCGTGTTCCCCATAAATGACTTATTAACTTTTTCTAGTCGAAACCTAGGGATGTATAATTTATGTTTATTCCTAGTGTTCATTTTATGAAGGTCACTATTTTGCTGAATCCCATCTCTATTTTTATGTGTATATAACAAATTTTTATATATATATTGTGAAGCTATTGTGAGAATATTAATTTCTTTGAATATTTCTCTCAAAGATTCTCGTGGTTTCATTTTATAAATGGCACGTATTGCCCTTTTTTGAATTACAAATATTTTACCAATATCAGCTGCTTTCCCCCAGAGAATGATGCCGTATGACATAACACTATGGAAGTAACTGAAATAAACTAGTCTAGCTGTAGCTTCATCAGTAAGCCACCGTATCGCACGAACTGCATATGCAGCGGAACTAAGCCTACCAGCAAGCGTTTCAATTTGTGGTCCCCACTGTAGTTTTGAATCAATATTAAGACCTAGGAAGATCGTGGAATTTACAAGATTCATTGCCTCTCCATTTATTTCAATGTTGGACGGGCTATGAATAACATTTGGCAAAGTGAATTTGATACATTTAGTTTTTTTGGAATTAAGCAAAAGGTTATTTACAGTGAACCAGTTAAGAACTAACGATAAGGATTCATTTACGTTATCGCATATACTGGTTTTACCTCTATCAACTTTAAAAATTAAAGACGTATCGTCTGCAAATAAAACTATATCACAAATATTTTTTACAAAAAAAGGTAAATCATTAACGTATACTAGGAATAAAAAAGGGCCTAGTATCGATCCCTGAGGTACCCCTATATCAATAATTGATCCCAAAGACCTCTCACCACCCACGTCTACTTTCTGGACTCTATTGGATAGATAAGACTGTATGAGGTCAATCGCCCGGTTTTTAATGCCATAATATTTTAACTTTGTGATTAGGGTTGCATGACTCACACAGTCAAAGGCCTTAGATAGATTGCAGAATACCCCAACTGCATCCTGTGACTTCTCCCAGGCCTCAAATATATGCTTTAAGAGCGCTATACCTGCATCAGCTGTTGATCGACCTTTAGTAAATCCGTATTGATTACTATGTAGCAGGCCGTTAACGTTAAAGTGGTATAATAACTGATTAAGAATTATTTTTTCAAAGATTTTACTTAAAGCAGGTAATATCGATATCGGTCTATAATTAGCGAGATCACTTTCACTTCCAGACTTAAACATAGGAATGAGTTTACTGTGTTTCATGAGATCGGGAAAAACTCCCTCGTCGATACATCTATTAAAAATATAAGCTAAACATGGTGCAATATCTAAGATAATGACACCCAGCACCTTTGTAGACATTCCCCAAAGATCTTCTGTATTTTTTATATTAATTAACTTGAATGCTTTTACAATACTAGCCTCGTTAATGTAGCTAAAACTAAACTCATTCTTACATTTTGCAACACTAGATTCTAATAGAACGGAAGCTCTGGAGGCTGAAGAGTTTAACGATTTGGTCACTATTTTTGGTATATCTGAGAAAAAACTATCAAATGCATTCGCAACATCCTGTTCCTTTGTCAAAATTGTACCATTTATATTTAATTTGAACTGTATATTGCGAGCCCTTGATTTACCTGTTTCATTATTAATTAATTTCCAAGTTGCTTTTATTTTATTTGTTGAATTTTCTATTATTTTTCTCAAAAACAGTGACTTAGCCGCATGACAAACTTTTTTGAATACTTTTGAGTAATTCCTAACATATAAGATAAAAACTGGATCATCTAACATTGTCTCTCTGGTAGCATATAATTCATACAATGTATTCCTACTTCTATAAATACCCGGTGTAGCCCAGTCGACAAATCTAGCACAATTTTTTGTTTTGCATGTTTTTACTGTAAATATATCAGCATGTTCTTTAATTATTAAATTAGACAATGTGGTGAAAACATCATTTGGATCATCGATGCATGGTACAAGGGAAACTTTGTGTTCAATTCTACTTTGAAATGTTTTGATGCGGCTCTCTGTAATAGGTCGGTGAGTAAAGTTCTGAGCTTCAACTATACGATCACAAGAAAAGGTGGCGCAGTGACCGTAATGGTCAGAACTAAAATGTTTTAGTACACACTTATGAACTGGTGTGCAACTGCAATAAATGTTATCTAGACAAGTGGCTGTTGTTAGTGTCACTCTTGTAGGTTTATCAAAAAGAGGACTTAAATTGAAACACTTAAATAAGTTTAAAAGTCTTTCAGATAATGGATCAATCGGAATATTTATATTAAAATCACCACATAAAACATGTGTACATGTATAAAACATGTGTACATCTGACTGGCCTATCAGCTCCGTTGGTAGTAGCTCTGCCTTCTGCGCTGTAGGTTGAGGGTTTGATTGCCTCCCAGGACACACATTTGGGTCTGGGTGATATAAAGAATCTTATGTATGTATTTAAAAATATATAAGTATTCTATCAGTCATCTGGTCACCGTAATACAAGCTATGCTTAGTTTGGGGCTAGATGGTGTTGTGTGCATTGTCCACCAATATTATTATTATTTTTATTATTATCTCACAGATGTTCTACCTAGGAGGGAGTCGAACCCACAACCTACAGTGCAGAAGGCAGAGCTACTACTGCTGGTATGTGAGGTCAGTCAATCTTAAAAATAGCCCAAATTTCGAATAGAAAATATACCAGTCTCATTTAGCATTGAGCGCGAGAACCATTCCTCCGAATTTTACAAAAATGAAGGGTGTATTCGTTCCAGCTACCCCTCTGTCAGAACAAAATGTCTACTTTTTATCTTGTTCACGCGGGGTTCGTCAGCCTTCAGGTTCTACTCAAGTACAGATTAAAAATACTCGGGTGACTATCATTGAAGTAAGCGATATATTTAAGATCTCTGAAACGACAATAACTCATTGAAAATGTCAGATAAAACAAGGCACAGAAACCTTTCTAACGATGTCTCTATAGGGCTACGTAACTTTTTAGATATTATCGATACGGAACAGGCATAAATACCTGGAAATACTAGTACTTTCTTTAAGTCCAGAGATTAAATGTAGTGACGAAATGAATAGGCTGCCTGAATGTTTCTGTTATAGTCTAAACTTATGAAAAACTGACAGCTCCGAAGCACCCAAGCACTCTGATAAAAATTCCACTGCAATCATCTATCCATAACTAACCTCGTAGAGCGTTGCTTGACTTTGTAAATTAATTAGGATCGACTAAGTAAGCTACGCCAGTAGCGCAATATCATTTAATGTATATTTTTTTATACATATTATAAAAAAATATTAATATAAAATAAATAATGGCGGACATTTGACACAGCATCATCTGGCCCAAAAGTAAGTAGAGCTTGTTTTATGGGTACCACATGACTGTTCAAAGTGTTCCTTGTGATTTCTAACAGACTTGTATATTTTGTTTGTTACCTCATACCTCAGTCATTTATTTGATTTGGTTCCATAGAAATTTGGTCAAAATCAGTTCAGTAGTTTAATAAAATAGCTGTAAAAAATATGTCATCCATGTAAACGAAAAAAATTTTTTTTAAATGAATTCGGATTTCTTTTTAGTAAAAAAACTACATAACGTAATTATATTGAATAAACTCTATATATAGTATCTGACTTAGTAGGTATTCCTTGACATTGATACCTTTTCTGAGAGGTAAAATAATAAAATACGTAAGGGTTATTTTCTTTCTTGTTTCCGGGACATGCATAACACTATGCGACTTTATGATTTGAAACAATAATAATAATAATAATATTGGTGGACAATGCACACAACACCATCTAGCCCCAAACTAAGCATAGCTTGTATTATGGTGACCAGATGACTGATAGAATACTTATATATTTTTAAATACATAACTACTTAAGATACTTTATAACACGCAGACACAGAACAAACACCTATGTTCTTCACACAAATGTTTATCCTCGGAAGGAATCGAACCCTCGACCTACAGCGCAAAAGGTAGAGCTACTACCAACTGAGCTGACTGGCCAGTCAAATGTTTGTGATGATCATCTCTCCGGTTTACTCGCTAATACAACGACAACGATTTCACGTTAAATTTTTCACAGTTTTCAGAATAGCTCCCCTCAGCGTGTAACTTACACCGTCAGTAATGAACGCCAGATTCTTTTTCGATTTTCATTAAAACAAAAGGGATACTTTGGCAGACAGGTACCTTATGACAGAAGGAAGTTTGAATGCTGAGTTATGTTCACAAAAGAACCTATTACGACTTACCTAAACAGTTAAAACATTCCATAGAGCAAAAAGTGCATGAAAGAAGTTTTCTTTCAACTACGTACTTAGTAATGTTATCATTAATCACTACAAAACCGATCACAAAGGACGTATTTTTTTGCTTAGATTCAAAACAATGCAGAAATGTTATATGAAATCTCATTATTGCGCTGTTTTTTACTCCTTATGTAGATATTAATTTACCATAGAGGTTTAATATATCCTATTAAGTTTAATATAAATGTTTGCATTAGATAAAAAATATACTGGCTGATAATAAAAATCGGCTGAATAAAACCGACTTGGAAAAAAAAAGGGCGCGCATTTTGTACCATTGTAAAACTTTGATTCATATTTTTAGTTTTTGTAGGTATATTTTATCACAGTAAGTAGATTGGTAGTTAAAAGAAATGTAAATTACGCACCTTGCTAACGAGAGTAATTAGTACACTCGTGTTAATTCAGTGCCCTCGCTTGCGCTCGGGCACCAACATAACACTCTACTATCCTTTCACCAATAAAAAAAACGAGCGAGCTTTATATTAGTCGCATATGATGTATAGCTGACATCTCACCTTGATAATAAGCAACATTAACATTATAATTCTAAATTAGTTTATATAACACACTTTAAACACAACACTGTAGGTAAAGCGCAGCTGTTGTATTCTCCTTCTCTTTTTCCTTTTCTCTTTCTCGTCAGACATAATGCACACACTCTTGGTACAGCACACACTCTCTTACAGTACTAACCTCTCGGAAAATGGGTTGGTACCATCTGTTGGTCAACTCTAACACCGCGCGCGCTTTTTGGTCAAATCAAATAGTGCACGCTAATATAATAGGGCTTCATGTTACATATTTCCGTTCCTTTTCACGAAAGCGAGATGGTAAAATGATGGAGAAAAGATGTTAAAAATAAATATTAATGGACAGTTTCGACACACCACCATTTGCCTTAAACTAGTCATAGCTTGCACTATGGGATCCAGATGACTGATATAATACGTAGATTGTAATTATAAATCTAAACCATTCTCGAGTCCTCTTGACAACAAAAAAACATCAAAATCGGTCCAGCCGTTTAGGAGGAGTTTAATTGCAAACACACTCACTGAAGATTTATATATATAAAGATATGCAGGGCAAACACTTGTGTGAAAAACATTGGTGTATGTTTTGTGTCAGGGTGTTATAAAAGATCTGAAAGACAAAAAAATGTATATAAAAATATATAAGTATTATATATGTATCAGTTCTCTGGTCACCATATTACAAGCTATGCTTTGTTTGGTGTAAGATGGTGTTGTGGGCATTGTCCACCAATATTTATTTATTAATTTCAATATATACATAAAATACTTCATAACACCCTGAATCGGAACATCTTAGTTCATCACATAAATAATAATAATATGTTTTGACGTGACAACGTCTAATAAATCGGTGAACGCCAGCTGCACGCACGAAAAAGGATGACTCATTGTAACGTTACGCTCATTGTAACGTTACGATCGGAGCGAGAGCGCTGCACGAGCGAGCCGATCGTGCGAAAGGCACGATCGGCTTGAGCGTTCAGCTTGCGCTGACTCCTTCTATGTATCAGTACAAAATAGCGATAATTCAATAATAATGATTCAATTTTATTCATAAAAGTATGCAATCATTTCATCAATGTTTTGTTATGACGTTGTCACGTTAAACTATCGTCCGTAAACCGATTTTACAGACAACCAATTTTTTTAATTAAAAATGCTAATAATACAATAATATAACAAAACAAAATCTTAATTAGACAAATGTAAATACTTAACACGAGCCTGAACTAGGTAATCCTGTGTTTCAAGTTATAAGAGCTTAAATAGAATCTAACAATAATTTTTGTCAGCGCAGAAGGCAGAGCTACGCAGAAGGAAGTTTTCCAACTGAGCTGTGAGACCAGTCAAAATTGCATAGATCGCATTATTGAAATGCTCGTTCCGCCTTGATTGTAGCTGGCCTTAAAGAGACCAAGGGAAATGGAATAGAAACATCGAATAGTGTCGCGGAAGCATAACTGTCATTCGAATGTATTGATTTCGCATTTTTTTCCGATCTTTATGAAACTTATCGCTGTATCTAATGCCGTCGTTAGACTCTATTGCCTCGTAAAATATAACAGTTTACAATTTAAGCTGTTAATATAGAGTTTTGACATGCTACAGAGCGATTTGGCCAAAAGGGTGAACAGGCTAGCCCCCTGATTCCACAACGCGATTTGGCTGACTTACCGAAGTTATAAAATAACAGAATAAAATTATATAGAATAACAATATCAACTCCTGGCTTCTGAACATCTCCTATGATGACACCACCACTCGAATATCTATTCAAAGTTCAAGTGCGAACCATACCTCTTACACACAGAAACACATTCACACCATATTTACACACCCTACATACACACACACACACAAACACACACACACACACACACAAACAAACAAACACAAACTCATACCTACCCTTACACATTATGTTAAGGGTTTCTTGTTTGATTGGCTATATTTATCTAAATATTATTTATATCATGTTAAATTGGAACATTCTACTCAAATCTCCGGAGATGGGCGTTAATAGCTGCATCACAGTCACTCTTGTAGACAACTTTATATCGAACATTAATATTATTATACTACCCGTGTTACTCAGTCCAAATAAATAATTTGAATTTGAATACACAATATTTTTATACATACCTACGTATACTGCACGCGCGGAATCGGCGTACAATATTCTGAACACAAACACAGTTTTAGAAAATTTAAAACATTGTTTTGCTAATAAGTATTTAGCTTATTGTAATTTTTTATAATTACTGTAGTACTTAGTTTGAATTGTTTTTTTATCTACCTATTCATACCTACATCGATAAGATAGGAGCGAGTTAACTACAAAATGTGCATTCAAATTGGTTTATGTACGGCATAGCTGCACTTTATTAGATGTAACTAAATAACTATAAACCCAAATTCATGTCACTGTCACATTTCTATGTTATGTCACTGTATACGTACTAAATGCAAAATAGGTAAGTGTCAAATCAATCATTTAGAGCAAAAAATATTGCTCACAAATTCTGTATCTTATTTTATTATTTCGGAAAAAAACAGACAGTTTTTTATATATAACAAAAAAGTTATAACATAGTCCAGTGAAGATTCCACAATTAGACATACATACATATAAAGGAAAAGAAAGTGGACATTTAATGATAGAGAAAATATTAATTAATTAATTAAATAACTAGCCCACACACAAACATACAAAAAGTTCAAGGAGAAAATGTTTAATTCTAATTCTAATATTTTATTCAATAAAATCACAAGTGAATCAATCAAAGTGATCCACATTGAAACGTAAGACGTTTTGAAGTGGTTGCCGTTGGTTTATGGAATTCTCTCCCCACTAAAATAAAAACTGCACCCAGTAAACCAGTTTTTAAAAAACTCGTCCACGAATACTTTCTGAGTAAAGTTTAAGACCAGTAGACCAGCTTATTCTGGTTCTAGTCTAAACTTATAGGTATATACCAAAATGTCGTGTGGAACAAGCTTTTGACCGAGTAACAACGGGATGACGGTCCCGTTGTTACTCGGTCAAAAGCTTGCTCGATGCTCGATTCACTACTGAACTCGTCACTCGTACTATTTTATATAATATATCTACAATACCTCTTATATAGTTATAGTAGATAAATGTTATTGTATGGGTTATAAATGTATCTTATTATTGCTATCGCATTTTACTATGTATATTATATATATTCATTATATATTTAGGAGTTTATTTTTAAATATGTTGTCTATTATGTACTGTTGTTATATTTCTTTATTCTTAGATTATGTTAGCACGCCTTCTTTTTATTCTCTCTACCTTGCAGGTTGGCTGGTAGAAAATGCTACTAGCATTAATTCCACCTATTGTACATATATATATATATATATATATATATATATATATATTTGTTTGTGCAATAAAGAATTAAATAAATAAATGTCGCATTGCCCCATAACAGACGATACGATTATTAGAATTTGTCAACGAAACAACGGTCTATTCTACTGAATTCGCGATACTTTTCATCGACTATAACGTATCGATATATGTTTGCAGAGTTGACGCCCAGAGTAGACCTCTGATTCATACGAGTAGTAACTCCGTACAGGTGTAGAGTAATGATATATAGGAGATATAAATAGATGACAGAGACACGTCCCGGCCAGGGAAGCCCCGGAATGTCTGGCAACGAAAGCGTTGATTACGCTAAAGTAAATCACGTGAAACATATTGCTAAGTGTGGCTGCGGGGCCACTCAATGCGCGGCCAAATGTTTAAGATCATACTGGGTGAAAGAGTACTTAAAAACTAAAAAAGTACCGCAAAATAATTGCAATGCAATGGCCTATCAGCTCAGTTGGTAGTAGTTCTGTCTTATACGCTGTAGGTTGAGGGTTCGATTCCCTCCCAAGTTAAACATTTGGGAGATTTTGTTTTTTGTTTTGTGTCTAGGTTTTATAAAGTATCATACGTATGTATTTAAAAGATACAAGTATTATATCAGTCATTTGATCACCATAATACAAGCTACGCTCAGTTTCGGGCTAGATGGTGTTGTGTGCATTATTCACCAATATTTATTTATTTATATTACAAAAAGCTACCCTTATAGAGGGCTTTAAATTTGATGAGAGTCCAGAGTCCTTGATTGATGGCAAAACATCAGCAGTGCTGCAGATGTATTGGCAAAAGGTAACTGCTTACCATGAGGTGGGCAGTAAGCTTGTTTTCCTCCTATCGGTATAAAAACACTAGTTTAAGAAGTCAATGCGTGGAATGACGTCACATCAGATGCACCATTGCATGGTTTTATCTCATAGTTGTATGTCACTTATTTTTATCCGAGATGTGGACCGCGGGTCCCGTGGCCGTCCTAGGGGAATCGTAGCCCGTACGCGGGACGCAGCGGAACCCTGATTTATGCGGTACCCATATAAATGCAATCTGTTTAATTGCTACTCTACTAGTGATGGCCATGTTTTTCTATTCGTGAAGAAATTCAATAGTACTATTTCAAACCACTTATTTAAACTCTGTATCGATCAACCTGTTTATTCACTTCTAATTCTTAGACTTTCTCGCTAGGCTAACCTTCGCCGTGGCATTTTAACAGAAGCTTATATTTGGTATGGTTAAAATCATGTAACGCTGTGTATTTAGAACAGCAGTTATGCCAACCAATGGGTAATGCTTCATCAGAATATGACAAAATGTTTACATTATTTCATGTAATTCTATCCAAAGGTTCAGATACCTAACAATTTACTTATTTCTTTTTGGAACTCGCTTTGATTAATGAGATAAAATGTGCACGTCTACCTATTCTTACACCAGTGTCTCTGTGAGCTGTAGACCTCGCGAACGATTTTCGAAATGACTGAAATATAACATTTTTTACGTTTTCAACCCGCACATCTCCGCCATTTTGAAAAATATCCAAACTGAATTGACAAAAAAAACTATATAGTTATAGAACCTGCTCACAAATTTCAACGAGAATCGGTTGAGAAATGCGACTTGTAGATGAGAACATCCGGACAGACGCCGGCCGGACGCCGTTCGGACAGACATACGAAAGCATTTTTCCCTAAGCTGAAACGGAGACAATCGCTCGCGCTTCGCGCTCGCTCGGTCAATGAATCTAGTACTATTTTAAACAGTCTCGAAAGTCTAGTAATACCAACCCTGCCAACCCTACGATGTCGAACAATCGGCTTGTTAGGTACGTCAGCCGTGTGGGACTTACCGCTGAAAGTAATAGTTTCAATTTGATTCTTAGCCTGAAATAGTGCGAGGTGCAGAGTAGGGAGAGAGTAGGTATTAAAATACGAAGGTGCCTTGCGTTTAAATTATCCATAAAACGGCAGTTAATTTATAACCATGGCTTAGCACCGAGTTGTAAGACAGGTGTAAGTAATGGTTCAATTAATTTTAAGAATTGGAATAGAATTCCAGAAAAATCTATGAAATATCGCTGTAAACATAAAAAGCGATGTAAACTTTTTTATTTTATACCTAAAGTAGAACATTCTTAGATAATTGATTCATGCGTGATTGATAATTCAAACAATTCATTCAAGGCCCTGTTGAGACGCAGAAGGTTGCGGGTTTGATTCCCGCCGCGGGATAAATTTTTGTATGATCTACAAGAATTTGGGTCGGGTCTGGGTGTTTCTATGTATAATATGTATGTGTTAAAAAAATAGGTAATACATCAGTCATCCGGTACTCAGAATAACACAAGCCTTGCTTACTTTGGGGCCAGAAATGTCCGGCATTATTTATATAAAATCGTATAATAAAACTTCCGCATTTTTTTAAAATCATCGTCTAATCATCGTACAGTTTAGTTTTCTGGAAGTATTGTGGGAGTAGGAAGAATATTTTCCTCTAAATCTTCTATTTAACGAAGGTTTTCATATATGATAATTGGTAAATTATTGTTCCATAATCTGACTCTGCATTTCCACTTTATTGTACACATGACGTTATGACTTAGCGATCTAAAGGAGCGACTGGCGACTGCCTACACGAACCATAAAACGTACGCGTCAGCTCTATAGCTACTTGTGGCTAGCCGCTAGTGTGTGGCAAGACTAAGGACCTTGTTCATATCAATAATTTTTATGTTAAGCATTTTCAGAAATTACGATACCTAAATATTCCAATATTATTTCAAATAGTGGGTAAGTAAGATGGCGGGTATCACCGGATGGATATAACTGGATTTAGAGCCGCTTAAAATATTATACCGATCTGTATTGCGCGTTGGGCCTAAGCATAAGCTACAAGCGTTTTATTGTACATTTAAATCAAACGGTGGTGTAAAAACATTGTGAGGAACCTGGCGTGTCGTAGTACCTACCTAAACAATTCGAAGACAGTTAGGTTTATGAATTTATTTCTCACAAGAATTACAAATTCACTTACAGAGAAATGCTACTTAAAGTAGTAGCATTTACTTAAAGTTAAATAAAATGTGCCGTCATGCATACGTAGCTTAAATAATACTTATAAAGATACAATTCAAATATAAAATGAATATTTAGGTAATGTGGGTAGTTGGATAAAGCAGCGAGTAGGCCGATGCATAGTCGCTGCAAGTAGTGCCGAGCGGCGCGATACAATACAAATGTTTACTAAGGCCTTAACCACAGTGATAAAAAGAGCGATGGATTATGTTGTTAACATTTTTTTGTAACGCACTGTTAAAAATGCACGAAAGTAACCTCAGGAGCACTTTAATCCTTTCATCACACTGGTACGAAAGAACTAGACACACGACAAAATGAAGACTGAATATAAGCTTGTTACCTAAAGATTTCAATCGAAACAGCATCTTACAGAAGGCTGAGTTACTACTAACTGATCTCAATAGCAAATCTCAACTCCGTGTATGTTACATACATATGTAATATGTACTTATTTAGGTAGTCATAGAACCTACAAGTCTTAGTGACATCGATATAGGAAACATTATAGGTAGGTACGTACAGTTCATCGGGTTACACAATTTTGAAATAGCGTTCGTCGAGTTCAAAACTTTCATCATGTTTCATGTTTCAGTACATCGGACTAGCGTCTTTTGGGCGTTTCATTTATCGACAATGATAGCTCGCATGCTTTCTGTAATTCGCTAAGCGGGCATTTGTACAATAAATAAATATTTATATAAATAATATCGTACATTTATTTCACACAGCGTCATTTAGCCCCAAAGCAGTACTTGTGTTATGGAGTGACATAACTGATATACTGCTTCATCAATATAAAAAACATCTTCAGTATAATATGTATGTATACAAAAAAAGTTTATAAGTTGTATAATCAGTCATGTGTTACCCAAAACACAAGATCTGCTTACTTTGGGGCTAGATGATGCTGTGTGAAAAGTCCGGCATTATTATTATTATTATTCCAAAACAAAAAAACAGATATACCGTCTATGTATATCTATATATACAGTGAAATTGTCTATTTCACATTTATATAATAATAATAATAATAATAATGCCGGACATTTCACACACCATCATCTGGCCCCAAAGTAGGCAGAGCTTGTGTTATGGGTACCACATGACTGATATACTACTTAAATACGTTTTTTTTGTAAATACATACATATTATACATAGAACCCAGACCCGAGACAAATACTTGCAGATCATACAAACATTTGTCCCGCGGCGGGAATCGAACTCGCAACCTATTGCGTCTCAACCGGACCTTAGCCCAGTGCGCTACAGAGGTCGTCTATGTGTATTTGAAGTGTGGACAGGTGAATTAGTAGGACAGTTCGAAGCTCTTATAACCTGGGATTCAGTAAAAGGCTCAGCGTGCGTCGCGACTCATGGGAAATCTTTTCGACGCCGACGAGGGTGGAACTAGTCGGGATTAACTGTGCTTTAATACATCATGTGGTCGACTGCGGCTTTGCAACTATGTCTCGCGTTTTAGTGAAGAGTATAAATATATTAATAATAATGAAGGATATTTTACACATCATCTAGCCCCAAAGTAAGCAGAGCTTGTTTTATGTGAACCACATGACTGATATGCTAATTATATTCTTTTTTTTATATACTTGATCATACAAACATTTGTCCCACAGCGGGAATCAAAGCCGCAACCTTCTGCGTTTCAGCCACTTGGCCACTGCGCCACAGACGCCGTCATACAAAAAAATAACACAGCATAGACGAAGATTCATCATGGACCCATGTTAGGGGAAAACATATTTGATTTTAAATTTATATATTTTAAGATACTAGGTGCTGCCCGCGGCTTCGCGCGGACTGGCGCGCGTTGTTTCTACATAAAAAGTTACCCATGTCCTTCTCCAAGGTCCCATGTATCTCTATACCAGTTCAGTTTTTAAAGGTCATTTATTTCCTAAAGTAAATCTATTACAGTACATTTCCAGTGTAAGTTGTGAACCTAGAAAGCAGCAATCTTATATTGTAAATGTTAGTTAAGCTAGAAGCGCTTCTCATAACTTATGCAAAAATATTTTTAATCTGTATACAATTACGAAACATATATGTATTTTAATATTAAACTAGAATTAAGGGACATGTAAGCTTTAGTTGAACATTACAAATTGAAAAACATACAAGTTAATAACTAGATAGCTCGCTTGCCAAATATATGTAATTAAGTCGACTATTAACAAAATGAGAAATCGGAGGGTACTTCTGAAATTATCTGCTACCAAGTAGTCAAGCAAAAATGCAGCTAGCAGCAGGACAAAATAAAAACCGTTGGTCATCATAATTGCAGTCGCCCATACTAGTTTTTGAGATGCCTGCGCACTGCGCACGCATCTATCGTCCTATATCACAAGATAATAAGAACGAAAGTCGCGCGCGCTATGGCAAAGCAGTGCGCACGCACCTGTGTGGGCCACTGTGCCTATTCATCGCAGTCGAGAAACAAGTGATGGGGTAATTTATATCGACAGTACTTGTCGATGTAGGGTAAATTTTTCATACGCGTTTTACAAATGCTTTTGATATATTTATTTTTATTTTGTGGGTTTTTGTATAAATATAGATTTTTAGATAGTTTGTAAATGTATTGGGATAATGTAGGGAAGTTAATGTTGATATGCAGTTTGTGGGTATCTCTATACCAAAATTCATCAAAATCGGTTCAGCGGTATAGGCGTGAAAACGTGACAGACAGACAGAGTTACTTTCGCATTTATAATATTAGTAGGGATTATTGTAAAGTTTTACAAAGACCTTTTTAAGAATTTACACTAGTGCGTGAAATTGCATGAACCAGTATATAAACATTAATTTTATGTATTCGCTTCGTTTTAGTACCTACTTTACTTAAATTTAGGCTCAAATAAATATTGGTGAACAATGCACACAACACCATCTAGCCCCAAACTAAGCATAGCTTGTATGATGGTGACCAGATGACTGATAGAATAATATATATTTATAAATACATACTTACGATACTTTATAACACCTAGACACAGAACCAACACCTATGTTCATCACACAAATGTTTACCTGGGAATTGAACCCTCAACCAGCCTCAATCCCTCATACAGCGCAGAAGGCAGAGCTACTACCAACTGAGCTAACAGGCCAGTCAAATACAAACAACAAATCTGCATATATTTTTCTCATGTCTGGCTGTTTTTCTATGTATCACATGACTGATCAACTACTTATAAATATACTAGCTGTCTCGTTCGCAACTTCGTCCGCGCGCTTTTTTTTTTAAAGTTGTTTGTGATATCTAATTGTAAATCCAAACCATTCTCGAATCCATTTGAACACACAAAAAAAAACATTCAAATCGATCCAGCCGTTTAGGAGGAGTTCAGTGACATACACACGTACAGTAGAATTATATATATATATATATTAGTAGTGTAGTATATCAGTCATGTGGGTCCCATAACACAAGCTATGCTTACTCTTTGAGTCTTATCTATGACGACCTCTGAGGCGCAAAAGGTTCCGGGTTTGATTCCCGCCGCGGGACAAATGTTTGTATGATCAGCAAGTATTTGTCTCGGGTTTGGGTGTTTCTATGTATAATATGTATGTATTTACAAATAAAAAAGTATTTAAGTAGTATATCAGTCATGTGGTACCCATAACACAAGCTCTGCATACTTTGGGGCCAGATGATGCTGTGTGAAATGTCCAGTATTATTATTATTATTACTTTGGGGTTCGATTTTGCTGTGTGAAATGCCCTGGATTATACTAGGTACATCAATCAGCACAAGTGCCCTCTCTAGTTTTCAGAGGCACGGAAGCGTACAACAAATGCAAAAAATGGTGACCTCCTCACTCGTAGCTTCAAGCCACGCATTCTCAAGTGCTCTTGTGAAGTAGTACACGCAACAGTTACCGACATGAGAACTGCACTCTTGAAGAACGAGCCTCTCTGAAGACTGTGCGACTGTACATGAGTTTTCAGTCCGAATAGAGCTTTATTACTTTGATATTACGTTCAATATTGCTACACAAGGACTATTACAAATATTGTTTGATAATTATGTTTCTTTTCTTTTTTTACATGACGTCTATTTTCATACGATGTCTGTTTGTCAAGACAGGTTTTACTCACGTATTACTTAGTCGATTGAGGCACCGACACTGTTTCCATTCATCTAGAGAATCTACATCAGGGTGAGTTTGATCTGCGGTCCGTGAGATTTCGCTCGCGTTCGCGGTTCGCCTTACAACAGAGTCGGTGCCTCCATAGACAAAATAATACGTGAATAATACCTGTCTTTATCATAATGTATATAGTACTCACAATTTGAAAGTAAAATATGGAAAAGGTTGTCTGGTAGTGATCGCTATTGGCCATAAGGCCGCCCATCGTATTACCTTTCATAGTAATGTTATTGTTATTTTAATTTTCTGTCTGGTAGTCAATATACT
This sequence comes from Lampropteryx suffumata, assembly GCA_948098915.1. Taxonomy (NCBI): domain Eukaryota; kingdom Metazoa; phylum Arthropoda; class Insecta; order Lepidoptera; family Geometridae; genus Lampropteryx; species Lampropteryx suffumata. The sequence goes on from OX402552.1 coordinate 1,869,149, forward strand.
TAGAGTTATCTGTCTATATTGACAGTGGAAAATATTTTATATAAAAAAATAGAAATAGAATTTGATGTCAAATGATTTTTGTTGTCATAATAAATTTCACATACACGAAACAAGTAAATAAAGTCTACTCTAAACGTCAACACGAAATGGCCGTCTAGAATTTTAGTAAGCAACATAATCTATATATATAGATATAAAAGAGCTTGTACACTTATAATTTAATTACCTACACTGGAACTAATAAGACACAACAATGTATTGATTAAAATTCCAATTATATTACCCAATAAAATTTGAATTAACACGAAAATGAATTCATATGCATAATAGGAGCTACGAGTATGATACTTCGTGAAATGTCAAACGACGAACTCCAAAAATAATCAAAAAATTACAGGTGACATTTCATTTTGTGATCAAACATTGCCCTCTTATAATATTTATTTTTTATCGCGTTATTTCCGGTTTTATTAGTAGTTATGGTGTTTTTATTTAAATAGAGCTAAAGTTATTGACTCGGGTGTGAATAATTGGAATAAAAGCTTTGTGTTTATTTGTGATTCGAGCAAAAATAATCCGTATCATTATTTTATATGAAAAGACACCATCCTTACTAATATTATAAATTTGAAAGTAACTCTGTCTGTCTATCTGTCTGTCTGTCACGTTTTCACGCCTAAACCGCTGAGCCGATTTTGATGAATTTTGGTATAGAGATAGACTGGACCTTGGGACCTACTTTTTATGTAGGTACTACGCGAAGTCGCGGGCAGCAACTAGTTTTATATATATAACAAATGACGAACGACGAGATACGACTTTGTGACATCATACATATCTTTTGGCAAAATTGACACATGCCATATACGAAGACGAAGAATTACTTATTTTAGCTAGTCAGGCGTGACTACGAAATCAAAATTATTGTATAATTACTTAGACTCTTTCGTCATTGTACAATATACGATTTCCGAATGTCGAAAAAAACTAAGATCCGAGACTTCTAAATATACATTCTAAACTAATAATCATTAACTAAACTATTTCATTTAAAACGACAAAAACGACAGTGTGTCTAGAGTGAGAATTCTGTATGTTTAGTAAGTACAGTACCTACTGTAAATTCTTCTGTGACATCTCTGAGAGACGTCTAGGCCTCTGAGGGCTCGTGAGGCATGCGCGGTTCTTGAACATAATCGCTTGATGTTTCAGCTTCATCGTAGTTTCTTCCTACATATGTTAACAAGCCGCTGCCCGCGGATTTACACGCGTGGTAAAAAAGTAGCTTTCATTTAGTAAATTCCATGATCATATCTATACTAAGTTTCCTCCAAAACTGTTCAGCTTTTCTGGTACAAAATCCAGACTATCTGACTGATAATCAATGCAGAACATACCCAACCATAGATTCTAGAGGGCTGTAATTTGGAGGGAACATTCTTTTTAGGGTCTAGAAGTACACTAACAAAGGAGTTCTCGAAATTCAACCACGGAGTCAGTTTTTTAAATGTATGAAAATGCTCAAATTAAAATACTAATTTGCATTGTCATTGTTGTGATTGTATTGGACAAAATGATTGTAAAAAATAATCAGTTTACAATCTGAGCACGTGTGGATTCTTTTGCCCGAAAAATATATGTGCGTGTAATCATTACTCTCAAACAATGAAGGAAAACTGGGTATGTCATAAAACCTAAATAGTTCAAAGACGTAATTACGCCAAGTGCACAAACGGAGCCGCTGAGGCGTACATTAATCCTTTCACCACACTGCTTCGAAATAACTAGTGTCTTAGTAAAAATAAATATTTTAGTTTGAGATTGATTATTAATTTACAAAAATTAACATAATAATATACAATAATATAAAATACATGTAAAACAGTTGAGCTATCTAAGGACCGTTTAAAATTATCTATAGATAGCTCAACTGATCCAGACTACTGACAGAGGGAAGCGTTCCCAAGACACTGACGCGACACTGACGCATTGCCACGTTGAATGGCAATGCGAATATGCTGAGCCAGATAGGAGCGAGCTCTTGGGTCAAGCAATGTATCTATCAGACGCCTTGAAATTATTTTCACACTGTTTAATTTTAACACTGTTTCTTTTCATCTAGAGAATCTTCATCAGGATGCGTTTGAGCCGCGTTCTCGCTTTACAGTACCGTCTATGGTAGATAGTATACTTGGCGTCGGTGCCTTCATAGACAAAATAATACATGACTAAAAACCCGTATTTCTCAAAATGTGTTGACAACATAAGTATTTTATCTACGAGTATGATCTCATCTGTAGATTGGAGTCACAGTATAAAAGCGAAGTTTGCCGAAATATTTTTCAAAAGCCTCGTCCACACAGCTAACAAGACACCCACACGGGAGCTCATTACTCCAACCGCGATATCAAAAGGGCGCGTCTACTCTGTTTATTTGTGAACTGCAATGTGAACAAGGTTTTATTTCACCGTCTCGCCGCTAACGACTACATCGCCGTCATGATATGAAGACGCGCTTGGCAGCACTGCATCCAGTAGCTACAATAGATGTTCAAGCTTGTTGTTCAATTACATAAACTTGTATCTTTTTTACGGAATTTTATAGAAGCTGCGGAAGTAGAGCGCATCTGTCAAAAGTGTTGTATTAGCTTGTTACTACTGTACTGTAACACTTACATAATGGCGGACAAAAATAACTAAAAAATGTTGCTCGTCTTAGGGCATTTATGAAAGAATGTTTTATCGCTGACTCAATCTTATTCAGCGTTTCTTTGATACATTGTGATTATAATAGACTAGCAGCTGCCCGCGGTGATAGCTACCTACATTAATGGTAAACGTTGTGAACCACAGTTGCTGACGTCGCGCACTCAGGCGTCACGGAAGATTAGCGTCGCAGCCTATACGCCACTGTGAAATTATGCTGAGTGGTGTCCTTTTTGCAGCTAATTAATAATTATTATATAGTAACCTAAGTTTAAGTTATTGTGGCTCAAAATTCGGTGGCTGGCAAATACCCAACATGCTGAACCTTGTAGTTTATCGACACCTCAATTTCCTTCTAGATTAGGTTTAGTATAACTAAAGGTTGTTTAGAAGATATCGGCATATGCGATAAGACCGCCATTAGCAGGACACATTACACTGTACCCGTAGCATTAATTTTGTATGTGCCTAAAATGTTATGTAAATCAAGGTCATATATTAATTTATTATTAAGATACAATCTATCTCATTATTAAATTTCAACAAAACCCGTTTAGTCGTTTAGCCTTGAAAAGGTAACCAACAAATAGACCGACAGATAGACATTAGCTTATCATAAGTCACGTGACTGAAGCGTGATTGTTGCTGTCATTTTCATACAAGTTGATCTTTCCGTTAGCGTAAACGAAAACAAAGCATGAGGTATTTTGTCTTGACCCCAGAGCTCTAGCTCGCAAACTATTAGTCTTATTGCTATTAAAAATTACTACAACGTTATGAATTTTTTTTTTATAATTCACCCCTCAGTGGAGTGCTGAGACAGCGAGACGGCGCCGTGGGTGACCCAAAAAGAGATGGCTAGATGATCTCAACAACTTTGACAGAGCTTGGGTCTAATCCGCTTAAAACCGAGATGACCGGTGAGATCAAGGGGATGTCTTTGCCCAGCAGCAGGACACAATGGGCTAATCGTAATCGTATTCGCAACGTGAACGTGAACGTGTAAAGTGGGTTGATTTTTTAATTTACTACCTCATCGTGTAGCATCTTAAAGATATCAGGAGGTTTCTTAACCTTTTTTGAAAGCCATATTCGTTTGATAATTATTAAGTTGTATTTTTTTATGGAGTTCGCTGTTTCAAGGTACCTGAAAATTTTCAAAATATCATCATCATCATCATCATCATACCAGCCTTTAGGAAGTCCACTGCTGGACATAGGCCTCCCCAATTGATTTCCAGGAAGAACGATTTTGAGCCCTCTCCATCCACCGACTTCCTGCGATCTTTACAATATCGTCAGTCCATCGGGTGGGGGGTCGTCCTACGCTTCGTTTTCCTGTCCTTGGTCGCCATTCGAGAACTTTTACTCCCCAACGGTTATCAGTTCTGCGAGCTATATGGCCTGCCCATTGCCACTTCAACTTGCATATTTTGAGTGCTATGTCGGTGACTTTAGTTCTTCTACGGATTTCCTCGTTGCGGATTTTATCACGTAGTGAAACACCCAACATAGCTCTCTCCATAGCTCGTTGCGCGACTCAGAGCTTGTGTATGAGGCCAATAGTTAGCAACCAAGTCTCAGTTCCATATGTCATCACTGGCAACACGCACTGATTAAAGACTTTCGTCTTGTGGCTCTGCGGTATCTGTGACGAGAAGATGTGCCGTAATTTCCCGAACGCTGCCCATCCTAGTTGGATTCTTCGGCTGACCTCTTTGTCGAAGTTGGACTTGCCTAGTTGAATCGTCTGACCCAAATAGACATAATGGTCTAAAACTTCGATTATATCGCTCTCAACATGTACCGGTACGAGTGCAACATGAGCATTTGACATGATTTTTGTCTTGCTCATATTCATTTTAAGACCCACTTGTTTAGAGACGATATTGAGATCGCTGAGCATTGCGCCAAGGTCTTCCAGCGATTCTGCCATGATGACTATATTGTCGGCAAATCGAAGGTGAGTGATGCGTTCGCCGTTGATGTTGATACCATATCTATGCCAGTACAAGAACATGAAAACATCCTCCAATGCAGAAGTGAACAGTTTCGGAGAAATAACATCTCCCTGTCTCACCCCTTTCAAAATATATGAAGTTATAAGAAAAATTATCACGGCTAGTAAGGCTCTTCTAGATTATTAATAACAGTCTATCAGACTGTTATTAGACTAAACAAATACAAGAGAGTTTATACATTTCAAATGTGTCGGTTAACTGTCTGAAGGCAGAGCAACATGAGAACATGCATTCTTATCAATAATATAGTCATTTGTATATTATAATACGCTTTCTTTAAAATTTCTTCAAAACCATTTATGTGCCTTAAATTTACATTAGCCAATTTACATAAAGCATTTAATATTAATTTGACTTACATGCTACTTTACGACATAACAATAAGTGAAACATAGGAACAGAACTATTCACGTGCTAAACGGACTGTCGAATCAGCGCTTCTCGTCAAAGTTAGCAAAAACACCACGGTACACGACCTTAATCGAATTTCGTATACCGTGAACAAAGTCTGGACACTCACGCGACGTGTATGTCGATTAATAATACACCGTGTTTCGGTGAGTAGGGAAGCCCTCTGTCTCTGCCTTACAAAAGTTGTCAGGGTATATAGAGACATTGTGGAGACCTTTCGGCGGTCTATTGACTCCGCTAACCAGAGTTGGCCGTTTATTAAGAGATTAACTGATTAACTGATTAGAAGAAACATAGACGCCAAGGCCCAAGCCGAGTTTCTTGAAGATTAGGTAGGAATTATCTGGCACCTAAATTCACTTAGCATGGTATGACGATTCAAAGTGATCTTTGTCTAGTATTATATTAGATAGTATTGAATAAAATTATTTGACTTTGATTCATACGAATGTAGTTATAGTAGTAATAAAATGCTTTCAAATACGAAGACGAGGTCAGTACGAAAATGTTTTTGAGCCGTTAGGGTGACCATGGGGATCAGATCACTCAAGAGGAACATAAAATATACCAGGACCTGGCAGAGAAATTGATAAAAATCTCGGCGGAAAATTCCACCCTATTCTTGGCACAAACCATCCTGGTAAATCGAACGCAGCATGAATAGGCAGCTTTACCAAGGTATACGATGTGATTAATCGACCAGACGAAGTTGTATCTACAGCGTGTTTCGTTCTGCACTCAACAATGATGGATCACCCTGTGCAGTCCACTAGTTTACTTGAATACTTGCGTCGTTTGTCACAGACTGTTCTAAAGTTACGATTTCACGTTATAAAGTTAAATCAAAGCTGCTTGATCAACTTTGGGGTTGTTGAGACGTGGGTTAACCACCAGCGGGAATACACGGCTTGTTTTTTATCGGCTGAAAAATTTACTAAGTACCGATTATTCCCAGCTGTTCCATTATACGTGCAGTTGATGGTACTATTAGAGATAAAAAAGTCCTGATAGTCTAATTTACTGCCATTACTAGTACTACTGAAACAAAAAGTCTAAATACCAACATAAATACTCTTACTTGTATCGTAGCATGTACCAGGTACGCAGAATCACCCAGAGGTCACCTAAAGGTCTTACTTACTTCAAAATATGCTACAAACTTTATTAGAGAAGTCTTCTAAGGGCGGTTCACACCGACCGTAATAAATCAGACCGATGATTTAAGCTGTGTTCACACCATCCCTATTTTTATTTGCAGCCATATCATGCGCACACATCTACATAATTTTAGGTGCGTTTCGAAATGTTTTTGGATTCACAAAACAGTGATGTGGCAGTTTTCTGTAAAAGTGTAGGAAGTCTGTACATAGTATTAAAACGATAAGATTACCATTAGAAATCTGCCAGTAATAATAATAATAATAATAATAATAATAATAATCCCGGACATTTCACACAGCATCATCTGGCCCCAAAGTAAGCAGAGCTTGTGTTATGGGTACCACATGACTGATATACTACTTAAATACATTTTTTTTTCTTAAATACATACATATTATACATAGAAACACCCAGACCCGAGACAAATACTTGCAGAACATACAAACATTTGTCCCGTGGCGGGAATCGAACCCGCAACCTTCTGCGTCTCAGCCAGACCTTAGCCCACTGCGCCACACAAGTCGTCAAATGTTAATAAGTTCCACGTTTAACAAAAGCATAGTGGTACCAATAATTAAATGCAAAATGAGACACGTGTCGGATAAGACTTTATGACGGCCTGCTAAACAACATTATCTTAAAAGCTATGATTATAACACGTCAAACTGCTCGATGCACACTTCAGTTTCAGATATCAGAGTATGATCTTTTATCTTAAGCAAACTGTCGGGTACTACACTGACAGAAACACACGGGTATACGCCTGCTTTCTGAGTCTTTCCTAAGCCTTTGATACCGTGTTGTATATGAGGCTTTGGGGCAGGTTGTAGGCGGGGGATGTTCCGGATGACGTAGATTATATGTTGAGGCACTAGTATCAAGGCCAGCTAAACCAAGTGAGATGGGCGGGGACGTTATCTGATCCATTCAGCATGGAGTGTGGTGTGCATCAAGGCAGAATAAGGTCTCCTATGTTATTCAATCTTTATTTTACCGAATCTCATCGGCGAACTCAGCAGTACCCATACGGGCTGTTGTTGTGTTGTGCTGTTGTGTGGGTGGCGTAAACGTCAGTTATGCGGATGATATGGTGGTGCTGGGACCGACGATGGCTCTGTTCATAAACTTGTCACGATTTTTTTTGTTAATAAACTTATAAACTTTATTTATTTAACAGATTTTAACAATCTTAACACTAGTTCTTAAACATTAATTCTTAGGAACGAAGATACATTTTCTTGCGGTAAGATTGTAATCAAAGCCGATGTACAGTCAAGTGACTACCCTCCGTACTAGTTGACACTGTATGACGGCAGGGCGATTTGTGAAGCATATGCTGTGGGGCATGGATTGAAGTATAACTCCAAAAAGAGCCAAGTGCTCGTGTTCAAGAGTGTAAAAGTAAAGGTTACGCCAGTCTATGTCATGCCTAGTATGCTTGATGGTGCGGCTCTGCAGATGGTAAGTAGTTTTAAATATCTGGGATACGTTGTGACTGAAGACTTCAATGATGACGCGGACATTGATAGGGTTGTAAAACAGGAGAAGAAATTTTATTCAGTGAAGTCTGTTATCTGTATAGTTTTTAAAACGTAATTATTGATTTTATTTCATTGGTATATTGTTTGAATGTATGTAAATTATGAATTTTATCTGAAATAAATGAATAAATCAAAAACAATTTAATTGTCTAAAACTATTTAATAGATCGTGCTAGGCCTGTTTCTTTCAGCTGCTCTATCTCCATGATAAAATATACCTACCATTGTAGTTTGTACACAATAGAAAATAATATATGATAAACTCTACCACAACAATAATCAAATTACTTTGACATATATCTGCATCATTTAGGAAAAACATTGTTTTTTACTTGATATTTTTTTAGTGGGCTCATTTACTATACTACTTTTGAAGTGATAACTTCTTATGGGAAGGTAAACCGCTTCGTTATGTAACGCGTTACGGCAGGCTCCTCCTCTCTCACTCTAACTCACAGCGCTAGTTAGAGTAGTTTATCACTTTTGTCGGGCGCCCATGTAGTGCTTAAGTAAAATGTCTTGTTTTTTGTTTTTCTTAAATGTTTTAATGTTTTAATGATTTTATAATTTTAATATTTATATTAAGACTAGGCTAGACTAGAATATAAGGTACTCTATTGCATTGGGAGTGCCTGTAAGTTAATAAATAAATCAATAATTGAATCAACTACCTGACCCCGCAACCATCGGTTTTGTAAGGTACTCTTCTGCACATGCAAAAAATACGATCAGATCATGATTAGATAATGACAGCCGCATGTGCCAGAGCAAGTTGCGTTATTTGCGCATTGCTCAACTATACGATTGAGTACCACATCCATAATATTCTCGATGCCTCACATTATTCACAACCAAAATATAATGTACCCTCTTACGAATAATAAACCGATAAGTAACGACCGATGTCAACTGATCAAGCTATATTGTTGTTTGTAGTGGCCAACCACCTAGTCGTGCACCAATGCATTTATCTTTTCAACAAATATTTAACAACACACCACAAGAATATCTCACAAGGTCTTTTGGCAGAAGGTTTTGACAGAATACCAGCGCCTAGATACCTCCAAGTGGCGAGGCATATTATGCTGAGTCGAGTTATTTTTGTTACTGTAACACACAGATACATGACATACTCTCTGTATTCTCTACTTTTGTTTATACTGAATTTTTTTTTACTGAGTAACAAATAAATGAGTCTATGTCTATATCTAAATGTACACAGTGTCTCAAATGGTGATGGTAAATATTGTGATGAAACATATAGCTTAAGCAGCTCCGCACGTATCTATTCACAATGTATTTTTATGGATATGGCTGCCTAAGCTTAGATGGCGACCAAGTCTACTCTACCTAAAAACCTGTCCCAGACACTAAAGCGTCTCACAGTGAGTGAGAAGTTCCATTTTATGCTGTATCATTCATCTAGTTTATATGCAAAGGGCCTGTTTATTATTATTCTATCAGGCCTAGCGCGCATTATGGATTAATCCGCGACGTATTTTCCCGCCCAATTCTGCAGACCACGCACGCGAATAAAACCGCGTTGAAAATTATATACATCAGAATAGCGTGGTTTAACTGCGCTGCGATTAATTCGCTGCATGCTAGGCCTCATAAAAAATAACAGATTATAATCGTACCGAGTTTCTCTCCTACTCGTCTTGCTTATTTACTTTTATACGTCGATTCGCTTGCGGCGGTCAGAGCGGCTTGTTTGCGCATTAAAACAAATAGTAAATAGTTCCGTTTTATCCGGCATGTGCGCAAATAAGGCGGCCAGCTCGAGAGGCCCTACCATCAGCCCTATCATCATTTAAACCTTGTAAATGATGATGTTCAAACCAAAACATAACTTCGTTTTGAGGTAGATGTATAAAATGTCCACCAATATTTTTGTATTACCTTGCCGCCCGCGACTTTGCCTGCAAGAGACAAAAATAAAAAAATAGTATAGTAGTAGTATGTCTTAATCCAAGTCAGCATCTATACCTGTACACAATTTCCAAATCCGTCTCGCCTTTTGAGCGTGAAGTAATTACAAACGCACAAAAATTTTCATTTATAATATTAGTGTGATTAAGTTATATGTTAAATTGTGGCATGTGGAAACAAATTTGACTGAGTGGTCCCTATGTCGAAATAGTCACATCAACAAAAAGCGGTAGGTAATGCTTCACATTCCATACAAAGCTAAAATAATTACCACATATTTCGAAACCGATGGTAGCGCCGCGTATAAACATGGTATTTATGAATGCAAACAAGTATTTCGACCGTGAGTAGGGTGTATATATGATCCCTCAAACCATGGCATAGTTTAACATGCGGTACTAAGTTTATTCGCTATGGTGCTTCCTCTTTCTATAAAGAAACGATTCTTAAAGTCACAGGCAATGACGACCTCCGTGGAGCGCATTGCGGGTTAATCCGCGGCGAATTTTCACGCGCTATTCTTTGGAACATTGAATCAGATGTAGGAGCCTGCAGTAGCAGAAAACGCCGTTTTCAAAATAACATACGTCAGAATAGCACGGTATATACCGCCCAGATTAATTCTCTAGTTCGTGCTGGCCTAAGTGGCCACAAGTGGCCACAAGTGGCCTCTCACTTGTGTCATTCAGCTCCAAGCAATGCACTCCGTCTCAGTAATATCCTGAATGATATCCACAGCACAGGTGCAATACCGTGTTTCCGTTCTCTGTTTACATTTGATTCGCTTGTAATTAATGATACGTGAGGCTTAATTTTAAAATGTATGATATGCGCCCTCGCGTGCGCGAATATTAATAAATAGGTATGCAATTTAAAATACCTTCGACGGGTAATCGTGTTTCAATGGTTCCCCAGAGAATGTTTTATTAAAATAACCGTTTATCTTAATAATAGACAGAAAAATGTATTCATTTATTTGAGGAACGGCTACCTATTACTTAATATCATCATCATCGACATCATCATCATAACAGCCTTTATGAAGTCCACTGCTGAACATAGGCCACCCCAATAGATTTCCAGGAAGAACGATTTTGAGCCCTCTCCATCCACCGACTTCACTTTACTTCACAATGTCGTCAGTCCATCGGGTAGGGGGTCGTCCTACGCTTCGTTTTCCTTTCCTTGGTCGCCATTCGAGAACTTTTATTCCCCAACGGTTATCAGTTCTGCGAGCTATATGGCCTGCCCATTGCCATTTCAAATTTAAAATTTTGAGTGCTATATCGTTGACTTTGGTTCTTCTACGGATTTCCTCGTTGCGGATTTTATCACGTAGTGAAACACCCAACATAGCTCTCTCCATAGCACATTGCGATTACTTAATATAAAATTGTAAAATTAATAGTGAATTAATAGTAATAGTGAAAAATGCAATTCAGTAAACTAATATTTCTTAATCTTAAGTTATAAAATTAATAGTTACAGAGTACACACTCGATAAGATTTCGTTTTAACAACAAGCACCTACTTACAGAGCCCCTCGAGACAGTCGGGTAGGGTTGACACAGTTTTATTATCGTTTCCCAACACACAATCCGACTTTTAGGGCCGTATTTTTTTTCCAAAACTATAAACGAGAGAAATATAGGTTGTTAACAGTTCTGATTCGTTTTGTTCTTGCATACGATCCTTAATCACGTCTACGTAACCTCAACGCTCCCAATACAGGTGACTGGTTATTTGGCCATATAAAGGACTTCAAGCAGCCTATAAATTCCGTCAATCCAGACTTAGTTTAGGTACTACTTTATTGTGTGACGGCGCAAGTTTTATTAAACTTATGGTCAGCAAAAAAAACATTTGACTATTTTGAAATGAGAATTAGTAGAATCGGCATTGCATGCGATTTCAAAATTGCTGATATGCGCAGTCGTTGCGCTGAGGTACTTGGCTTAGGAGCGACTGCTATGTTCAGAGCTCCACGTTCACTGTCTCGCGGCACCCCTGTTCCCGGCTAGGGGTGCGTCAGGTCGTCGCCACCACTATTTATGGGTCAATTACCGTTCCTTAATTAAGACCATACCTCAACGAGATCTCAGCTTTTGCCAAGATTGCTTAAATAAATTTAAACTGGAGATTTTGGTAAGCACTCCAGACTCCGTTTTATCCGACGATTTCTCTTCGACAAACAAAACCTCTTCAAATTGCGGGTTATTCTAAAGGGTGTTCTAATTGGATATGCATTTAACACCAATTACAGCTGAACTTGTGTATAAAGCTGGTCACGAGTCGCTTGAAGGCTTCCTCGCTCAGGCAAGTTGGAAAAGACCTACGCCAACTTCACATCGTCGTATAGACAAGCCGCAATAAATAGAGACGCCTTGCAGGCTCTACACTGCAAAATGTCGTATTATTTTGGTTTTGCGCTAAGTAAGCTAATATCGATGTGAAATGAGTTCAAATCCTAAATTGGACGAGGATTTAACCCATTTTGCACATTTTCTTATTGTGATTGTGGCGTGTCAAAAAAACTTAATACATGTAAAAACATACGTAGGTATGTACGTAGGACGCGGACATATATTCATATAAAAGGCAATGTGTGTATGTATGTTCCCTATAGACTCCGAAACGACTGGACCGATTTCGATGACATTTATAGGAAATCTTCAGATTGGCCTAGCCGGTGATCCTATGATCACCATCTATCTCTATACCAAAATTCATCGAAATCTGTTCAGCGGTTTAGGCGTGAAAACGTAACAAAAAGACAGTCAGTCAGACAGACAGAGTTACTTTCACATTTATTATATTAGTAGCGATACTTTGAGTAGAGATGTACGAGTAAGTAAATAACTATGTTAAACATACGTAAATATATATGTTATCAGTGCGCAAACAGTCTGTGTAGAAAATAAACGCCTTCGCATGCTTTAAAGTAGACAATTAATACAATCAAGTGGATGTTTTCTTCGTTGTCCAATCGTTCAAACCAATCGTCTTCCATGGTATATAATAGCTTGCCTTACTCCAGAACCTATACCTATAAATATATAAAAAAGTAACACTAATAAAGCACCCTGTAGAACACTGACATCATCATAACTCCTCGCAAACGAGTGCCGCATGTCCTGAGGCAGTCTGCTCAGAGATTTATCTAGAAAATATATCTGTGCTATCGAGAGTTTCAAGACAATCGTGTGGATGCAAGAAAACAAGCTAGAGCAGCCATGATTCTTTGTTTTTACCTAAAACTGATATATTTAATGGAGTTAGCGTTGCTTAGTTAAGTTCTCTGTGAAGAACGATTAAACGGGTCAAACCGCATAATAATAGTAATCCTGCTTCCTGGAAATTAAATAAAATGATTATACCCACGACAATAATCGCCAGGCTCAGTAGACATCTCAGATATTTAGTTGCTTAGATCCTAAAGCCTGTTCCAGTGAGTAGAGTGGTGAATCGTAGCATTTTATATTTTATTTTATGAACATAAGTGTCACCCCAACACTCTTCTTATAAGAAACAGACTCAAGACATACTTCCATTAGGTACACATATAATAAATTCGAGTCTGTCTGTATGTATACTTGACGTGTTTGCCTGTTTTTGTTTGTGACCTTTTACCACTAAAACGGTTCTTGATGAAATTTGTTTAAAAGATTAATTGTATCTTGTCGAAAGGTATAGATAACTTTTTATGTAGGGACCACGCGTACACAGCCATGGCAACAGCTAGTATTTTTTAATGAAATGTGAAAGTTTGTTTTAATGTTGGGATTCAACCCTTGCTACAATAGCTGAACGAATTTTAATATATTCGGAATAATCCATATCCATAAGTCCATACTAATAATATATTAATTCCAAAGTGTTTCTGTCCGTCTATAGGTATGTTAGCTTTTCACGGCTAAACGGCTGAGAGGATTTTGATGACACTTGGGAAGCAGATAAATTATTTTTTGGAGACGGAAGTTTGGAAGTTTTTTTAATCTATTATCTATATATATATAAAAGAAAGTCGTGTTAGTTACAACACTTATAACTCGAGAACCGCTGGACCGATTTGGATAAAACTTAAAGTGAATGTAGTTAATAACTTGGATTAGGATATAGGCTATATTTTATCATGGAAAAAAAACGGGAACGGGGCAGGCGAAGCTTCGGGTGGCCACTACCGCCATTTATCCGTACCATAATTAATCTGTGTAATTATTACTATAATTTGAATAGCTATCTATTTTTAATAGCGGTATTAGTATTAGTAGTATAATACTAATATTACTAAGTACTAATATTTTTAAGAAGTTGTAACCGCCCAACGATGTGGGCACTGGTCAGCTAGTACCAAATAACATCACAGGCAATAGCTAGTTATAGTAATTAAGTATACGAGAGGAAAATCACAATCATTATTAGAAAGCTTTAATTCTATTCGAGTAAACAAACTTTTCCACTTAGCATTAGCACACGGTTGTCCGTACGTAAACTGTGGTTCCGTACCTAATTAATTAACGTGGGCTTCCTTTACTCTTTTCAGGGTACCGCAATGTTTTGTGAATGTTTAAAATTATGTTGGAAGAGGTTTCTTAATGTGTTTATTGTCATACAGTGCGCGGCAGTTGGTAAGGCAGATTGAGAAAAGACAAGATATATTTTGTTTTATAGGAATGTAACGTTTCGTCTCCGGATCGTCCCGCAGGGTTATTAACTTAAAGTTGCAGAAGCGACAATATTATCTGCGAAATCAGTCGCATATTTTTTAACAAAAAACTTATCACGTCAGCAAAGCCAGCCGGTGCCTGTTGGTTTGTCGCCTACCTACAAATGAAAATACGCTTATACCAGAGATTTAAGTATTTGTATAAGTTGTACAAAAAGTGTACTATACAAAAATCTAACAGTGCGAACCGTGAACTCGAGCGGCAACGAGCGGACCGCGGATCAAACTCACCCTGATGAAGTTTCTCTAGATGAATCGAAACAGTGTCGGTGCCTCCATCGACAAAATAATACGTGAGTAAAGCCCGTGTTTATCAAAATGTATTCAAAAAGTGTGTTTGACAGCAGTGATCGTGGAATTTGCTTGTTGTCGCAAGTTATGTAATAAAGGAACCCCGTATTAGTGGAAATGCGTATCAACCAAAGCAATGATTAAATTGGTAGATTAAATAAATAAATATTTGTGGACAATGTACACAGCACCTATCCTAGCCTCTAGCCTCAAACTAAGCATAGCCTGTATTATGGTGACCAGATGACTGATAGAATACTTATATATTTTTTAATACATACTTATATATTTATTTATTTATTTATTTACACAATAAGATCATAGCATTACAGTAGGTACACCAAGGCGCTATGAAATAACAGTTTAACAGAAAAAATTAACACTATAAAATATTTTTACCAAATAATTAATAAAAAAATACTTAAAAAAAAACAAAAAAAATAAGTATTAACAGATTGAACTAATTCTACTACTATCAATCGTCTCACAATACCTCAGACATTCTCTGCACACATTCGTCCATCGGTCAGCAAACAGATCACAAGACGGTGTTGATGCCAGAAGCGCATTTAATAATTTGAGAGCCCGAACAAGAGGCGAGTTGTCGTGCGCGACTGACCGCGCCCACGGTGCAGCCAGTAAGTCGTGACTACGGGGCCTCAGCGAGTATTTAGGCACTTCGGGAACAGACAGTCTTACAACTCTAGCCACTAATTCAGGGCAGTCTGAAGTACCGCGCAGTATCAGACAAGCAGTGACCAGAAGATTGTAGTGACGCCTAGCTTCCAGAGAGTTGAAGCCTAGCGCACCAAGAAAAAATATTGTGGGGAAAAGGAAAGGATAATATCCATAGATCTTTTTGTACAAGAATCTTAAAAAAGCCTTTTGGATCTTCTCCAATCGCAAGGCGTAAGTACTCTCATGTGGATGCCATACGATAGACGCCGCTTCAATCTTACTCCTTACAAGAGCCGAGTAGACCAGTTTTATAGCACCGGCATCGTGAAATTCACGGGCATTCCGCAGTACAAAACCTAACCTACGATAACAATCGGCAGCGAGTACGTTCATATGCTCATGAAAATTCAGATGTGTATCAAAATTAACGCCCAGGTCTCTCACAGAGTTGACCCTAACTATGGGTTCAATACCTAGCAAATATTGTGCTAGGAATGGTACACGCGCGCGACTGAAAGTCATAGCACAACACTTGGCCATGTTGAAGAAAAGCTTGTTTGTAAGACTCCAATCAAAAACGGCATTAATGTCTTCCTGCAGATGTATGGAATCATTAATTTGTTCAATTTTATGGACAAACTTCAAGTCGTCAGCGTACAACAGACATTTCGTTTGTTTAAGAACCGCATCAAGGTCATTTATCATAATACCAAACAAGAGCGGGCCCAATATTGAGCCCTGACTGACTCCAGACCGTGTATGATAGGGAGCTGAAACAAAGCATCCATGTTGCACAAATTGCTGCCTGTCACGCATATAACTTGCAAATAACTTAAGTAATTTTGTTGAAAAACCAATATTACAAAGTTTTTTCAGCAGAACATCATTATCAACTCTGTCGAAAGCCTTTTTAAAATCGAAGTATATAACATCGACCTGCTTACTCTTGTCCAAGTGCAGAGATATAAAATCAACAAGAGTCAACAAATTCGTATTTACAGAACGCTTAACTCTAAATCCATGCTGCGAGTCGCATAAAAAAGGTTTTATCTGAGGGCATATTACACTATGCAATATTGATTCAAAAAGCTTGGCGAGCGCGGAAAGTACTGCAATAGGTCGATAATTGTCAACCTCAGTTGTATCTTTAGCTTTAGGAATCGGTCTAACTCTCGTAATTTTCCACTGGCGTGGATAATCACCGGTAGTAAGGGCAAGGTTCAGGATATAACAAAGAGGCCGTCTTAAGTAGTCACTGCAGCCCTTCAAAATAAAAGTTGGAATGTTGTCAGGCCCAGCGGAACTGGTTGGTTTCATGCTTATGATGCTTTATAACACCCAGACACAGAACAAACACCTGTGTTCATCACACAATTGTTTATCCTGGGAGGGAATTGAACCATCAACCTACAGCGCAGAAGGAAGAGCTACTACCAACTGACAAGATTTTTCGTTCGTAATGCTATCTGGCATGATCTTATTGGTTGATTTTAAAGATCACATCTGCAAAATCAACCAATAAGATCATGCCAGATATACGTTGCCAGTCTTGCTTGTTAGTAATAAATAAAAAATGTAAAGTAGAATCTTGAATCGTCTTCTTACATGCTAGTTAAATATAAGTGCCGGTTACTCTTACCTCCAATTCAAAAAGAAGCTAAATGCTGGGTGAATGTAGGTGCTTGTTCCTTCCCCCAGTTCAAGAAGAATCCGGCAAAAAACTCATCTGGTCTTAACCCTTTTTTGTATGATCCTTGCTAATTTTATTACGGATGCCGAGTCGAGTTGCAACATATTCATCCCATGCTTTTCCGTCATCTAAATAATCGGATATTTTAAAATAAGCTTTACAAAAATAAAGCGTATAAAAAATCCCGGATGCTTATTTTGGGACCAGATGATGCTGTGTTTAATCACAGCATCATCTGGCCCCAAAATAAGCAGAGCTTGTGTTATGGGTACCACATGACTGATATACTACTTAAATACTTATTTTTTGTAAATACATACATTACACATGATCTTGATCATTATCTGTCCATTTCTAGAATCTGCCTACTGGTTGATATCATTTATGATACCAACCAGTATGCAGTAGGCAGATACCAGCCAGCAATAATAATAATCATAAGCAGTTATGATTATTATTATTATTGTTCATAGAAAGTTGTTTGTATGTGTTAATGTTTATCGTGTATGTCGATTAGCATCACTGCAATTATTAATTTTATTATTATTATCAGCCCACAGTGTCCCACTGCTGGGCAAAGGCCTCTCCCCATTCTCTCTATTCATCCCTCTCCTGCGCTAAAACTGTCCAGTCGGCGCGGAATTTGGCGAGCTCGTCCCTCCACCTGGTTCGCGGTCTGCCGCGACGTCGTCGGACCGTATCAGGACACCACTCCGTGGTCAGTTTAGCCCACTGGGCTCCCGACATGTGGCAGACATGACCAGCCCAGTCCCATTTGAGCTTGGCGGCTTTTGTCGCTATATCGGCGATCTGTGTTCTTGAGCGCAGCTCGGTGTTGCGAATCCTATCTATTCGTTTTACTCCGAGGAGGCTGCGCTCCATCGCACGTTGGCAAACCTTGAGCTTATTCTTTTGGATGTTGGTTAAAGACCAGGTCTGCGCACCATATGTGAGAACGGGGAGGATGCATACGTCCATCAATTTGCGCTTGAGAGTTAGAGGGAGGTCTCCTTTCATCAAGTTGCCCATGGACCAATAGCTCTTCCAGGCATTTTCGGTTCGCCGAGCGATTTCCTTGTCCTGCCCGGATTCGAAGGAGACTATTTGGCTCAGGTAAATGTACTCCGGGACGTATGCTAGCCTTTCTCTATCTACCGTTACACTGGTCTCAACGCTGTTACGCTGTTAGTCATGACCTTGGTCTTTGTCCTATTCATCCTTAACCCAATCTCAATAGGCTTGCGATGCTGAGCTCTTGAAGCATCGTTTGTAGCTCTAAAGCCGAGGAAAAAAATAGGACTATGTCGTCGGCGAAGTGGAGGTTTGTTAACCTTACTCCGCCAACAGCAATCTTTCGTCCTTCCCATCCAACCGCCAGCTTTCTGAATACCTCTTCGAGGGCACTGATGAACAGTTTTGGGGAAAGGGGATCGCCCTGTTTTACTCCTTTTGTTATTGTGGAAGATTAATGACCTTATTAATTAATAATTATTAGTATTTTTATATTATTTGTATTAGTATATTAAGCAACTTTTTGTATACCGCTGCCGTCGTTCTGTTTTTGTTAATCCTATTCATCCAAAGGTTGCCTAGAACAGGTCTCTTTTAGCGATAAGGCCGCCCATTGTAAAATGTTATTTATTTATTTTTTCAGTGTTAATCTGATCTGTTAATATATCTATCTATATATCTCTCTACACATAGACCCGTGACAAGTTCTAGCAGATCGTACAAACATTTGTCACACCAATCACAGCCGGACCTTGGGCCACTGTGCCACAGAAGCCGTCAGTATATACAATTCTACACATGTTATAAGACAACTGTACTCTTAACATACACCTTTTATAATATTTAAAAGCATGATAGCGAGTCGGGAATTCACATTAGCGAAGCATACAGAACCCTATTTCTTCGTAACGACTCCATTGCGACCACTTCGCTATTGTTTTGAATGTATTCAAAATCTCTATTGTTTGTGAGATTAGTTCTGTACACCTTGTTATTGCTGCCTTGGCATTACGTACACTGTTACTGAAATGATAGGAATATTTCAGTGGTTACTACTTTGCGTCGGGTAAAACTGGTTTGAATGAATATATCCAAAATTTTAGATTTTTTTACATTTAAAACTTTCTTAAGTTGTATTATACATATAAAAAGTACGGGTTTTACTCACGTATTATTTAGTTGATGTAGGCGCTGACATTGTTTCGATTCATCTAGAGAATCTTCATCAGGTTTGATTCGCGGTCCGTGAGTTGCCGCTCGCGTTCACTGAAGATACTCTAGATGAATCGAAACAGTGTCGGTGCTTCCTTCGATAAAATAATACGTGAGTAAAACCCGTGTTTATCAAAATGTATAGATTTAATAAATGTTTAGACGTGACTCTACTTTTACAGAATACAAGTCTTACCTGTTCTATACATTTGCATGTAATACACTTGTTTATAATACACTAATTGCCCACGGCTTTGCCCACATAGAGAAAAATTAGCAATTTTATTTGAGGTTCAAGAATCTGTCTATACCAAGTTTAATTCAAATCGGTTTAGACCTTATTACGTTATTAGTAAGGCTTTATTTATTTGTTTATTTATTTATAAAAAGTACTTACACTATTTTTACAGGGGCCCCTAATGCAATAGTGTAAAAAAAAAAAATTAAATCAATAAAAATAATCATAGCATTGGTCAGACCTAGATAATATAAAAAACATGAACTAAAAACAAAAAGTTAGTAAGTAACAAACAAACATGTACATTTATAAATTGGTAGGACTTGCTTATAATTAATTGTCACAAAGTATACTAATACTTTTAAAGGATGCAAACATTTGTGTGGATTTTACACACATTTCACACATACATTGTACTTATAGAAAAAGCTATTGGTTTACGACCGGATTCGAACCCACGACCTTAGAAACTGAAGATCACTACCACTAGATTACGAGTACTCTCAATGTTAGTGTGGATGTTTATAATAGCCTACCGCGTTGTCAAAATTATTTCATTGAGATACATTGAGTGACCTAAGAGCTGACTCCTACTGGCTCAGCGTATTAGCATTGCCATTCAACGTGGCAATGCCGCCAGTATCTTGGGAAAGCTGCCCTCTGGCAGTGATCTGGATCAGTTGAGCTATCTATAGATCGTTTTAAACTTTTGATAGCTCAACATGTATTTTATTTTATTCTGTACATTTCTGTAATTATTTCTGCAAATAAATCTATAAAATTTAGGCATTTTTTAACAACTTACTACGCTGGTAAAGCCGCGGGTTGGTATGCATGATACCGGTACAATTACACTCATAGCTAGTTAATAGAAGCATCTACGAGTTTGTAGAGGTGCCTACGATCAACTTCGTAGCGGCTGCTACGGCTACAAGTCGTAGAGCTTACTATGAACAAGCTACATTTTACGTGTACTTCGAACCATAGAACCGCTAAGACTTGATTGGTTACATTTGATATAAGTACTAGTATACTATAGTCAAGCCAAAAGCTTAAAATAAACTTCCTGAGGTTACTAGAGTCACTATGTCTAAGGGAGGTAGTCAGAGGGTCGCCTAAATATTATATTTGGCATACGCTTTACTTTGCACAGCAGTTAGTAATCCTTACGTGATAGGTTGTAATCTACCTATCATGTATCTAAGATAAAAAAAAAAGTTGTTCGCGAAGTTTAGGTTCCAGGTTCCTCACGATGTTTTCATTCGCCGTATAAGAGCACTGGTATTGCGTAAGTAGTTTTTCTATAGAAAAAATGTGCACGACCAGATTAGAACCTTCGGATCGGAAGATAAGGGTGCACCACTACACCACCTGCGCTCCAAATGCTAAAATATATTTATCACAGAGCTATGAGCTTTTTAAAATTCTGCAACACATACGTACTTTACGATTTAGGTAACGAAATTTGAAAAAAAAATTATGAAATAAAATGAAGTTTATTTTGACACATACACACACAGATAAAAATAACATAAAATAGCAGGTACACAATAAAAAGGACAATAATAGGACTAGGACTAGGACTATTGAAAAATAGGAGTATGTGCACTACCCTACCCTGCAATAACCCAGTCTGTGTTTGCCAAATTATGTTGTTACCGTTATGTACTATTACCATAGATTGTACGTGTGTGCTGGTTTATCTAAAAAATTCATTATCTATCTAAAAGTTGCCATTTCAATGATCGAAAATGTTGAGTATTTAGTATGTAGGTAAAGGAGTTCAAAGAATCTGCGGGTACAGTGACAAATAGAAGCGCGGTCGGAGGCAATACGTTAGCTCTATTCATGACTTTTTACTCCACGAAGTTTTCTTCCAGACTGTACAGTCGGTGACAAAATCAAAACGTGGTACGGATTTTAATATAGAAGTCTAACTGGTGATACTTACATAATAATTAGCCTATGTCCGTCTTCAAGGTATCTACAATATACGTCCAGCCGTTTAGCCGTGAAAAGGTAACAAACTAACATACAGACAAATACTTTCAAATTAAAAATAATCCATATCCTATGGATATGGATTATTTTTAGATATGGATGGATATGAATGGATATGAATGGATATGGATGGGTGGATATGCATGCTTGTTCCTTGCTCGAAATTGCTGTAGATTTCCTTATTTTTTGAAGTGATAACTTATTTTGGGAGGGTAAACCGCTTCGTTACGTAACGCGTTATGGCGCCAGTCTGTCTGGCTTCCCTTTCTCTCACGCATACGGCAGCGGTAGGCAGGCTCCTCCTCTCTCACTCTGACTAGTTAGATTAGAATAAATATAAATAATAAATAAATATTGGTGGACAATGCACACAACACCATCTAGCCCCAAACTACTCATAGCTTGTATTATGGTGACTAGATTGCTGATAGAATACTTATATTTATATATTTTTAAATACATACATAGGACATTTATAACACCCAGACTCAGACAAACATCTATGTTCGTCACACAAATGTGTGTCCTGGGATAGAATCGAACCCTCAACCTACAGCGGAAAAGGCAGAGCAACTTCCAATTAAGCTGACAGGCCAGTGAATAATACTACGTTTAAAAGCAGTATATTTAAATCAGTTGTTAGTATTTTCTTTCTCTCGAATGTTGTTAGAAAAAACGTTAAAAACTTTTGTCGGCGATGGTACGGCACGGCACTGCCACGAGGTGTTTTTGCCGTCGCTACCTGAATTGAGTTTGCGAAGATTGATTCACGAGTTCGTTTTTTATATGGTTTCCAGAGACAATTTGTTTTATTTTCTTTTTTAGTCTGATTATAACGATACATACGGGCACTGGTGATATTGGGGAAATTTCAAGTTAAGTCGTAATAGATCATGAATAAAACTTTTTTTCAGATAGATATTGGAAAATACATCCGTTTACATCCTTTTTCAAATAAAAAACAAATACATACTCTAAAAGACATACTCAGTCATTAATGGTTATAAATAATAAATAATAATAATAATACCTAGACCTTTCACACAGCATTATCTGCCCCAAAGTAAGCAGAGCTTGTGTTATGGGTACCACATGACTGATATACTACTTATATACTTATTTTTTTGTAATTACATACATACATATTATACATAGAAACACCCAAACCCGAGATAAATATTTGCAGATCATACAAACATTTGTACCGCGGCGGGAATCGGACCCGCAACCATCTACGGACCTTACCCACTGCTCCACAGAGGTCGTCAATAAATAAATCTATACTAAAGTGTGTGAGTGTGGCAGTATGTTTTTATTAATTAAAGCCATAAAACTAAATCAAGTTCATATTTCGATGTCGATTTTGCTGCAGTGGTAATTGTAAGGTTATTTTCTTTCTTTACAACGCCGCGGAGAACGTTATTCCATTTTATCTCTGAATATTTTTGGATAAAACTCATTTTCCACATAAAATACAGTCTATTTATGTTATCTTCCAATTCATTTGAAGTGCACAAAAAGCGACAATGTCCGGTCCAGCACAATAGTAGGTATGGTTGGAGACTGGAGTGTTACGACAACAGTAGAGATGTCCCTTCCCTGCCAGGCTATCGATGACTGCGATAACTTAAATTAATCCCTATCATTAGGTATATAATATATACATATATATAAATATAAATGTCATAATATATTATAAACATATAAAAAAAGAGATCGGTTTCAGCAAAATAGTAAATTGGTTAGGAAAAGAAACGAATTATACATCCCTAAGATTCGACTAGAAAAAGTTTTTCAAGGGTAACGTATACGCTTACGCTTATAAGCTTCCTGAAAACACAACTAAAGTAACTATTAAGAAATTTAAAACTCATATAAACAACTTTTGAAAAAGTGTCATCATCATCATAACCGTTAGGATCAGAACGAGTTTCTTGCCGGTTCTTCTCGGGCTTGAGTAAGGAGGAATTGGCACATAAACTCACCTAGTATAGATTCAAAGTGATCCTTGTTAATTGAATGTTAACATAGAATAAAGTATCTTTTGACTATTTGACTTTTGACATTGACTTCCGTCTGAATAAATAAGTCAAAGTCAAGTCAAAGTCAAAAATATTTTTTATCATTACAATCACAAAGATCACTTTGAAATGTCTTACATAGTAGGTGAATTTAGGTGCCTATTCCTCCTAGCCCAAGTCCGAGAAGAACTGGCAAGATTGATAGTCTCATATCTTTTGCAAAAAAACTTGTAGAGATAGAAAAACAGTTTTTATCGATACTGGTCTCGTCTCTAGAAATCGCAACTTATTTTTGTTTTGTGTCGCCTTGCATGAATTGCCTGTCGCCGCCTCCCGCACTGTCCTTTTCTTTGCCACTTCACTTGCTATTTTCCTGACGTTTTTAAAAGACCATCATTTTTTAGCCGGCTTTATAATGTGTGTCTAGAATATTTCGAGTATATTATGATTATTGGGGTTCTTTGTAATATTTACTAAGTAGGTATAGGTATTTGTTGGTAGCAATGAGAAAATTTATGAGGAGAGGCCAATAAACATTGGCTCATTTATTAATTATTCTTTTGTAAATTACAACGTTTATCCAACCACGTCATAAAGCCTAAGTCGCTTAAAATTTCGTCGTTTCGATTCGGTAATAACAAGTACTTCAGCCGCATCATAAACCGCTTCCGAAGTAGGGTAGAATATTTACAGTGTAGTTTAAGTTTTACTTGTAATGCAAGCCGTCTATCCAACAGCATCCGATACTGTACCTATCTAATCGAACTAAACAAATATCATTTACCTGACAAAATACCTGCCAACTACTTCCGATATACATTTCCATAATTTCCCTAGAGTCTCAACTCTCGACTCGTTCACGTTATTCTGAATTTATCTCTATTTATAAAGACATATGGTTCGGTTTAGTATGCGAGGTAAACCTGCCAGTAAGTTCGATGTAACATAATCCTACAGCGCTTAGTAAAAGGAGTTTCCGCGAACGCGCAGAATCCTTTTACAAAAGTGCCGGGGCTCTAACCATATACCTTATTAGAACACATACATCAACCTACGTCATTATAATATGAGCAGCGGGTATGCCTCCAATTTTGTTTTTGACGTGATAACGTCTTATAAATCGATGAACGCCGGCTGCACGCACGAAAAAACTTTACTCATAGTCACGTTCTGACTGAGCCGAGCATGCAAGCGAGAGCGCGACGCAATGTTTTCTTATGATGTTATCACGTAAAATTATTTTTAGGGTTCCGTACCTTAAAAAGAAAGAAGTAACCCTTGTACGCTCACTTCGTTGTCCGTCTAGCTGTCTGTATATCAAGAGTTATATATTACACAAAAATCTATTGTTTGCGATAACAGATGGATATGACTGTGACGTATTCATGAGAACATTTTTTCAGCTACCAATTTCCCGGTGTTTTTTAGTAGTTGTCCTGAAATTAATTGATGATGGTAAGTAAACCGTACCTATCTACCCACCTAGAATAGATAGGTACGGTAACCTTTTTAAGCACGACTTTCGCAATCGGTCGATTTATATTAAATCAATCCTTATTTTTTTGATATCCCAAATACACTTACAATGACGAAGATCCTTTTAGATAGACTTTTGAACCGGGACCGACAGCTCAACTGGAAAAACAGAAGGCTCAGAAAATGCCTCCGCGGTCACCCATCTAGGTACTTACCACGTTGCTTCATTTCTTTGATCTGTTAGGAACAACAACGCAACGCCACAAAACGCTTCTCTGCGATAACCTACTGGAACAAACAAACTAGTCGGTGGACTTTAATCTTTAAAGGTTTTTTGTCTATGGAAACCCTGAAAACGTTTCAGCAAATAATAGCAGCTTACTTTTCCATTTTAAAAGCTCTCGTTTAAAATTCATGAATTTCACGTTTTGAAAAAGCGTAGACACGGAAAAAACATAAGTAAGTTTTTCAAAAGCTCTGGAACAGGAGAGAAATTCAGCTTTGTTGCACTCGACTGTCGACTGTTTACTAATTAATGTTGCCCGCATGGCAACACTGTGGGTGACCATGTGTTTGCCAATTTCGTGGACGAACCGTAGTCATTATTCGGGTTAATCTCAGCTCTAGAGATATATTTGCTAGTAGGTATAGTTTGTGAAATAGAAAGGTTATGAAAGCTTGCGGTTTGTAAATTAATGAGACTCTACTTAAGTAGGTGCTACTTCAACCCTTATGAAATAGTTAGTTAAGTTAACGGATTTTAAATCCAAGTCGTGATTAAGGGAATTTTCTAGCGAAATTATGTTTGAGTGCGAACCGTGAACCGGCAACGAGCGGACCGGGGATCAAACTCACCCTGATGGAGATTTTCTAGATGAATCGAAACAACGAAACAGTGTCAGTGCCTCCATCCACTGAATGATACGTAAAACCCGTGTTTATCTAAATGAAATTATATTTGTTGTCCCTGACGCATGGTCGCCTCGATTTCCCCGCACTCGTCGCACCACGCTCTGTTTTTTATTTGTAATTACTTGATGCGTTTCAGATTGGAATTAAATCTGTCGCCGTGCTCGGCCCTCATTAGGACGGCGACCAGCGTAGGCGAGAACATATCGGGCTGGTACGGCACTTGACGGTCTGTTTGTACGGTAAGTTTCTGGTATATACTCATAGTCTTATTTAGAGGAACGCAACAAAAAAAGAGACAAATCAGGATTTAACTATTTGATTTAGTATTTTATTAATATAGTCGACTTTTTGAAAGAAAAACATACTTCAATAAAACAAAACTATCAACAGAAATCTCAATTTTTTTTCGAATAATTTATTATACATTCTTTTTTTCTATCAGGTTTAGGACCAGCGAGCGTGCTAGCTACTCCATGACATCGATTACGACCTCTTGGTGATGTCCCAAAGCTACTGCAGTGTGAGGCCGAGCATTATCTTGCATTGAACGAAAACCATCTACAATATACGAGTTACTCGATGACCTGTGGTTAGTAAGAAAGAAGCCTCTGGCTGGCTGTACGTCCCTATTCCAGACAAAGAGTCTGGAATAGGGACGTCTTCTTCTTACGTTTTGAGTACTTACTGTCACTTGTCGAACTTCTGACAGTTCTGACTTCTGACTTCTGTTCTGACCTTCTTAGAAGAAGACGAAGTGCGATTTTTTAAGACTTTTAAAAATGAACTCTTTTGCGATTTTGCCCTGCACGTCTCGTGTCAGTGTCGTCAGTCTGCCGGTATCGTCTAACAATGCAATAGATAACAGATTTGGAAACTCGCAATGTTCGAGCCACTTCATTGTAACTGTTACCATTTTTAATTAAATTCACAGCTTTAAAGACCTGAGCTACGCTGAGATTCAGCATTATCCCTTTAGTTTTGCAATGATGTGTAAGCAACAAGACCACATAATTTTATTGTAAAAAAACGAAATAAACAAACGGAATTCGATAATAGAAATCCTCACGCAAGCAAAATTATTGTAATGGGTTAGTAAGAAGCCTCTGGCTGGCAAGTCCACCCCAATTACAGAAAATATAGAATTAAACAAAACTTAAACTGAAACAAAAGAAGATTAAAATAACTATTTTTCAAATTCATCTCTCAAGTAGGTACATGATGTGAAGTGTAATAATAACTATTTATAGACATTTCAATCTTTTTTTTCGATCGATGAAGCGATCCTCTAAATAATTCCATGAGTGTGCTATTGCAATAACCTACGCCCGGTTACATGATATTTAGCGCTTTTTAGAACCACGCGGTGTATCTCCAGACGCCGTGAAATAATTTTGAAAACGCGTCGGGCTCCTGGTCCCCACGGGCCCACGGTCTCGGCTCCAAAAGACTCAGATATGTAAGCCTAATCAAGGCCGGCATATTTGAGGTCCTCGGCACAATCAGCCGCCGCACCAGCTCTAACGGAAGTCCCAAACAGATGGGATACGGCCAGGGTGTCTACGCAAGTAGCATCCCATACCAATGGCCTACCCATCCCCCAAGAGACAAGAGTCATACCATCAGGCCTCTATTAGTATGGATTCTATCAGTCATCTGGTTATCATAATACAAGCCATGCTTAGTTTGGTTTTAAGGTGTTGTTTATTGTCCATCAATATTTATTATTATCAGAGAATCTGCTACATTTAGATAAGTGATTGGCGAAAAAAGACATGCTCGCGGCTATAAATCTCGGCTTTGTAGACAGCTCCTCAAATCTCTACTTGGACTTTTAATTATTTACTTAGATCTTTTTGACGATGTCATATAGAGAAAATAAAAGGCACGTCCAAAAATTATATAAAGATACATGCCCACATTTTACACTGAAGTTATTATTGGACATATTGTTATAATAGTTATAATAGTTGTTTATTTATAAATGAAAAATAATCATATGAATGTAGCTAAGCTTAGGATGAATCAGCTCCAACTCGACTCGGCATCCGTAACAAAATTGTCAAGGATCATACAAAAAAGTGTTAAGACCAGACATGTTTCTTGCCGGATTCTTCTTGAACTGGGGTTAGGAGGAACCGGCACTTAGATTCACTAGCATGTAAGAAGACGATTCAAAGTGGTCCTTGTGATTTTATTGAATAAATAAATATAAAATTTTGGTTTTAAATTTTTTGAATTTTAAGAATGCACTAATTATAAAATAAATAAATCAATCAATATGTAAAAATAACAAATTAACCAGATTATTTCATTAATATTTTAGGTAATTTATAATCTAAAAACTCGCTAAGTCAAAAATGTCGAGCAATCTTATAGCTATTAAAAATGGCCATGCTTGCGGCCTATTTGACATTGTGTGGGAGCTATTGTACAAAGTCGGACCTATGAGATTCGATGACTTCTTGAGAGTCCGCTGTAGCGATTCGAGTTTGTGTCTATTCCGGGTACCAAAACATACACGTGCGTTTGTCCGCACTTTGTGAAGAGACCAGGTTACTTCTCAGATAACTTGCTGCTTGATAGATGACTGTACCGCGCAACGTGAGAATACCTAGACTCCTAAAGTGCGATCTCGCAGAAACATCTTCCCGTATCCGCATCCTGAACGCGCTGTTCCAGTCATATCAGCAGCGGGCGCCCATAGCTCAATGCCATACTGGAGAAGAGAGTGCACAGTGGCTAAGAATCACGCGGAACCACTCATAGACAGATAGATACATAGATACCCATAGTTTCGTATCTATTCCATGGCTTCATAGAATCGAGCTCGTAAACAAATAAGTACGAATGTATAGACAGCATAGATTAAAGTAGGTAATGCGAAGGCAAGGGATTGATTCACGCACAGTCGTGATTTGTGCAGCCGGTGCGTACATCTCAGGGGTGAATGTGGGTCACCTAAATACACCCTAAGTGTAGGGTAAGCACTCTATTCAACACCCTGCATTTTCGAAATATCACACGATGATTTTTGAATTAAGCGAATCACATGCAGTATTCAGGTATCATAGACAAAACTAAGCGTAGAGTACTTGAGCTTCAGTTTCTCCAAATTCAGTGTATTGGATTTCTTAGCATAAATATGTATGTTATCGTCTCTTAGATAAATAGAGAGATAGATAGATAGACAACTCTTGAAAATTAAGAAAAAAACATTATTTAACAATAAATGGCAATGTTAACAGATGGACAAATATTTAGTACAATTCCGCCAATCTATTCCTAAAGAGTTACCTCCAAAAGAAATTCGACACGTGTTTCGCCCCTCCACGGGGAGTTTGTCAGTTTGTCTCAGTCTGAAGTTGGTCGAAGCAACAAGTCTGCAGAGCAGAGTGTTTTTTCGTCGGGGTGCGGAGTGAGTCAAGTGTTCCTGAGGATGCCTCGTGGAGGGGCGAAACACGTGTCGAATTTTTTTTGGAGGTAACTCTCTAGGAATAGATTGGCGGAGTTGTACTAAATATTTGTCCATCTGTTTAATGTTTTGTAATGTTTTTCCGCAAGGTCACGCCTGAATCAATTATCTATAAATGGCAATGGTTGGCCTTATCAGCAATCTCCTTCAGGCAACCTTTGGATGGAATGGACTATAAAAAAACAGAAGGGGCATAGAAATTCCATCCAATCTATAGAAATATAAGTATCCTGTCATAGGGCTTCCATAGAATAAGCTTTGCTTTGTTTGGGGATAGATGGTGCTGTGGGATTTTATTAGTCTACTAATAGTGAGGTATTTTTTTAAAATGACATGAACAATATAATAAAATAGCAATAGCAATATTTTGCAATAGAATAGAATAGAATCGAATAAGTGTTTACTTGCAATAACACATAACAATAGACAAATAACATTACTTGCACAAAATAACTAAATTAATGGTTGCCGCAAATTTGATTCTTACTCAGCATATTATGCGGATTGCATAGTTAACAAATCGCGCTGATCTTCAGTAAAATTAAATAAATACTAATAAAAATACATAAATAATGAAAAGCAATATTGTTAAACAAGGAGGATGACGTCATATCGTGACAAGACAAACAAAATAGCAATATTATGCAATAGCAATAATATGCAATACCAATATTGTGCAAAAGCAATATAATACAATAGCAATATTGTGCATAAGCAATATTATGCAATAGCAATATTGTGCAATAGCAATATTGTGAGAAGACATAAATAAAACTACTATTTTCAATTAGTTTCCTTTTTAAACTGATTAATTCTACTTATATAACAGCACGTAAAATATTCAAGTGACTGAAATCCTGGTACAATAGAGCAATCTTAAGATTGCCTTCTGGAGTATTAGCATTCATTTTATTCCAGAACGACTGAATGCATTTTAAGTGAGTGAAATAACGTCTTTGCTGGACTTTTCTAAAAGAGCCAGTTAATTTGAGCGTGAGGATAATTTCCGGTCATACAAAACGTGACTCTTTTTTATTTTATTTTCATCCAATGACATAAATTAGGTACCTACTAATAACGATTCAGATATAGACTATTATTCGTAACATCACTTTTTTTAGCGTTTTAACTTTAATGTGGTCATGGTGGTCATGGTAATCAAAGGTGAGTATTTGACACTGAAATAACTAGGTAGTGTTGTGACATCTCGCCTTGAGTGAGCCTTGCAGATGCTATATTTTTCTTTATGTAATTTTGGATTTAGGTATGTTTATCATCATCATCATATCAGCCTTTATGAAGTCCACTGCTGGACATAGGCCTCCCCAATAGATTTCCAGGAAGAACGATTTGAGCCCTCTCCATCCACCGACTTCCTGCGATCTTTACAATGTCGTCAGTCCATCGGGTGGAGGGTCGTCCTACGCTTCGTTTTCCTGTCCTTGGTCGTTTGTATGTTTATGTACGTATTGATTTATTTAGTTTATCTTATAAGGTTGTATTTAATATATTGTAATGTATGTATTGTATATATTTTTGTATTAGTATCGACGTATGTATCTTTTTCTTATCCTGTAAATTTGTATGTACACATTATTTTCATTATTATTCACTTATTGTTATTATCATCACTCTTTTTTCAGTTACATTTAGTTAAATCCATCCCAAGGTTGTCTGGAAGAGATCGCAACATAGCAATAAGACCGCCCATCGTAATACCAACTAGCAAAATATTGTAATTTTTCTACTTGTCTAATGTATTTATGGTGTGCAATAAAGTATATTCTATTCTATTCTATTTTAGTGAAAACCAATTTAATTTGCTTAGATTATTCTCTTACAGGGAGAACTGGCACAAATACCCTAACTTACCCTACACAGCAATTAATGGTTGGTATAGCACAGAATAAATAATACATAGAAGATGAAGGTAGGTAGCACCTAGCTCGTAGGGGTCCACAAACTGCGCATTGCAAGGGCCACGTGGCTGGTTCATTCACCCCTAACATTCTACGCAAAAATACCACTTTCAATCTTATGTTTATAGCAATAGAGACTTCAAAACCTGCATTTTGAATATTGACGAACTCTTTTGAGACCAAGAACTGTACAGTTGAATTCTTAATTCTCAACCTTCGTGGGATGGCATAAGGTTTGTTTTTATCGCAATAAACTGTTTGTATTGGTAGAGATGTGGTTCTACGCTAAACTGTGTTCTATTTGAGTGGTTTAAGAAGGATAATTCGATGAAGTTTGAATATTTGAAAACTGCGTAGATGCTGACGATGTAGGTCAAAACAAAAACTCTTAGGTCAGTTGTTGAATTTAGACACATGGGGTGAATATGGAAGACGGAGACTCGGAATCAAAAGTGGATAACTTTTTCGCATAATAAATAAGCAAGCGGTGCACCCTGCTGCATTACCGACGAGGCTCTGGCGACCCACCAAGACGCATTGGCCAGCGTGGTGTTTTATGGCTAAAATTCCTCTTTATGATAGACGCCAATATAGAATGGCCCTCAGTCCCCGGTGGCCTCGCTATTCCAAGTTCTGGCAGCGGCTTCGGTTCCGGCGGGGCAGAGGGTGCTAAGAATCGCCGGCAGATTCCCAGTTGCCAAATTACTAGTCAGAATCGAGTGGCATAATGGATGAGACTTGCTAGGGACCGGAAAGAGTGGCATAATAAAAAGGAGGCCAGCACCCAGAGCACCCAGCAGTGGGTGCACTCGGGCTGAATGATGATGATCTCATACACTCACATAATTTTAATGTATAATTATTAATAGGTATTTTCTATTAACTAATAACATGTTTGGTTAGTGACTGTCTTCTAAATTATATGTGATAAACATAAAATGTAAATCCGTTATTGGCTTTAGGATAAATGCGTTAGATTAAGTAATATTGTTTATTAGGAGCTGTGGATTTTATTTAATAAATTAATATAAAATAAAAATCTTTTGTAATCAATTATTGAACAACATTAAATTTTCGTTTGCAGTAATTGAGGTGCCACTCAGAATTTATTACACGTTTGTTTATTTTAAATTTGGATGTGCTAGTGTAAACCTTGTTGCAAACTAATAAATATACCATATAAATACGAAAGTAACTCTGTCTGTCTGTCTGTTTGTTACGTTTTCACGCCTAAACCGATGAACCAATTTTGATTAATTTTGGTATAGAGATAAATGGGACCTTGGAGAAGAACATAGGCTTCTTTTTATGTAGGTAACACGTGTTTCAAGCCGTGGGCAGCAGCTAGTAAATAAATAAATCATCATCAAGTTATAGAACTCTTGTCAAAACGACAGTGTATGAACACGAACGTTTCCTTCGCTATTCGGATTAGGAAACAGTACCGTTGAAGCACCTACCGCTTTCCTACTCTCGTACCCCGGGCTTATGTTTGCTCGGTCTGTAGCAGACATGTTTACCGATACCTGCAAATATTTACTTGTTTATATACGTGACAATTTCTCATTTTGGTCGCCCCTGGAGGAGCGTGGAGGATGTGTAGAGTGTTATCCAGACACCTCGGATAGAATAAATAAAGTAACCTAGGTAGGAAGTGGGAGAGTTGCTACAAGTTTGAAAGAGTGCACGTGTAATTGTGTGCGTCATCACAGCTCAACTGATCCAAATCACTTATTTATTTATTAACGTATTTACTTACCTAGCATAAATATTACCTACTGTTTAATTAACTTTAATGAATAAATAAATAATGTCAGACATTTCACACAGCATCATCTGGCCCCAAAGTAAGCAGAGCTTGTGTTATGGGTACCACATGACTGATATACTACTTATATACTTTTTTATAAATACATACATAACATAGAAACACCCAGACAAATACTTGCAGATCTGCACCACAGAGATCGTCAATTGTATGTATAGATAAGTAGGTGCTTATTATTATATTTTAATCTGTACTATTGTATATGTCTGTATATTTGTGTGTTAGCTTAGCTCCGTGCGTCAACCATGGTCTGTGTCGAAAACCATACCAGTGCGGCATGTATTTACCTAAACTCTTTTACTGTTTTATTTTGATCAGTATGCGTATAGTTTATCGAAATAAACTTTTACTTTACTTAACTTTACATTTTGCTCCACAGTTAACATGTCATAAAGTAATTACAGAAATATACAGAACATATACCTAGGTATACAATCTATAATTATATTAATACGTGAAGCAAAAACTTAACCCGTTTTACGAAAATTGCGCGGACGAAGGAGTACGAACCCTTTCACCCTTATAGTTTATATGGAAAAGGAGTGCAGAATGCTAATTTTTTTTTTATTTTTGCTTAAAAAATAAATAAATTTAAAAAATACATTAATTATTAATTAATAATGGGCGACCACTAGTATTATCGAATTATGTGAGCTATGTGAGCTATCTATGGACCGTTTTTTATAGATAGCTCACTGATCCAGATCCAGTATCGTTTTAAAATAAAATGGACTTTAGGAGCACTATGATCCATACTTTGTTAGTATACAGAAACGTAGCTTAAACTCAACTGAATACCAAGTAGGTAGATACTCATATATTAATCGTACCATTGCGCCCTTTCGCGCGGAGATTAGTTCTGCGTGGCTATGAATACTGTCAAGTTCGGGAAGCCGTCGTCCGACTGATCGACTGACAAAAATAGTTCAATTGAAATGTCAAATTGTCAATCCATTGATCGGGCATGGGCCGCGCGCGCCGCCGTTCTAATTTCAAATACCAAAGTTGACAAAAACTGACATCAACCATTATTATGACGTTTGGGACAAAAATATTATAATTTGTGAAAATAAGCGGTGAAAACGGCACGTAACTCTGTACGAAAACTACCTATAAAATTATGCTTCTAAATTAATTAATCAAGCGCCCAAGATGAAGACATCGATTATGACGCGAAATAAGGGGCAAGTGTATAGTGTTGGGAACTACCTGATGAACGGGAAAGTGCTAGGGAAGGGACACTTCGCCCGGGTTGAGGAGGCCACGCATAGAATTATTGGAAAGAAAGTGAGTCGTATTATTATTTTATATATTATACCTGACTGATATCTTGAACCTTGACGACTCTACCTCTACGAGTTTGTTAATAGCGTTCACTGATTGCAATAAAATGAAAATCAGAGGTAGTGTTGGCAACATTGCAAGGAACGATCTCTTTTTGAAAAGTCGGAGCTGGCTAAGGCGGTGTGGAGCGGCTTTTTTAAAAGGTAGTGTCGAGTCTTGTCTTGTATAAATCAATGATATCTACCCGTTTAGCCGTAACAGACCGTAATGAAGAATGGTACCGCCAACATATTGTGTTGAGCGGCAAATGACCTTACCCAAGACAAGGCATGTATCTACCCTCTGAGCGGTTTTTATACTCAGCACGGACTGTGTCTAATGCTCCTTTTAGCCATCGGCATGCAATTAGTCAGGTTGAGGCGCGGTTTATTAATATACCAAGACGTATATATCCATACAGACTTCTTGAGACCATAAAAATACTAGATATAGTTTAGTACTAGGTATAGGTAAGTACCGTTTTGAAAAATTGGCGGACATTCACACAGCACGCCTAGCCCCAAACTAGGCAACGCTTGTAGGTACCTGGTAGGTAGGTAGGTATGGGAACACGATGACTGATATAATACGTACCTAAAATATATCGATTCCCATAATAGTTCATAACAAACAAACAGACAAAACATTTACGTTCATCACACAAATGTTTATCCAGGGTGGAAATCGAACGGAACAAACCATAAAAGGCCAGCTGAGCTGTCAGGCCAGAAAATACTGTGTGTTCCATTAATTTTATGATGATGGCCAGTTTTGGCTACAGCGACTGTATTAACCGAACATAGATTATAATTAACTCTAACATAAAACTTACTTAACTAATTACGACTTTGTTTAACTAGAAAGATTTCTCTATTCTGTGGAACTGCATTTTCGTAAGCTTACGATGGCTGACATACTCAATGTTGTTAGTAAACGTTTGCGTTTTATATGGTGAAATAACAAATGGTTTGTCTTTGCAAGGTGGCCATCAAGATAATCGACCTGACGTCCATCAAAGAGGAGTATGCGCGGCGCAACCTGCACCGCGAGCCCAAGGTGATGGCTCGCCTACGCCACCCCTGCATCGCCGCGCTCTATGAAACAATGATGGTGGGTAGTGGACACGCTCTCAAACACAAACTCAAAACCATTTTTTAACAGACTCCAAAAAAGGAGGTTTTCAATTCGGTAGTAGGTAACTTTTTTTTTGTGTGTTACGTCATAACTTTGTCATTTATGAACCGACAAGCTGGTGCCCGCGACTTCGTCTGCGCAGGATTAGTACTTATTTTCAGGAATAGCTTATTTTCATCTTCATCCTATCTATCTTTATATTATTTTATTTGACGACCTCTGGGCCAAGGGCCGGATGAGACGCAGAAAGTTGCGGGTTCGATTCCCGCTTCGGGAGAAATGTTTGTATTATCTGCAAGTATTTGTCTCGGGTCTGGGTGTTTCTATGTATTTACAAAAAAAAGTATATATAAAGTATATCAGTCATGTTGTACCCATAACATAAGCTCTGCTTACTTTGGGGCCAGATGATGTTGTGTGAAATGTCCGGCATTATTATTATTATTATTATACATAGTGTGTATTTATAAGATAGACCCTTTATCTATACCAAGTGTCATTAAATTCAGTCCAGCAATTACAGCGGGATTGAGCCACAAACAAAGAAACATCTACACAAAACATTTAGAATAGAATATAACTACATAATAAGTACGTAGTTATTTGCAACTACATGACACAAAGAAATAGGTAAGTAAAATAAAAAAATCCGGTATATCCGGTCCGGTATTATTTATTTATATCAAAATTGGTACTACAGCCTCTTTTGTAGGACTATTTAAGATAAACATTTCTATTACAGTATACATTAGATACATTATATACGTGAAATTTTAACGGCTTTTGCAGCGCACGCCAGAATAGCTCGCAGATGGCAGAATTTTGCTACTTGACACTTAACGTTATATTTTGAATAATTCACACAATATCTTTATATAGTATAGCCTATGTGTTATTCTGATGTATAAGCTATATTATTGTAGTTTCATTAAAATCCATTCAGTAGTTTTTGCGTGAAAGAGTAACAAACATACATACCTACAAACTTTCGCGTATAGTATTCGTAAAAGCGTAATACTAATAAGGATTTGAAAAAAAAAATTGTCATGTAGGTATATAGTTTCTGGCAGTTCCCATAAAAATTCTATGCGAAAAAAAAGATCAGGTTATCAATTCAGTGGTTTTTATGAGCTCAAATTTCATTCGTTGAAGTCGGTTTTCCTTTTAGTTTTAAAACGTAATATTCAATACAATCACAAGGATCACATCTTACAAACTAGTCGAAATTAAATACCAATTCCTCCTAACCAAGTCCGAGAAGAATTGACAAGAAACTCGTCCTCTGATTCTTTTATACCAACAGCACAGATTATGTATTAGTACAGGTGCCAACAGTTTCAAAATAATATATCAGTCAGCGCATGAAACCACGCATAATAAAGTGAAGCAAAATCAAAAACTAAGATAAAGTATTTACCTATATTCATAATCGAGTGGAGGCTTACTAGCCGTGATTACTTTCTATACATTGAGTGTAAAAAGACGACTACCGAAAACAAAAGGGGGTGGTACAACACCCCAAAACCCAACCAAAAATAACATCAGTTGTTCGAAAAAAAATTATAGCCGGAGAAATTAATGTTTCAAGATTTTTACTTATTGCGATTGTAGACCGATGAACGCGATCCAGGAATGTAGGATCCTCGGCATTTCTAGCATTCAGGTCTGAGAATACGGTTGTGATACGGCTTCTCATTTATTCAGCTGTATCGCATTCCCGATCAAAAACTTTTTCCTTGACATGACCCCATAGAAAAAAATCCAATGGAGTCAAGTCAGGTGACCGAGGAGGCCATGCTCGAGGTCCAAATCGTCCAATCCACCGGTTTGGGAACTCTTGGTCAAGCTGATCGCGCCGACCTGATTATGTGCGGTGGTGCTCCATCGTGCTGGAACCACATGTCTCTTTGCTGAGCTAGAGGAATGTCGTCCAGATATGAGGTCACAGGACCTCTGATCAACTCGAGGTATGCCACTCCGTTCATTCTCGAAGGCAAAAACACGGGCCCTACAATAGTCCCCTGATGGATCCCTGCCCAAACGTTTACAGACCACCGTACCTGATGTCCCGTCTCTTGAAAGACATGAGGATTCGTCTCCGACCAATAGTGGGCATTCCGTCGGTTCCACATGCCATTTCGCGTGAAGGTGGATTCGTCTGTCCATAAAAATTTTTTGCAAACGTGGTAGGGTTACTTTGGTCCAAAATCCATTGGCAATATTCATGTCGCTTAATTTTGTCTGCAGGAAGTATTGCCTGGACTTTGTGTATTTTGTAGGGCTTCTTCTTATTTTTTCTTAATATTTTGTGTGTTATGGTCCAAAACCCCCCTTT
The DNA here is from genome assembly GCA_948098915.1 of Lampropteryx suffumata. NCBI lineage: Eukaryota > Metazoa > Arthropoda > Insecta > Lepidoptera > Geometridae > Lampropteryx > Lampropteryx suffumata. Next base: position 1,907,188 of record OX402552.1, read on the forward strand.
TTATGATGGAAAGTACACTACAATTGCCCCAAGTGCTCGGCAATCCCAGCAGCGGTGCTAACGTTGACGGGCGTCAAATCGGCTCTGGGGTTAGAGGCCAGGTGAATCTCCGAGCGAGGACCCATCGTCAAACGACCAAGGCATCAATTCTAAAGGACTCCGATTTGCTTAATGTTTTGACGTTTAATGTGAGGACCCTCATGAGCGATGAACATCTTATTGAGTTGGAAAACTCATTAAAAGACTTAAAATGGGATATTATCGGCTTGGCTGAAGTTAGAAGGTTAGGCGAACAAAGTATTGAAAGAAACGACGGTGTGTTTTTCCACATTGGAGAAACCCCTGGTCTTAACGGTGTAGGATTTCTTGTAGCTTCGTGGAAAAACAACATTCTCGAATTCAGAGGATACTCAGAGCGAATTGCTGTTTTAAAATTTTAACTGACTCAGAACAAAACCCTAACTGTCATCCAAACCTACGCTCCAACAACCTCCCATAGTATCGAAGAAATAGAGAACTTCTACGATCTTCTCAATAAAGCTTGTGATGAGAATCGTAGCACGTGGAACATTGTCCTTGGCGATTTCAACGCCAAAATTGGACAAAGGCAAGAAATGGACAATGACAACGTCCTCGGACCTTATGTAACCGCAACGAGCGAGGCACTCAATTAATCCATTTTGCCTTTGGACAAAGTATGATTATCAGTAATAGCCTATTTTTCAAAAAATCCCAAAGACGATGGACCTGGGTTTCTCCAGGCGGAAATATAAAAAATAAGATAGATTTTATATTATGTTCAGATAAAAATATCGTTAAAGACATAAGCGTGATAAATAGAATAAAATTTGGATCAGACCACAGACCAGTTTGCGCAAAACTAAAATTTAATTTTAAAATCCACCGTATGAATTTATTTGTTAAGCATAAAAAACTTTCAAATCCTATTTAATAAATAATGCAGATAATTTTAACTTAGAACTTAATAATTACTTTTCACTTAATCAAGATGAATCTGATGACGTAGAAAAACAATACAATGACATCGTAACTGGTATACACAAAATTAGTAATAAATTTAAAGAAAAAACAAATAAAAACAAAAAAATACAAATAAAACCTTAGAGCTTATACAAAGTAGACTAGATACTGAAATAAATACAGAAGAATACAGAGTTATAGATAAACAAGTAAAACGTAGCATTAGAGTTGATTTAAGAAAATATAACTGTCATTTGATACAAATAGCACTCGAGAACAATACGTCACTTCGTGTAGCTAAGCAAGGAATTTCGAAAGGGAAATGTTGGTTTAACGGATGATCAAGGAATACAACATAATAACTCTGCCACCTCCGCTCCTTTAGGGCGTAATTCTCTCATTATTCAAAACCCTCTGATAAGCAGCCGTGATGACTCTAGCATCAGACGGGTGTTGTTGGTTCGGGTAGGTACCTATCGCGATAAATGCGGAAGGCTCGTGACGCATTTCCGCTAGCTTCACCATAGCACATTAACATTTGTCCATACTCCCTCGCACTAAACATTATATATACCTAAACACTGTCACTGTTCTATCTAATAAAACAAACAAAAGTACCTACTTAATTACTCTAAAAATAACTTTATACTAACACAAATTATAAAAATTGAACACACTAAAAAAATAACTAAGTAGGTACTTATTTCCAATGTTTTATTTTCATTAAAAACGACTTCAAACACAGAAAACAACTGAAAAACTCTTTCGCGAAAGGTGGTTATGCAATTTGTATGCAACTGCCGCGCAAGTGTCCAGTACAAAAATTATTTAAGTATTTTAATGTCGACCTCTGTGGCTCTGTGTTTGCTTGTGGGTTCGATTTCCGCCGCGGGACAAATGTCAAATGTTGGTACCTATGGGCTATAGATAAGTACCTATGGCTTAGACTTTAAAGACGCAGGAGGTTGCGGGTTCGATTCCCGACGCAGGACTAATGTTTGTTTTCAAACTTCAGACAAGTAGATATGGCTTAGACGCAAGAGGTTGTGAGTTCGATTCCCGACGCGGGAAAAATGTTTGTAACCGCTAACCTTATCCGCTTAAACTATCTTATCGAGACAAGTGCTTACATAGGTAGGTGCTCTCTTCATCCAGTTAAGTCTAAACAATCTAGGTACATAAGTTCTGACAGTTAATGGACTTAGTACCTAGAAACCTAGATACTTGCAAATCTTGCAATTTGTTTAAATGTTGTTTACCTGGCACCTCAGATTCTGTTTTTTGTAAAACTAAGGTAGGCTGGCTGCCTAGGTAGTAGACGAGACGCAGACGCGGGCGTTTATTAGTCGTGTGACGCGACCGCACGACGACCGACGGCGCGAGTCTCCCGTCTTGCTCGTGCGCTCGATTAATGACCGCGGCCGATATCAGCTGTTCGTATTAGTATTAGTACGGGCGGAAACACCTGTTACACCTATTACCTACGCTATTCTCAATTAAATAATTAGATAGATATGGTCTTATTATGTTGTACTATGTGTATGTAACTAGAAAAAAAATAAAAAGGAAGTAGATAATTCAAAATATTTTTTGCGTTTTTTTTTAAATATATTCAGAATGATGGTCTGATTGCAACCCCCCAGTTTTCGGTAGTAGTCTTTTTACACGCTGTATAATTTCAGCATTCATATTTATATAAAAAATTTCAGGTTTTTCCACTGGCACTGAACTGTATTAAATGACGACTTCAAAGCATTTTATTTCATAACTTTGTAGGCGCAACTTACTCGTACCGTACAAACTATGTAAGTGCCCTAGATGCTGGGTCAAATAAAAACATTTTCTTTCTTTCTTTCTTCTTTCTTCGAATGGGCTAAACAATTGCGCAGATTGACGTACCTTAGCATGTATGTGTGCAGCACGGCCCCTGACTGTACATGGTGATGAGCGACACTTTGACCCTGGCCCATGTTGCAGCACGGACCCTGACACTATTGATAAAACAATAGTAGATTACACTAGCCTATGTACTTATACCACAGCAACCAACGGTACGCTGTGGTGAGAAACGTTTGTCTGCAATCGCCAGTCTACAATCATCCGTCTACAATCGTTCGTTTGAAATTTACTTATGGTTACAATAACCCCGGTTGAGTTTGATACTAGCCCGCATGCATGGGTCTATTTTTACCGTAGCTTATATATTCCAGCACGGCCCTCGGCTGTACGTGGTGATGGAGGCGGCGTGCGGCGGCGACCTATGCGCGCACGTGCTGGCGGCGCGGGCGGCGGGCGCGGGCGGCGGCGCACGCGGCTTGCCCGAGCCCCGAGCGCGCGCGCTCTCCGCACAGCTCGTGTCCGCCGTCAGACATATGCACGCGCGGGCTGTGGTACACAGGTCACTATTATAATACCTATTAATCTATAGTACGAACGGCAACTTCATAGGTTGTTGCTACATGAAGTTGCCGTTCTGCTATTATATATTCGAAAGTGTCTACTTAAGTGTTTCACTTTCAAAACTTTCGTGAGTTGTACTAGACTTATCTAGACTAGAGAATCTGAACTGCACACTCAGTGCGAATCGTGAACCCGAGCAGTAACGAGCGGACCACGGATCAAACTCACCCTGATGAAGATTCTCTAGATGAATCGAAACAGTGTCGGTGTCTCCATCGACTAAATAATACGTGAGTAAAGCCCGTGTTTATCAAAATGTGTCTAAGTGTGTTCGCTGGCTCATTTGTTTGTTATTTTTCTCAGCTAAAATTGGAAGATTGTATGTTGAGGACGGACGTAGACTACGTTTGTTTTTATGTAGGTACCACATCAACATAATAATCACCTCGCACGTTCGGTTTACTATCGAACCGGTATCGATGCTCTGTGGCCAGGGGCGATTAGTAGGCTGAGATGCAAGATCGATTACCGCTCCGGATGGTACATAAATCCTGCTAATACTATAAAAGAGAAAGTTTGTGTGGGGGAGGATGTTTGGTAAGGCATATTGCGGCGCGCGTTGTCGTGCACCAGTGAGTATCATAACTACTCGAATAAAATACCCTTATTTTAGAACTGTCTTCATTCGGTTCGGACTTAGTCAAATGAGATAAATGGTCATTGATCAGTAAGTAGATATGCCACAATTGTTTCATCACCCATCTTGTCCCAGCTCGTGCGTTTTAAATGTGTAAAAATAAACGTAATGTGCTGTGCACAACTGGACACTGGAAGCTAACAATAGAAATAATACTACATAAAATGGTATAGGTTTAACTAAACATCGTTACTTTAACAGGGATCTCAAAATGGAAAACATCATGTTGGACGGCACTAAACAGTACATCAAAATTGTTGGTAAGTACAACATGTAACCGCTGCTGCGAAGCGAGGCGCGTCTACGTTAACGAGGCTTGATTCTCGACTACACCTAAAGTCGCAAAACAGTTATAACTTTTTTTTAATATACCACAATGATTTGCCACCATTGTGGTATAAAAAAACGCTTACGGCCCGCCTGATGGTACGCGGTCACCGAAGCCTATGGACGCCTGCAACACCAGGAGAATCACATGCGCGTTGCCGACCTTTGAGAACCTATTAAGTCCTCTCTTGAAGTACCACATACCTAGAACCTAGATTGAAGTGCGCCTTTGAGGCCCTTTACTAAATAAAGAGGATTGACTTCCACCTATAAGTTAGGCTCATTTAAAGTTGCTTGTAGACTTCGGGCTATCAAACGTGTGGAGCGGCGTCGGAGGCCTGCGCACGCCGTGCGGCTCGCTGGAATACGCGGCTCCGGAGCTGTTCCTCGACGGACGCCGCTACGGACCCGAGGTTGATCTCTGGAGCGTGTGAGTACCTACTATAACAAATCTATACCTCTCTCCTATAGTTTTACCCTCTATCCTACATATAATCACATATTCTCTGTTCTTGTCATTCTAACGTTAAAAAATAGAGATGGCAACATAAGATTATAGTGTTTATAAGATGGGCCCTTACTTTGACAGGACAAATTATTTTGCTCGAAGATCCATCAAGAATTTATATATGTATGACGGCTAATGGTTTCGAAATGTTACTGGAAAACGTCGACGTAAACTTAGATGGTCCCTAAAAAACCATCTGCGTTTACTTCTAGATTGCTGATTACATAGATGGTTTTCTCTAGAAACACCCATACGATATCACATTTTCTTTTGTACAAATAAGAAAAATTACCTATGATCAACTTAGTTTTCTAGAGAAAACCATCGTACGTTAACATCTACATTGCTCAAATGTAACGTTTGTCTCTAGACGGAAAAAATATACATTTATCAAACAAAACGACACTTTTGATTTCTTTTTAAAAATTTAATTAAATGAAGTTTAAAAATATTTTATTCAGACAACGATGATAGATAAGTTTTACATTGATGTTGGGTATAATTATGTTAGTATTATATAAGTCTCTAATTAATTTATATAAGAAACTTATTGCTGTGCATGTCTTTGCAGAGAACTGTCGAATGTGCCAGCCAGTGATATACCTAAGTATCTGGTTATGACTACCCAGCATTCTATCTCTTTTAAATGGATACTATTTTTTTTCACATTATAGCGTGAAAGTCATCCACATATGCGTCGGCAAACATACTAGACGAATCTGGGTAGCTCCAACAGTACTCTAAACAGAGTATTATATAGGCCTCGTAGGGTGAAAGCTTTCTTTTAGCAGAGAATACGTATGTACGTATTGTAACCATTCGCAGCGGTGTGATCGTATACGGCATGGTGACGGGCTCGCTGCCGTTCGGCGGCGCGGGTGCGGGGACCGGCGCGGGATGTGCGGGGGGTGCGGGGGGCGAGGGCGCGGGCCGCTCGCGTCCGCAGCTGCGCGCCGCCATCGCACGCGGCTTCTCGCGCAAACATCGCGCCGCGCTCGCTTCGCTCTCCCCAGGTACGTCCATCGAGACACAATGGGGCAAATGTGCCGAAATCCGGGTAAATGTAACTTAAGCACTAGGACCAAAACTAGTTTCTAGCCTGGTTCTAATGACTTCGCTTAGGAAGAATACGGGACCCAAATTTAACTAACATGCAAACGATTCAAATCTGTGAAAACGTCCGTGATTGGTTTGAATAAACTATTTTAAACTAAGTTCCTTGTACGGGGTAAATGTAATGAATGAATAATTGTGTAGTGTGATATAATTAAGATATAATGTGATTGTCAAAGTCAAAGTCAAAGTATATTTATTGCATCATTACATGTTTACAAAGATGTTACAACTTGTTACATCTAGATTCAATGTAATCTACCCTTTATGGGCGTGCCTTTATTTTTAGTTTACAATAATAATAGAAATAATATATTATTCAGAAATAATAAAATAATAGGGAATAATGAGGAAGGAAGAAATAAATATTGCATGATAAACATTGATACCTACTTATGTCATACTAATAATAAAAAATAATAAAATCAAGAAAAAATAAAACGGCAATAGAACAAAACAAAAATACAGAAAATTAAATTAAATTAAATTAATACACATGTCATGTCACATAAACTACAATTTTTGGTCAAAGGGAATCAAATCAGGAAATGCATTACTTTGTCATATTATCAATAGAATTATCAGTCATAAACTCATTAATTGTATAATAACAATTATCATTTAATATTATTCTCAACCGTTTCTGAAACAACGAAGTTGGTAATGCTCTCAATGATAGAGGTAACTTATTGTAGATGAATGGAGCCATACCGAAGATACTTTTGCGCATCAATGCTGTTTTGGAGTTACGGACACAAACTTTATATTCGTCTCGTCGGTTACGAGGAACGACCTCAGACAGCCGACAAAACAGGTCCGGACTGTGCCTGACAATCATAACCGTTTCCAAAATATACAGTGAAGGAACAGATAAGATGTTGTATGTATTAAAGAATGGTTTGCAAGTATCTGTTACTTTGAGATGAAACATTGCTCTAATACATCTTTTTTGGTATTTAAAAACTTTGTCGACGTCAGTGGAGTTCCCCCAAAATATCACACCGTACCTGATATTTGAGGCGATAAGGCCGTGGTATGCAATGAGTAGAGTTTCCTCATTAACTACTGGGGACAGTTTATATAAAACAAAGACAAGGCTGTTTATTTTTTTACACAAATTTTCTACATGTGACTTCCAGTTTAATTTTTTGTCAATATGCATTCCTAAAAATTTAGTAGTGTTAACTTCCTCAATTGTATTATTTTTATGTTGTATGTCAAGAGATAATGTGATATAATGATATAAATTAGTATCATTAAATGAACATCTACGGAGAGTTACACTCCAACGTGCTAGTAACCACAATAGAGAGAAAAGTTGGGGTCCGTTTCAATATAATAAAAGTAGTAGTTATATTTACAAAAATATTTATTTTACTTAAAGCATTATTTAACAAACTAATTCTTAGGTAAAAAAAAGTAGTTACAGCATGTTTAAGACAATTATTATTTAAAATACAGCCGTTTTTGTATTGACCCACAACTTTAGGTGCTGCGTTCTGATTAATTTCAATCACCCACCACACCAGATGAACGAGGCTCCGTAGAGTTTGGTAGAAGCCGTAACTCCTGCAAAAAAAATTAATTTGATACATTTCATAAGACTGGATCTTTTTAAAACTATGCGATGACACCCGCGTAGGATAGTTTTGAATTGTGATTAAAACCTGGAAGCCCTTCTGGGAACTTAGCTATCCTTAATCCTAATAGGTCAACGAAGCAACGTTGTGCGAGATTAGTACCTGTGACCATTTTCATTAATCTGTGCACTTATGTACTTCGGAGAGTACGCTATCGGTCCCAACTCTCAAAATTTGGTAAGCCATTAGTTTTCTGATAGCTTATCAACTCCCCCTAGACTTGGCTACTGACTCATACGAAGAAGAAAAATACTGGGGTAAATGTAATTTTCTCAATTTTTAATGGGCATTTGTAACCGGGTTAATTGTTTCAGAATGCAAGGTGTTCGTGCAGCAGCTTTTGGAGCCGAACGTGGAGACTCGCATGAAGATCGAGGAGGCGGCGCGACACCGCTGGTTACGTAAGCCGGGCATGCGCTTGCAGACACACCCGCTGGCTGAACTCGAGCTCAAGTGCACTCGCGTGGTCAGTGGGACTTGAGGACACTTATCGTGTCACTAATTATTTCGAACCAGTAGCGAAAGGATTAAAGCTTCTTTCGTGCATTTGGCACATATCTTGGAACTTCTCATTGGTGGTCCAGTGGTAGAAACGGGAGGTGGTGTTTTCGTTTTCTATGTTCGTGGGTTCGAGTCCGGTCGTGCTACAATGGCTTCATATGTTCAAAAATTGTATGTGCGCGCTATACCAGTGCTCTCAAACGATGAAGGCAAACATTGTGAAGAAACCACCATGTCGTAGAAGCTACACTGCACTGTGCAGTAGGAGAAGCAACTACAATAAATAAATATAATAATAATATAATAATAGTTTCGACTGTACATGGCACTACGGTAAGAGTTAAGACGAAGACGTTACAAAAGTGCACAGCTGACTGAACTCTCCGCTCAGCGACTACTGCCCTTTTCAGATTGCCAGACAAATATCAGAGTTGTCCGGTCAGAGCCTCACGGACGTCGTGGCCGAGCTGAAAGCGGACCCCTACGGCAGTGTCGGGGGAATGTACAACATCAAAACCCACACGACACAACTACAGAACGCGGGATCCGACATGCTCTGGACCAACGCAGTCGAGACGCAGCTCAGACCCATCTCCCCCCCGGCCTATCTTCCCCACTCTGCCACGGGCTTCAAACAACCAACCCCTATACAAAATTCACCCCTCAATATTTACAGACAGGGCTCTCCCTTGCACACAAACACATCAACAACCTACAAACAAAATTCCGTCCAGTCAAATTCCTACAAACAAATCTCTTCATCGACGCACACCACGAACTCTACCTACAAACCGAACACTCCAACATTTTCCAATTCAACATCAATCTACAAACCGTCGTCCTCTCCGCAATCTACGAACATTCCTACGTACCAGACTCCTCCCCAATCGACTGTCCCGGGTGGATACAAGTCCGCTCAATCTACAACCGCCCCGATGTATAAGCAAGTGTCGACGTCATCAAATAGCTACAAGAGTTTGCCCCCATCCCCAGCTTATACCCCTGTTCCGCCATCCCGGCCGATATCTAGCAAGCTAAGAACGGCGACCCGTCCGTTAGCTGTGCGCAAACCTCTATACAAGGTTAACGATAATGGAGACGGAGCGGAGCCGCGTCTTCCGAGCATCGACGAACATTGCAAGCTGGATGTGGACAAGTATCCGAAAGGGAAGACGCGAACGGATGAGGAGTGGCTGCGTCTGAGGAGTTGCCCTGAACACACGGAGCGCAGGGCTGAGTTTTACAGGAGGGCTGGCGACGGACTGCCCAGGTGAGTGATCTTCCTATCGTGTGATTAGTTATTTCAAACCAGCGCAGCGTGGTGAATGGATTAAAGTGTGCCTTAATGGCGTCTATGGTGCATTTGGCAAATGTCTTCTGAAGTTCTACGTCATGTTGGTTTCCTCGCGTTTTCTTTCACAGTTTGGGACTACTGGTAAATCTCACATATCGAGGGTGCAGTGATAAAACCCTTTCGAGATAATCAATGTTTGTTTGCTGGCAATAAAAATTAGTTTTATTATATAAGTAAATGCAAATTACTTAGTAAGATTATATATCTATGATAATATTTTTTATGTTATATAATAAAGTTTTGCATAAAATTAAAATTAGTAAATAGAGGGGCTGATTTATTGGGTTTATCCCAAAATTAAATATAAATTTTTGTTACTTATTGGCTTTATGAATTAAAAATCAAATGATAATCACCGTAATTTCTACTAAAATAACTTATCACTGTCGGTATCAGATCTAGGTATGTCGTTGAATGTTTTCAGGCTGTGTAACCACCCATTAACTTCCTTGGGGATGATTTCTTTTCTACACATTGTTTCCAAATATTTTTTTCGGCAATACTGATCGGCAACTGGCTTTGGTATAATAGCTCAAATTGTTCTGGTAATTGCATATTGGTTGATAGTCGCTTTGCCCTCGCCCTCGTAGACATTTCCAAATGACAGACATTGTAGACATTTTCAGTACCTCTCAAAATATATCTAGTATTTTGAGTGGTACTGAAAATATCTGTGTCAATAATCCACCTTCAAGTCGTAGTTGAAGTATACCTATTGTCTGAAAAAAATCTAAGCCCTTAGGTATCCTAAAAGCGTGACAGAGCTGAGCTCTGTAGATAAATAGTGGAAGAGACAAGTACCTATCTCGCAACTGCCCTTTTTTCCATTTATATCACTCAAGCATAGGCAGTAAGCTATATTTGGGAGACGTGCTTCATAAATGGTAAAATGTTATAGGACTAATTTTATCATTTAGTAGGTACAATATACTTTCACCTTCAGTAGGTATTTGTAGAAAAGCTTGTAAATCCATAGTTATAGACATAAATGTTTCATCCGTGTTGGCGCGATCTTTATGGGCGTCTTTTGCTGCTTGATATATTTTCATCCGCTGTATATGCTTTGGGTATTCATCTTCTAGAACTTCTTCAAACTCGATTCAGATTTTTCGTACTTCGTGCTATACCACAAAAGTCATTCTTAGGGTTTAAAAAACTGAATTGACACCTAAATTCACCTAGTATGTAAGACGTTTCAATTCAAAGTGATCATTGTGATTGTATTAAATAAAGTATCTTTTGACTTTGATTTTGTACTCGCAAATTAATATGTTACGATATTTAAATGCCATAACTGGCGTTTTTTCTTATTCAACATATTTCTCTTCACACAACCTGTACCTACTGTTGTTTACTGACATTACGTCTGGAGCAAACTCTACGTCTTCTTTTTTTTGTATTGAGGTGGTTCTTTTTTCCCTCGTTGGTCATCTACGGCTAATGCCTGTGGGATTTAATAATCCCACAGGCTTTTGCATCTGAGATGACATCCACGCTCACGCACAACGTCACCATAAAAAGCTTTTGACACACTTGGGCTTTATGATTGTTTGTCTGAAAGAAGCTTGTTTACTAAACGATCGGTTTTTTTTAATTGATGCCTTCTGTATTTTTCGTGTCTTGACAGGCTGAACTTTAATGCAAGATAAGATGAAGTTATTCTTAGCTTTGAAATTTGTTTTTTGGAAATTTCGGCATAAACTTTCACGTTCTTCACTAGTAAACTTTTCAATGCATTTAAAAAAAACATTTATCACATTTTATCACAGTTTATCACAGGCTTCGGAATCTTAGCTGGGCTAGTAACACCTTTGGTAAAATAAGAAAGTCCTTCCAATTTTCTTACCTTACTTATGTTCATAATTTTCACTCAAAACGGGATATTTACCATGATATATGAGTTTTTCTGCTTCTCGATATTTCGGCACAGTTGCATGCGCCATGATCACGAGATAAACTGAAGTCTTTGCGGGTGGATGTTATTGGCAGACAAAACGGTCTACCCTCTTTCTCAGTCTTTTACTGCGAACATTACCCCTACTACCGATTTCACTGTCACTAACAACTCGATCACGATTACGACACACAACACTCACGGTATCTGCACGCATAACTGGTACCTCACTTTTACGATTTCCACACATCCTCGCCACAGGGTTCCAGGCTCCAGAGAATTGAAAACCGTCTTCTCGATTGAAATTCCTGTGTTTGGTAATCTCTATTGCCTCTTGTACCAATCTTGGGATGTAATGTTTTTCAGTTGAGATTACCTGTGGATTGTGTAACTCGATCCAGTGGTTTGAGCCAGATTCTAGTAGATGTGTAGCTATGGCCGACTTTTGTGTGTCCATATTTTTGACCGCCCGGATGTGTTCTGTCACTCGACAAGCTATGGTACGTTTTGTTTGGCCGATGTAAGAGCTCCCACAGCTGCAGTCAATCTTGTACACTCTAGCGGGGCGATTATGGAATTCTGATACTATCAAAACTTTGATACTAATCGCTTTCAGTTACTATTGATAAATAAGTATTACGGAAGGTTAGTGTCGATACATGCTGTCATATGAATAGAAACCGAACGTACGTAATAGTAATCCATCTTGTCAAAACTGGTTCTAATTACAATCAAACTAATGATTGAAATTATGCCGATTGCTAATCGAAACTGATAGACATTGGTTGTGTCAAAAGTTCCATAATCGCGATACTGGTGTTTGAAGAGGAATCTTATCTTTAGGTGAGCGCAGGTAGTGTAAGATCTTCTTTAAAGGAGTAAAAATTGTTTTTATGGTCAATTTTTGCAGGGCTTTCGCAATTTTGTCCGTCACTCCTTTGATGTACGGTAGAAAAGCAGGTTTTCGTTCTACTATACATCTGTGGGGTTAATAATATAATAATATACATTTGTGGGGTAAATATCCCGTTTTGAGTGAAAATTATGTGCAAACCATGATAGTTTTAAAAGTTATACTTACTTATGTTTTTTTTTCAATTCCGTTGGCAGATTCAGGTCAACTCTCAAAACGTATAAATTCTGGCATAGATCCTATTTATGTTCCTGAATCAAATAAATATACTCACAAATTGCGGAGTTTGGATAATTCCTGAAAGTCTCATACGTCGTTTTAATGGTTTAACTGGCTTTTTATTCCCATACGTCGTTTTAGAGGTTTAACTGGCTTTTTATTCCCATACGTCGTTTTAGAGGTTTAACTGGTTTTTTATTCCCATACGTCGTTTTAGAGGTTTAACTGGCTTTTTATTCCCATACGTCGTTTTAGAGGTTTAACTGGTTTCCAAACTCGTTCCATTATAGTTTTAAAAATCATCTTTGCAAGCTTCTCAGGAGTTTGATCCCCGTTTTGTAAAATACTTGAACTTTTTGGAATTATCCAAACTCCGCAATTTGGAGTATTTTTATTTGATTCAGGAACATGAATAGAATCTTTGTCAGAATCTATACATTTTGAAGAGTTGTCAACTGAATCTGGCTCTACGTAGGATCTCGAGGTCAAACTGACAAATACACTGATTAGGTTCTTCCCCGGACAAACGTTGGAATAAAATGTTGACTATCGGATAGTGCAAATACCCAGTTAGTAAATATACATGGATGTTTACGATATTGTTTAGATATAAAATAACTAATAAATATAATTTATTCGATTTCATATCTTCATATTTCATGTATTTATGAAAAATCATCTATTTATTTTAGATAAATTTTGTTTGTCATGAATTAATTTTCATGTTAAAATCCGTTATACAAAGTTATCTGCTTTTATCATTTGTGTCAGTGTGAATAACGTGATTATCCTTGAGCTTTAAAAACCAATAAATACACATTATCTGGTTCTCTCGCAACACACATATTTAAAGTTTAGCCCATAAGTTGCTTTAGAGTATTTTGAACTAAAATAATTTCTTAGTTATGCACTTACTGGGTTTTTTGGTTTGTATTTCTCTATGTTACACTTAAAAATCAGTTTAAATGAAAACATCACTAAGAATAGAAAAAAAATTCTGAATCTAGTGGGTTATAAAAGCGAATTTTAGTTTTTTTGCATTTATCGGGTTTTAACACTGCACCCTCGATATGTTATCCTGTCCTGATGTTACCCTGAAGTATGTTATAGGACATTAGAGCCTCATACGCAAGCATAGAAACCCTGAGCAACCTACTGGTACTGAATAACCACGTACTTGTCCGCAGTTGGCGCGCCACGGGAGTAACGAACACGGCGTCAGCGCGAATTCTTCTGCAGAGCAATGCTACGACCATCAAACGGGCCTCTTTAGGGTATTTCTTTACGCTATCTATGCTCGGATTCACCGAAAAACGCTTTTGACACTTTGTAAGGGCTCCCACAAAAAACCGCGATGCGATGCGATGCGATACGACGTTCGTGCGAGCTCGCAGATATTTGCGATACGTTGCGAATTCGCATTATGTGTGGGAACCCTTTTCTCGACCCATTTTCTCAGAAGCGCGTTAAGATATCGAGTTGAAGTAGATATCAAAAACTAAGCTGTAAAAAATCAAGCTTCTAAGTCAAATCAATCAAAAAATACGGCCATTCATGCCGCATTATTTCGATACTCTCCAGTAAACCAATACCTATTGGGTACTTATTCGCTGATATATTCTCATGAAATGGCAACACACGGCCTCGCAGCTCAAGTAAAGGAATAAATTTGTAATTATTGACATATGTATCGGATTTATACTAAAAAGTTAAGTTAGTCCTTAATCAGACTAACTCTTTTAATGTTAGTAAGTAGAGTAATGTTTAGTGCCTTCTTATTCATAGTTTATGGCTGTATAGTAGCTCTGTTGGAAGTTATTTTACCCGATGGTAAAAGATCCACAATGGTGAAAGAAGTCCTCGTAGGTACGTAGGTACGACTTTAGCACTTAATATTTTGTTAAATAAATTTCTTGTATATTTTCCAGGAATATAGCGAGTCCTCATTCATCATCAAACAGCCACTGCAAAAGCGAAAGAGCAGCTCCGGTAAGTGTAGAATTATAGTAGTATTTTTTAATTTTGTTGATATTTTTAAACTTTTATTGGACATTTATCACAGAATCATCTTTCTGGCTTTAAGGTAAGAAGAGCTTGTGCTATGGGTATATACTACATAAAAATATATATTTTTTTGTAAATGGATACATATTATACATAGAGACACCCAGACCCGTAACAATTACTTGCAGATCTTACAGTTACTAGTATTTACCCTGCGGCGGGAATCGAAAATACAACAAAAAATATATAAGTAGTATATCAACTACGTGGCACCCACATAACACAAGCTCTGCTTACTTCGGGGGCTATATGACGCTATATTATATATCCAAATAATTAATATTATTAATATTAACAAAACAAAATACATACATATTATAAATAGAATCACCTAGACCCTAGCATAGATTAACGATAATTTTGTCACAGGTAGGTTGGTATTCAACAAGAAACGCGAACAAGGACACGACGCCATTGCAAAGGCTCCGACGCACCGCACCAATCAAATGATAAACATTTTTTGATAATACTTATTATTGTATTTATATTAACTTTATTAGGCCAGTTACTCACTGTCCAAACGTTGGAAACTAATCCATTGTATTTTTTATCCAAATACATAAGTGCTTTGACATTTGTTTAATTATAAGACTAGGTTTAATTAGCTACGATCACATATTTTTTCGTCAATCGTGCATTTAGCTTGGAATATAATGTGCAGTGTGTGACCGGCCCGATAGTATTTTTATAAATTTTTACGTGCCATAATGAACTTTAATCTTAAGTTAATAACGTTTACATTTTTGATATAGTTATTTGTGCATTGAGATGAAAGACATCCTGAAAAACGTGTAGGAGCACCTTAAATTTAAGCTGGAAACATCATGGCTACCGCACAGTTTAAAACTGTAAATTTTAAACGCATGCTATTCCACCGGCAAATGTATTCTAACTAACTTGACATTGTTTATGATCGATGTACAAATTATTAGTCGCAAGAAACAATAGCTTCACTTGCCCAGCAGTGGACAAATAATTCGTGACTTCCACTCCAACCAACTAAACTGACCAACTGAAACGGATCAACTATTTTTCTCTCTCAACGATACAACTTTTGGTTGGTTCGATAAGAATATTTTAATAATATTAATTGGTTACCATCTACACAACTGGTATCCTTTTCAGTCTAGTCCCACCTGTTATGTTGAATAGTTCTGTTGGCAGAACTATTAAGTTTTTTTTACCATTAGTTTTGTTCACGAATCTTGTGACATGAAATTCAGATCGAAAGCAGTTGGTTAGGTTATGTTAGAGTATAGAAAACAATGCGAAACGAAGCGCCAGAAGAATAGTTCGTCTGTCGATAATCCGCTTCAATTTGCCATTTGGTTGGTCCGACTGGAACAAGTTTGCCCAAAATATAATATATGATCAACCAGTTGGTTCGATTAGAACAAAACCCTTCATCGAGTTCCATTCTGCACAACCAGTTGGTCGGTTTAATTGGTCGGAGTGGAAGTAAATAGATGTATTACATAGTTAGCACAGATAATTATGTCAAAGTTCTTACAGATAAATGGCAAGGATTTATAATAACTTTTTGTATTATTTTTTGTATAGTACTAGAGTCTCTGGCAATATTTTCTGTAGAAATATGAAATTGTGTCAGAATTGGATGTTTTATTTAATAGACTTGATATCAATAGTGTTAAGGTTTTCATTGGTTCCATTTCAGCCAGGGAATCCAGTACTTACGTCTCGTATAGTATTTTAGTACAAAATAATAAAGTGTATTACAGTTGATGCGTATTTTATTTTATTTATAATTTATTTATTTTAATGAGGGTTTTTACATTGACATAAATTTCACTCCCACGTCTATCACGGGATACTTACCAGAGGCTTTCTTTTCTTAGGCACTACCGCTTGGCGCTCATAGTAGTGCTGAGAATCTGTCCATATGCTCCTGACAGACCTAAATTAGTATTAGTAGTGCCATTGGTAATGAGGAGAGATGGGAGATTTTATAATAAAAATAATATTTTTTTTAGATTTTTATAGGGAGATTATAGGGAGAGATTTTAAAATATGCGTAGCCAATAAGAATAGTAGTGGTACAACAAAGTAAAATTTCCCCTCCAGTGCCAGTAGCGCCAAGCGGTAGTTCCTAAGGTATTTGAGCACAGTTGCATACGCCACGATTAAGCGAAATATGAGTAAATAAATCCCGTTTTGAGTGAAAATTATATAGTTTAAAAAGATCTCCGAAAGATAGTCACGAGCTAGAGTGCCTTGCGAGCAAATGCATTACTCGATACAATAAAATCGCGAGGAATTTACCTGTACCTATACCCAATACCAACGAATCTTTGCAGGTACTTAATAAACCTAGACTCGTTCCAAATAAAACCTAGAACTTTATAATCAGTGTTAAACCTTGCATGGTATCAAATAAACCTAAATTACTACTAAACAAACTTTGTTGTACTAAACCAGCAATGCCACAGAAGTACGACAAACCTTGGTCGGTATAACAAATCTAGTACATTTGTAATAAACAATTTGCCCATTATCAGCAGCAGCAGTAAAGTTTCAAAGTAACATATTAAGGTTTTTGCCCACTATCCCGTATCCCATGACCGTAGTAGGAACGTGTCAGTCACGGAAAACAACAGGAAACGCTTCACTATGCCCACTGAAACGAATCGACAACGTTCTAGACCGTTCTAGAGTTTGCAACCCGTATGTAACCCGTATGTTATCTATATGATGCCCGTATGCAACACGCATCAAAACCGGCAGGAAGCGGTTCATTAACGTGCAGGTACCGGTTGCCGTTGCGTAGACGTCTTGTGGTGTAGTTTTGTATATATTTAAATAGGTATGGCAATAAGAAATTCATCTGTTGGACAACTGGCAATGATTGCCATCATTTTGCCATCAACAAAGCAATGCGGCTACAACATCGCGTCATACTCCCCGTAATCTCACCGTTTAGCTGCCTGCGGGCAGCGGTCTAGCAACGTCGCACGCCGTGCGCGTAACGTGTTCGTACCGATGAAATATTCTCGCCGACAATTGTTGCTGGTCGGTTACGCGACGGTCTAGTGGGTATGGTCTCATACTTTTCAATACAAATAATATTTTTTTGCCTCACACGTTCCTATTACGGTCATGGTATAATACGGGATAGTGGGCAAAGGCCTTTATACTTGTCTCTTTCGGTAAGTAGCAATCGTATTTTCCGCCAGAAAATAGGCGGATCATTCAAAACATCGTTAAAACAATCAAACCTTCGTAATTACTTTACCAACCTCGATAAGTATCACAAAAACCTCGGAAATCTCCCAGAATTAATCTACTGAATAATGATTCGGAACGAAACACTCCATTTCTTTTGACTTGATTTGACGACTGAGGCGCAGTGGGCCAAGGTACGGCTGAGACGCAGAAGGCTGCGGGTTATATTCCCGCTACAAACATAATGTTTGTTTCTATTTGTAATATGAATGAATTTACAAAAAAAAGTACATAAGTAGGATATCAATCATGTGGTACCCATAACGCAAACTCTGCTTACTTTGGAGCCAGATGATGCTGTGTGAAATGTCCGGCATTATTTATTTATTTTGCCCTAGATGACGTAACCAGCGTAACAGTCAGGATCATCGTTGGTAACCTTAGTTTCACACAAACTTGAGTCGCTAACCCACAAATCTCCCAGATTTACTCTACTGAATAATTCTATTTCTGAAGAAAACACTTCTATTTTCTTTTGACTTGATATTGTCGCTACCAGCCTTACCTTTTCTGGATCTTTGTTGGTAACCTTAGTTTAACACAAACCTCGGTCGGTATCCCAAAAATCTTCCAGAATCACTCTACTGAATAATACTTCGGTAAAAAAACACTATTTTCTATTGACTAGATTTTTCCCCTACCTAGACGACGTAATCACATCACATCGGTTGTTGATCTTTGTTAGTAACTTAAGTTTCACACAAACCTCGCTCGGTATCACAAAAACCTCGGTCGGTATCGCAAAAAACCTTTAATTGTATCGCAGAAACCTGTCGGTTACAAACCTGTGTTGGTATCGGTGGAGGTCAGTGCTTGGGCACGTGGGTGGGATGCGCCATGGGGGCGAGGCGCACGTGCGCAGTGCGCAAACGCGGCGCGGCCAGGTCGCCCTCCCCGCCCTCCCCCCCGACCTCCCCCCCGCCCTCCCCGCAGCCGCCGCGCCCTCGGAACACGCCCACGCACTTCCATTGGTTCATGTATTGCACTGGAAATAAATAAATAATGCCGGACATTTTACACACCATCATCTAACCTCAAAGTAGGCAGGGCTTAAAAACTCTTTTTGAAGAGATAACTTCTTATGGGATGGTAAATCGCTTCGTTGCGTAACGCGTTACGTAAGGCACGCTCCTCCTCTCTCTTGTCCCGCGGCGAGAGTCGAACCCTCGACTTTCTGCTTCTCAGAACCTTGGCATCCTGCGCCAAAGAGGTCGTCGAGAGGAAAGATAAAGCTACAAATCAACCGTTTTTCCTATGCGATATAATACAGGAGTTTGCCCGGAATCTCGCGAAATTCTTTTTTTATATCTAGCTGTTACCCGCGACGTTGGTTGCGTACGCTACGCACACAGTATAATTATACCAATAATTATACTGTGTATTACCAAATAGACCGTATTATTATAAGTATTAGCGTGACTTAAGAGCAGGCTCCTATCTGGGCCAGCGTATTAGCATTGCCATTCAACGTGGCAATGCCACCGGTAACTGGGAAACGCTGCCCTCTGGCCGTGATCTGGATCAGTTGAATTTTCTCACTGCTCCAAGTCCTGACCGCGGCGTCATCCCCGGAGGAAGCGAGTAGCGTGCCGCACGTGTTCCAGCCGACGCGCCAGACGCACGAGGCGTGCTCGTCGAAGGTTAGCTATGGTAGTATATGAGACTCACTGCTCCAAGTCCTGACCGCGGCGTCATCCCCGGAGGAAGCGAGTAGCGTGCCGCACGTGTTCCAGCCGACGCGCCAGACGCACGAGGCGTGCTCGTCGAAGGTTAGCTATGGTAGTATATGAGACTCACTGCTCCAAGTCCTGACCGCGGCGTCATCCCCGGAGGAAGCGAGTAGCGTGCCGCACGTGTTCCAGCCGACGCGCCAGACGCACGAGGCGTGCTCGTCGAAGGTTAGCTATGGTAGTATATGAGACTCACTGCTCCAAGTCCTGACCGCGGCGTCATCCCCGGAGGAAGCGAGTAGCGTGCCGCACGTGTTCCAGCCGACGCGCCAGACGCACGAGGCGTGCTCGTCGAAGGTTAGCTATGGTAGTATATGAGACTCACTGCTCCAAGTCCTGACCGCGGCGTCATCCCCGGAGGAAGCGAGTAGCGTGCCGCACGTGTTCCAGCCGACGCGCCAGACGCACGAGGCGTGCTCGTCGAAGGTTAGCTATGGTAGTATATGAGACTCACTGCTCCAAGTCCTGACCGCGGCGTCATCCCCGGAGGAAGCGAGTAGCGTGCCGCACGTGTTCCAGCCGACGCGCCAGACGCACGAGGCGTGCTCGTCGAAGGTTAGCTATGGTAGTATATGAGACTCACTGCTCCAAGTCCTGACCGCGGCGTCATCCCCGGAGGAAGCGAGTAGCGTGCCGCACGTGTTCCAGCCGACGCGCCAGACGCACGAGGCGTGCTCGTCGAAGGTTAGCTATGGTAGTATATGAGACTCACTGCTCCAAGTCCTGACCGCGGCGTCATCCCCGGAGGAAGCGAGTAGCGTGCCGCACGTGTTCCAGCCGACGCGCCAGACGCACGAGGCGTGCTCGTCGAAGGTTAGCTATGGTAGTATATGAGACTCACTGCTCCAAGTCCTGACCGCGGCGTCATCCCCGGAGGAAGCGAGTAGCGTGCCGCACGTGTTCCAGCCGACGCGCCAGACGCACGAGGCGTGCTCGTCGAAGGTTAGCTATGGTAGTATATGAGACTCACTGCTCCAAGTCCTGACCGCGGCGTCATCCCCGGAGGAAGCGAGTAGCGTGCCGCACGTGTTCCAGCCGACGCGCCAGACGCACGAGGCGTGCTCGTCGAAGGCGGCCATCACCTCGCAACGGAACCTCACGCCGCCAGAACACTCGCTGTAATCAACGTTATAATTACAATTTAAATTAAATAAAAAAAAAAAAACCCCGACACAAAATAGTAATTCGCCATTTTGTGGTGGCGGCCATTTTGGATTTGAAACATGTCATAGTTTATAATATTCTACTAGTCAAGCCCTTTCATTTGACACCCATATTGGGGAGTTGTGAAAAAATATAATCCGCCATTTTGTAGCTGCTGCCATCTTGGACCGATTTTCATGAAACATAGATAAGAACACTCCCGACTAATTCACCTTTCATACAAAAAACAAAATCAAAATCGGTTCATCCGTTCGAGAGAACAATACTGGGGCGCACTTGGCTTAGGCCCGGGCACTCCCGTACATCTTTATACAAACAATAATAATAAATTGATTTATTTTTCTGTCACAAAGGTTTTTATAAATATCTAAGTATTTGGTACGTGTTACAAATTGTAGATCTGTTTTGCGAGAGACTGGTGCCAGAGATAGGTTTGCGAAATATGTGTTACAGGTCACCATAATAAGTGACCATACTTAGAACGCGCAATCGGCTTTGTTTTGAAAAATATATTTCGCTGGCGCAAATGTATTTCTGATAGGCAAGAAACAATTTCGGTACGAAAAAAGTATTGCCTTGAACTACTTACTATGTAATATACAAATATTTTGTAATAGATCTACTACCCTTCAAATAAGGGTACTGAAAAAAAATCGCGTTGTTCTCAGTGGAACTCAAACCGTAGGCCATAGAGATTTCTTTGGAGAGTAACTTTCTCCAAGAGTATGAGGTTTTCTAAAGAAGATTTTCACAAATCAACCCCTAACAGTGGGCAGCAGGTTAATAATAATAATAATATAATAAAACTTTATTTGGAACAAATAACAACAGGTACATAAACATTGAAAGTCGATGACATCTCATTCACTTTGCTCACGGCTTTTATACCGAAGGAACGTGTGTTGGCTGTCGCTGTGCGTATTTTTGGCGATACTGGGGCTGCGCCCCGGGCCTTCGACCTTGTTGGAGCTGTTTTGGTGCTGCGCCCCGTGTCTTGAGGCGGGGTCTTGTTGGAGCTGTTTTGGTGCTGCGCCGTGTCTTGAGGCGGGGTCTCTTCGGACTGCGGACGAGGGTGATAGCTTGAAACTTTTTGCTTTTCACCGGGCTTGAACTGGCGATCATTGGCTTCGCGGCTGGGGTGTCGGCCATCCGAGCCAAAGCGGCGAGAACCACCGCGACGAAATTCTCCTACGCATCAACAAAACCGGTCCAGTCAACTACGACACAAATACACCCAGTCCGAAACGCCTTGACTTTTACTGCCAGCAAAATAAACAACGCTTTGCTGTGTACCATTTGTCCTCACACTTTTTCAACCTATATACATATTGCTTACGCACTGCCTTATTCTGTCTAAAAGCCATAGCCATGTCTTTAATAGAACATACTCCACCAAAATCTGGAGCAAGCCAGACAGAAACGGAATCAGAATCGGACAATAAAGGTAGCTTTATCCGGTACAAAAGGAAAGCACTCCGCAGTCCAGAGCTCATCAACTCTTTTAAGCTTGAAAGCACGCTAAATGCCTTTGAATTGCGTATTACCGAACACATGACACAACTGTTCACGACTTTCCAACAAAACCAGGATGCTAAACTATCCGCTCTCATGACGGATATCGTCGATATCAAGCAACAAGTTACAGAAATTAAAAAATGCAATGAAGATGTAAATACAAGAATGGATGCGCTTACATCCCAGCACGAACAAGTCTCTGTAAAAACTATAAAATTAGCAAGTGATGCTGAAGCTAGCAATACAAAAATTCGGCAACTAGAAAACAAACTTGAAGACCTAAATCGTCAATCTTGTTCATACAAAATTGAAATGCGGAATATTCCGTCGGAGGCTCAAGAATCTGCAAAAGACCTTCAAACGATTACTGAAAATTTGCTCAAGGTACTGAAGATTGATGCTTTTCCTACTGAGATACGCAGTGTAAGACGACTCCCGGGTAAGCCAGATGCTCCTAGACCCATTGTGCTGGAGGTGAGCACGGCTGGCTTCAAAAATAAGATCATTCATGCAATAAAAAATGTCAATAAGACCAACAAGACAGCGAAACTCAATACTTCGCATTTGTCCATCACTGGCACCTCTAGACCGGTGTATATTAGCGAACTTCTAACATACAAAACAAAGGGCATCTTTTACAAGTCACGTGAGTATGCTAAACTTAAAAATTACGCTTTTTGCTGGACCGCAAACGGACAAGTGTATTTGCGGAAAAAAGAAGGGTCTAAGAGTATAGTCATCAAAGATGAAGAGCAATTACAAAGCTTAGAAGAAGCATGACTACAAGATAGTCCGCACCTAAGCTATTACATCGAGTTTTTTAGTTTTCTTACGGATAAGTTTATTTTAATTACCTTATTTTTAGTTTTTAGTCTAGTAGATTTATATCTTCTTTTAGCACATAACAATGTAAAAATCAGCCACTGCTTTCAAATATGCTTAATCGATACACTATCTACAACACACTCACACAACCGCACTTTAAAAACTATTACATCGGCACACACATACAATAAACAAACACATTACAAAAACAAAACAACATCTCACTCAGCCTACAATCTACATAAAATCACGTGGTCCTATGCTATTCCAAATTATTTAATATTCTTTTAAGCCTTCGGGTATTTCACACACTGCATGGCTCTTCGCAGTGTCTGTAAAAAAATCATTTTTGCCACAACATGAATAAACATATTGAAGACGTATATAATAGCATAGACAGCGTGAGAGTGTCGGAGGCCCACATATGTAAACCAGAAAATTGTTCATCTTATCTAAAATATAATTCAAGTAAGTCGATCGTCATTGTCTCAAAAAACATTCGCAGCATCTCTAAGAATCTTGATGAATTTCTCATTCTTATTAAACGCATGAGGGTTCATCCAAACGTTAATGTTTTAACTGAATGTTGGCTATCAAAATGCGATAACCTTCCCTATTTAGACGGCTATGAGTCCGCGGCGACAAATAAAAATTTACTACAAAATGACGGAGTGGTGGTCTATCACCTATGAACCTGTATTAAACAATGCAAATGGTCTTGTCACAATTATCAATGACAACATTGCAATAATATCACTCTACCGCTCTCTATCATATTTGAATTTAGAAAAAAAATAATTTCGCTAGACACCGTACTCTCAACACTAACTAAATTTAAGAATGTAATATTGATAGGAGACATCAACATAAATATTATAAATAACGTATCAACACGCAAATTCTCAGACTACCTAGACACTTTGGCTTACTATGGGCTCTTGCCATCCCATACATATCCTACAAGAAGTGCGAGTTGTCTCGATCACATATTCATAAAATCTAATCAATCCGCACTGACTCTAGTAATTGAAAATAGCCGTACGGATCATAATACTGGACTATTAGCACTAAAAAGCATCTGTTACAAAGTATCCTCTTAGATCATGACTACAAGGATAGATTTTGAAGCCATCACAACTGAGCAAACTAATACCGATTTTAGCTCTGTCCTAAATGTCCATGACTGTAATAATGCAACTGATACTTTTGTTAAAATTATGAAAAAAATAATCGAAAAACATACAAAGTTGGTTAAACTGCAACGTCGGAAAACACCGATAAAGCCTTGGATAACACCGGGTCTCATAAGATGTATTCGGCATCGGGATAATTTGCACTCAAAGCTCCGGAAAGCACCTGAAAACGAAACTCTATCACTAGTTTATAAGAGATACAGAAACTTTTGCAATGGTCTTCTACGTAAATTAAAAAACCGATACGAGAAATCTCAATTCGATAAAGCAGGGAACAATGTTAAAAAAAACCTGGAAAGTCATAAATAACTAATTTTAAAACTAAAAAAACTCTACCGCAAGAACTCATACAGCAAACCACCAGCCACAACTGTAAATACAGTAAATAACTTTTTCGCAAACATCGGTAGGAAATTGGCTGAAAAAATATGTACAAATACATACTGCAAAGAAAATGCACAAAATAAATCATCAAACTCTTTTGGACTAATAGATACAGACTACAAAGAAATATTAACCCTTACAAATTCCCTAAAATCAGACTGCTCCATAGGATGGGACAATATCTCTTCAAACATCCTAAAAAAAACATAGAGTTTATCATTGTGCCTCTCACACACATTTGCCACCTTAGCTTAACGACTTCTGTTTTTCCTAGAGCGTTTAAAAATCATATTACCTATTCACAAGACAGGTGATAAACAGACAGTAAGTAACTATAGACCAATATCCATATTACCATCACTATCAAAAATCCTGGAAAGAGCACTCAACAATAGGTTGGTCAAATACCTGGAAGATTTCAACCTCATTTCAGTAAACCAATATGGCTTCCGAAAAGGCCGATCTACTGCAGACGCGGTGAGTGAGCTAAATCGCTATGTTGTGGAATGTCTTGATAGGGGTTCCAAATGTATGGGCATATTCTTAGACTGAGCTAAGGCATTTGACACGGTGTCTATTCCATTGCTCCTGGAGAAGCTGGAAGGTGTAGGAATCCGTGATAACCAGCTGGAGCTACTGCGGAGTTATATGAGTGAAAGAACACAAAGTGTAAAAATTGGAGAGCACCTTAGTACAGAGTTACATGTCACTTATGGAATTCCGAAAGGTTCTATCCTGGGAGCAACTCTATTTCTAGTGTATATAAACCAGATTTGCCAACTCGTTATACCAAACTGTAAGTTGTTGTCTTTTGCAGATTATACGGTATTGCTATTTCAGGGAGAGAGTTGGGATCAGGTTTACTCTTTTGCCCAAAATGGTTTTGACATGATAACAAAAAAGCTCTTCCAAAATATACTTACACTAAATCCTACCAAAACCTAATATGTAGCCTTTTCTCTTCGGAAACCTGGGCTTCCGAAAAGTCCTAAACATAAAATAAAAGCTCACTCTATATCATGTTTAAAGGATAACGCATTAAAATGTATTTGTCCAACTTTGGAAAGGTGCAACACTATTAAATATCTTGGTGTGACACTTGATTCACATTTGTCCTATCAACCTCACATTAACCTACTGACAGCCAGAATACGAAAATTTATTGCAGTCTTTAAAAACATACGGTACGCGGCGAATAAAGCTCAACTAAAAAAACTAAAAATTACGCATTATGCCAATCATTAATAACATATTGCATAGACTCCTGGGGTGGAGCCGCTAAGACACATCTACTTCCGTTGGAAAGAGCGCAGAGAGCTGTGCTCAAGGTAGCCTACTCCCACACATATATGTTTCCAACCACTGAACTCTACAAAGATTGCGAAGTCTTAACTGTTAGGAAACTCTACATACAAAAAGTTGTCCTTAAACAACACACAAAACGCGCTCAAACCTAACAAATAGAAGACTTAAACATAATATATTCAACACAAAACTATGTAAAACAACATTTGCACAGTGTCACACACTTTTTTTAGCAGCACATTTATATAATAAAATAAACAAGCATTCCACACTACACAACACAACTTACAGAGAATGTAAAATTAAAATTAACAATTATCTGCAGAGCTTAGAGTACCAACAAATAGAAGACCTTCTATCCACAGGCTAAACAAAACACATTACACACACACTCCCAAATTACTAACATATACATACATACATACATACACATAAACCTACTCACATACACGAACACACACACACCCATTTCAAGAGTATTGGCTGTATTTAGTTTTTATGAATTATTTTAATAAAAATATAAGTCCGAATACACATACATAACAAATTGTTTTCCTACACTTTGTTAAAGGCCGAAGCAGAGATCCCTCTGATTATTATTTACATTATTATTATTATTATTTACTAAGTATTATTTACAAGTAAATAATACTTAGTAGACTTTACAGGTTAAGGCGACAAATGTTTCTTTGTCTGTATTTAGATCTAAGTTACTTAAGAACTTGTAAAGATTTTGTTTTGGAAATAAAACATATTATTATTATTATTATTATTATCTGCAGAAGTGTAAAACTGTGTCGTAGACATCAACGCCCTCCTCCGAGAAAATATACATTGGTTAAACTTTATATGATAATAGCTGCTGCCCGTGGCTTTGCACACGTAGTATCAACATAAAAAGTAGCCTAGGTTCGTACAACAGATACAAATTTCATCAAGATCCATTCAGCCGTTTAGCTGTTAAAACGTAATATAAAGAGATAATAAGACGACTGGGACGCAACGACGAATTCAGAATGCACAGCTGATGTCGCTTGTAGTATGGAGTATGGATATCGATAGATAGATAGATAGATAGATAACACTTTATTGACTAGCACGCAGAAAAATAATGATAAACGGAAAATTTATCAATAAGGAGAGATGGATTTATCTATATATTAATACGTGAAGCAAAAACTTTGTACCCCTTTTTCCGAAAATTGCGCGGACGGAGGAGTTTGAAATTTCGCACACTTATAATTTATATAGAGTCCAGTATTTTTTTTAAATTATGCATAAAAAGAAGTACATTAAATTTAATTATGGTCGAATTTCGACCAATGGGCGACCACTAGTCTAAATAATTGTTTGACTGGCCTGTCAGCTCCATTAGTAGTAGCTTTGGCTTCTGCACTGTAGGTCTGATAACCCATTTGCTGAGAGGTTGGTACCGACCGGCAGCCAACAGTGTGTGCGTGTGTGTAACGAGAAAGAGAAATATAGAAGAAGCACGCATTAGCTGTGCGGTTAACCTACACTATTGTGTAAAGTGTGTTATATAAACGAATTCAGCGGGTTCGATTCCCTCCCAGACAAACATTTGTGCTGAACATAGGTGTTTGTTCTGTCTGGGTTTTATAAAGTACCATAAGCATAATATATTTAAAAACTAGCGACCCGCCCCGGCTTAGCACGGGTGCAATGCTGATACTAAATATGTTACCGAATGTCTTTATATACAACGTTATCTAAGAGAATAACAAAGACTAAGAGATAGAAATATACTTTGCAGACTTTTGTGTAGACCTTTTTAAGGTGTACAATACTGTAGTACCTACATTTGATCTATCTCGTAGGGTTCAGCCAGCGTTTGCAATGTAAGCGCAAAAAAATATGTTTAATTACGACACCACATTAGAAACCTCTAAAATTATCAATGTTTTCTACTATTTTATGCATGTTTTATACATATAAACCTTCCCCTTGAATTACTCTATCTATTTAAAAAAAGCGCATCAAAATCCGTTGCATAGTTTTAAAGATCTAAGCATACATCGGGACAGACAGACAGCGGGAGGCGACTTTGTTTTATACTATGTAATGATGTATCATGATCATAATGATCTTTTCTCTGGTCACCATAATACAAATTATGCTTAGTTTGAGGCCAGATGATGTTGTGTGCATTATCTATGAATCTTTATTTTATATTTTCTGTCGTGCTTCTTTAAAATATTTATAACGAATGACACTCACGGCAAAGGTTCCAGTTTGATGATGCGTACATCTTTAGTTGCGACGGCGAGCAGATGGAAGGAGCGGCCGAGGTTTGGCGCGAACGCGATGTCGTTGACGGGCTCCTGTACTGACGAGAGGCATTCCGTACGCGTCCAACGACGAGACGGCTCGCTATATCTGTAAACGATAAATATAATCGAATAATGTATACTGACCATAAATCAGGGACACTCATATGACAGTGACAGTAATGTAAGTTGTCAAAAATGATCATTTGTTTAAAAAAATAGTATTAATCATACTATAGATAAGTACCAGAAATGAAGATACACTCGCTGTTCCCACAGTTAGGCTCGCTAAATTAATAAGTCTTTTATAGGGCATTGTGTGCGCTTCTATAAAAAGTTCCCAAGGGACGTGTTAGATTTGTCGATTAGCTAATTTAAAAACGTAATTTAACAGTAACTGTCTATGAAATCATATTATAAAATATCCGATTATTTAAATGACAAAAAAGATAAGGATGAATCTGCTCCAACTCGACTCGGTATCCGTAAGAAAATTGGCAAGGATCATACAAAAATGTGTTATGCCGGATTCTTGAACTGGGGTTAGGAGAAACCGGCTCCTAGATTCACTAGCATGTAAGAAGACGATTCAAAGTGGTCCTTGTGATTTTATTAAATAAATAATGTTTATGTACTATGCTAATTCAAATAAAGTGTGGTTACAGAGTACCATAGCTTTATGACTTCTAATAAAAGAGGCTGAATTTGTCCCGTTATGTAAAGTAAGTAGTAGTCTCAACTTACTCATAAATGAAAACTTTGCCATTGCAAGCATTTGTTTTGTCTGTGTGAATGGTGGCGACAGCATTGGTTGTGTTTGGTTCGTCGCTTCCTACTGCTAACATTGGTGGGTTGTTCACTCTGAAATATGATTAAATATTTTTTGTTTTTTAAATAAAATAATACATAAGAAAAATATATGTAACTAGCTTCTGTCAGCGGCTTCGTACGCTGTTCCTAAGTTCTGTTGATCCAATCGCTACCAATCTTCACAGGATCACCCGCTATTAGGGAATGCAATCTCGATCTCGCGAGATCCCGATCACCCGAGATCTCGCCTCATTTTTCGAGATCAATCTCGAAGCAAAAAATGACGAGATCTCGGCCGAGACTGACGAGATCGAGTGGCAGTAGTCAGCGACGCGACGCGTCTATGAGTGTGGAGGATCGAGGGATATGTTTTTGCAATTTGCATACAACAGCTTGCTCACGCTGATACCAACTAGCGTTGAATACGAGAGGGCCTTTTCAGCCGCTGGCTACATAAGGACTAACATAAACGACTAACGATGAACGACTAAGTTGCCGTATATCCGACAGCTTTCTAAGCACTATTTGTTTTTTAAGAAACGATTTCCAAACTCACTCTTAATTTAGTTAGGAGTAATTTACTCGTAGTTTAGGAGTCATTTTGGAAATAGCAATTTTTGTAAAATAAAGTTTTCTCTATCTTAGTTAAAATAAGGACTTTCATTACAAATGATTTTACGGGTCTGAATTTTTCTGTTCACTAACATAAGTAAAAAACTATAAAAATAAAGACTTTTTCGTTAATTCATGTTGTATCTTACTCGTATCATAAACACTACTAAGCAGTTTCAATCACGTTTCAGTTATCTAATTAAAACAATACTTTTCGTAATCCCTCGAGATCTCGACTTATTGATCTCGTCTCGATATTGCACACCCTACTCGCTACGCCAATCTAAAGGTTTTCTAAAAATTTCATCGAAATCGGTCCCGCCGTATGTGTGTTGTTTAACATATGAGTTTGTTCTGTGTCTGGGTGTTTTTAAATATATAAGTATGTATTTAAAAATATATAAGTATTCTATCAAGTAATCTGGTCACCATAATACAAGATTAGCTTAGCTTGCTTAGTTTGGTGCTAGATGGTGTTGTGTGATTGTCCAACAAAATTTATTTATTTATTTATTTATCAATATGAATGGAAGTTAAGAATTAGTATTAGAAAAATTTAAATAGGGTCCTCAGAATGTTAACAATCATTTGAAAAATATACGCCTGTACTTACCTAGATAATGATGGGTTCCATGATAAGCAGCTGATGGAGACTTTGGTTGGGATCTCATGCTGCAGCGTCCACTGAGCGAGGTTCATAACATCTGGAGCTTCATATATTCTGAAAATAATAGGCCATGAAAATTATGTATGACATCCAATTATTTTAACTGTAGTTAATCCAAGCTTGATAGTAGACCAAACAATAGTTGTAGTAGTTGTTCCCAAGGAAGTTAAACAACCATCTGAGTAGGTCAGTGCTTGGATGGTGTAAAAGGCTAAGACCCTGTATAGTGGGAGTCCTAGACCTCTTATATATTGGTTGTTGGTATTTGGTATGGAGACAAAATGAGAAGTCCAAATTTCACTGTAGTAGTAGTGTATTTTATCGGACTTCACACTGGTACACAAAATGATGAAAAATATTATAAACTGGTATAAAAGACTAATAAAGATTGGTAATAATATATATGGTATAAAATGGTATTGTATGAGATGGTTATGAGTAACGCGATGAGTGCCGGCCCGGCAGATGGTAGCGCACTGGTTTGCTCAGGCAACTGTGTATATTTGCTTGTAAGGAAAAAATGCATAACTGATGTGTTCCGTGTAAACCCGAACAGATGAGATCAGATCTCTGTAGGGTTGTGTTAAGCTGTCAGTACAGGTTATATAAAAGTTGTTAAGCCAGGAATCTCCGTCATGGGCATCCCACTGACTCTAGGTCTAGTAAGTAGAGGTTGGAAATTCTCGCCACCATATAATGTCATTTAGTTACAAACTGCTTAATATATACATAATAAATAATGGATATTTTTATTTTATAATATTTTTCATTTATTTTTGAATGTGTCCTTCTACATAACTTCCTATTACGCCCTAAGATCCTTCTACAGTGCTGCAATGGACTAAGATTTAAGAAAGTATATTATAAAATTAAATTTTTATGACGACCCATTACCGACGCCATTTTTTTATTTTGTCACACCTGTGGTAATTTAAGAGACATCAAAGATTTGAAGGGCTGCCAGTGGACAGGTTAATATACCTAATTATGCCATCAGCGGAACAAGTCACAAGCAGAAGACCAAGGTGTTTGGGGCCAAACTTCACATCTGTGACTGAGGTCCGGGAATCAACTAGGTTTGAGCGTTTTAACCACTGCCGGAGACCCTTTTCAGAGCCTGATGCTGATGTGTCACCTTGAAAGAAGGAAATACTACATTAACTGCAAAAATTAGATAAATTGCATTTATCTTTTAGAAACAAAGTACTATACTAAATAATTTTTGGGATAGTAGGTACAAATAAAATTAAGTAGAATTTAATATAGAGCTTACAATGTCTTCAATCTGTGATTGGCCTGCCAGCTCAATTACTAATGGTAGTAGCTTTGCCTACTATGCTGTAGGTTGAAGGTTTGATTCCCTCCCAAGATAAACATTTGTGTGATGTACATAGATGTTTGTTCTGTGTCTGGGTGTTCTAAAGTATCATAAGTATGCATTTAAAAATATATATATTTCTTATCAGTCATCAGTAGGGCAATTATGGAACTCTTGATACAATCAATGTCTATCAGTTTCGATTAGCAATTGGCATCAATGTCTATCAATTTAGCAATAGGCATTATTTCAATCAATCATATACAATGTATTTAAATGCTTAGCGCTAAACATGCTAAACATGGTTCCTACCACAATCGTACATTGTAAATTGGTTGAGTTATAGTTTGACACCAACATCACATTGTAACTAGCAGCAAGTCACAGCAATCTGTAATACCAATTCATACAATAGTAACTGAAAGCTATTAGTATCAAAGTTCCATAATCGCCCCACTGGTCACCATAATACAAGCTATGCTTTGTTTGGGGCTAGATGGTGTTGTGTGCATTGTCCACCAATATTTATTATCAAATCTTAGGAAAATCCAATAAAATTGTAGCTCTCTTGATAGTTTTCTAGACATTTTTTCACGCATTACAACACCGAAATTATGTAAGGTTAATAAAAATACCAACCAACTTCCTCCCATATGGCAGCGGTGCGATCGAAAGAGCATGTAGCTATGACCTGCCCGAACTCAGGGTGTGCCCATGTGACCTTCCACACAGAGCCGTGATGAGCCTTCCAGCTGCCTGTCATCCGCCAGCCACCATTCCCATCGGAGTCCCATATCTAGGCACAAATCTTAAATCAGATCACGGCATTCAATACCATGGAATGATTATTATTCTCTTCTTCTCAGCGCTTTTTCTTTATAATGAGCATAAAATAGTGATTATCAACTCTGTTTTTAAGATTTAAAACAAAACACCTAACAAATAGCGCGAAAACCATCCAACCGGCGTAGTAGTGAAGTCATTAATTTAATTCCTATTTAATTTTGAGAGAAATAAATACGTCTTATATATTTGTGCTTATAGAGATGAAGAACCTAGTTATGTTGATGTTGTAAGAGGCAAGGTATGGTAAGTTGCATGCAATAGTTAGGATATAAACGGAAGAAGACCGGTGGGATAAAAACCTTAACGTATTGGTCGCTCGAACATGTGGCCATTCTCTCCCCGTAGAAGTCGTACGCAACATCGTGGATGAGGTCCTTATGGTCGGCGAATATAGTTTGTGACTCAAACAAATTTGAAGCGGTAAGATCGTTCATTTTATTGATAAACAACGCGAAATTAAACTCTTCTACAACTGTTTCGATTTCAACAAACAAACAAAACAACAACTTCTACCACATGATCATGACATTGACATTGACAACACAATAATTAAGAACTGTAAAGGCCCCAGTACACAATGGCCCATTCTGGCCCACTACAGGCCATCGCCATTGTGTACATGGGGTAATGGTATATGATGGCGGACAATTGACAATCGTGGCGCGCAATCGGGGAGTTGTCGGTTTTTTGGGCACACTTCAAAGGAATCGTGGCGTAGCGTGGCCTGTGGTGTTCACACAATCGGCCATTGTTTAGTTCGTCACCGACCGCTGACCGGGATAGTGCACTTTTTTGTTGCGTGCTAGAACTAGAATTTTTGATCGCCCAAAATGTCAGTATCGTGGAGCAATGAAGAAACTTTCAAGTTTATTGATTTATAAAAATCTGAGCCCGCAATTCGGGACTCAAATAATGCACTGCACAAGGATAAGAACAAGGTATGTTTATACTATTTTAATGTTGATAGAAATTATGTATACTATCTATACTTCTATACTAATATTATAAAGAGGAAGTACTTAAATTGTTTGTTGGAATTGAATAGGCTCCAAAACTAATGCACTGGTTTGATAAATTCTTTTAGCATTAGAATCCTACATTATCCCGGATGAACATAGGCGATAAAAGAGCGATGTTTTCAGGTGAATGATGCATAGAATCGCATTGCAGACTCCCTGCAAATTCCTGTTTCGGAACTTAAAAAAAAGAAAGAGACATTGATGTCAGCATTTCGGATGCATTTCAAAAAAAAAAACAAGATTCGATCCGATCTGGTATGGGAGAAGAAGAAATTTACAAGCCAATTTGGGTTTTTATGATGCTATGGAGGCATTTTTAAAAGGAAAATATACATGCAAAAGTATTATATCGACAGTTGAACAAAGGGTAAGTAAAACAAATAAATAGTTTCCAATATTTTTTATACATATAGTAAGTACAAACGAGTAAATACACTCGTTTTTATTTCCACAAATTTAATTATAAACTAATTAAATTATGCATCATAGGCCCTACCACTGCATAGTCGACTTTGATGGATGTAATTCATAAAATTTGATCTTATTTGCGTAACATTAATAGGAGCCCGACGAGGTACAGATTGTAATGGTAATAGATTTTCTTCATGGTTTACTCTCATACCTACATTGATTAATTCACCATTCCTATCATAGCTGTCAGTACTGCCTGGTGGAGTATAAATATTGCGAGATGATTTGCTCTTTCTTAAAAAATTGTGTAGTAATAAACAGCTGTGGGTTATAATATAAGTTTTAACGACATATAATGGAATAGGTCTTTTAAATTATCTAAAAACTGACGGTAATATCCCGAAAGTATTCTCTACGACCGCACGAGAACGTGATAGTTGTTGATTGAACATTCTTTCTGGGGTACCTAACAGATGATGTCCAGAAAAGGGCTTCATAATATGAGTACTAAGAGCAAAAGCGCCATCACCCAGAAAAACATAAGGCATATTAGTATTACTTCCAGGAAGTGGACAACTAGGTGGTAAATTAAGGGTCCCATCACATATTTTTTTCCACAAATTGCTTTGATTTAAAACACCTCCATCACTAATTCTCCCTTGGCTTCCTATGTCAGCAAACACAAAACAGTAATCACTATCTACTAGGGCTAATAAAACGATGCTGAAACTTCCTTTGTAATTAAAGTATTCAGATCCAGTATGGGCTGGTGCTAATATGGTAATATGCTTCCCATCTATCGCGTCAAGGCAATGGGGAAAATGAATCCTTCCGTTTTAAATTAAATTAAATTAAATTAAATTAAAGTTTTGGTCAGCCATTCTTCAGGACTTGTGGGAATCTGAAAAAATAAATAATATTTATTTTTCAGGCAGGCATTGGAGAACAGACAGAACAAGAAACGGAAACTCCAAGTGATGCTAGAAGCAACACAGAAACAAAGGACATGAATATTAAGATACCTGTACAGAGGAGACGTTCAGTTAAGCCACCTGAGTTAGAAAAAGCAGATAAGGAAATGTCAAAGGCTTTTAATACGTTAAACCAGGCTATTCTCAATAAAGACCAACAAAATAAAATAGAGGACGACTGTGACTTGTATGGGAGGCTTCTTGCTAACAAACTCAGAAAATATTCAGATAATGAGAGACAAGAAATAATGTACGATATTGATGGATTACTATTAAAACGGCGTCGCAATTGTAGTCCTCAGTACGTGTCTTCATCTGCACAAATCATTATAAGTAAACGTCCGTCTTCTTCAGCCACCAGTTATTCTTGTCCATCACCGTCGTCACCTTGGATCAATCGCCCCTCATCATCAACGTCTTCAAATCATTCTCAATATAAAAGCCAAATCCCTTCTAAGCAAACTTATATAATTACTTCTCCTATACAAAGCCCATCACCTATTCCACCTACGCAAACTCCATCCCCTATTCCACCTACTGAACTCCCTATTGCCTCATGCACACAAGAAGCAATTTATCAATCCCCCAACAGAATCCATACACCTGGCCCTACGATCCATATACCTGAGGAATCCATGCAAATAATTTCTGACGAATTTTATTCTCAGACACAGAGTCAGTCTCAAAATATTTTGGCTGATGCTTATGCAAGAGCTTTGAATAACGATTGTTTAAATAACCAATAAAAAAATGTAGTGGGGAAATAATTATTGAATAATTTTTTTAAAGTTTATACAAATGTTTTATTAACTCACCTTAATCATGTCCTTTAGCACTTGGTTCAGAGCCAAACATACTTCAGGAATAATTCTAGATATGAGTGTACTTGCTATTTTAAATAGGTAGTGCAGGCTCCTATAACTGTCTCCAGTCGCAAGAAATCGCAATGTTAATGCCAATCTTATATTTGGAGGTATTGCTTCTCGCCAATATGTATCCTTTTTGCAATAATTGGCGATATTTTTTGCAATATATATTCGAAATCACTAGATGACATACGAACAAAGTTATCGAATTCCCTTTTGGTTCTGCAACAAGGTCGCTTAACAGATTGTCCATGGTTTGCCTGAAAACGGTAAAAAATTCTTAGTCATGCGTTAACATTCTAAATATAATATCCTAACCTAAGTACCTACCACATTAAAAAATCTACGTACCTTGTCCTGTTACGATGAATGGTCAGCATCCACCATCACCTTTTGCGTCATTTCTTTTTTACAACTTTGTGACGGTACACACTTCTGTAATACTTGTAAACAGTATATAAATAAATAGCCGCAGCCGTAATTACTTCCAGATACTGCCAGGCAGCAATGAGACATGCGCCACTGTGTGAACACCAAGTGATCGTGGCCTACAGTTGTGCATTGCAAAGCGTGGCCCATCACAGGCCATTGTGTACTGGGGCCTTAACTGTCGGTAAAAGTAAAAAGTTGTTTATAGCATCATCGTTTGTAATGAATTTTCTTCCAAGACCACGAAACACAACACAAATGATTGATTGTGTCTTCTTTCTCCTCTTAGCGCGCCCTAAGTTTATTATACTAGTAGGTATAAGTACTATATTTGCCCAATCCCTTACATAACACAAACAAACTGTAGAGGGAGCCCTGAAAACTTTATAGACTTGGTGTTTTGCAATCTCTGAAACGCAAGATGTGTTGGTTCGATTCTGGCTGCATGACAACTGCTTACAAAATCTACAATGAACTATATTTCTTATATAAGAGTCGTCTAGTTTCAAATGCGGCAATCTGTGCTCTTTGTCCAAAATGAATTATTGATACCTATGGTAATAAAGATAATTTTGAATAAATCCATCTCAGTAGTATCAAATGCGTCAACCTGTCACTGAAAATGCTGAATGAAATCATAGGTTAGAATCAAATCCGGCGATCTGTAAGACCTTAATTTCAAACCCGGCTATCTTCAGCGGCCGACCAATCAGAAGCGAGAGTTCTTTAGCGTCATGCATGGCTAACGGAATATTCTGTGCTAATGGTGTGCTGTGTTTTTTATTGCATTATAAGGGTTTTTGTCACTAAAACTAATACAAAACCTATAAAAAAAGTATCATGGAAGATCACCCAAACCCTGTGACCAACAGCTTTTTACGGAAACGCAAAAAAGACACCGAAATTTGAACTAGAACTTTGAAACCAGCCAAGAAAATGAAGTACTTATGACCGTAGGGGTGTCACTTCTTGCTGTGGCGGTTGAAAGAAAGAATCTACACAAAAACAAACAAAATTCAATGACATTAAAATACTGTTCCATTGAACCAGTGAATCGAAGAGCAGGGTTTCAAGGAATAAAACAAACCACTAAGAAATAATAAGAAAAAAGGTAAATGTCCCAATATGCCAGTTTTTTTTTAATTTGGCGTAGGTAAATCATGAACAGATTTTATCACGTTGGAGATATTTAATCTAATATAAATATTATTTATGCAATAAGCAATATGTTTCTTATTTAATGCGCTTCCTGGAGACAGATACAAAATTTAACACTTTCGGTCACTATTAAGTGGCTATTAACTCGTTATTTGTAAGAATAAACGAAATTTTAAAAATATGTTCTGTATGCTGAATATTTTGTCTTCAAGTTCCTCGTTTAAAATTGTTTCTAAAATTGTTGTTAATTCGGTAATTTAATTTTGTATTCAACACGAAAATTGGAAATAATTTATCATCTTCTCCTAAAGTTAGCATCACTTAAATTTGCGGTTTGCACTAATAAATAGATATTTTAATAGGTAAATGATTCCTCGTTAAATACTTTTCAAATTGCCTACTTGTATTTTTTCCCAATAAAACTTCGAGAAATTTGAGTGAGTTTTGGTGTGGCTGGTAATGCGCGGGCGCGGACGTCAGTGCGCCCCCAACTCTCGGACGTGGAACCCGTGTCGCTCGCATCCGCACCGGCCGGCCGGCTGCCGATGCACAATCTCGTGGTTTCTTCTAAAAGTACTTAGTTGTGTTATTTTGTTTTATTTTATTGTGAAAAGAGGCTTTGTGTTATCAAGATACCTACCCTACCTCTTTAGTTATATTACCTTTAGTTTGTAGAAGACTTAGTTATACTAGTATTGATTGTGATTTCTGAAACATTTCTCTCAATTACCAACTGCGAAAAGACGCTTCGATTGCCTAGATTAGAGTTGGTACCTTCTACTTCCTTGTGTTTTATCTATATACCTACGTGCCTAAAAAATGCCGAAGTTCAAACAAGTGAAACGACAAAGGCGTCAAAACGCAGAAAGATTGAATAAATTTATGTAAGTACATACCTATCTACCTAATTATTGCTATTTTCATCATCCATACTGCCAAACTTTATCATACATAATATCCATAGGTAGGTAGGTACTTACTAATATTATCAAATGTGTCTCTGTTTGTCTGTTTACCTGCTTGTTTACTAAGTTACGATTAGGTAGGACCTACCTACTACAGACTGACTACTTGATTTATCTGATCACCTGCTCACTTACTTACAATGTAGGTAAATACCACAGTAGTTACTTACAAGTACCTACCTAAGTACACAATAAACACAGGTAAGTAGCTGAATAACCTAAAATAATTATTTGTTGTAGGTAGACGAACGCGAAAAGAAGAATTATTTGGAACATGCTCTAATAACGGACAAAATAAAAATACAACATCCCAATTGAATGTGGATGAAAACGAATAAGTACCTACCTCAGAATAAATAGGTACCTATCTATTTACTATACCTACCATAATACTTACGGTAAGTACCCAGATACTTCAATTTCGATGGTAGGTACCTACCTACCTGCCTGTCTACCTAAGTACCTAAATACTTATTTTGATAATCTGTCGGTCTGCAAATTTATCAAGAAAAAATCACGTATTAGATAAATACCTACTAGTACCTAGGTAGGTAAATCAAACAACTAATCAAAATAAATCTACAATGTTTTGTTTGATCAATAATCGAATCATCGCTGCGAGTAGGTAGATACTTCGTCATCGGCGTGCGAAGAAAAATGAACTGTATCTCGCTTGGGTGTGGATCATAATGGAAACACCTAAACGCCTGCTTTGGTATTTAAAATTGCAATGTAGTGTAGCGCATAAAAAATACAGACACGACACTACACGAACGCAAGGGTTGCCGTGTAATATTTTCTGATTGCAGAATTATTTTACATGATTAGGTACATGCTTTATTTTGTAAGTCGACTTTATTAGAATATTTACCTGCCTAAATAATTATAATAAAAAGTTTTTTTTGCAGGAGATCGTTGGAGGTTACTGTCACAAAATAATAAAATAAGTAATGATGAGCAAGTGATTGACATAATCAATAATGAGTAAGTAGATTATATATAAATATAATAATACCACGTTTTATGCTATATTATACAAAGTGTTTTTTTAATAAAACGATGTTGGTGTCAATTATGACATTTTTCATGTAGATAAAAAAAATGGCATCCATTTCAAAATCTAAAGAGGTACATTTTAATTTAAAAAAAATGTACCGACGCACATTTGATTTTTATAAAATGATCCTTCTTATAAACTATGATATTTAGACGTTTGTTTGTTTGTTACTTACGCAATCACAACGATGCTAAAGAAATTAAACTTCAAAAAAATACATGTTTGCGATTCACACGTAGTAGAAATGAAACCTTCAAAAAACAAACTTATAATACGTACACGTATACAAAACACCACGGTTGTTGTGATGCCTTTTCTCAAGCTTTGTACTACGCATGCGCGCACAAACACGTAATAATAAACACGAATAATGTTTCCTATCTCATTTTCTCCCACGTTAAATCTTATGAATTTATGTGTCTGTCTGTTTTTACTGTCGCTTTTTCGTTTCATCGACTTTCAAATCACAACGATGCTAAAGAAGTTTTCACTTCAAAATATATCTTGCCTATTCAATTCATGATAAATTTATATTTTTTCAGGATGATTGAAGAGCGCTCAGGATCACCTTCACGAGTCATCGAAACAAGTAACAACGAAACCTTTGACGATAATGAAGAGGTCGGTATTATAATATTATAAGGCAAACTCGAGGTCGAGATTAGGCTTGTATACAATAACTTATATATGGCTTGAGTTTCTAATGTGGTTCAGATAGCTTAGTTTTATATTTTTTTTGCAGTTACAAATTTCATACGAGAATGAAACAGAAAACAAGACAGTGACGAGAAGAAGAGGGATAATCGACGTCAGCTATTTTTTATCAGAGCTTAAACGCATATCTACTCATGGACCGCTCAGATGCAGCATCACTGAACTCAATTTGATTTCAGAAACACAAAATGGTCTGCAATCAAAATTTAAATTTAAATGTCGTCTCTGCAATAAAAAAAATGTTATAGCAGGTGATAACTGTAGTGACAATTATTTGCCCATTAATACATGCGCCGTTGCTGGTGCAATGGCAATTGGCGGGGGTCAATCTCAATTGGTAGAGTTTTTTTCGGCTCTTAACCTGCCTGTTATATCTGAAAAGATATTATATGCAAAAAACCATGACATTGTCCGTCAGAAATGGGAGGATGTTTCTGTTGATGCAATGAAAGAGGCTGCTGAAAACGAAGACTATTTGCGATTTATAAGGACAGGGTCAATAATAATGGCATTCCAATCGTCGATGTCATTGCGGACGGTTGCTGGTCTAAACGTAGTTATAAAAACAATTATAATACTCTTACATACAAAATTCAGGAAAGGTTTGCCACTTGTAAACTATCCTTAATGTTGTATGAAATTATGTATAAATTGCCTCGCCATCATTTGTTTGTAATTTTGTTTGATTATAAAAAAGTTTAAATAAAGTTTATTACGTGTCAAACAGATTTTTTTTGTACCCTCAACCATAACCACCTAATAATTTGACGACCTCTGTGGCGCAGTGGGCTTAGAACCGGCTGAGACGCAGAAGGTTGCGGGTTCGATTCCCGCCGCGGGATAAATGTTTGTATGATCTGCAAGTATTTGTCTCGGGTCTGGGTGTTTCTATGTATAATATGTATGTATTTACAAAAAAAAAGTACATAAGTAGTGTATCAGTCATGTGGTACCCATAACACAAGCTCTGCTTACTTTGGGGCCAGATGATGCTGTGTGAAATGTCCGGGACTATTTATTTATTTAATTAAAAAAAATACATGAGTAATATATTTTCCTGACTAGTGAGGTTGCTACTTTTACTTCTGACATAGACAGGAATTTACATGTTACCTAACCTTAGAGGATTCAAAGTATAATCAATAATCTAAGTAGTTTAGTAAACAATTATTTATTTCAGGTCCAGAATTACTTTAGATTGATGTCTACATTATCCACTCGTATAATCAGTAGGTATATTTAATTTTAAAATGCAAAAATACTTATTATAAGCATAACTTATCAAAGTCAGTCAAAAATACAGTAAGTAAGTAAGTAACTAAATAGTTATCAACTCACAACTTACCGAGCTACTTAGTTTTAATTTTACCGGCCGTGTCTGTTACATTTCTAGGGTTATGTTTTTACAAATGAAATCTCAGAATAAGTAGACGCACAGAATAAGGACGCTCTACGACGGCGACGCGCGGCACCGGCTCGCCAGGCAACGCCACCTACGGCGTAATTTTGTCAACTTTCTCGGCCGTTTCTGTCTTTATTTTGGGTACTGGAAGCGCCTTAATGATTTTTTTTATTCAATCCTTTAGTAAGTACATATTAATATAATGAATCGTAAGAATGGGTACATACCTATAGGCAATTAATTAGTATAGGTACTTAAGTATAATTTGTGATAACCCTTATTTTAGGAGCAGATGTTTGGGATCAAACACGGTTATCTGCACCGTGTTCAGTTACAAAAGCGGCATTCTGTAAAATTTGGTTTTAAAGTTGGCAATCTGTAAAATTCAAACTGAATTTGTGACTCTTGCAGATTAAATAAAGCTAAAATATGGCTTTTACTAGTTCTGTTACTTATCTAAGATTGTATTTGAATTAGTTTTGTAATGGCAAGGATAATGCAAAGAAAATAGGACGTTTTTTTTAATTTACTTACCAACATTTTTGAAAGTCAGATTGCCGGTTTTGAAACCAGACGACTCATAAGACTGTGGTAACCGACACAGGGAATCCTACATTTAAAATGTGTACAAAAAAAATAACTTTATAAACTAAGTTAATTTATTAAAATCACACCTCATCAACAATAACAACATGAAAACTCATTCATTACATAGGTAGGTACATATCAGTTACGCACATTTTACAACATTAATTTCATAAAATAATTATTATTGTCCTTATAAGTATGTACATTGTTTAGTGATGTAGATATGGCACCATTATAAAAATGCTTAGAAAATTGGGGCACTGTTACAAAAAATAATTAATTGAATACCTACACACCATACATTTAAATACCAACAAAATAACTTGTACTCAGTGTTTGACACGCAAAAAAACAATTCCCATGATGAGATTCTATGCTTATTACCAAATAAAAATAAAGCCCACTATTTATCATTTAAGATTTTAGATCTCATTTTAAAACATTTATAATGAATTGTGTCGTGTTTTCAGCTGATCAATCTCCAAGGCGAGTTTTCTGTTAGTTTCCAACAAT
The DNA here is from genome assembly GCA_948098915.1 of Lampropteryx suffumata. Classification (NCBI taxonomy): domain Eukaryota; kingdom Metazoa; phylum Arthropoda; class Insecta; order Lepidoptera; family Geometridae; genus Lampropteryx; species Lampropteryx suffumata. Next base: position 1,949,789 of record OX402552.1, read on the forward strand.
GCATTTTGGTTGTTCATCAACATGTTCACTTGTCCATTCATGTTAGATAATTGCTTTTCCAAATAAAGTTTCTGTTTAGTCAAGGCCATCATAATATGGAGGAAGTAATTACGGTTGTCGTCTGCCACATCTGTTACAGCCAGTTTTATGAAATCCTTCAACTCTTCAAAAGTTTTAGTATCAATACTAGAGGTGCATGGATTAGACTGTTTTAAACTTGTTACATTGACATTCGAGCCCTGACCCTCATCACCTATACCATTGGTGATCAAAGGAGAGGTAAAGGCAAAGTTCTCAGCCACCCTGTTGTTCAACGGAGTAGAAACCTTACTAATATTCTTTTCCGCGTCTAGCTGACGATACCTTGCTTCATGTCTATCACTTTTTCTTTCAAACTCAGAGGTCCTACTACCATAATCATCTAAATCATTATTTGAGTTATCTAAGCCCATCATGACAAGAAAGGAGTCTGCTTTGTTATCTGATTCTGGTGTGGAAACTCTTAATGTATTTTTAGGTGGGGTATCGCTCACGAAGAACATATCTGATGTTCTAGTCTTAGCAGGAGAGGTTACTTTTGGTGAAAGATTTTCTGTATCTTCTCTCAGGCTGATGTCTGCCGATAAAAGCTTCTTTCGTACTGGCTGGAAGGCAACTCTGTGGACTTCTTCATCGTGACCTTTCAGTTCTTTAAAAGGATTGCTTAAATCTCTCAAATCATAGACTAATACAAATCCATGTTTTGTACCTAGCGCAACTTGATTTTCAAGATTGATAGCTAGAGATGTTAAGGTATATGAAGTTTTAATAATTGAGACTACATTTTGTAGCCTTACATCATAAACATGCATCATCTTATCAAATCCAGTGGACAGCATGACATCTCGGTTCACAAGAGAGAATGCTATGTCACTGACAGGGGAAGCATGTATATTCTCAAAGAATACTTTGTCTTTGTTTGTAGTAATATCCCGAAGCACAACATGCCCTTCATCAGTGGCTAGACCGAGTAGTGATCTTGATTCATGATGGAATTTCATTGATGAAATACTTCGAGAGTGCAACAGTTTGACGGTCAATACTGGAATGTTTGAGACAAGGCCATAGATCACAGTGTCTCCATTTTGCATAGTGGCAGCAAGGCTTGTATTCTTGGCATTATAACTTAGGTAGTTAACACTGCACTGTTGTGACGGTGTAGGGAATGTTTTTGTGATGGTTTTGTTCTTGGTGTCCCATATCATAACATTGCCATTTCTAGTGCCGATAGCTACGTTGCGGTGGCCGTCACGATGGAAGCTGGCTGACCATGTATCTTTGATAGGAATATGTTGTAAGCTTCGAATGTCGTGATCTGCGGCACTCAAGATTTCAATGATCCCTTTTGAATTGACCTAAAATAAACAATCAATCAGATATCAAGAGGAATTGGGTCATTGGTTGGGAACAATGCACGTCTTGGCAGTTGCGAGGCTAAGCCGTAGGAAGTAATATAAGACGAAACCAAATGATGATGTATTTAGTTAAATATTTTATTGGGTGGGAAGCTTTATTATTAAAATGTACCTGCAGGATGTATTTGCCATCATCACTCCACGAAATATCTCTAAGGATTCCATCGTAACAGCCGTAAGATTTTTTCAAATCCCAACAGTTGGTGTCGTACAACAATAGCCGCGAACTAACTGATGAGAAATACATTTATAAAGAGTTGATCCCTAACGGCAAATGCGACTTCAGTGTTTAGGTATTCACATCAATTAAATTTCACGGCATTTTAATTTTAATTAATTTTCAAACGCTAAATGAAAGGAGAGAGAAAGAAAAGCAAAATCAAACATCCACAAACAAAATAAGTTTATTTTTATTTTGAGTTGTCATATCAATCAGTCAATCAGACTTCGCACTTGACATAATGTGAAAGATGTTTGACATTCTTCGCTCTTCTAAATTAAATATTTTTTCTAGTGCTCTTACATGTTTTATTCAGTAATCTTAGCGGAATTTTAAACAATAAATAGTGATATCATAGCTCAACTCAAGTATGGACAATTGAATTATAAGTGTACTATGGTGCAATGTGATTTGAACGACGAGGAATCCCTAGATAGTTCTAGACGGCCATTCCGCGATCACGTTTAGAATAGACAAAAGACGACCGACATTCGACTAAAACTTTATAATTAAACAATCACTTGAACCTGGCAAATTTGTCTTCATTATGACACATGCCAATAACGAAGAAAGTTGTTTGACATCACAATGACATTCAAAATAATTACCCTTAGTCTATACATATACAAATATTTATAAACACAAATAGACATACTCTTTAAGGGCACTATTTTCATTAGCGATTGTTCCCTATACTGTCTTTAAACAACTCCTGTTGTCCAGAGGGCTTAGTTATAAGGCGGATGCAGCTCGCCGCTGGATGGTAGAGCATCTTGGCGTATGCGATCTCGGTCTCGGTATTGAAATCAGGGCTTGGCTTTAGTATCTGGATACAGGAATTGGAGGGTGAAAATGATCAAATCTGGTAGGGTTTTGCTTCCTGATTACATATTTACCACTTTTAACTTGCGCCCCCCCCCCTCCTGTTTCCCCTCCCCCTCCCCCCCTTTTCCTGTATCTAGATACTAAAGTTTAACCGAAATCAGGATCTGGGTCATACTGATCATAACATCCAGCATCCATGCATTGATTATATGTATAAGCAAGGACCGTTAATGACGATCGTGTCAACGTTTTGCACTAATCATTTTACGTCGCGTTGACGCTTCCTGATCAGAAAGTCTAACTTTTAAGTTGCCTAATTAGTTCTGTGTTCGGGTGTTTTATATTATAGTATCACAGTGTAGGTACCTATTTAAAAGTATATAAAAAATATATCAATCATCCAGATGATACAAGCTAAAATACAAGCTATGTTATTACGACCTCTATGTTATTACGACCATCGGCTGACTTAAATATATTTATGACAAAACTTGAACACTGTCTGGACAGGATTACAAAAAATAATAATAAGACTATAATTTTATGTGGTGACTTCAATATTCACTTTCCAACTGTTCTGCAATCGAAACATCTTTTATCAGATATCGTTGACAGTTTCTTGCTGAAACGACTTATATATGATTACACTAGAGTAACAAAAGCATGTAAATCATGTATTGATAACATTTTATACTGACTCCGACATGGTTTCAGGTGTCAGGGTGTTGCAAGGTATTAAGTCTGATCATTACGCTCAGATAGCTGACATTGCAATCAATGTGGACTATGCCAGAGCCAACCAAACGTCGCATTAGAAAAGTAAATGAACATAATCTTAGGAGTTTAAAAAATAATCTGATCATATTGTCACAAAGCCATCAACCCATTATAGATTACAAAGCTTATTTCCAAGGTTTCGTTGAACAAATGGACGAAGCAATCCCTGTAACTGAGATTACATCTAAAAATAGACATGACAATTTTAAAAACTGGGCCACAAAAGGCATTCTTATTTCTAGAAAAAGGTTATTTAACTTATACGCTCTGCTTAAGGAAGACGGAACTGAAGTGTTGAGACCTCTAGTAACCAAATATAGTAAAATTTACAAAAATGTCTGCTTGGAAGCCAAAAAGATTCACCTCTCCAAAAAAATAGAAAACGCTGATAATAAAATCAAATGTGCCTGGCAAATTATTAAGGAACAAACTGGTAAAAAAAACAACTGTGATATAAAATGTGATAAAATCTTAAATTATAATGACGAATTTATTTATGATCATAAGGAAATCTCTGACTTTTTAAATAACTATGTTGCTGTACCAGTTGAACTGACCCATAATCTCAAATGCTCACTTGTAGAATCACAACGGTACCTTAATGAGTTTATTGGTTCTCAGTCAATAACATGCTACTTAATGTGGATAAAACAAATGTAATAGAGTTCGCACTAGGTTCTAGAATAGATAAAAGCACTCCGGATTATATTCAAGAAATCCTAGATAACTTTAATATCTCACCGACTAACAATGTCAAATTCCTGGGTGTAACTTTAGATAGTAAGTTGACATGGTCTAATCACTTAGATGAAGTTGCAAAAAAATTGTTTTCTGCAACGTATGCTGTTAAAAAAAATAAGGAACTAGGAGGTGAAAAAGCCGCTACAGACGTGTACTTTGCATATTTCCACTCTATTATGTCATATGGAATCTTATTTTGGGGTACAGCGGCTGATGCTGCTAGAGTATTTATTCTGCAAAAGCGAGCTGTGAGATATATATTAGGTTTAAAATAAATGGACTCATGTAGACAGCGATTTAAAGAATTAGGCATAATGACAATGACTGGTGAATACATCTATCAAAATTTATTACATGTTAGAGAAAACCTAGGCAATATGAGGTCTAAGAAGGACGTACACAATATTAATACTAGGTATAGGGATCAACTTGTTGTACCTATGACACGACTTGCAAAAGTTTTGAAAAGTTATTATTGTACCGCAATCAAATTGTACAATAACATACCAGTACAAATAACAAATATGACAGACGCCCACTTAAAAAAGTATGTAAAAAATCAATTAATACATAAGAGTTATTATAAAATGGATGAAGTTTTTGCGGATAAAAAAATGTTTACTTTTAATAAATGATTCTTGTCTTTTGTTGTGTGTACCTAGGTTAAGGTTAGGTTAGAATATCTAGTTTTATCAGTGTTTCAATGTGATACTTGTTAGGTAGGTATTTATAAGTGAACCTTAATATATACATGACGATGCTTTTGCTGATAAATAATTATGTATGGAAAATTACACTCACATAATTACTTAATTAGATACACTTATATATTATAACTATTGTAAGACATGTCTAAGAACATTGTATTATGTCTAAAGATGAATAAATGAATTGAATTGTGGCGCAGTGGGCCAAGGCCCGGCTGAGACGCAGAATGTTGTCGGTTCGATTCCTGCCGCAGGACTAATGTTTATACGATCTGCTAATATTTGTTTCAGGTCAGGGTATTTGTTTCTATGTATAATATACATCTATGTATATCATGTATGTGCTTATTATAAGTAATACCTAAAAAGTATACCTACAATGTTTTGTAGTAAAGGTAAACCCTATAATATTATGTAGTACCTATATTATCAGTCACGTGGTACCCGTAGCACTCTGCTTATTTTGGGGCCAGGTGATGCGGTGTGAAATGATTATGTCCGGCATTATTTATTTATTTATGCTTAGAGCGCGATGTTTGCTTCGCAAGACGACTAAAAATAGTCTTCTACAGTTATGCAATTAGCACACTAAGAACAATGATAGTTCAAGATGTAGACTGATGCAAAATTTGTTGATCCATTCAAACTTGCAGAACTTCTTTACATAGATAAAGGTTGTCGAACTTCGAATCCATGTTCATCTTTGCAAAACACTCTAGAAAGACACCTCCATCTGACATGCATGACACTGACAGACTGATATGACGTGTCCCTTCTCTCCGCTGCCACTCATCACCCCTCTTGCGCCCGCCCGCGGTATACATAATTTGTTGGTTGGAGTTTTGTCGGCGTTTTTTTGTAGCTATCGAATAGAAAATGTAAGATTTTATATTGAGCTCATTATCCTATCCATAAAATCAGCATAACTTTCTCAACCCAACCTAAAGGTCCTTATAAAGTACAGCAGCATCGCCATGTACTTATACGGATTACACTGTGTCATAACTCGTTTTAACTTGTTTTTCTGTAATTTTAGTGCCTACTACTATCAACATGATCACCGACATTCAACTGGCTGTGTTCTCCAACATTTTGGGAGTCTCCATCTTCCTACTAGTTATTCTGTACCACTACATAAGCGCAAACAGCACAAAATAGAATATGGTATGTGTTTACCGTAAAATAATCACTATCGATCAGACATTGTAATCAGGCAGTGTTTAACTTCCCTTAGCTATGCAGAAGTATGTTAGCCAGCGTGATCGTGTGGCCAACTTTTACAAAGGAGGTTCTGGGTTTGATCAGGCAGAAACCTTCATGGCCTACCAAGTTTATAGCACTAGCCAAAACTTATAGTTTAACATGCCGAGGATGGGCTTGACTTTAGTTGTGCGTCGCAGGAATTGGAGGGTGAAAAGACTCACATCTGGTAGGGTTTTGCTTCCTGATTACATTTTACCACTAATAACACTAGGTTATTTTTAGTTTACAAAAAATAATAAAACATTTTTAACCTCACAAATCAGATAAATTAGATAAAACTACGTAAAAATTGACAGATAATAATCAACTTCGTCGTATTTCTTGTCTATGGTTTAATATGTTGTGTGCAGAATTGATGTGAACGAAACGTAAAATCCTGTCAGTGATTTTGTTATGGCTTCTTTCGACGACTTTGGCTTATCTTCACTTCACTTGGCTACTTATCACCTATCACTAGGTAGGTTATGTTGGAATATAGAAAAAAAAACGCGCAAGGCGAGCGAAGCGTGCCGCAGCGCCAGAAAATAATACAAGGTCATGGTATATCTCACTTGGTTACTTATCACCTATCACTAGGTAGGTTATGTTGGAATAAGAAAAAAAACCCGCAAGGCGAGCGAAGCGTGCCGCGGCAGCGGCCGCCGCAGCGCCAGAAAATAATACAAGGTCACGGTATATCTCACTTGGTTACTTATCACCTATCACTAGGTAGGTTATGTTGGAATATAGAAAAAAACGCGGAAGGCGAGCGAAGCGTGCCGCGGCAGCGGCCGCCGCAGCGCCAGAAAATAATACAAGGTCACGGTATATCTCACTTGGTTACTTATCACCTATCACTAGGTAGGTTATGTTGGAATATAGAAAAAAACGCGCAAGGCGAGCGAAGCGTGCCGCGGCAGCGGCCGCCGCAGCGCCAGAAAATAATACAAGGTCACGGTATATCTCACTTGGTTACTTATCACCTATTACTAGGTAGGTTATGTTGGAATATAGAAAAAAACGCGCAAGGCGAGCGAAGCGTGCCGCGGTAGCGGCCGCCGCAGCGCCAGAAAATAATACAAGGTCACGGTATATCTGATCTTTGTTATATTTGTTGTCTGTGATATATCATGTTGTGCAAAGTTGATGCGAACGAAACGTAAAAAACCTGTCATGTGTCACTGTAACCAAATCAAATCAAAACCGCGCCAAATCTCGCGATAGGTTACAAATGTTTTTTTTTCTCATTTGTGCATCAACCTTTATCTTGGGAGCTTTACCAGGGGTGAGGTGGACCTCTCCCTCCCCCTCCTTGGTAATTTAAACTAGATTTGTATCAATAATTTTTTTGAGGTTAGGTTAAATTTATTCAAATATCTCGAGAACGGGGAAATACCTAGTATGGGGGTGGTAACAGGGGGTAGGGAGGGTCCCCCCCCTCCCGCCCCCATTTTTTTTTTTTTAATTGGCTTGCGACGCACTACTAAAGTTTAACCAAATTTGTAAATAAATTAACTCTTGATGAGCTCTGTAATGCAGTGGACCAAGGCCCGGCTGAGACTACATAGGTTGCTGGTTCTATTTCCGCTGAAAGACAAATATTTGTATGATCTGCAAGTATTTTTCTCTGGTCTCTAGATGTATAATGTATAATATGTATGTGTTCACAAATGAAATAAAAAAATAATTATCAGTCATGTAATACCCATAACACAAACTCTGTTGAATGCTGTATGAAATGTCTGGCATTATTACATTTGTTATTATGTATTATTTTAACTAGTACAACATTATAAATTCTGATCAGAAAAGTTTAATCAATACTATTGCTTTCTTCGTTTGACATTTCACAAAGAAACACAGATCTACTTATACCAATTAGCGTGTGTTATTTCATGTTTTATTGAGTAATTTTAATCAATAAATTGTAACAGCACAAGTAAAGACAATTGAAATGATTTTTGTGATTTGTATCCTGAGGAATCCAAGAATATTTTAGCAAGTATTTGTCTTGGGTCTGGGTGTTTCTATGTATAATATGTATTTAATTTAAAAAAAAATGTATATAAGTAGTATATCAGTCATGTGGTACCCATAACACAAGCTCTGCTTACTTTGGGGCCAGATGATGCTGTGTGAAATGTCTGAGATTATGTTTTGAAATGAAAACTTCTTTTAGTGCGGTACACATATTTTTAGATGAGGCACAACCTCTGGATTCGCGACACCGTTACTGTTTGAGGCGAGACGCAGGTCTGCCGCGCTCGCCCCATTTGATTATAAACCTTAATTCACATGTATACAGTCTACTTTTGTATGGAGAATATTACTGAGTTAGGTTCTTTGATATATTTATCTACATTCTGAACAACAAATATTGCATCATCTGTGTTCGTTCAGTATTTGATTGGCAGTCGCCATAATTACTGATTTTGAAGTGATTTATTACTAAACTCTAACGCGCCAAAATAAGTTTTCACTTCTGTCGGCACTCCCAGAGTGCAACCTGATTTTTATTTTTTATTTTTTTTACTAGCAATATATTTGAATAGACAAATTATCGACTACGACTTTGTGATAAATTTCATCAAAACAAAACCACTTAACATTAGCAAAATTGACATCAAGACTGATGCTATTATAGGAAGAAGAAGAAGAAAAAGAACATGATGTTACATAGCAACATCATGATATCCAATACACAACCCGTGACTGTGGGTGTGCTGTGGGTAGAAACTAACTAAGTGTGGTGTAAACTAATTAAATTTTGACAAAATAATTAAATCTTTTTAAGGATCTTCTCACCAAGATACTGTGTTAGAAAGACTAATGTACTAACATGCCCCAAATGTGCTTGTACTTTTATAAATAAAATTGGGTACACAAGCCACATTAGAGCACATCATAGGGCAGAACAACGTAGCCCACACCGCATATAGAGTTAAATATGCCTGTCCATTATATAGTCGCCGTAGCCGAAATCGACTAGGACTACATCATCATACTATACGCCATATAGTTACCTATCCTATAACCTATTATCCTGTTATCACAGAGTTAGCTAGAGTGGCTCTTAAGTATGCTCTATCCTAGTCATTTGTTTGTCAAAGAATAGAGATGGCAACAGATTTAGGATACTTGATATCTATACCTAAGCATCAAAAATCTATGCTATAAGCCTAAAATTGACTTTTTTTTCTTTGCAGGTAACATCCAGCTCCGCACGGGTTCCATCACCATCACTATATTATAATATTTTAGCATGTAAATAAATTAAGTTAATATTTCAAATAGGTTTTTTATTTTCTGTGTAAGGCGACCAACCACTTGCTAATATTATAGCAAGTTGCATAGATTGCATAGTTCGCCCCGAACTGAAGATTATGCTATGTCTGTTATTTGTATTCATTAAAAAAAAAACATGTTTGCAATTCACACGTGGTAGAAGTGAAACCTTCAAAAAACAAACGTATTATACGTACACAATACAAAACACCACGGTTGTTGTGATGCCTTTTCTCAAGCTTTGTACGACGCATGCGCGCACAAACACCTAATAATAAACACGTATAATGCTTCCTATTCCTATCTCATTTTCTCCCACGTTAAATCTTATGAATTTATGTGTCTGTTTCTTTTTACTGTCACTTTTTCGTTTCATCGACTTTCAAATCACAACGATGCTAAAGAAGTTTTCACTTCATAAAGAGTAGGTACATAGGTACGTACATAAATGAGTATTAAAGTAAATGCTTTCATTAAGTAAGCCCGAGCAGATTCAAATGAGCTTTAACAAATTATATCTTTATTCACAAAAAAACCATGGAACCATATGACTCCATCATCAGATCAGGTCGTCACCGAAATATACACTCATTCTTGACATATACCAAGTTTCAGTTCAATCAGCTTATTTATTAAGGAGTTCCGTTGAACAGCACCCTGGCTCCATCATCCTAACAGCTAAGCGATTATGGAATTCTGGCTGAAATATTGTTACCACAAGCTATATGATGCCAACGCATATTATTACTATTCATGAATTAGTATTATGGAAGATGCGTTATCCTATAGCCTATTTTGTTTACGGAAATCGCACTAAACAATCTAATTTAATATAAGATATGTTACTTGTGAGATGCATTGTGTTTTCATGCGATGGCCAAGTCAATCTATATATTTAAAACATACAAGATTTTTAATATTGATATAAGTCAATATAAGATGTTGTGAGGTTAACTAATTACGTAATAACATAAGACAGAAGGTCCCTTAAGTAGGGACTGAATAAATTAACCGACTTAGTATTACATGGATCTCACAACTTTTTACGGTAGAAGAACTAAGTCGCGCGAGACTTTTTTTACAAGCTATATTTTTGATTCACAGCCACTTTTTTCCGAAACTATAAGAACTATACTGTTGAAACTTGGTAAGTCGATGTATTCTGTGAACCGCATTAAGATTTTTACACAAAAATAGAAAAAAAACAATAAATTTTGGGGGCTCCCCATACTTAAGCAGAAACTCAAAAAAATTTATATGGATAGGTCTACAAAAATGATATTGAGGTATCGAATATATTTTTTTCTAAACTGAATAGTTTGCGCGAGAGAGACTTCCAAAGTGGTAAAATGTGTGTCCCTGTAACTTCTAAAATAAGAGAATGATAAAACTAAAAAAAATATATGATGTACATTACCATGCAAACTTCCACCGAAAATTGGTTTGAACGAGATCTAGTAAGTAGTTTTTTTTAATACGTCATAAATCGTAAACCGCAATTTACCTTTCATTCAATCAACTCAAATATAAACTATTACTTGCTGCTACGGAACCCTTCATGGGCGAGTCCGACTCGCACTTGGTCGCTTTATTATTACAAGTTACCTTTGAACATAATTATATAGGTAGGGTGGGTTGTCTAGCAATGAACCAGATAAAATTCAAACGTCCATATCGTTTTAATTTTTTGACTTAGGGACCTAAGATTTGGACGTGAAGTAAGGTAATTTATCTGGCTAAGATTTTGCATTGTAAGTTTGTTCATATAATCTTTTGATTCCCTAGAAATACTGGTTAAGCAAAAAATAGAGTTTGTTCAATGCGTACCACCGTGTTATGCATTGAACCAGACCGAATTCTGCAATGAACCACCTATTTTACCAAGGGTAATATTTTTACCTTATATTACCTAGTTAAAGCAACATTATTACTGAGTTTGAAATAAAAGTCTTTAGGTAGGTAATGTTAATCATTTATATTCATAATTATTAGACGGTGGCATTAGGCTCTTAATATTCTAGTATAAAGTGTTAATCACTTCCACGAACAGTTCGCCGTCATACAGATTTGTGAGCGGGGAGGGGCACCCGTCATCATGAAGTCTTTAAATTTATTTCTTGGACCAACTAGAACTGGTAGGAGAGCTTTACCACTAGCACAAACAATGTTGTTACAAGTGTGCCTTTTTCGCCACTTGTTACCTTTGCAATGTTTTTTTCCTTTTGGTGCAATGACTCTCTGATGACGCTGTACTGTGATCGTGGCAGTTTCGTCTAAGTTATAAACTAAATGATATATAGAAAAGAAAATCAATTATGATATAAGCCAAATGATGGATGTCGTTCCATCGCGCGATTTAAATTATCGAAGAAAACTTTTCATTGTTAAAAGCAGTTGCACGTGCGAGACTACATCCCTCAACCTTTTTCAGTGATCTGACTGAAAAAGCCTGTAAGCGTAGCCATTCTATTCCCGCTATTTTGTCGCAATCCCATCTGTCTGGGATGGAAATATTGCAACTTTGCGACAAGCCTTGGCTGTGTGTCTATAGAAATTTAAGACGCATTCTACATACCTAGTAGCTTAATGCGTTCTCTTGATCAGGCGTAGGGACAACGTAGTGACGCAGTGTTGGGTGGGTATCTTTCAATAAAATCCCTAAAATTTCTCATACACAAAATAATTACACTCTAGGTATTACACTATGAACCGATCATGGTACGCAATGAACCATGGTTCAATGCAGGACACTGTGATTTGGCTCATTGCTGGACACACCACACTGACAAAACTAACCCCAAAATTTCACCCGGTACATGATGATACAGAAAACTAAACTATAGTGTAATTTACAACGTTATGTATGTGTAAACATAGGTACGTAACGGCCAAAACCACTGTTAGTTAACACCCAAAAAATGTAGAAAAAGAATGAAATCAAGACAAAAAACGTACTTTTGAGGTAGGTATATTTTTATAAACTTGATCACTGTGCGTGTCTTTCGCTAGCGCTGCTTGCAAACTGGGGAGAGATAGAGGGGTGTATATGCGTTTCTGTTGGCAGTATTCGTTCAGAACGCCAACGTCGCATTTTTGAAATATAACGGTGGCTCATTGCATCTGGTTGGTTCACAGTAGGACAACCCACCCTACCTATCTACACCTATTGTTCCATTATATTATACATATACAGGTAGGTACACTGATTCATAATCTATAGGTATAGGACTTCGTTATCTATAGGTACCTACCTACTATTATTATAAATGCGAAAGTGACTCTGTCTGTCTGTCTGTTTGTTACGTTTTCACTCGTTTTCACATGTATTGCATTCGGGGGAAGAACATAGGCATAGGCTTTTGGTCTCAAAAAACCACCTTGAAGGGGTAAAATAGGGGATGAAAGTTTGTTTAGGCAACTCATATTTCCTTAAGTTAGGGATCTGAAAATGAATATTTAGGCTTTTGGTAAGAGATAAAGAAATATGTGTTTCAACGTCTCTGCAAAATAATTCCCGAAGGGGGTTATATAGGGGTTTAAACTTATGAGATGTTCTTTAGATGTTTCTTTAGTTCTTTAGATAGATTAGAATGCATTCCTTCTAAAAATAAAAAAAATCGGGTTGCACTCCGGGAGTGCCGACAGAAGTGAAAACTTATTTTGGCGCGTTAGAGTTTAGTAATAAATCACTTCAAAATCAGTAATTATGGCGACTGCCAATCAAATACTGAACAAACACAGATGATGCAATATTTTTTGTTTAGAATGTAGATAATATATCAAAGAACCTAACTCAGTAAGCTTCTCCATACAAAAGTAGACTGTAAATATGTGAATTAAGGTTTATAATCAAATGGGGCGAGCGCGGCAGCCGGCTGCGTCTATATCAAAGAACCTAACTCAGTAAGCTTCTCCATACAAAAGTAGACTGTAAACATGTGAATTAAGGTTTATAATCAAATGGAGCGAGCGCGGCAGCCGGCTGCGTCTATATCAAAGAACCTAACTCAGTAAACTTCTCCATGCAAAAGTAGACTGTAAACATGTGAATTAAGGTTTATAATCAAATGGAGCGAGCGCGGCAGCCGGCTGCGTCTATATCAAAGAACCTAACTCAGTAAACTTCTCCATGCAAAAGTAGACGGTGTCGCGAATCCAGAGGTTTAAAATATGCGTACCGCGCTAAAAGAAGTTTTCACTTCAAAAAGGTTCTAAGCATACGCGTACGAAGTCGCGGGTAACAGCTAGTCCTATTCCCTTCTTTGCTGGGTACCTCGATCTTACTAAGTTTGCACTTGTATGTAGCGAGGGATATAAAGACAGAAAACCCTGTTGTATATATATACACGCACCGACGCCCATACAACCAAATCATTCTCCATGTATACTTATGTCACCTCGTCTTCCAGTAAACATCCTAGAAACCCTCCTGCTTTAAGTCAAGTGCGTTCTATGACCTTTCCTGTTCAAAAGAACCTAAAGCTTACGATTTATATATAAATAGTTACGTGACTTTATAAATATAAAAATATAAAAATACGTATATTCGTTTACTTGGATGACATAATTTTTCCAGCCATTTTGATTTAAAAACCAAAGTGCTGAACCGATTTTGATGAAATTCGCCAATCTGATACTCTAAATTTTCCAATTTGGGTCTAATCGGAAAGTCTATAAATTTTCACATAGGTATAAGTACATTTTTCAAATCGGTTTATTAGATAACAATTATTATTAGTATTAATTATTAAGCCCGTGACGTCCCACTGCTGGGCAAATTACTCCATTCCTTTTCTCCAATCGTCTCTGTCTAAAGCCATACCTACTGTGGTAACAAGGATTAAAAAAAACTGAATTGAGAACCTCCTCCTTTTTTTGAAGTCGGTTAAAAAGGTATCATTTCAAGTAAAAAGTGATTCCGTGACACTTTTTTGTAATGGAATCACCACGAAACAGTAGAATAAAGCATGCATTTTGTACGATGTTTACTACGTTTATGTTTACAAGTACATAAGTAGATACTAAAAGCATGGAGCATGGTTTGGGTGTATGAGTGTGCGTGGTGCATGTAGACAGAAGAATACGGTTTGAGGCTTCACTTTTTTGTTCACGGCACTCCGTCTTTATATAGGTATACTTGGTCTGAAATAGAAACCGAACGTATCTACGTAATCCAACTTGTCAAAAATGGTCCCAGCTAAAATCAAACTATAATTGAAATTATGCCGATTGCTAATGGAAACTGATAAGTAGACATTGATTGTATCAAAAGTTCCATAATCTACATGCAGGTAGTTGTCACCATAATTAAATAACTACTTATTACCTACAACTATAGTAGAGCAAATTTAATAGATCACATTTGACATCTGGCTGTTTAAGCTTTATAGTGTGGTGACCTGCTTAGAAACATCGATTATCCTTCTTACCTCATTGTTGTTATATACTTTCCTAACTGCCTGTTTCTGCTGTATTTTCAATTTCCGTGTGTGTATATGTACTAAATAAATATTTATTCTATTCTATTATATTGAATTATCGATCGATTTTCGATCGCAATTTATGGAAACAGAATAAGACAAGTAAAAGTAGTGTAACAAAAAATTAATTTATTCAGTAATTATTTTCTTTGTTTTCTCGACGACTTTTACCCAGTCTTCCGTAGTGACTTCCGCACACGCAGTTTGTAGCAGTGCCTACATTTTTGCAGTAGGTACTGAAGGGTGGCTTAGTATTGTTACGCGCTGCATGACCCTTTATTTGTGCCCAAATAAGCTCGATAGCGTTATACTGGCAGTGATAGGGAGGTAATCGAATAACGTCGTGTCCATGCTTTAGGACTAGTTCATCGATTATATAGCGAGGCTTGGGTGGCTTAGTTGCTTTTACCAAATTAAACAACTCAACTTTTAATAAAGTTGGATTTACCTTCCACACCATTCCTTTCCAGCCACGAGACAATTTCTAGTTTTTTATTTGCTTGCGTTGGTGGCTTATCAACTTGAACAGAATGATACGGAGCGTTGTCCATGACAATTATCGATGGGTTTTCTAGTCTGACTTGCAGCTTTTCAAACCACTCTTTAAAAATCTTCACTCTTTAAAGTTAATTTCCTCACGGTAATCACTCGTAGTTTTAGACGCGAATGCGAGGAGGCTGTCTGAAATAAATCCTTGAGAAGCTGAGCCCGCGTGACATACAATAAGGCGAGCTCCTTTTCCCGATGGAGCTTTTGAGGCGGAGGTTACTGTGCCATCGGTCCAGGTCTGTGAAACGGTATGGTTTTCCATGTTTCGTCAATAAACACGACATTGTCCCAATCGTATATTTTATTTACTTGACGTAAGAATGTTATTCTCGTCAAAATGATATCGTATCGTTCCAGCAGGATTTTTCGCTTGTCTGTTTTTTTTACATCTAAAGCCAATTGATTTTAAAACCTTTGACAGTGACGTTTTACCGCCAGAAAATAAACCTGCCTCTTTTAATGAAACCATTAGTTTTTCCGTGTAGGATATTACTTTCTTGAGTAATATAATATCCATAAATGTGGTTGCGAATTGCAGCAGCATGAAAATTGACAACGACAACAATATTCTTTTCTCTCTTTCTTTATTTCGGTGTACGTAAAATATTCTCTTCTAAGCCTGATGGTCCGTATTTCTCTTTGGCCTCATGTCGCTCTGCCGTCAGACAGTTAACCGACACACTTGAAATGTATAAACTCTCTTGTATTAGTATTTCGTAGTTAAGGTAGTTATAAGATGGATCATATAAAAAAGCGCTAGGACCAAGACGAGTTTCTTGCCAATTCATCTCGAGCTTGGGTTAGGATGAAATGGCACCTAAATTCACCTAGTATGTCAGACGTTTCAAAGTGATCCTTGTGATTGTATTGAATAAATAATATTTTGACTTTGACTTTGAGAATTAAACCGTTAACAGATTCACGTTCTAAATAATCGATCAATTTTACTACCAGTTCACGAGATTGACTGTTTAGCGTTTTCCCTCGTTTCTAGATGGTAAAGCACAAATCTTTAACGATCGGAATCCAAATTATAGCCAGGTAAACATCAGAGTAAGATCAGTCCAATAAGATAAGCCAGTTCAGAAGAAATTATCAGAGAACACAACAAAAACGCACAGTTACTTCTCACAACGACAAAAGACTGCGCCATGTACCTGTCACTAGTTGACTATCTGACTGACATAGAAAAAATACAAATGAAAGCAAAGAGTTTTCATACTATGTGTCTCCTAGGAAAACCTAGCACCCGCCTTAGGAAAAGCTGGAGATCGCCAACAAAATCAAGATGCTTTGGTAGAAAATATTTCAAACTAGACCGTCCGTTTTCTTTAAAATATAATAGATCTACTGTAAGTTTAAATTGAAATAGGTACTTAAAAATACAGAAAATTATACTGTTTCTTTTAGGTACGTAGGTGAAGGTGTCCACTTTGTTCACGAGGGCCCAAAGCTGCTGTCACCTTTAGGGAAAACATTCCTTCACAAGTAATTAATAAATAATTTAAAAAAAAAATCCCGGACATTTCACACACCATCATCTGGCCCCAAAGTAAGCAGAGCTTGTGTTATGGGTTCCAACATGACTGATATACTACTTATATATGCTTTTTTTTGTAAATACATACATAGAAACACCCAGACCCGAGACAAATACTTGCAGATTATACAAACATTTGTCCCGCGGCAGGAATCGAACCCGCAACCTTCTGCGTCTCAGCCTGACCTTAGCCCACTGCGCCTGAGGTTTTTGAATTTGACTGAGGTCGTCAAATTCAAATAATCTATCATAAATCTTTAGATTTTTTGTGTAACATCCCTGGTGTTTACAAAGGAAATAAGTTCAACAACGTAACCTTGTAACGACGTTCAGTTTTTAAATCAACAATAAATTATTATGTTTAGAATGGTTTATTACTCAAAGTAACTCGAACTAAAATTGCCTTCTTTTATCACTATTACAATAAATAGCTATGTTTTACTGAAAAAAGTGTACCTATCAATTGTGCAGTTGAAACTTTGAAAATATTGTGTGCCCTCCGTTACAAGGTTATGTTGTTGAATTCAGATAAAGTGTCAAATGTGACCTATTAACGTGGCCCTACTATAGATACATGTAAGTTCATATTGTACAATATTTCACGATCAGTCTCGTTTTATGTTCAGACCTATGAAATCAACTAAATTCTGGGAGCTGAAGTTAAAATGGTATTGTTTTTAAAATATATAATATCAATATCAATCAAAATATTTACGGGTATTTATCGCGTCTATTTACGGGAAAAATAGGTAAATAAACGCGATAAATACCCGTAAAAAGTGACTCTTTAAAATGGTTAGTACCAAAAAGTGTGCGTTGGCAGATTCTCAAGATGACATGATGATCATGATGACATTGGTCATTATGGTTTTGAGAAAACATTACTACGTATTCAGGAGCACTATTGATTCGCGAAAATGAGGAAATTCGTGAAAAAGTACGTTTCATCATGTCTCGAGTGCGTACATCACAAAGCCCCCGGAGGTAAGCGTGAAGAGCAACTACACCCTATCGAGAAAGAAAATATACCTTTTCACACTGTTCACGCAGATCATTTGGGTCCGTTTATTAAGAGTAAGAAAGGCAACTGTTATCTTCTAGTACTGATAGACGGGTTTACTAAATATATAAATATAACAGTGGTACGTAATACTAAATCGGTAACTACTGTGAGGGTTATGCGTGATCACATAAGTGTTTTTGGAGTACCGACACGTGTAATTACGGACAAGGGGTCAACTTTCACAAGTACCACTTTTAATTTAAGGCGTTCATATCCTGGTATGGTATAAAGCATGTCGTAAACGCGGTCGCAACACCAAGGGCCAAT
Source organism: Lampropteryx suffumata (assembly GCA_948098915.1). Classification (NCBI taxonomy): domain Eukaryota; kingdom Metazoa; phylum Arthropoda; class Insecta; order Lepidoptera; family Geometridae; genus Lampropteryx; species Lampropteryx suffumata. The sequence goes on from OX402552.1 coordinate 1,967,939, forward strand.
GGCCAAGTAGAACGATTTAATAGGATGATACTTGATGCTTTGTCAGCGTCAGGGCACGGCAAAGATGATAAATCCTGGGATGACTTTGTTGGCGACATTCAGGTTGGCATTAACACAACTAAACATAAAACAACACAGAAAAGCCCATCAGAGTAACTTTTCGGGTTTAACGTAGTAAGTAGACCTGTAGGGCTAAAAAGGCCACATTGAGCAATTCATCTGATATCAATTCATTTCCTGAATTGATAGCAGATCCTTAGCAATTCTACTAAAATTCGTAAAATGGTCAGAAATTTAGGTGAATCGTACGCAATTCATTTCATCAGCAGATTCATATTTGGCATTTATATTGCCATACGAAAATATAACAAAACGTTAAAACCGATATTTTTTTTTAACTAATTTAATTACTTTACTAAGGTTTGCTGTAAACAAAGTGTTTTTAAAAACCATGCTTTGCATTATTGGATATCAATAAACTAATAAAATTATTGTTTTAATACCTAAAAACCTAAAATTAGAAGTTGATGCATGTAGTATTATTATCGACTGGCAACAATTCGGATGTCAATCACAGAGTAATTCTCAATGTCAGTCAACACAACAACAATAAATCACCATAATACAAATCAAAACATGATATTTATTATGTGGTTTTTGTACTATTATCACTTGAAATGTTCGATTTGGTGAGGATAAAACCACTTACACCTTTCATGGACCCACCCCTCCATTTCAAAAATACTGCAAAAACAACATTGGTACCCATTTTGCGTGTGAACAAACGTCGATCGAGTTGGAATATTTATTACAAAGTTTGTAAGTGAATTAACTTTTTGTTATATGAATACCTAATTATAAATGCCTTTCCTATTTACATCAATTTTGTTCTGCATATCTGTAAATGGTTATTTTTTGTAGCAATGGAAAAGCGTCTGGCTAGAGTGGAGTACTCTGGAGTAGATATTCTTCCAAATTTCCTGGAGCCTGGCTCGGGCTCGGACTTACAATAATATTACCTGGTGAGGTAAGAATCTTTGTGCCTTTGATAGGAGGTGGCTTTGATATTTAATGCTGAGGGGTCAGGTTATACCAAAACTTGTAAAGATTGACACATAGTAAGTATTTCTAGTAATAATTTGTGAGTATTACCGAAGTATCAACATACTAATTTCTAAATTATTATCTCTATATTTTAATGTTTTTGTTTCAGTATGTCAGCAATTATAGAAGTAAGCTGAAAATGATAGTGACTGATTTAAATGCTGATGCCAATGGAACAATGGAAAACAAATAGAATGACCCTTTCCCGAGTAAGCGCCTTGTCAGACCTTGAAAGTAGGATCTTCGCTATCATGGTACTATGTATTAGTGAGACAGCGCCTTGGATGAGCGTTGGGCTCTTCCCGAACTAGGTTGACTAAATGACTTATATATATAAATTTAATCTTGCACACACCTAAGTGAATAATATGAATATTATTTAATAAATATATTTATTTAACAATACATTCTAAGACAGTTAATTTTAATCTGTTTACATATTGACCTAAGATTAACAATATTTCATTTTCAGTTGGGTGGAGTTGTTCGAGTTGGTATTTGACGGTGCATGATTGTTCCACACAAATGAGTCAAGATTTGCCCCACCATGGCTAGCATCTATACTTACAGTATTTAAGTTGTAGTAACATACCTAAATATATAACAGTATATTAGTAGATGTTTGCATTGTGCATAATACTAAACCAAAAGAAATTAATTTAGATAAATTACTTTCACCTGTACCTAAACATTGTTTTATTTTCATATAAACTTTCATAAATTTTCTAGAAAATTTACATATTCTTACATATTTAACAACGGCATCAATTCACTCTGAAACACGGCATGTTAAACTTGAGGTAAAAATTGAAAATAAGAGTAGGTAGGCACTTAGGTAGATATTGTTAGACAGTAGTATAGTAGTTAACTGTGTGCTTTTAATAAAAACTATTAATGAATTAAGGGCCTACCTTATTTTGATAAGTACCTATTGAGTGAGACGACATGTCGGTAAATACCTAAGGTTTCAGCTCATGAATGGGATCACGACGCTCACATTTGTTCAGTCTATACCTACAACCATAGATTTATATAAACTCTTGTCCTATTCTTATAGTTCTTGATGCCTAGAAGTTGTAGGCTACACTACAACCCAACAAACTGCGGCATCTCGATAGTCCCATTTTGCAAACACTTTGCCGGCGATATGAAACATACTCCGAAACAAGCCCGTGCATCAGAAAGTTTGAATAAAGACCTAAAAATCTGACATTATTAATGCATTTTTCATCAGAATCGACGATATGAATTGTAAAAAGTTCCTCACGAGTAACTTTTTATGAATCGGCTATTTGACGTGTAAGCAATTCAGATTTTGTGTACCATTTTACGAATCTCCATACAAAACTGTCAAATAGATGAATTGTTGAAATGAATCGGTTCGTGAATCATAATATGAATTCTCTTCATGTGGCCATTTTGTGATTTGCAATGTAATTCATATTAGGATCATATTATGATTCATACAATGTTACCTTTTTAGCCCCGCAGAAGGGATTATGAATACAGTCATACACGATACTCTTAATCGAACGCCAGTTGAGGAACTTGGGGGTTTAAGAGAAGAGGCTAGTCAATGTATCAAACGGCAGCAAGATAAGGATAGGGAACGGTTTAACAAGCATAGAAAAACTGCAACTAATTATAAAAAGTCGATTTAGTGCGTGTTGCGCGCCAAGTACCTACCTCGTGATGGAAAATCCCAGAAATTAGTAAATAAATATCAGGGACCCTATCGAGTAATGAAGGTGCTTCCTCATGATAGGTTTCTCATTGAAGACACACCCCTTACTCGTAAAGGCAATAAGTATGAAGCTGTAGTTGCCATTGACAAAATTCAGCCATGGTTAACGTTCAACAGAAATTTTGAAAGTGAGTCCTCTGATAATGAGGACGATGAAATAATTGTCGAACATTGAAAATATCACTGGCGATCTGTTTTTCTTTTTGTTGTTAAGGATTTTAAATAATGTTATGTTATATAATGATAAAGTAAATCTATGTCTTAATATCATTATTGCAATAGCAGATGTATTGTTGGCCTGATAATGGTATAGTTTATCATATACATATATATTTTATTTGTTAAATGGTTGAAATATTACATTATTAATGTACCTACTCGTTAATTAAAAAGTTAAGCGTGAGGACACGCTAGGGATAGGATGACAGAGCTGTTAGGTATAGATAATTATTGTAAGCAAATACTTTTTGCTATTTTTCTATCGGATTGTATTTCCTGCGAAAGTCATCTGGTTTTTTAGGCCAAAAAACCAAGATAACAGCACCAATTATCTTCTAAAATATAAGCATATTTTTCGTTAGCAATTTCTTTATATGGAAGTGTTTAACTTAATTTATGTTACAATATTTTTATTATACTTCCGGCGGAAGCCATCTTGGTAGTTATTTTAAAGTGACAACTGTAAAAAAAACATGGAGAGAGAAGGGACAGGGACGGTGGTTGGAAGGATTTTGAGGAGTTGATTAATGAATGGAATGGTGATTGTTACAAAGAAATAAACAGCTAAAGTGATTATACCCCGTGTTTGGATTTGGATTATTTGACCTGCAAAAGAACATACAAAGCCAAATTGTTTAAGTTAGGTACCACTGAGATCTTCGCTCGCTCGATTAAATATAATAGGATCTCACAATAGAACGACCTTCACCGAGCTGGTTAATAGATGAAAACTATTTTATATTAAATACTTATGTCAATAAATATATTGCAAATGGGTTGGCAAAAAAATGTCAGTCCAGAATATGACTAATTGTAATTTTTTTTTAAACATTTCTCTGGTTTAGTTAATAGACAAATTCCATAAAATATGCGAACGTTAGGTTTTTCCCGTCACATCCACCTTATCTACGAAACCTTAACTACGAATAACTATTACAAGAGACTTTATACATTTCAAATGGGTCAGTTAACCTTCTGAGGGCAGAGCAACCAATGAGGCCAATGAGGCCAATGCATTCTTATCAGTTATATAGATACTAGCGACTTCGTTCGCATTTTTTTTAAAGGAATTTCAGCTTAAATCCTTCCCCAGGATGCAATTTATCTCCTTGCCAAATTTTATTGATAAGTTTTTAAGTTTTACATTCACCTGACCACCCAATAAAAGTTTCCATACTAACATTCACACATTTTTCATAATAACTCTAATAAAGGAGTAAAATGTTACTCCATTATTAGAGTTATTATGAAAAATCCTGAAACACGTGTCCATTTATTTTGCATTTTAAGTATCCAAACAAAGTTTCTAAGAAATCACACCACTCGTTAAAAAGTTCCCATACAAACTTTGACACCCCATTTTATCCCTTTGTTAGGGTTATTTTAAAAAATCCTGAAACATGTGTCCATTCATTTTGCATTTTATTTATTCATATCAAGTTTCAATCAAATCGCACCACGCGTTAAAAAGTTTCATACATTTGTTTTCACCCCTTTTCACCCTCTTAAGGATTGAATTTCAACAACCCTGCCTTAGTGGGTGGTTGAGCCTTGATTTAGATGTTTTCGGCGACACTCTTCGTAGGTACCTTTACAAATAATATATTGAGCCACCATAACTTAACCCCAATTCCCATACTATGATTAAGTATGTAGTAGATACAGGTATATTTTTATTTTTAATCCATAGGTTTAGTATCTGTTTATCATAAAGTCTATTATGGTAAATGTCGGCACACCATAATTGTCATGCATATCAGAAGTGTATAATTTTGTCACTAATACTGTTGTACCTATAGGTAATAATAATATGTAGGATGTATGTGTGCTAAATATATAAATAAATAAATAAAACGCTTTCTTCAAAAGACTACACATTATGTATGCTTTAAATTTCTTAATAAATTGTTTAGTTGCATTTTCAGGAAGATTATTATAGAAGAATATTATGGAAGATATTATAGAAATATTTAAGTGGGTTTTAGTTCTAGTCGTATGAACAAGTTATTCTTTGTGTGTGGCTAAATGTTTTTTTAACCGACTTCAAAAAAAGGAGGAGGCTCTCAATTCGGATTTTTATTAGGTACCTACATAACTCCGTCATTTATAAATCGATTTGAAAAATATTTTTTTCATGTGTATGGATGATTCCCGGTTAGTCCTATAGAAATTTAATCAAAATCGGTTCTGTAGTTTGATTTTTGAATCAAAAAAGTTGAAAAAAAAGTGCCATCTAAGTTAACGAAATTTCGATATTTTGCTTTTTAGTGACTTTGGTGGTGTTAAACAACTTAAAAAAAGGAGGAGGTTATCAATTCGGTTATATTTTTATGGGCTCAACTGTAATGCAATGAAGTTTGTTTTCTTTTTAGTTTTAATAACGTAATTACCAAAATGCAAATTAGAATAACATTATAAATGACATAACTTTTAAAACTAAGTATCACGGTTTTGGTCGTTTTTCCAACGACAGTTCAAAAATAAGCTAAAATTAACATTTGATTCAAGAGAGGAGGAGGAAGAAGAAATTGGAGAACGGGAAGGGCGGAATGTCGTGGCGGGAAAGGGTTATTGTGTTGAGATTGGTTAATGGAAAATGGCCTGTGTCCAAATGATTATGTGATTGAAGTTGTGCGATTGTCCAGTAAAAGTCTTGTTGAAATACGAAACTCCTTAGTGATTTTTGGATGACCCATCAAAAGACACATCAAAAGACTCATCAGCAGACATATTTATGTAAAAAATATGAAACATGAGTAAATAAAAAAACCGGGTAAGTGCGAATCGGACTCGCGCACCGAGGGTTCCGTACGAACCTGTTGGTATATAAGTAAAAGTTCACCCATCACGACAATCGAGTCATAGTTGGATGATGTAACTAAAAGTTTACGGTTTTCTCAATTTTTCATTTATCTGTGCTATAAGACATTGCTTCGTACCAAATTTCAAGATTCTGAGTTCACTATGGAAGTACCCTGTAGGTTTTGATAACCGCTTGCGAGTGTCGAAAATTTGCGGAAATTTGCGGCATAAACGGCTGTATCTTTTGATTGCGTTGGCTTAGAAGTTTGTTTTTTTCACAGCTTTAAAGGACAGTAGACCTGAGTATTTGATATAAATTCAGTTTGACACTTCCACGCGTTCCTGAGAAAAAGGGTCTTGACAGACAGATGGACGGACAACAAAGTGTCCTATAAGGGTTCCGTTTTTTCTTTTCGAGGTACGGAACCCTAATAATGAATCTACCTACCTACTAAGGTATCAAAAATAGTTTTTTTAGCAGACGCCAAAGCAAAAAATATGTGAAACGACGCTCAGTCCCATTATACCTTCACAAAAGGTACAAGGAGATTTGATTATGTATGTTACCTTTGTGAATTTACCACCAATATTATTTATTTAAATTTGAATGATGTCTGTAGGTATTTACTTAGTAGGTAATAAGTTAAAAGTTTTATTTTACTTGTTAGCAGTCTCTCAAATTTAGCCAACTAGGTATTTTATTTAATTTGGTAAAGCCAGCATCGAATTAGACACGTTTAATTTATTGTTTATGTGAGCAATTTTTTTTATATTTCAAGTTTGTATCTACCTACATATTTAATAATCTCAAACTGTTTAATCGATTTTAAAAAATATTTTACCTGTGACCTGTAGAAAGCTATACCTATTATCAAAGTGGCTGTATTGTTTAAAAAAAAACGAGATTCTTACGAAAACTGCAATGAGGTTCTATCTCTATTAACACACACTACTTATAAAAACAAAAAAATAGCTGTGTTGTTTAAATCTGTTGTCATCTCTATTCTTTGACATTTGAATGACAAGGACAGAGCTTGTGGAAACACAGCGAGCTGGTGGAAAGCTTAGACAACATAATAAAGGACACTTTATCGTCGGTTTTGTATATTCATCTGGATGACAAGGGAGGGCTGCCGGCCTCCCTACCTGTCAAATTGGGAGGCTTAGGCTAAGTGTTGCCCTACCGGCGTTCTTGTTTTCTGCATACAGCACTAGTAGTTTGATTGAAAAAATTCCGATTCCGTTTTTTCCGGTTAGTTCTGGCATCATTTATAAAATTTAATATCTAGACGAAGCAAGAAACGCTTGGAACAGTGCTTTCCCCAAGAGCCTTTCGGCCCAACGGCAATGGGACGGGCCTCTATGAGAGCTTACATGGAATCATCTGTTAGAAACATGCTCAAGCTAGATCGCCCCCGTCTCCTAGCCGTTTCGAAATGGAAGTCAGGACATTGGTTACAAGCACTACCATCACTTAACATTGGCACCTTATTAGATTCTACAACATTTCGAGTTACAATTTGTCTGGGTTTGGGTGCGCGGTGCTGCGCCCCTCATCAGTGCCAGTTTGGTACAGCGGTCGACCAGCTTGGTCTCCACGGGTTATCGTGTTATAGAATTGTCCGCCACGCCAGTCTTAACGATGTCATTCGTTGGGCACTCACCAGCGTCAACTTACCATTAGTATGGGATGCTACATGCGTAGACACCTTTGCCGCATCCCATCTTCCGTTAGATCTGGTACGGCGGTTGAATGCGCCGAGGACCTCAAAAGCCGCAAATATTCTGGTTTGGAAAAGGCCTACATATTTGAGCCTTTTGGAATCGAGACTTTGGGCCCGTGAGGAATAGGAGCCCACCGCGATTTTAAAATTATTTCACGGCGTCTGGTAGATACATTGCGTGACCCAAAAGCTGGCTCCTATATGGCTCAGCGTATTAGCATTGCCATTCAACGTGGCAATGCCGCCAGTATCTTGGGAACACTGCCCTCTGGCAGTGATCTGGATCAGATGAGCTATCTATAGATCTTTTTAAACAGTCCTTAGATAGCTCAACTGTTTCACGTGTATTTTATATTACTTATTTTACATTTCTGTAATTATTTCTGTAAATAAATGTAATTTTGTCAGGACAGAGTAAGCGCCACGATACCTAATTAAGTCATAATGGATAGAAGGTTAAGTTAGTTCTTGGTCATCTTACGAAGCAAACATGGCGCTCTTATATTATTTATCTTTCTCGAGTTATTTCCGGTTTTATTAGTAACTAGCGACCCGCCCCGGCTTTGCACGGGTGCAATGCTGATACTATATAAACTACAGAATGTCTAATGTGATTAGAAACCTCTAAAATTATCAGTGTTTCTCTACTACATTATGCATGTATTATACATATAAACTTTCATCTTGAATCACTCTATCTATTAATAAAAATTGCATCAAAATCCATTGCGTAGTTTTAAAGATCTAAGCATACATAGGGACAGACAGACAGCGGGAAGCGACTTTGTTTTATATATTTTTTTATTTAACCTATAGTGTCCCACTGCTGGGCAAAGGTCTCCCCCTTTGACATATAAATATCTTTCGTAAAATATTTTTTTTTATATAAAAAATATTCTATGTTACTTCTAATACCTCCAAGAATATGTGTACAAAGTTTCATGATGAATTGATGATCGGTTAAGCAGTTTTCGCGTGAAAGCGTAACAAACAAACTTACATTCACATTTATAATATTAAAGTATGATGTAGTATAGATTAGTAGGGATAGCAGAAACGGGCGGACGAAGTCGCGGGCGTGTCACCTAGTATATATTATATTACCTACCTAAGTTGTTTGTATTCTGCAGATCATCAAACAGTATTTACCTCTGTTAGCGTTAATTAGACCTACTTATATATCGTTTTTCTAAGAATCGGTTATTAATAAACAATTGTTGGTAGGTACCTACCTACTATTGCAACAGTCCTTGCTCGTTAAAAAAATAGTCATCAATAATTATTGTAGGTAAGCAGACTTGTTAAGTACCTAATCTAGGTACCCAGTAGTGATAACCTACATTTTTGCGTATTCATTCAGCACAGCAAATTACTTACGACATTTATGAGATAGGTACTACCTTTGACACGCGGCTTCGCACACGAGGCACCTACATAAATAGTGAAATACAGGTCACAGGTTATGATATTATAATTATTATGTTCATTTTCCCAAAATTACAAATCAATCAAATCAAAATATCTTTATTTGGAGCGTAATAGATAGATACATAGATTAACACTTTATTGTACACAAAAAGAACTCAAGAAAAATAATAGAAATAAAATTGTACAATGGGCGGCCTTATCGCTAAAAGCGATCTCTTCCAGGCAACCTTTGTATGGACAGGATAAACAAAAACAGAACGACGGCGGTGTACAAAAAGTTACTTAATATACTAATACAAAAGATATAAAAATACAAAATATAGTTGCATTGATGCTAATTGACATAGGTACACGATAATTATTAACACTATAAACAACTTTCTATAAACAATAATAATAATCATAAGTAGTGATAAATGATATCAACCAGTTAGCAGATTCTAGATATGGACAGATAATGATCATGAAATTTGACTTTAAAGATATGGATAGATTTGGATGCGCCGATAGATGCAGGTAAGGAGTTCCATAAGCGTACAGCTTGAACAGTGAAGGATTCACCATACATAGCTGAACTATGGACAGGAGTAAAGAGCTGAAGACAAAGAGGACAAAGCAGTTACAATGGCATCTGATGGTGCATTCCAATTGTGGACCACTCTTTTGCTGAAGAACTGTACGGTGATTATGGAACTCTTGATACAATCAATGTTTATCAGTTTCGATTAGCAATCGGCATCAATGTCTATCAATTTCGAATAGCAATAGGCGTTATTTCAATCAATCATATACGATATATTTAAATGCTTAGTACGCTAAACACGGTTCCTACCACAATCGTACTTTGTAAATTGGTCGAGTTATAGTTTAACACCAACTTCAGATTGTAACTAGCGATAGAAGCTGATAGAAATCGCAGCGATCCGTAATACCAATTCATCAATAGTAACTGAAAGCTATTAGTATCAATGTTTTGATAGTATCAAAGTTCCATAATCGCCCTACTGATGAGCTGTACATAAGCGGGCGAATGAGTTTGAGTTGATGGCCACGTTAAGGCCCTTATCTTTTCTTCTCAAGATGTCTTGAATATTTGGTAGGTTGTACTGGTAGGTCATAAATGATCGAGCGAGCGAAGCGAGCGGTGATCTCAGTGGTGACTTGGGTGATTTGGCTTTGAAAGTTTGTATGTTAACTATTGCACTTTTGATCCGATCTGCTTGAAATTTATAATTGAGAAATGGGCTGGTAACTTTTTCAATACAATTAGAAAAGCGGTTGTTTAGATGTGGGGGACCTAAAGGGGCGTAATAAAATAAATAAAAGTTATACCAATCTATCAATGGTCGTATGGAAGTGCATTGTGTGTACATTCCAAAACAATTTTTAATTTTGTATGCGGACGTACCTATAGTTTTTTAGATAGAACTTTAAAACAAACCCATTTTGACCTGAGCCTCCATTCTCTAAAGTTTCGTTAAGATTATAGGTCTGAACTTAGAACGATACTAGTCGGTTTTTCATTTAATTTGATACTTATATTTTTAGTTTCAGATGTTTTATCAATATTTTATTTTTTGAAATATTGTACACAAAGTATGCAGCCATGTAATTATGGTGATAATGATCTGATCTGTGATCTGATGATGAAGCCACGGTGTTGTTCAAGGGAACTCCTCAATAAATTGGCCGATGGAACTGAAACTTGGCATTCCTCGCAATAATTACAGACTTATATTATTGTGACAGCGAGCTGATCTGATGATGGAGTCTGGGGCTGTTCCATGGTACTTTTTAATAAATAAGAGTAGGTAAATATCCGTGTTTGGACTCATTTAAATCAGTTCGCGCTTATCTAATGAAAGCTTTCAGCAAAATAGTGATCTTCATAAAATCAATTCTAGAAACAAAAACAAATTATACATCCCTAGGTTTCGACTAGAAAAAGTAAATAAGTCCTTTATGAGGAACACTGTGCGCTTCTATAACAAGCTTCCTGAAAATGTAACTAATCTACCTATTAAGCAATTTAAAGCTTACATAAAGGGTAGTCTTATGAAGAACGCGTATTATAATATAAATGACTAAGTATATTACTGATAAGAATGCATGGCCTCATGTCGCTCTGCCGTCAGACAGTTAACTGACAGATTTGAAATGTATAAACTACTGTTGTATTAGTTATTCGTAGTTAAGATAGTTATAAGATGGATACATAAAAGCGCTAGGACCAGGACAATTTTTTTGCCAGTTCTTTTCGTACTTGGGTTAGGAGGAATTGGCACCTAAATTCACCTAGTATGTAAGACGTTTCAAAGTGATCCTTGTGGTTGTATTAAATAGCAATATTTTTTACCTTGAGTTGACTTTGCCTTTGACTTTTCATTTATTCGAAAATCGTAGTGGCGACTAGTGCGTTTGTAATTTTATTTATTAAGTACCTACAAGCTGTCCCGTTCACGACTTCGTCCGTTCGTTTTAAAAAGAAATACAAATAAAAAAAATCTTGAACACACACAAAAAAATAATCAAAATAGGTCCAGCCGTTTAGGAGGAGTTTAATTACAAACACACGCACAGAAGATTTATATTTACCATCGTATAAATATTGACAAATATTGACATTAATATTTATACGATACTAACGTCACTCAATTGTTTTGCCTTCCCGGAACCTCTCCACTAACACTTAACTTTATGGTATGGTATTAAAGTTCAAATTGACTTTTAAGTATTATTACGAATCGATTGTATGGGAGTATAGAAAAGTGTTGTTTTAGACTTTTTCAGGCAATTTTTAAATTTTTTCTATCCGTAAGAACCATCCTCGTTCAAGGAATATTCTAAAAAAAGAATAAGAGAAATCGGTTCACCTGCTCTCGAGATTTGCGCTCAGCAACATTCAGCATTCAGCGATTCATTTTTATATTATATGATTTTATATTATATGATTTTATATTATATGATTTTATATTATATGATTTTATAATATATGATTTTATATTATATGATTTTATATTATATGATTTTATATTATATGATTTTATAATATATGATTTTATATTATATGATTTTATAATATATGATTTTATATTATATGATTTTAAAGCACTACTATTAAATGAAGGTCTGGAGTCGTTCTGATGGTGAAGCCGAAAGACAGTCGAGTAAGTAGTATATCAGTCATGTGGTCATAACAAAGCTCGGCTTACTTTGGGGCCAAATGATGCTGTGTTAAATGTCCGGCATTATTTATTATTTATATTTACAATAAAAGACTATTATTTATTTATAGGTTTATCTTATAATCACACACTAGTAAATGAGTTATTTAAATCTGAGTTAAAATCTTGGGGGGAGAATACATTTATTTTAAATAAACAAATATCATACACAATATATAGAAGATAAAAGTTTATTCGTAAATGACAACGTTATTTATTGAATTATTTACATATTTATTACACAACTAGCTGACCCGGCAAACTTCGTACCGCCTCAGAATAAAAAATAATAAATAATAAAAAAGTTTTTTTCAGTTTTCATGTTTTTTTTTCATGTTTTTTTCAAAAGTTTTTTTTTATTTTTTTCATATTTACTCACCTTTTAAACCTTCCCTGGACTTTTACAAATAATTCAAAACCAAAATCAGCTAAAGCAGTCCAGCCGTTCTCGAGTTTTAGCGAGACTAACGAACAGCAATTGATTTTTATTATATAGAAGATAAAATACAGATTTACTTACTTTAATAGTTACATGTGGTTCTGTTGTTTTGCGGGATTAGCTAATTTTCGTAAAATACGAATCGATCGATCGATCTTTATTTCGCACCAAAGTTCAAAGTAGAGTAACAGTTTGTAAAATGTTTTTAAATAAGTTAAAATTAAAATGTTGTTAAAAGGAATTAAATGTAATTTTTAACTCATTAGAAAACTGTCATTAGAAAATATATTCTTTAAAGTATGAATTGATTTTCCTAGGATTTTCCGCAGCATTAATAATCAGTAATAATCAGTAATCATTTTATTGGTAAATTGTATGTTGACAGGTTAGTTTATATTAAAAATTAATTAATTAATCTAAGTAGGTACCTTCTTCTTCTCTAATGACATGTGTCATAAACATAATAATGTATATTTTCCAGTGTTTCAAGTGTTTATTTTGTTTATGGTATGATGTAATGTGAATAAAGTCACCAAAATTACAAATAGAACCCGAAATAACTCGGGTAAAAATTAATAATACAATATGAATATGAGCAATGTTTACTTCGCAAATACCTACGTCCAAAAAGAAGGCCCCTTTTACATGAATACTAAATTGAGCTAAAACATGTCAATCGCACGTCAATTTAGTATAATATGTTAGTGTCTTTTAACAATGTTATTGTAATTTGTAAAAAAAATCTAAAACCTCAGATGCAAAAAAAATAAGGTCATTCATGACAACCTCTTTGACGCAGTGGGCCAAGGCCCGGCTGAGACGCAAAACGGATTCTTCGTTTGTCATTTCATGAAGTAGCACGGCTCTGCTAATTTAATATTGTTTTATTCGTTTTATTGCATGTTTTATTCAGTAATAATGGCGGAATTATAATGAATAAATTGTGACTACAGGACGGGTATGGAGAATTGAATTAAATGTGTGTTGTGATGCAATGTGATGTGAACGACGAGGAATCCCAAGAAAATTTTAGACGCCATTCCGCGTGACGTCTAAAATTGACAATTGACCATCGACTAAGACTTTATTAAACAAATATACCATAAACAAACATAAACACTTGACACTAGCAAAATTGGCATTATTATGTCACATGCCACAAACAAAGAAGAAGAAGAAGAGACGCAAAAGGTTGCGGGTTCGATTCCCGCCGCAGGACAAATGTTTGTATGATCTGCAAGTATTTGTCTCGGGTCTGGGTGTTTCTAGGTATAGTATGTATGTATTTACAAAAAAAAGTATATAAGTAGTATATCAGTCATGTGGTACCCATACCATAACACAAGCTCTGCTTACATTGGGGCCAGATGATGCTGTGTGAAATGTCCGGCATTATTATTATTAGTGTTTTACGAAATTTTTGTTAGTCTATTGAAAGTACAGAATTAGGGCCATTGTAATAGGGTAGCATCAATCCCTAGCATTGGTTCAACTAAGTAGGTATTATCTATTTACGCACACGCTAACAAGAGACGCAGTGCTCAGAAAGACTGCATTTTAGTGACTGAATGCCGGGCACTATTTAATTATTATTTATCATTATATCCGAATAAGTATGTACCAACCAACAAAGTTGTAAGTAAGTGCCTTCTTAATGTATATCTATATAGGTACATTGTGATTCACTAAAAATGAGTTAAAAGCTTTCGTAGCCGTTTGTACACTAATGTTTTAAAGTCCTTTGCCCAGAGGAAATCTAAATGGTTGAACTGCTGATGCGGGATTTTGTGAATGTCGACAGCGTTATCCAGTCTGTTGTATAATTTATCGACGTCTAAAGGATGCGCGAGCCAGTCCGCGTCGCTATAAAACAGCGATACAGGAGTCACTATGTTTTTAAGCTCGTAACTGGGGGGTAACTCGGCTCCGTACCTCGCGAGATTGCCGGTTGTACCGTAGTCGAACTTCCTAAAGGCCCCCGTCAATACACCCTGGCCGTAGTGGGCCATCTGCTTGACAGAAGCGCCCGCGGGCGTATGACCCATCAGCACGGGCAGGTTCGTGAAGTTAAACTGCGTATATCCCACGCCAGCCATCATAAACATAACGTTGCTGCAAACGATGTCTGAAAGCACTCCGCCGCCGCACACCAGAAGCTTCAAAATCCGCATCAAACTGTTGTCTGGCAGGAACTCGTACAACCCAACAGTCTTGACGAAGCCGTGGATAAAAGGCGTCCCCGCCGCCAGCAGCCGCACCACCGGCGAGCGCACGTTTGACATGAACGCGACAGGAGACAGCGCCACCATCAGGGACACCCTCGTGTTGTACTCTGGCCGCTCCGACGTCATCACGAAAAACGTCGTCGTACCCTGCGAATGTCCGATGTATGTCACAGCGTTCGCATCAGTTTCATCGATAGCGGAATCGATCATCGCCGGGAGGTCGTAGATACCAATCTCGTGCCACGAGAAGTCCCAGAACTTGGCCTCGGTGGGTTTCAGGTGAACGTGTCGCCGGGAGTGCTTGCTACCGCGTGCGTTACCCAGCCACACGTCGTATCCTTCGCGGGCGAGGAGGTAGGCGAGGCCGTTGTCCGGCCCGGCCACAACGTAGTCATCAGCGCTGCCTAGCAACCCATGCATGAGGAAGACCACAGAACCGTTGCTCGGTATTCTAAACACCGATAGAATATAACCATCTTCCGTGATAACCTCGTGTTCCTCCAGAGGGTAGCCGTATTTGCGGACGATGTCGCGGATGTCGAGTGTTGCGTCTTCGTTCCCAAGTCCGGCGTTGTAGTCTGTTATGAAGTTGTCGAGTGCTCCTATGACATTGGTGCGGCTATCGGGTAGTAGGCTAGGCAGGTTGCCGACACCGAGCGCCCGCGTCGCTGCCTCCGGTAGCTGAACGAGCGCTCGCACCCCGTCAGACACCAGATCCCCGGAGGTCTGCGACGCGTAAGCCACCAAAGACGTTTTAGTCAACTCAGCTACGGCATTTCCGAGCTCCGGGAAGAAAAAGTCCACTACATTTCCATCACAAAACAAAGCGACAGCGGTTACTAGAATAAAACACAGTTTTATCATAATTACTTATTACACAAGTGAGCTGAGATCGCTCGGATGCTGAACTAAATGTGCCTCACATCGCCGACCTTGATATGACTGGATGGCTTTTTGTGTCTCCGAGTTTCCGCTTGTTTGCAATGGCGTCAGAATCATGCTCGTTATTAATATTAGTATTTTAGTAACTACCTACTTGCAGTTAAAAGGTATGTCACCTTAACTACAGGTACGTAAGTACCTGCTTATTTGTCTATAGGTGCTTGAAATAATCTAAGCATGTACCTATTAATTCAACTTGAAGTAAGTACAGAATCTACGACTTCGGCCGCGGAAGCAGATAAAGGAGGTGGGTAGTCTCCCAGCCGCGCTCCACCCATGGTTTTGGTAATACATTAGTAAGAATAATTATTTCTTAGTCCGCCTCCTAGACCCCAAACAAAATGTTACATTAGTTGTGTACCCAATTGTAACCAGGATTGCGGTCATAAGGACTTCTAAGTGGCAATTTGAATGTTCTTCTTGTTAACCTTGCTCGTGAAGTATGACGAGTTTACGACTAAACAAGGTAGTAGCAAGGTCCGCCATCCGTGCGTGTCGTGCACTATTGTTAGGGGTCCCACACACCAAACCGCGCACCACACCACCGTGTGTGGCCTTTACGTAAGTCCACGCGTGTCTGCGGCGGGTATTACGAATATTAATAATTCCGGACATTTGACAAAGCATTATCTAGCTCCAAAGTAAGCAGAGCTTATGTTATGGGTACCACATGACTGATATACTACTTATGTACTTTTTACTACTTATATATTCACATTCAAGATTCGCATTCGTAAAAGTATTGTGCAAATATTTTGAATACTGTTACGAACCTAAAATGCGAAACCTGTAGGGAAGGCCAAAAGGCTAAATGCGGATTTAATCGAGCGTCGTGGGGACCTATTGGATTTTGAAGATTAGATGCTAATAATTACATTTTAAACAGACTTCATGTACCTAGATACATATATATAAAATATCATCGATTTTTATTAAAAATAATAAAAATGTATAGGTACATTTTTATTATTTTTGTTGATTTTTTAAAACAGCTCCGCCGATTTCCAAACAAAAAAAGAATATTCCAAATCAGTTCAGGCGTCTTTGAGTACGTAATCGGTGAACATAGGTACTTACATAAAAAGAAGATACTGACGAATTGAGAACCTACTCCTTTTTTAAGTCGATTTTAAAGAAAAAAAGGTTATTATAATGTATGCCCTTTCACTGGTAGGGGAAGCGAAGCGAGTAGGTAGGTACAGGTTTTAAAAAATGAAAATATTACTCAAAAACTCATTAAAATATGTAAATAAAAACACTCCACTCCACTTGGTTGACAATGCACACCACCTAGCTCAAAACTAAGCATTTACCTAACTAAGGGAACAAGATGACGGATAGAATACTTATAATTAGGGTTCCAAAGTTCACAAGGAAATTTTATAGTTACTGGATGCGGCCCGCGGCTTCGCACGCGTGGTACATACATAAAAAGTAGCCCATGTCCTTCTCCAAAGTCCCATCTATCTCTATAACAAAATTCATCAAAATCGGTTTAGCGGTTTAGGCGTGAAAACGTAACAAACAGACAGACAGAGTTACTTTCACATTTATAATATTAGTTAGATATATCTACTAATAGTTTCGTAGTGGGGTAGCCCATCGTGTGGCATATCGTTAGATAGGTCTAAAAAACAAGAAATAAATAAATAAATTATATAAAATGAATTTGATTTAGACAACATAAAAAAAAAATTAGATCCATAGTTTGTTAGTATTTGTCTTACTCTATGTGAGTACAAAAAAAAAATTACAAACACTACAATCGAATAACAAAAAAAAATGTTTGTTGCTATCAAACTTCCAAACTTCACAGGATTACCCGTTAGGCCAATCTGAAGAATTCCTAAAAATTTCATTGAAATCCGGAGTCTCTATGGAACATACATAAACACATCGCCTTTTATAGACACAGAAGATTTATTAACAAAGTAAGGTATGTTCTAATCCTTGCGTGATCCCATAGTCAGCTATGTTGATTTCTATCCATCCCAAGGTTGTCGCCCGTTGTATTACCGTGTAGCTAAACAATGTTTCTTACAACAGTCTAATGTATTTGTGGCGTGCAATAAAGTATTTTCTATTCTATTCTACTAACCCGAATCTTATTTGTATCCGACTTCAAAAAAGGAGGAGGCACGTTACCTCATAACTACTTCATTTCGTCAGTCCCGATTGGTCCCAAATAAATTTCATAAATGTCGGTTTAGTAGTTAGGTTTTTAATCAAAAAAAAAATAAAAAATATGTAGTCCACTTGGATGAAATGAAATTTTTATATTTTGCTTTTTATACATGAAGTCGGTTGTCTTTTTAGTTTTCAAAACGTAATTATTAATTACTAGCTGTTGAATGACTTCGTAAAAAATATTTTTTTTTCATTAAAAGTATCCTAATGTTACTTCTTTTCCAAGAATATGTGTACAAAGTTTCATGATGATCGGTTATGTAGTTTTCGCGTGAAGGCGTAACAAACAAACTTACATTCACATATTTTATATTATTACAGTAGGATGTATCCTTAGCCTTACTAACAAATTATTTGGACCTTGTCTGAAATAAACTAATTAAATTTAATCTTGATTTATTTCAAAGCGCTCGTGTGCGCGTTTTGTCCCAGAGAGAGGAGAAGAAAAAGACTGCTCTATCCTAGAACTCATGATAGTAGGTATTTACATATTTATAAATAAATAGGTACGTAAGTACTTATACTAACTTCCTACTTTACCATAACATCATGTCGGATGGAGTTTTATTCAAATGGATTGGTTGTGTTATTAATCCTACTAATATTATAAACGCGAAAGTTTGTATGTATGTTTGTTACTCTTTCATGCAAAAACTACTGAATTAATTTTAATGAAACTTTACAATAATATAGCTTATACATCAGAATAACACATAGGCTATAATTTATAAAGATATTGTGTGAATTGTCTAAAATGTAACGATAAGTGTCAAATAAGTAGGAAAAAATCTGTCATTAAGCCTGCGCAGACAAAGTCGCAGGCACCAGCTAGTATTATTATAAATGCCAAAGTAACTCTGTCTGTTTGTTACGTTTTCACTCCTAAACAGCTGCACCGATTTTGATGAATTTTGGTATAGAGATAGATGGGACCTTGGCTACTTTTTATGTAGGTACTACGCGTGCGAAGCCGCGGGCAGCAGCTAGTTTATTATACGTTGTAGGTTGGGAGGTTCGATGTACTCCAAGGACAATCAGTATGATGAACATAGGTGTTTGTTCTGTGTCTGGGTGTTATTAAGATAAGTTAGTATCTATGTAAAAATATATTAAGTGGTACTATTCTATC
This sequence comes from Lampropteryx suffumata, assembly GCA_948098915.1. Classification (NCBI taxonomy): domain Eukaryota; kingdom Metazoa; phylum Arthropoda; class Insecta; order Lepidoptera; family Geometridae; genus Lampropteryx; species Lampropteryx suffumata. The sequence goes on from OX402552.1 coordinate 1,987,106, forward strand.
AATTATAATTATCTGGTCGTCATAATATAAGCTACGAGTAGGTGCCTAGTTTAGGGCTAGATGGTGTTGTGTAGATGCGCATGCTCAATTCGGTTTTTTATGTTTGTTTTGTTACCTCGTAACTCCGTCATTGATGAACCGATTTGAAGAATTCGGTTTTTATGTGAATGGATATATTTTCCGATTGGTTATAGGTATGTTGATGGATTTACGAGTAGAGGTAAGCCAAAGAAAAGATGGATGGATTGTGTGAAGGATGACATGAGTAAGAAAGGAGTGAGTGTTGAGATGACGGCTGATAGAAGAATGGATGAAGAACACATGTTGTGCCGACCCCATATAATGTGGGAAAAGGGCAGGAAGATGATGGTTATAGGTAAGTAAAGACATTTAACGACATTTAACGGTACGATAGTTTGGTTTTTTAAACAAAAGAGGTGGAAAAAATGGCGGGTTTCTTTTTAGTTTTTAAAACGTAATATTTTTATTAGAGTCCTTTAAGGTGAATGTTGGCACACCGTGATTGTCATGCATCGAACGCGTAGTTTAATCAATATTAATATACCTAGTACCTACCTATTAGGTTAATATACATTATGAATGTGTGTGTGTGGTAATAAATAAATAAATAAAGATCTGAGGCGATGTCTACCGATTACAGCCATGAGGATATTTGTTTGTTTGATTTTTTCCTACCCTAAATGTATCTAACATTTTATAATTATGTATTATCTACCCCGTACTCGCATAAGTAGGTACTTACGGAAATTTCACGTAACTTCTTTCGCGTTCTTAAAATTATTTTACCTAACTAAAATTATTCTCTTCGTATAGGTACATCCATGTAGTGGTTCATCTAGTCTGAGTAAGTACGAGTAGGTAGTTTAACCCAAAACTATTTACTTATTTAAAATTGGAACAAACGTGGAATATTGTATGATTCGCTGACGCTGACGCTGCGATATGCGCCCCCGCTCCGCCCGACCGCGGCCGGCGCCGGCGCAAATGCATTTCGCTGAATCCACAAACATACTCATATAAAACGTGAGCTCACGACCGAATTCAACACAAACAACAACATGAAGGCGGTCTGCGCACTGGTCTGCCTCGCCCTGGCTCACGGCGTCTCTGCCAACATCTTCAAACGCTCGCACCGCCAGGACCCCGAGAACCTCATCGTGCCCCTGGACTACATCAACCAGTACCAGCGCCCGCTCTACCGGCCACAAGAGCAGACCTACACCCAGTACATCCGTGCGCAAAAGCAAAAACAGAAGCAGCAGTTCGACTCCAACGAGAGCTCTCAGGAGATCCGCGAAAGGATTCCCGATGAGCAGTATGACACATTCAATGCCGGTGTCAACCGGGAGTGGACTGCGCCAATCTACTCCGACGTCATGCAGACGCAGAACATTCCAGAGGCTATCGTCTGGCGCGGCCTGAAATCAGCCGTCGACCCCGACGCGCCCGTTCAGATGGAGATCCAGAAGATGTTCGCCGACGCTAAGAAGGCGATGAAGCACCCGACCCCCGAAGAAAAGGCTAGCTTCCACGAAGCCTTCGCGATCGCCGAAAAGAAGAAGGACGAGGACGCGCGCCTCAACGCGACCGAGCTGCTCAAGAAGTACGACTACCCGGTCGAGGAGCACACCGTGAAGACCGACGACGGATACTTCCTCACCCTGTTCCGCATTCCCGCCAAGAAGCAGCAGATCCGCGACGTCACCGCGAAGCCTGTTGTGTTCCTGATGCACGGCCTGCTCGGCAGCGCTGACGACTGGCTTCTGATGGGTCCCGGCAAGTCCCTCGCCTACTTGCTGTCCGACGCCGGCTACGATGTCTGGCTCGGAAACGCGCGCGGCAACAAGTACTCGCGCCGCCACACCACCAAGCACCCCGCCCTCCAGGACTTCTGGCAGTTCGGCACCGACGAGCTGGCACTGCACGACCTGCCCGCCATGATCGACTACTCGCTCGACACCTCCGCTCAGGAGAAGCTGCACTACGTGGGCCACGCGCAGGGCGCGACCGCTTTCTTCGCGCTAGCCGCCACCTACCCCGCCTACAACGATAAAATCATCTCGATGCACGCGCTCTCCCCGATGGCATACATGAAGAACGCGCGCAGTCCCCTCATCCGCATGGTGGCGCCCGGGAGCCCGTTCCAAGCGCGCCTGCACCGCCTCGTCGGCCGCGGAGCCTTCCGGCCAACGAGCGAACTCATCTCCGCGGTCGGCGGAGACATGTGCGTCGCTGAGATTGGCTGCAAGAACGTGTGCTCAAACGTGAACTTCGTGATGTCCGGCATCAGCATCGAGGGCGTGGATGCCGCGGTCGCCGCCGCGTTTGTGGCGCGAGAGCCGGCCGGTGGCTCCGCGCGCAGCATCGAGCAGTACGGGCAGGCGGTGACAAGCGGAGAGTTCACCAAGTACGACTTCGGGCCCGTGATCAACGGCCAGGTGTACGGCAGCGTGCAGCCCCCCAAGTACAACGTGTCGAAGGTGTCGGCGCCGGTGACGCTCTACGCGGCCGCGGAGGACTGGCTCGCGCACCCGGAGGACGTGGCTCGTCTGCACACCGAGCTCCCCCTCTCGAAGACCTACGAGGTGCCCGAGCCCCACTTCAGCCACATGGACTTCCAGTTCTCGACCAAGGCGCCCGAACTCGTCTACAAGAAGCTGATCGACTCCATGAACGAAAGCCTCTAATAAGTTAATTATTGTAAATAACCGTTGTTATTAGTTTAGATCATCGTGATGTCATAGGTTCTAAATAATCGACGAATTAAAAATCCGTCCATTTAAACATTTTATATTTTATTATCCTGAAACCATCATACAAGTAGCCCAAGTAGGTATCTAGCTAGATAGGTAATTTACGATAATACTTACACAGAAAGTGCTTACCTTAGACGTAGGTATGTAAGTACTCGTATATGTGCATTACCTACAAAGGTAGCGAAGGTATACCTACCTATTATAAAAGGTACCTAGGTAAATTATAATATTATAATAGGTAGGTATATAAAATTATTTAGGTACCTACTTGAATTCGACTGACCTCACTGCTCAAAAATCGGTTAAACCTGCGCTGGAAGTTTTGGGTTCGATTCCCAACCAGGACAAACATTTGAACGATTGATATAAATGTTTGTTCTGAATCTGGGTGTTATAATCTATGATGCGTAATGTATTTATTTACAATTAAGTTTAAAGTATTCCGTCGTCCCCATGGCTTTGCTTAGTATGGTGCTGTGTGAAATGTCCATTATTTATATTTATTTTAATACTAGCTGCCCCGGCCACGCGTTCTGTATCAAAACTGACAGTCATATTTGTATCCTATGTTCCATAATCACCTTTATGGTCAATACCTGTGGTCAATACGACAAACCACTCTTTTCTTCGCGATGTTTTCTTGTACGTACTTGCTGTAGTTACTACGTCTACAATTTAAGCGATGATGTCGATCAAAAGTACTCCAGTCTCCAAATACTTTTTTGTAATTGTGATTACGGAACAGGCGATAACTTGAGCGCTTGTAGCGCATTGTTTGCTCGTTCACTGAAAAGTTTTCAGATATTATTAGGTAGGTACGCTAACAATATCTCGACTATGTGTTGTGTGCAATGATATTATATATAAACATTGGTTGTGTGTATGTTCGCCTGTAGGGTAATAGACGAGCAAAAAGAAGCAGCTGCTGGCTTCCATAAACGATAAAATTCCTTAAGGAGTTTTTTTTGTTACCTACTTAGGTATATACCTATGCCAGTATTCTCGAAAATGGACTAATTTGATTATGTACTTTTTGTTTGGTTTGTTCGCCTCTTTACTAGGGTGGTTTAGAATCCAATAAATTTAAGGTGGTATGAAGTCACAGACCTAGGATATATATCCTAGGTCTGTGTATGAAGTTTACTGGGTCATCTAGTTACGTAATAAATGACCCAGCAGGGGTTACCTACGATTACCTTTTCCTTATCTTTGCACTCTCTTTATACCTATTAGGTAGGTACAGTAGTTTAAAAGGAACTTTTAAAGGGACATACCTACCTATAACTAACTTGGGTATTAGGTACCTATCCACTTCTTATCAATATCAATCTACCTATTTCTGTTTGAAACCAGTATGAAACAGAAAGTATGTTTCATGCACAGACCTAGGATAGGTATACCTATATATTATAGGTCTGTGGTTTCATGGTAGACAACAGAGTAATACTACATCTTCAAAGGTATGTAGGTTTGTATCCAATTGTAAATCCAAAACGTCAACAATTGGTATAGTAGTACAAGACGAGACGAGATGAGACGTCAGGTCAGACTCAGAGAGAGTATATTTTGGATAGTTGGATTTTTTAATTGTTGTAGTGAACTTTAAAGAAGTGTAAAACTATTGAAAACTATCGCGGTAAAGATTTACAATAGATGGCGTTATTTTAGAAAACAAAACATGACAGAATTGCCCACGCTTTGTTTGTTATGACATTTCAGTCACCTCAGCAAAGCGATACATGAGGGAGACCAAAATATGAATAACCGCATCATAGACAAGGATAAATGTGCGGCGACGCACTGTGACTGACTTCCCGTTCCCGCCGTCACTCCTCCCCCCCCACACCAAGTCACACAAAGCTAGCTGTCAGTTGCGCTTCCTCGATCGGGTTTGCGTTGCTTGCTGTGCGTAGTTGAAGTCCAATATTATTGTTTGGACGATTTTGGTGCCAACGAAACGCTCAATTCTGTGTTTTATGATACTTTTGTGCTTGTTGTGAGCTCATGAAAAGATTGGTGCTCGCATGGATTTAGTGTAAACGACATGTTACCTCCTACGGCCGGTCTATCACAAGAATACCGTGACCGGCCCGATATGGCGTTCCAACAGCGACGAGACGTGAGAGAAATAGCGAGGGAGATCATCAGGGATGCTCGTGTCGTAAATAGACAATCAACATCGCCTGGACCTGGAGGTATGTTAGCCGGTCAAACAAAATACAAAGCGACGCCACACGTTTCCGCCATGCTTGTCAAATTGACATATTATGATGTCAAGGTGACACATAAAAATAAAAACAACGCTTGTTTAGGTGGGAAACTATCAGCCATAATCACAGCTATCCAATGTTACTGTAATTAGAGCATTTGAGTTAGAAATTAGGACTGTTACGTCACACGGGTGTGCAATCTTACCGAAGAAAAATGGCGCCAATGCGCCACATAGAACGCTAATCTGAACTGAATATTAGAATGCTCCGAAATCATACACTGGATCCTCTTTGCATACCCTTATATTGCCAGAAATTGCATAATATTTAGACTGCTGTAGCCAGGCCTGGTGAAATTGGCACATGCTAGAGTTATTTATAGATTCTGAATGATAATAAAATTTAGGTCGTCGCGTCGCACAGCGCGGGCGTAACCTCGTTCGATCAATATTTTGTTGGACTGTTCGTCGTCAATACTGCGTAAAAGACATGTTTATGATCATGATGGGTTATTTAGGATGTCCAGTATTGATCTTTGTTATTGTTATTGAAATCCTCTTGACTGGCTGTTGGCAGTCTTGGTGACAGAAAATTGACAGCAGCGGTCACTCACGCGCGCACAATTGACGGCGAACAAAATGGCCGCTGTCATGTCATGCATCTGAGGCGAGCATGTCACGTTGAGTTGCACAAAACCACGCGCTTTGCTAGGTGGCAGCACCGCCGCTTTGTTTCCTATTATCGTTAACGGTGTCGTGTCGGTGACGTGACGGTGAGACGGTGACCCACCATGCAAAACGTAAATTATTTAGTAGCACAAACACAACATACTTGAACATATGAGAAAATCTCCAGATTCCTATAAAATTACAGTAATAAAAGTAAAATCAATCGCAAAATTATATAATGGTCTGGTAGCAGTTCCAACTATTGATGGCATTGGCAGAACATATTTTAAATCATCCTCATCCTCATTAACAAGCGAAAGATCTGGCTTATTAGGCATAAGGAACTTTTCAGTGCCTGGCTTGCGTTTTAAAAATGATATGTAGTATTCCTTATCACTATTTATCCATATCACTGGTCGCTATTTATTTCTTTTAATACCTTTCCAATGTACAAAGATCGCTGTTTCTTTGTTGTCAATTGCACTATAACATATTCTCCTTCCTTGGCTGAATTTGGTAAAGGATTTGTTAAGTCTTTCTCCCATATAACCATCTCATCATCATTTAAGTACCTATGTCTTCTTCTGGTGATTCCAGCCAACCAGTGTCATCATCAGAATCTGCTAATTCATCACAACTTCATTGTGCTTTCCATTTCATCGTTGCTATCTAGTATTGTGCGTGAATTTTTTATCTCTTTGTCTCGATTCTTCTTTTAGTTGCATTCTTTTCTTGTTCTATCATAGTCCTGAAAATAGAAAATTTCAAATTATTTAGTATCAAAAGTATTGTTTTTATTTGGTTATTCAAAAAACATTACTAATTAGAAATCAAAAATAAGTAGTATTTCTTCAAATTGAGCCACTATGTATGACTACGTCATTTAAAAAATATTTGATCACAGCATTTGAGTCAAATAATAGTTACTCTAAACAACTACATGAATGAGAACACTATAGTACCAACTAATTGGCGAATATAAAAGGTAATACAAATTATCACAGCCTGATGTATGAAAACAAAACAAACACACCTCAAGTGTAATTTTTAGGGCACGAAAACAAACAAACGCCATTACACCGTCATATGGCGCATGACCTGCCGACTGGTTAGAATGTGTTTGGGGTTCATACGCTTGTATTGTGTGACAAGCAGAGCAATATCAAGCGCTTCTTTCGGTTAGTAACATGAATGAGCCACTGTGTCCGACTGAGCCACCGTTGCCTTCTTGACCCTACTCCAACATGAACAAATAAATAAATAATGCCAGACATTTCACAAGGCATCAACTGGCCCTAAAGTAAGCAGAGCTTGTGTTATGGGTACCACATTACTGATATAATACTTAATCATCCATACTTAATGTAATTATAAGTACTTTCTTTTTGTATTTACAAAAAGAAAGTATATAATTACATATTACATATTAGTTTAAAGTTTAATATTCTTTAATGCCATATTTGGATCTTCCTTGACAGAGAGTACACAATTAAAGAACAATTTGAAATTACGAAGTTGGTCGCAAAATATGATGTACCATATTTTTTAATAATTGAAATTCCTTCATTTTTTGGATGCGCGCCTATAAAAAATTTGGTTGGAAAGATTTCGCGCTTTGATACGCGGTACGCGGGAAAACATCTACTATTATTTGGTATACACAATAAAAATAAAGTAATCATAATGTAAGCAAGATTGTGTTTGTTTAATTGTTTAGGTACCCATCTGTCTGGGTTGGTGCCTATACCTATATATCATATTCAGTTTTTATTTTATTTTTTACTGTCTTAAGCCTATTTTGTGTATACCGTTACTTCCGGTCCTGTGCCAGCCTCATCCAAGTTAGGCTCGTGATGTTTTCATGCCCATTTTGACTGGCCATCTTGCAAAACTGAAGTTTATAATATCTTTCTAATAAGTTTATAAAACTCAACTGAACTAACCTACTATGGGTACCAAATTATAAATTAGACACATACGCCTCTGTGGCGCTGTGGGCTAAGGTCTGGCCGAGACGCAGAATGTTGCAGATTCGATTCCCGCCGCGGGACAAATGTTTGTATGATCTACAAGTTTTTGTCTCGGGTCTGGGTGTTTTTATGTATACTATGTACGCAGTAAAAAAAAGTATATATTAAGTAGTATCAGTCATGTGGTGCTCATAAGAAGGTCTTCTTACTTTGGGGCCAGATGATGCTGTGTGAATTGTCCTGTATTTATTTATTTACGTAGCATTCATATCTGTGGCTATTTTTATTAATTATCATAAATAATGATAAGATAGATCATATTAATACTAATAAGCGAAGTAAGTACCTACCCATGTGATTAAGGGTATCATTATCATTACATAGTATAAAACAAAGTCGCTTCCCGCTGTCTGTCTGTCCCTATGTATGCTTAGATCTTTGAAACTACGCAACGGATTTTGATGCGGTTTTTTTTAATAGATAGAGTGATTCAAGAGTAAGGTTTATATGTATAAAACATGCATAATACTGGGTGCCCCGGAACTAGTATGTTATGCCGAGGTGGGCCGATTCTCGATATTTACGTGAACAACATATGTTTTACCTCTTTTATAATTTCAATGTTTTTCATTGAAGAAATGAGCAGCAAAGTTTGCTTCAAAACTGCACTTACTACAAATGGTAACGTCCCTAAAATCAGCTGTTTGTTGAACTCTGAGCGTGACCCCAATTAAGTATCGTTGAGTTCACGCAACACAAACGTTGCCTACATTGTGATGCCTCTGAGAAGAATGTAAATTTTTTTTTTCGTTTAGATCAGCTGCTATTTTTTTAAGAATCTTGTTTGTTCTTCTGTCAAATGTGTTAACAAAAATTAAATGCAATAAATCCGAAAATTTGCAAATTAACAGGAATTGTTTATGATGATGATAATGATGATAATATGTTCACAACTCGTTATTAAAACAACTTGTTTCGTATCTTCATAGAAATTTAAAGCATTGGGTATGTATCCAACATTTTCTGTAAGTAGGTACATAGGTACATACTACATAGGTAGGTAGATCTTCATAGAAATTCAATTCAAAGTTTTATCTGTCCATCTCATTGTGCGACTCTGTGACTTCGCGGCTTTTTATCCGTACCACAGAAGATGTCAAACAAAACCGACAACCAATCAGAAGAGTTCAATCCACATAATAAATAATAAATCTCGCTAATTCCAAAAAAAGTCTACCTTTGTAATTAGCCGACATTTATTATTTTTTCAGAAATAGGTTCCGTATGTATTTTTTGTCGTTGTTCCGGTTAAGAATTTATTTATTTATTTATTAGTCCTGTCATTGGTTTTTTTTTGGTCACTATGTGTTCAAATTATTTGTTTTGTGACTGGTTTTATTCTGTAAGTAGCCTTAAAAAGTGACAGACACAACTGGTGACAGAACCAGAGTGGTTAATGGATTCGTTTTCGTTAGTTTCGTTTGTAGCACGAAATTGTAGCATGGCTTGTGTAAATATCGCAGTCAGTAGGTATGTAATGAAAGTACGTCAAAAGATACCTACATACACTAACCTAGGTAGGTAGGGTAAAACACCCAGTAGTCAGCCCCACACCAGTACTTACTCAGCCTTTACGGACTTTATATCCCTATTAATAGTGTTGAAATTGGTTTTCACCTTTAAAATTACGTTTAATCAAATCCCTGTATCCATTTTGGCTATTACGCACACATACGAAACAATAACATGTCAGGTTGGCGAGCTACACGCATTCCTTTTCTCCTCTGCCACAGACATGACGGGGCGTGTCGCTGTCACAATTTTTTTCTTGAGGAGACCCGTATGAGTTTTCTGTAAGTTTTAGTAAAAGTTCTCGAATGGCGACCAAGGACAGGAAAACGAAGCGTAGGACGACCCCCCCACCCGATGGACTGACGACATTGTAAAGATCGCAGGAAGTCGGTGGATGGAGAGGGCTCAAAATCGTTCTTCCTGGTAATCTATTGGGGAGGCCTATGTCCAGCAGTAGACTTCATAAAGGCTGATATAATGTTTTTTTTTTATAATTTTATTACAATTTAAATGTTTTGTTGATTTCTTTAGTGAGTCTAATAAATAACCTTTCGGAGAAAAGCTATTGTTATTATTAATATTATTTAATATACAATTGAAACAAATTTCATTACCCACTAAAAGGCTGACTACTGGGTGTTTTACCCTATCTAGCCTAGCTTAGCAGACAATTTGAACTCACGCCAAACTTTGTAGGTAGGTAACGCACTTAGAAACATTGTTGAAAAATAATAAGGGTTGCCAATTTTATTTCTTGAATGTTTTTGTATGGAAATTTGAAAATAATAATTCTTAGGAGTTGTACCCTAACTGTTAATTTTCTTGGTCGGAATCTCCTCGTTCAGGCTTTTCGATGCATTGCACCCGTGCGAAGCTGGGGCGGGTCGCTAGTTTCTTATAAACACACAAGGTATTCTTTATAATAATATAAATCTTCTGTGCGTGTGTTTGTAATTGAACTCCTCCTAAACAGACCGATTTTGTGTGTGTTCTAGACTAGAACACACATTGTAAATAAACCATTCTCGAATCCACTAGAACTTCTTAGTGGATTCGAGAATGGTTTATTTACAATTAGATATTTTTGTTTGACAGCTAAGAAGTTTGATTTAAAAAATTTCATCTTTATTCTTTGACATTAGAATGACAAGGACAAAACATATAAACACTACGCTATAGAATTATGTGTTTATAGAATAGAGGATAAATATGTCTAGGTATTTATTGAGGTAATGCAAGACAATATGAGAGGGTGCGTCCTTGGTTGCATCACAGAATAGGCGATAGTTGTATTCGCATCACCCCCGGGCGTTCAACCCGATCGATACCACCCTCCACCCAATGTTTACGGAAACGCGCTCGCCCCAGCTTTTGACAGCACCTGTTAACTATAAAATAAATTTAGCCAAGCGCATGTGATCACGCATATTGAAAGTCTTCGATGTCTGTAAGGATTAAAATGACTAGTACTCAAGGTCCCAAGTAGTAAAAAAAATGGTTGTCTGTAAAGTCGGTTTACGGACGTAAATTTTACGTGATAACGTCATAAGAAACATGGCACATACTTTTAATCTACTAGGATGTGTCACAAACCGAACGCTTAAGCCGATCGTGCCTCTATAGCTTGTTCCGCGCTCTCGCTTGCAAGCTCGGCTCAGGTGGACCGTCTCAATTTTTCGTGGGTGCAGCCGGCGTTCATCGATTTATAAGACGTTATCACGTCAAAAAAGTATATAAGTAGTATATCAGTCATGTGGATGCTGTGTGAAATGTCCGGCATTAATGAATGTTAAAATAAAATAATTTTGTATATTTAGTTTATTAATAGTAGTAGGAGCTAAGGTTTACAAATCGTTTTTTTTTCTTTTATCATAGATAGATCTAGGGAATTCGCCTGATGTCAAGCGACGATGGGGCACGGAGGTCTAGAAGATACCATTTACTCTTGATTTAAAGATACCCAGATTATAAGATGTTATAAATTTATAACCTAGTAAACCCTAGTAGGCTAGTAAAGATAGATAGATAGATAGATAGATTAACGCTTTACTGTACACAGAGTAAACATAAAAAAAAAAACAAATAGCAATAAAGTTTTACAATGGGCGGTCTTATCGCTAAATGCTGTCTCTTCTAGGTTACCTTTGGATGGACAGGATAGACAACAAAAATACGGCGGTGTACAAAAAGTTACAACATATCTACTTATCTAATAAAAATATAAATTATGATAATGATAATAATTAAAACCATAATTATTAAAATAATTAAAACATACATATGTAACAACAAACAACTTTCTACAGTGAGCTACGAACCAGTTAAAGCCACGATCTTTTTCCTCATAAATTCAGCATATTGCTAAATTTTTGGAAACTATTCAGTTTCTAACAGCAGTTAGACTGGACCCTTATCTCAACCTCGAATCCTGAAAATATCTTTTACAGAACTATCTAAAGATATGCTAAAGTCTAGTACCCTATCGTCTAGCAGCTCTAGACGATGGGGTACTAAATAAAAATACCCTCTTTACATATAGGGGAGGTAGCCCTAAAAAAACGTTCAATTGCTTTGTAGAAGCCGCTAATTCATATTAACGTGCAATTTATAATTATTTTATAACTCTGTCTGCTAGGTATATATCTCTGATTAGGGGCGGACAGACAGACATGGCGAAACTATAAGTTAAGGGTTGGACTCTTAAACCCTAATAAGTTACCCTGGTAGGCATGGGATATAGCTTAGTTTTTTAGTTATTTTAGTACCATGTATGTATAACTTGTGAAACTCATGTTAACGAACATAATTTTCACTCAAAACGGAATATTTACCATGAAATGTGGAGTACTACTTCTTTCCGATATTATCGACACAGATGTATGAAAGTGATATCGAGATAAACTATGATAGTGTAACAAGAGTGTCATGGTAAATATCCCGTTTGAGTAAAAATCATGTTTGTATAGTATTAAGCCCCCGATTTGTCAATAAAAGTGGTCGCCCACGGGTCGATATTCGACCATAAGTTAATAATTAATCTATTTTTTATGCATAATTAAAAGAATATTATCTCTCTGCACTCCTTTTCTATATAAACTATAAGTGTGCGAAATTTCATAATCCTCCGTCCGCGTAATTTTCTTAAAAAGGGGTAAAAAGTTTTTGCTTCACGTATCATTTCATTACATAGTATAAAACAAAGTCGCTTTCCGCTGTCTGTCCCGTTGTATGCTTAGATATTTAAAACTACGCAACGGATTTTTATGCGTTTTTTTTAAAGATAGAGTAATTCAAGAGGAAGGTTTATATGTATAAAACATGCATAATATAGTATAATTATCTAACTGATAATTTTAGAGGTTTCCAATGTGGTGTCGTAAATAAACTCATATTTTTGCGCTTACATTGCAAACGCTGTCTGAACCCTACGAAATAGATCAAAATAATGTAGTACAGTATTGTACACCCTCGAAAGGTCTACAAAAAGGTCTACAAAATGTCCGCGATGGTAAACGGCTATTTCTTAGGGATAACCATTCTGTAGTATAATTAGTTTCAGCATTGCACCCGTGCGAAGCCGGGGCGGCTAGTTGATATATATATATATAATCCTAACTTAATCCTAGGTAAGTAATTAATGCAACAAAAAAAATATCTGGATTATGATCTATATTTTGATGAATAACTGTGACTTGCCATGATTATTTGTGATATACCTAGATATCATTCATCCATTAGCATGAATTAATAAAATTATATTTAGAACATTAATAAAATCTTCAATAATAAACCGTTCTTGAAACAAAACAAATTCACCTGGCATGTCATACGTTATACGTCTCTGATTATACAAGTCAAGGAACGAAAGAAAATATATTTATTTGACCCAAAACAAGCCCGTATGTAGGGCACTGACATCAATCCAAACTACAATTTTGAAAATACACGTTATAATAATATTTAGATCTGTGGTTGTGAATGATGAATTACATATATATATATATATATATATATGTGTATGTATGTAATTCATGACATATATATACATATATATATATATATATATATATATATAATTCATCATATATATACACACACATACACAAACGATCGTTAAAAAGCCATCTATTAAGTATATAAATCATCATGTGCATAAGTGCTTATTTCAATAAAGGCCTCGCAGACGAAGGACAGCGACGACGAAGACAACCGACGAGACATCCTGCCTTCAATCTGTTCAAAATAACAATAGCGATGATTTTAAAATTAACATTGAGGAGCTTAGGAAATATTTGTATCCTAGAATATAATTGTACTTAACTTATCGCTTCTATGTTACAGTGGTAATGCTTTTAAGATTTGTTGTTTTTGGGCTGCATCTTCGTATGTCATCATTGAAAACCCATTGAACGATGTGCGATTGGTTAGCATTAACAGAACTGGACTGGACAAGGATTTCTTGTCAGACTACGGAATTATAATTACCAAATACATACACCTCTTATCACTAAAGAGAAGATAAAATCGTCTATATAACACAGCGTGTGTTTTAAAATACCAAAACAGTTTAAACATAAGTATGAAACATTTGCTTGCTTTTTGTGCTGTGATCCTCGCGGCGTCTGCATTGCCAGCAGACTTCAACAATGTAGTCAACGTGAGCTTTACTAACGCCGCAGGCTTTGGCCACAAGACCACCGGGGGCCAGGGCGGTGCCGTCTGGACCGTCAATGACCCCTGGGCGCTCCGTGACGCCGCCATGTCCGAAAACGCTAGGATCATCTACGTCAGAGGCCGCCTCGATCTAACCCAGCTCTTTACTGGTTCTCCCGGCGTCGTAATTCGACCCGGTCCTAACAAATCTATCATCGGAGTAGACCGAAACGCTGAACTTTACGGAGGAGGGATTGGTATACGTAACACACATAACATCATCATACAGAATTTAAAGATAACTAACAGTGTTTCGTACGGTCCCTTTGAGCGACCCGACGGCAACGGCGGCATCAGCAACCAGCAACCCGGCGCCTGGTCTTTGATCGACGCCATCGAAGTATTTGGTAGTCATAATGTTTGGGTCGACCACTGCGAGTTCTCAGATGACCCGTGGAACTCCCCCAGCATTCCTGAAAATAGAAGAAGACACGACGGTTTGATCGACATCGTGCAGCACGCTAATTTTGTTTCGGTTTCCAACAGTATATTCAGAAACCACAACCTGGTTAGTTTAGTCGGAAACGACGATAACAACGCAGCGAATGACAGAGGTAGGCTAAAGGTTACCTGGTACCTGAACTGGTTCCGAGGAACCACCCAGCGCAACCCGAGGGTCAGGTTCGGAGAGGTGCATTTACTCAATAATCTGTACACTGATATCAGAGACTATGGAATTGGACTCGGTATCGATGCGCGGGTTTACGCTGAGAGGAACTGTTTCATTAACGTCCGTCGCTCTTGGATATCAATCACTCAATCGAACCAACCGAGAGGTCGCCTCTTTAATTTGAATAACTGGCTATCCAACAGCAATCACGAGGCTAACATCCCTGCTCAGGTTGAGTGGGCTCCTAGCCAGTACTATTCGTATACTCCTATGGCTGCAGGTAGCGTGGAAGCCCATGTCAGGAGAAATGCCGGACCTAGGTAAATAACCAGGGCGTTATTTCTACAGCTAGTCTGCGCCGTCGCAGACTTCGTCACCAATGTTATCTGGCGATGCCTTTGTGCCGATTAAAATAATATATTTTATATTGATTATCATTATTCAATATCATTTATTTTTCATAGTTATACCTACTAGCTAGAGCATAGCAGATCACTAAGAGCCTAGATAGACCAACTTGGGG
The DNA here is from genome assembly GCA_948098915.1 of Lampropteryx suffumata. Lineage (NCBI taxonomy): Eukaryota > Metazoa > Arthropoda > Insecta > Lepidoptera > Geometridae > Lampropteryx > Lampropteryx suffumata. The sequence continues at coordinate 2,002,149 of OX402552.1, forward strand.
TTCAGGCCTGAGGAAATATCAAATTGGATGGAAACTACCTACTTGTGATAGATAATGATGACGACGACGACGACGACTGACGACCTCTGTGACGCAGTGGGCCAAGGCCCGGCTGAGACGCAAAAGGTTGCGGGTTCGATTCTCGCCGCGGGACAAATGTTTGTATGATCTGCAAGTATTTGTCTCTGGTCTGGGTGTATTCTATGTATAATATGTATGTATTTACAATAAAAAGTATATCAGTCATGTGGTACCCATAACACAAGCTCTGCTTACTTTGGGGCCAGATTATGTTGTGTGAAATGTCCGGCATTATTATTATTATTATTATAATAATAATGTGACTGTCATTTCCATACAACTAGAACTTTCCAAGCATGGCAGCCAACAGAAAGTAGATGTTGATTAGTCCCTCTCCGATGCCTATGTATTTACGATCTGTCACCGTCAGTTTATGAGTAGCCTACCATTATGTACACTATCTCACGAACATGCTCTTACATAAAGATTCTAATAGTGCATTGAGACCATAATGTAAGTAGATACAGTGCACGATATCCACTAGTAACCCCTTTGCAAAGCATTTCAAGCCTACTGTACGTACACGGGTAGGTACATCGATCAGTTTTCAGAAGTAATCTTGTGTAACAAGAATTCCCTGTGTTATTGAAATATTACCGTCAGTCCGCGGCTTTGCCTTGCGTAGTTGGTAGGTAGGTGATAAGTACCTCGTCTAAATTATATAACAGGTTTGAATGTATATTATATACAAAGTTCAGTCGAATATGTTCAGCTATTATTGCGTCAAACAAACTAATACACTTTTTCATAATATAATAATATTACAATCCTATATTAGGATTATAAGTAGGTCAGGTACTTGCATGATGATATTTACAAACCTTGATTAAAAAATTATATAAGCTTAGTAAGTTTACACGTGGGTACTTAATGTTATCATATCATCCGCCTGCCACTAAGCTGCATGTAGCTGCACCTGTAAAAACGTACATTATCAGCTAATCACATGGTCTGTACTATATTTCCAACAAAATTAGAGATTATACAAATTTTTACCAACGAAAATAGCAATATAACCCAAGGTATCAGAAATTTGCCTAAAAGAGGAGTGCCGCGAAATCTATCGATGATACATAAAATACAACATGTTAATACTATGCATTATTAATCAACCACGAACAAATCTGCGAGACTATAATATCAAACTATAATAGTCACAATATCCGCTTTTTGTTCAAATAAGTCGATCAAAACACGTGTAGAAGTGCACCCGTGCGAAGCCAGGGCGATTCGCTAGTTATATAAGTGTGTAAGCAAAAGGTACAAAGTTCATGGAAAATTCACTTACGGATTCATAATAAAATCCGGACTTAAATTAGCATAAGCATAAATTATGTTAAAACAGAGCTCACGTTTGTGTATTGTTCAATTCTGCTAGCTAGTTGAAATTTAAGTAGAATCGGGTTGCTCAATACATGTTTTTATGCTTCATCGACGCTTCGCCTTACATTAGCTCATAGCATGGCCATAGTCGTTCCTTATAGATCAAATAGTATCTGGATCAGCATCAGTGGCATTTTGATCTGAGCGCTTTCGTGTTTAGTAGGGCACGTTAATCTGTCGGCCCCAGCTTCTATAATAAGCGTCCTGAAAATGCAACTAAACTACCTGTTAAGAAATTTAAAGCTTACATACAGGAAAAAGAAAAGCGTAGGTATTATATATAATATATACTATGAATTTATATTATAATTATATAATATAAATTCGTAGTAAGTATTATACATATTTTATATAATTGATAAGAATGCTTGGCCTCATGTTGCTCTGCCCTCAGACAGTTAACTGACACATTTGAAATGTATAAACTCTCTTGTATTCGTTTTTCGTAGTTACGGTATAAGATTGATCATGCAAAAAAGCGCTAGGACCAGGACGAGTTTCTTGCCAGTTCTTTTCGGGCTTGGGTTAGGATGAATTGGCACCTAAATTCACATAGTATGTAAGACGTTTCAAAGTGATCCTTGTGATAGTATTGAATAAAATATTTTATGACTTTATCAAATATTGTTAGACCATGCCGGAGGGCTCTGGGCGGCCTAAAAACGGCACCAGAGTTGTTCGCTGCCTTAGTACGGAAGGAGTATATACCTTATCTTCATGGATGACCCCACCGAGGGCTCCACGGATGTCTAAAATAAATCTAGATAGAGCAGAAAGCTACATAAGTAAAAACCTATAGGAGTCATTCTTAATGACTCATACGTAGTACGTTAGCTTATTTGATTACCTCCAGACTCCAGATATTCTTGGTTTGGTCTAATGGAATAATTCAGTACAGTCAGTTATTGGATCACTAGTGACTGTTGGGCGCTTCCAAAGGTCTCTCCTAGTCATCTCTCTGCACTTATCCCACTTTACTTGGGGTCGGCACAACGCAATCTCTCCAACTCTCCTCCATTAACCGTCATTTCAGTATTCACTCCTTTTTTTCCATTTCATCTTTCACACAATCTTTTATTTTCGTCTCCCTCTACCCCTCAAAAAATAATTTTCCATTTTACTTATTATGAGAAAAATAATATAGTATGTAGTAAGTGCTTCGAACATAATCTTAAATAACATAAATTGACACAAGTGATAAAAGTATTAAGATCAATGACAATCTATGTTTCCCCGCAAAAAAAACAGATTATTGGGTATTCATCCATATTTAAACACAAGCTCTTTCCTGCGCCTTCGCACGTGTTGTACTTCCTTAAAAAATAGCCTATATACTATCCCAAGTCACAGACTATTGGTCTATTATTAGATAGATACTTGTAGATAGCTACGACGACCTCTGTGGCGCAGCGGACTAACGTCTGGCTGAGACGCAGAAGGTTGCGGGTTCGATTCCCGCCGCAAGTCAAATGTTTGTATGATCTGCAAGTATTTGTCTCGGGTTTGGGTGTTCCTATGTATAATATGTATGTATTTACAAAAAAGTATGTAAGTAGTATATCAGTCATTTGGTACCATAACACAAGCTCTGCTTACTTTGGGTCAAGATGATGTTGTGTGAAATGTCCGGCATTATTATTATTATACATAGTGTGTGTTTATTTATATAAGATATACCTACCCTTTATATATACCAAGTATCATTAAATTCAGTTACAGCGGGATTGAGCCACAAACAAAGAAACATCTACAAAAACATTTAGAATAAAATATATCTATATAATACGTATTTATTTGCAACAACATGACACAAAGAAATAGGTAAGTAAAATTAAAAAAATATCATAATTCTAATGTGAAACAAGAACTTACGTGCATATTTACTTTTACAAAAAGGTTCTAACTCAGCATATGCAGGTTGTAAACACCCTGCGCTAGTCTTCCGTTAGAACCTTCTTGAACCCGTGCGTAAAATAAAATGGCGGACTTAACTAAATACAATAGTAATATTATTATAAGTACCTGGATGACCGAGCTCGGTGTAAAACACGGATAAAACGACGTTTTCTAAAAATTAAACTTAGCTAGATCGATTTATCGCCCCCGAAACCCCATAAATTTCATTCATGAAAATCGTTGGAGCTGTTTCCGAGATTCAGATTATAATATTATATACATACATATATTTATACAAGAATTGCTCGTTTAAAGGTATTAAGTATAATATTAGTAGGATTCTTTTCGTCAGATGGCATGCATATTCATGATATGTACACACTGCTTGTCTTTGTGTATATATGGTTGACATACGAAACGTTGTCTACAATAGACCCTTAATAATTTGCAGTGTCGATCCGCGAGCGTTTCAACTCGACTTCATCCACGGACGAGAACGAGAGCGGGACCGATGGCGAGGGGACACCCCGGCGCAGTATGGGCCACTCGGGCCCTCCACTCGGCCTCGTCGCTATCCGCAAGCGACGAGGGAACCTTCCCAAGCACTCCGTGAAGATCCTGAAACGGTGGCTCTATGACCACCGCTATAACGCTTATCCCAGCGACGCGGAGAAGATTACGCTCAGTCAGGAAGCCCATCTCACTGTGCTGCAGGTGAGTTTCATTGCTGATTGATGAACGCGTGTTACCTAATAATTACATTTTAAAAACCGAAAAGGAAACCGACTTCATTGAATGAAAATTGAGCCCATAAAAATACAACCGAATTGAGAACCTCCTTTTTTGAAGTCGGTTTAAAAAGTTTTTATTTTACGCTTTTTAGTACTTTATCATTTTTCGAAACCACTGGAAGTCACAGGAAAGCAAAATACTTATTTTCTCCAGCTAGTTTGATTTCAAAAACAAACACTTCTATTTATATTATTTTCAAACCGAATTTGCTTACTGAATTTTTATGGGACCAACAGAAAATTATCGTATCATATTCACAAGAAAAAATATTTTTTGAAATAGGTCCGTGAATGACGAAGTTATGCGGTAAGGAACATAAAAAAAACCTCTTTTGAAGTCGTAGCCAATGTCCGTTCCCAAGATACTAATATCTAATCTATATCCACACCAAGTCAAAACCCGTTCAGCAGCTGAGTCGTGAAAAAGTAATAAACAAACAGTTATGTTATTAATATTATGGATTAGTGGAAATGGATCCAACTTCATTAATTTCTGCGAAATGTTATTCACTGACAAACTTTGATCTACCGCCTCCTAAAGTACCTACGTTTACAAGGACGTACGAGTCTAATAGTTACATTGGTAGTGAGTAGTTAAGAGTAATGACTCCTGTCAGCCCAATTGGTAGTAGCTCTGCCTTCTGCGCTGTAGGTTGATGAACATAGGTGTTTGTTCTGTGTCTGGGTGTTAAAAAATACCATAAGTATATATTTAATTATATATAAGTATTCCATCAGTCATCAGTACATCATAATACAAGCTATGCTAAATTTGGGGCTATCGTGTTGTGTGAAATGTCCTCCAGTATTGATTTATTATTTATGTATGTATCTATTTGCAGGTCTGCAACTGGTTTATAAACGCGCGACGCCGCATCCTACCGGAGATGATCCGCAGCGAGGGACACGACCCGCTGCACTACACCATCTCCCGCCGCGGCCGCAAGCAGCCCGGCGCGCCCGGCGGCCAGGGCGTCGTCGTCGCCGAGTGGGACGGACTCGACGCTGAGGTCACTACTCACTACTCACTACTCACTACTCACTAACAACTAGTCACTACACCATCTCCCGCCGCGGCCGCAAGCAGCCCGGCGCGCCCGGCGGCCAGGGCGTCGTCGTCGCCGAGTGGGACGGACTCGACGCTGAGGTCACTACTCACTACTCACTACTCACTACTCACTAACAACTAGTCACTACACCATCTCCCGCCGCGGCCGCAAGCAGCCCGGCGCGCCCGGCGGCCAGGGCGTCGTCGTCGCCGAGTGGGACGGACTCGACGCTGAGGTCACTACTCACTACTCACTACTCACTACTCACTAACAACTAGTCACTACACCATCTCCCGCCGCGGCCGCAAGCAGCCCGGCGCGCCCGGCGGCCAGGGCGTCGTCGTCGCCGAGTGGGACGGACTCGACGCTGAGGTCACTACTCACTACTCACTACTCACTACTCACTAACAACTAGTCACTACACCATCTCCCGCCGCGGCCGCAAGCAGCCCGGCGCGCCCGGCGGCCAGGGCGTCGTCGTCGCCGAGTGGGACGGACTCGACGCTGAGGTCACTACTCACTACTCACTACTCACTACTCACTAACAACTAGTCACTACACCATCTCCCGCCGCGGCCGCAAGCAGCCCGGCGCGCCCGGCGGCCAGGGCGTCGTCGTCGCCGAGTGGGACGGACTCGACGCTGAGGTCACTACTCACTACTCACTACTCACTACTCACTAACAACTAGTCACTACACCATCTCCCGCCGCGGCCGCAAGCAGCCCGGCGCGCCCGGCGGCCAGGGCGTCGTCGTCGCCGAGTGGGACGGACTCGACGCTGAGGTCACTACTCACTACTCACTACTCACTACTCACTAACAACTAGTCACTACACCATCTCCCGCCGCGGCCGCAAGCAGCCCGGCGCGCCCGGCGGCCAGGGCGTCGTCGTCGCCGAGTGGGACGGACTCGACGCTGAGGTCACTACTCACTACTCACTACTCACTACTCACTAACAACTAGTCACTACACCATCTCCCGCCGCGGCCGCAAGCAGCCCGGCGCGCCCGGCGGCCAGGGCGTCGTCGTCGCCGAGTGGGACGGACTCGACGCTGAGGTCACTACTCACTACTCACTACTCACTAACAACTAGTCACTACACCATCTCCCGCCGCGGCCGCAAGCAGCCCGGCGCGCCCGGCGGCCAGGGCGTCGTCGTCGCCGAGTGGGACGGACTCGACGCTGAGGTCACTACTCACTACTCACTACTCACTAACAACTAGTCACTACACCATCTCCCGCCGCGGCCGCAAGCAGCCCGGCGCGCCCGGCGGCCAGGGCGTCGTCGTCGCCGAGTGGGACGGACTCGACGCTGAGGTCACTACTCACTACTCACTACTCACTGCTCACTAACAACTAGTCACTACACCATCTCCCGCCGCGGCCGCAAGCAGCCCGGCGCGCCCGGCGGCCAGGGCGTCGTCGTCGCCAAGTGGGACGGACTCGACGCTGAGGTCACTACTCACTACTCACTACTCACTGCTCACTAACAACTAGTCACTACACCATCTCCCGCCGCGGCCGCAAGCAGCCCGGCGCGCCCGGCGGCCAGGGCGTCGTCGTCGCCGAGTGGGACGGACTCGACGCTGAGGTCACTACTCACTACTCACTACTCACTGCTCACTAACAACTAGTCACTACACCATCTCCCGCCGCGGCCGCAAGCAGCCCGGCGCGCCCGGCGGCCAGGGCGTCGTCGTCGCCAAGTGGGACGGACTCGACGCTGAGGTCACTACTCACTACTCACTACTCACTGCTCACTAACAACTAGTCACTACACCATCTCCCGCCGCGGCCGCAAGCAGCCCGGCGCGCCCGGCGGCCAGGGCGTCGTCGTCGCCGAGTGGGACGGACTCGACGCTGAGGTCACTACTCACTACTCACTAACAACTAGTCACTAGTCCCTTCTCATTACTCATTAGGTACTCGTTATCACTCCACATTATGATAGTACTAAATAGTAATACCACTTAATACTCGCTACTCACTACTTACTTTACTACACACTACTCACTACACACTACTCACTTCTCATTACTCATCACTCGATTCCCAAAACTCATTAGTCACACCACATTATGATAGTACTATACACTTAAATAAGTATTCACACATCTTACATCTTACATACATCTTACGTATACATCTTGAATTTGGCTTAGGAGGAACCGGCACATAGATTTAGCTAGCATGTAAGAAGTTGATTCATAATTGTCCTTGTGATTTTTATATGCTGAATTGCAATGAATGCAACATTAACAATATTTGACGACCTCTGTGGCGCAGTGGGCTTAGGTCCGGCTGAGACGCAAAGGGTTCGATTCCCGCCGCGGAACAAATGTTTGTATGATCTGCAAGTATTTGTCTCGGGTCTGGGTGTTTCTATGTATAATATGTATTTGCAACAAAATAAAAAAAAAGTATACAAGTAGTATATCAGTCATGTGGTACCCATAACACAAGCTCTACTTACTTTGGGGCCAGATGATGCTGTGTGAAATGTCCGGGATTTTTTTTTTTTATTATTTATGAATTAGTTTATATAACACAATTTATACACAACACTGTAGGTTAAGCGCACAGCTGATGCGTTCTCCTTGTTTTTTTCCCTATCTCTTTCTCGACACATACGCATACACAGTTGGCTGACAGTACCATCCTCTCGGAAAATAAGTCGGTACCATCTGACGGCCAACTCGAACGCGCGCGCTCATTGATCAAATCATATAGCGGGCGCTTCCCCGGATTCGTGTTACACGAAATCACTCCCACAGATTGCAGGAAGGCGAGAGGAACATCATATGCGGCTACCGTAAGGCTCGCTCGTTTTTATTAATATGTATACATTTAGAAATATCTTGTTATGTGTTGACAGGAGGGAAGCGCGGCGCAAGCAGAGTTCTCCGAGGGTCTGCTGGTGTATCCCAGCGGGGACGAACTCAACGACACCGAGGAGGGATACTCTTCCAGCGCTGTCAGCGAAGAGGAGCTCAAGTACGACCCAGCTATGTGGCAATCCGTCATACGGTACCTAAACTTTTCAACACCTCTTATACCCGGTTTTAAACTTTCGCGATCATAATTATTACTGTTTTTAAATTAAAGGGGTTTTATCGCGTATTATATTTTGTTTAAAGTATGTGTGGTTTAACTTTGAATGATAGAGTGAGAAACAGTGTGATAAGAGAGTGTTGTGGAGTGAATGAAGAAGTGATGAAGATTGAGAATGTTATGTTAGGATGGTTTGGGCGGTTAGAGAGGATGGCTGAAAGAAGATTGACGAAACAGGTGCATTAGGCGAGGGAAGGCGACCTGGCCTTTCTCCAACACATCCCCGGGTTTACCACCTGGGAATGTGTTAGAGAAAGATCAGGCCTAATTTCGTAGAATACGATCTTTTTTGTAGTCAGATAACAGATTCAAATGAAATATTTCTCTTAAATTTACTAAATGAAAGTTATAGCGAAATTCAATAGAACTATTACCCACGTTATTATTTATGACATAAGAATGTTATATTTTGAATTATCCAAATCGGACCATTACTTACGAAGATATTAAGTATTAAACATTATGCCGTTCCTGCCGGTAAACCTATGTAGTTGGGTGCGTGTGACGTCACTGGTCACGGGGCCGGTGCCCTCTTACTTCACGATTCGATAACTGGCGGCGACCGTCCCTGTGACGTCACAGCTTGCGCGGCAAACACTCGGTAAACTTCGCTAGTAATTTAGTCATAATTTCGTCATAACGTAAATTTTTGTCGTAGAACAAACATTTTTGCACTGATGTTAAGGATTTTGTTAGCCAATTACATTGGTTTTACCGGCAGGAACGGCATAATGTTTATTACTTAATATCTTTACTAATTTACTAATTTTACTACTTACCTAGTTAAGCGAAACAAGAAAATGAAGATTTTGCGATAGATAATGATTGGTAACGTAGAGTGTATAATGGTTGTGTTGTGTTCCCCCAGAGCGAGCGGCGGCGTAGTGGCCGTGCGGACCCGCTCGCCCGCGCCCGTCGCGCCCCGGCCCCGGGCTCGCACGCTGCAGGTACATCCTACTCACTACTTACTACTCACTACTTACTAGTTCCGGCGGCGTGTGGCCGTGCGGACCCGCGCCCACTGTGGACACTCAAATGAAGTTCTTATGTTTGAGTTTGGCGCGCCGCGGCCGCCTGTGCGGTCTAGCCAAGCACTCAGTGTCTCGCAACATGCTATGAAGAGAGCTATGTTGGGTGTTTCACTACGTGATAAAATCCGCAACCAGGAAATTCGTAGATAAACCAAAGTCACCGACGTAGCACTCAAAATTTGCAAGTTGAAGTGGCAATGGGCAGGCCATATAGCTCGCAGAACTGATAACCGTTAGGGAATAAAAGTTGTCGAATGGTGACCAAGGACAGGAAAACGAAGCGAAGGACGAACCCTCATCCTATGAACTGACGATATTGTAAAGATCGCAGGAAGACGGTGGATGGAGAGGGCTCTAACTCGTTCTTCCTGGAAATATATTGGGAAGGCCTATGTTCAGCAGTGGACTTCTTAAAGGCTGATATGATGATGATGATATATCTAAATATTGTATCTACAAATTTGTTTACAGAAATGTATAAAATAATATACAATTATTTAAATTCACATATTCAAATAATATATCATATTGCATAGAAATGATGAATACATAATCATAGTTACGTAATTTTTATTGTTATAAATTTATGACTTTTATTGAATTGTTATGTAACTACTTTCTATAAAAATCTCTGATGAATGATTGTAATATCACTACATAGTATAAAACAAAGTCGCCTCCCGCTGTCTGTCTGTCCCGATGTATGCTTAGATCTTTTTAAACTGAGCAACGGATTTTGATGCAGTTTTTTTAATAGATAGAGTAATTCAAGAGGAAGGTTTATATGTTTAAAACATGCATAATATATATAGTATAGAAACACTGATGATTTTAGAGGTTAGCGTATATTGGTTCATTTTATTAGAAGTTATGTAATAAATGGTTATCTGATTTTAGGTGGTGGAGAGATCTGGTGAGGGCGAGAAGGACAAGTTCAAATGTCTCTACTTGCTGGTAGAGACGGCAGTTGCAGTGCGTCAACGCGAGAAGGAGACGGAGACAGAGGAAGAAGTTCCCGTCTAAAGATACGAGGTAAGAGCGAGACAGCAGTAGTTACATGTAATTGTAATTGTAATTGTAATTGGAAGTTCGTACAGTGCAATGTCGAAGAAATTAATATATCTAATACTAGCTGACCCGGCAAACATTGTTTTGCCTTATTAAACAAAAAAAATTTTAGTGGTGAGCCACCCTTAACACTTAGGGGTATAAAAATTAGTTATAAACCTATTCTCAGACCTACTGAATATACATATAAAAATTCATCAAAATCGGTCAAGCCGATTCGGAGGAGTATAAACACGAAAACTGTGACACAAGATTTTTATATACATATATTGGTGTACAATCTACACAGCACTGTCTATCCCCTGTCTAAGCATGACTACAGTATATTCATGATGAATATAAGAACAAAATGTCCTCCCCTTAACTAGAGACAGTAAGCAAAGTGCTATAGGACACATTTATAACTATACATTAGGTATAGTTTACGTTATAAAAATAAGTCATAGTTAAATTGCTCATTGGCCTCAATTCTGTTGGCACCAACCTAACTAATTTTAGCTAAAATTAGGTTTAGACCTGTCAAATAAACCTTTGGTATTCTGCTGCTACCAACTTATCCTAATTTAATTTTATGTAATTTAATTAAGCGTTCCTTATTTAGTTAGATGGTACCAACCGAATAGGTTTTACAAATGCTATGACTAACTAAAATATATTTTAGACAATTCCTAATTTTAAAAATCAACCATCCGAATTGCCACCAATGGTGGCAGTAGCAGTAGTCATAGCATTTCGGTGGCAGTAGTCATAGCATTTGTAAAACCTATTCGTTTGGTACCATCTAACTAAATTAGGAACACCCTAATTATGTTAGATAAAATTCAATTAGGATAAGTTAACAGCAGTAGAATACCAAAGGACAGTTCAAAACCTAATTTTAGCTAAAATTTGTTAGGTTGGTGCCAACAGAATTGAGGCCATTGGCCTACTTGGCTAGATTGTAATAATATTAGAGTATAATTTTAAAAATTGTTCTAATATAAAAAAATCAAAAAAAATGTGTACATGTAAAAGTATTATATCAGTATAATGAAGGACTGAAATTAATCTATTATTGAGAAGCTTGGATTCACACGCTGAATGACTCCAAAAATTAATCGATCGTATAATTAAGGAAGTAATAGAAAAACTGTTCTTATTTTTTTCAGATAAAATTTTGCGGACAACCGCTGCTAATGACTTCCAATAGAACTAGATATTTCGACTTTATTGATGTTTGAGTTCGCTGGGTCGGATATAGCGGTACAGTTGACCTGACATAAATGTAACATCGGCTACATTGAAACTGTCCTCAGTATAACGGGAGTCTAGCATACTTTATCTAACTATTCGTCCTGTAAAGACACATCGTTGCTGTCTCAAATCAAACTAACTGTAATCGGTTTAGCTGATTTAGCCGATGTTACTTCTGTCTTGGGTCATACTATAATAGTATTTCGTTCGTTCGAATATCTAGGCAACCTATGTCAGATAATGTTCTAAAGAACCTAGTGGTAACGCCCTAGTAGGCCTAGTCAGTCCCCTGATCCCACACCGGACGATTCGGCAGATCTGTATACTGTACTCAACTTTGTACCGTAAACGAATAAAGAGTAATCATATTTTTCATTTTGACGTACCGGTTCGGTGAATCGTAAAACAGTCGAATCGTGTGGTCACGATCAGACTGACTGTCTATAATTGCATTTCCCGCATCTTATTTAATTACTTATATTATAGTAACTTCGATCATAATCCAGGTTTTAGTTTATAACATAAGTGCGTTTCGTTTGCAATTAATTGTATTATTTTTAAGAAAAATGTTTAATTTTGCATATTCACTGATATCAAGAGTATCTTTAGAATCCTTTCTTTATAATATATCTACCTTGAGCTGTCGCATTTAGAGTTCATCCATCAATTACGTTACGAATTTAATTATTTCTTCCTACCAAAATATTTGTCTTCATAAAGTCTCATATTTTGCAATTTTAAATTCAGAAATGATTCAATTGGAAGATTTTCGTTACTTTTAAGAAAGAGTTTTTATACCTTATACTTGGTAATACTCGCCCACCTCTTCATCACACCTTGTCATACTTCGTTAACCCGCTCTCTACCCCAGAAACAGTTTATCATCTAAGGATCGTTTCAAATTATCTGTAGATAGCTCAGCTGATCCAGATCACTGCTCTTTGATCATGCTCACTGCTCTTTGATCATGCGATGATTTTATCAGATCTAAGTAGCTAGAGGGGTATAAAGTTTATTGGAAATGTAAATTTGGCACTGGTAGAAAATTCATTCAGCATCAGGTACAGAAACACGACTGTTTCGATGCCTCTTCTACGCCTTTTTACTTATTTGTAAAGGCCTATGTATAAAATAGTCCACAGTAAGGGCTAGTCGGTATCAAATATACAAGAGTATACCATTAACGTGACCGTAATGTATAGGTACTGTAGTTATAACTGAAATATATCATTATATATGTAATCTGTATATCACATCATAGTATCTAAATGTTTATTGTAATGTCTCAGAAATAAAAGCGAAGATTTCTATACTATTATGATATGCGTACTATTTTGCCCGCGTGATACCTACCTACAAAGTAACTTTGCCCTTCAAGATACAGTTTATACGTCCTACAATCCTATTATTTGGGATCTTCATGGACATAGACATAGACATTTGTTTATTTACTGAATAAGCACACATACACATCAATAATAAAGAAGAAAACAATATTAGATATAAAAAAAAATGTTGTCTGTAAAGTCGGTTTACGGACGATAATTTTACGTGATAACGTCATATGAAAACATTGATGAAAAATTGCATACTTTTAACCTATTAAGATGCGTCACAAGCCGAACGCTTAGGCCGATCGTGCCTCTCTAAAGCTTGTTCCACGCTCTCGCTTGCACGCTCAGATTATCAGATGAACCTGATGAAGTTTTTTTTATACATAAATACACAAATATTTGTACCTAGTTTACTAAAAATTCAAGTTCTTTTTTAAAAATTACAATTCTTTTCGGACTAGTGATACATACCTGTTTTCTTGTAGGACAATGTTTCATTTGGGCAGAAAACACTCTAACCTATTATGTAATATTTTTGTCCTACAGTTAGTAATGAGAAAAATGGTCTTGTGGTATTAACAATTTCTGAGAGTAGGACCGGGATAACGTACCAAGTAATTTGAAGGACAATATTACTGTTAAAATATCTAAATATTAACTAAGTAAAAAAATAAACAATCAGCTGGTTAGTAAACATTTATGATGACCTCGTTATCGATACATGTTGGAAGGAGATCTCTTTGATCAAACCATAGATTTTGTAGGACAAATATTTTTTCGAATAATTTAGATAATTATCTTGAGATTTAACAAAATAAAATTCAGTTAGTAATAAATATTTGAGAATTATCAAATCGACATATTTTATCCTTGCTACCTCTGTTAGCTACCACAATCGAGAGTTTCGTACAGGAAATTGTTGGGCGTCTCATGAAAATGAAGCTACCCACGGAAAATTAGCTTGATAGTAATCAAGTGCCAAAATGGACCATGGATCCTGGACAAGTAGTTATAGGTATTACTGATACTGATAAGAAAATATACATTAATAAACTAACTAATTAAAAAGTTCAAGAATGAATTCTAGATAAAAAATACATCTGTTTCTTAAATCTGCTGTCATCTCTATTTATTGATATTAGAACGATAAGGACAGAACATACTTAAGCGCCACGCTTATTAAATAAATTATTATAAGAGGGTTATATCTTTACCAAATTTTATCCCACACGACTATTCCCTCTGAATACTCTATGAACTGTCTGTCTGTCTGTCTGTCTGAGTCTATGAACTGTTTCATAGACTCAAATCTCAGATCTTTGAGTTTGTCTGAAGAGGTGGTCAGATGCACTTTATCATTTGTCGTATAATCTTCAGGAAATACTTTGTACTGTTTGATTATTTCAAGTATCAAAATAATGTTTTCATCAAATTATCAAAATAGTATTTCACGTTTCGCTGTAAAAGCGTTTTAATGCGTGTCATCTAGAACACGTGTTGTTTTCTAAAAGAACTATTGTTTTAAAACAAATACGTTTACAAAAGACTTAGAAATATTAGGGTCAGCTATATTTTATGATCGTTTCAGCATTACCATTCAACTATTACTTACTAGACAAATGTTACTAAACTGTAAAACTAAAAATAACGTTTTAAAAAGTCCGTACAAAAACGTTTTTATTATAATAGATATGTTGAAAACGCACTCTTTATATTCAAAACTGAGATACAGTCACGGAATGAAAAGGTTCGTCATCTTAGAGTCGGTTTTCGCTTGCGCTAGTAGTGCAAGAAACAATTACCTATTAGTACAGTCAAAATAGACGTTATTTTGGTCAACTTTGCACTAAATTTCCGATCCAAATTTGTTTTTTTTATAAGGTTTACAAAAAGGTTTACTAGAAACAAAAGATGCGAAATTTTATTCTCCACAATGATGGTCTCTACTTTTGCCCTAAAGTGCATAGTTTCCGAGATATCGGCCAAAAACGTTTTTTCAAGATGGCGCTTGTAGCGTCACCTGGATCTGTCAGCATTTTGTGATTTTATGCGCAGTAAGTGATCCTAAACTTTATTTAAAAAAAAATATTGGGTCTGAAATTTTGTGCAAAGTTAAATGCTATTTTGACTGGCCTATATGCTTAAATTTGTTGACAAGATAAATTGTCAAATAACATACATCTGAATTTGAATTTTATTACGAACATAAATATTATTTTCTCTGAATCGGTCTATTCTGTAACAAAGTTCCAAAAGATAATATGCGATACGTTAAACGAATCAATTTAAAAATTTGCGAACCTTTTCATTCCGTGACTGTACTTAATATTATTACCCAGGGTATGTTGTATTTGTATGTGCTAAATAAAATGCATTAATATTACTCGTTAGAACCGACCTTTTGTTTCTGAGGCACCAAAATATATCTCTAACATGTATTTAACCTATAATTTGATGAATAATCATATAATTAGGTACTACATAATTAATCCTTGTACATATATATAATGTAGTTTTTATTTAGGTTTATATAGCACGAAGTCAAAGTTTTAATTGGTTTTTATTAAGTTAGTGCTCTGGCTTATAACGATACGATCAAATTGGGTATAGAAGGATAAATATCGAATTATTTTTTAATTTAGAGTCTGTTGTTTGTCAATGGTGGCAATTCGGTTAGTTCATTTCTAAAATTATGAATAGTCTAAAATACATTTTAGTTAGTCATAACATTTGTAAAACCTATTCGGTTGGTACCATCTAACTAAATTAGGAACGCTTAATTAAATTCGATAAAATTAAATTAGGATTAGTTGGTAGCAGCAGAATACCAAAGTTTCATTTGACAGTTCTAAACCTAATTTTACCTAAAATTAGTTAGGTTGGTGCCAACAGAATTGAGGCCAATATTATGATTTGATTAGGCTTTAGTTCTGGGGTCAACTTCAATCAATGAATCGGTTCAGTGTTTTGATCTGAACATCTGATTTCGAGACATCTAAAAGACTGATCTCACTTCTCATTTGTTAGTAACTGAACCTTCAAACCGGACCTAGAATTATTTCTATAGTGATTGGCTTCATTTGGTAGTAACGTTGCCCTCTGTACCGTAAGTTGTGTCGATACCTCCCAGACAAACATTTGTGTGAAGAACATAGATAGATTAAACATCTATATATATAAAAGAAAGTCGTGTTAGTTACACCACTCGAGAACAGCTGGACCGATTTGGATGAAACTTAAAATGAATATAGTTAGTAGCTTGGATTAGGATATAGGCTATTTTTTATCCCGGTAAAACAACGGGAACGGGGCCAGCGAAGCTGCGGGTGGCCGCTAGCGCCATCTTTCAATATTTATCCGTAACTTTGTTAATCTCAATAATTTGAATAGCTATCTTTTTTTTAAAATCGATATTAGGACTTTGATATTTTTTGTGAATTTGTAACCGTCCAACGAAGTGGGCACGGGTCAGCTAGTTTATTATATAAACCAGCACACACGTACAATCAATGGTACTGGTATATACTGGTAATAACATAAAAAGGTTATATACTAGATACTCAAAACTAAAAGTGCGTGTGTTTAGAAATTTCATAAGGGTTATAACTAATATTGCTCAAGAATTAGGAAGCAAATAAGAATTTTCAGCTTTTACCCTCGATATAGATGACGAGACGAGCCGAAAACAGATCTGTTGCGTGTCTGGGGGTTATTAAGTATCACAAGTATGTATTTACGAGTATTTAAGTTTTAGTTCGTCAACTGGTTCCCATAGACTAGCTATATTTGGTCGTATCGTCAGAAACCGGGTTATGAATGTAATTGAAGGGATCGATGTGCAAAATCGACCGGGTGATTCATATCGAGTTATTTAAATCGATGTAGAATCGTGTAAAATATAACATCGATTTATTGCGGGGCGTTAATTAGTTTTACTACTATACTCCGCTTCAGTGAAAGCGTCTATGGTAGTGTAACCGCTTTTACCTTTTCTTTTTAGGTTTATAGAAACCATACAAAATGAAGTGTGTTAGTATAATTTAGCTTATGCTATTAACTGTCGTTAGTGAAGAGACTCAGTGAATCGTTATGATATAATTAAATTAAATATATTTTAAAGATATGTATTGTCTCTGATAACAAATAGATTGTATTTCTTCGCTTGTGTCTCTTCTTGCTTGCTCTCAGGTAACCGCTGGTTATTCAAATTACATTTTAGTTTACTTATGATGCAATTGATTCATACCAACAGAGCTGACTGGCCTGGACTGGAGAGTTGTTGTTCCGTGTCTGGGTGTTTTAAAAATATATAAGCATTCTATCAATCATCTGGTCACCATAATACAAGCTATGCTTAGTTTGGGGCTAGATGGTGTTGTGTGCATTGTCCACATTTTTTTTTTAAATTAATTTATTCAACGTCTATGTTATTTTCGGAGTGGATGACCGCTAGTGCTTCATCTGAGTGCTTTATCACTTCAGATGAACTGCATTAAGTTGTCGGCCTCGGGCAAATAAGCCTGAGACCTTTGGGCAGCCTATTAACATCGTCACCAGATATTTTCGTCATTGACATAAACAAACCTAGGTAACTACAATCTTGGTAAGGGTTCAGTTATTGTATTGCGGTGTTGAGAGCTAATAACATGGGACTGTGATTAAGCATATAGGCTCAGATCTCATCTTAATGCTAGAGGAGTTTGGACCCTATTTCATATTTTTATGTGTATACGCGTCGACATTTGAACCTTATATTGATAATTGATTCAGACTTAGGAATCCATTGCAAATTATTGAATAGTTTGACCAATATGTAGATGTGGTGATAATTCTACACATGTTTCGCCTCTCCACGAGGGTTCTTCAGGAACAATTGAGTCGGTCCGCACCGGAAGGAAGGAAACAGCAAACAGCATTCCTCGTAACGAGCTTCATTATAGACTTGTAGCTTCGTCGAGCGCCGGAAAAATCATCATTCCGGCAATAGTTTTTTATTTTTTTATATAAAAAAAACCTTAAAAAAAATAGTGCCGTAAACTAGTTACTAATTATGAACGTATACAAAACAATGGATCTATCTAACGAATAAATAATTGTATCTATAAAATGAGGTTGTTCCCGGGGATGCTCCGTGAAGAACCGAAACTAGTGTCGAATATGTGAAATTTGTGAAAGTCTCATTAAAATGGCGGGATAGTTACTGGTTCAATTCTATTCAATACCTGAACCTTCTCATTTTTCGTGTATCACGGCTAACACAATATTTCACATCACAGGACGTGTCATACGAATGATATAATTTCATCTAGGTACACGCTATAGCGCGATCTGATGCATGGGGTTTTTGTAGTTCATTTTACGAACTACAGAGGTAGTGCGTAAAAATCTTTTACAAATTGAAAGTAAAGATTCAAGTCGACTACGATACGATAGAACATTAATTTGCAAAGAAAAAAACATTAAACGTGACTTATTTTATTGTTTCTACGTACTAACTAAAGTTGCGTAAAATACGGATGATTTTGTGCACTAAAGTCTGAACTGGAATAATTAACTTATTGAAATAAAATTTAAAAAAATATTAGACTTGTGGTTTACGTGTTTGAGTTAATGTAAATCAGTGTGGAATAAAATCAATAAAATTAAGAATAAAATCTCAATATTAACTTATTTAGAAACTGCAATTTTAAAATGTTACTTTAATTTAGATCGTCCGTATTTTACGATTTTTAGCTAGTATGGCTAAATAATAGAATCACCACCATTGCCGATATTGTGTTCGCTTCCACAATGGTTGTGTTTAACCTAACCTCGTGCATGTTCTGTTCCTGGTTATAACGACTATCCGAATATCATTGTACTACTATGAGGTATGACTTATTGTATTGATATTGGTAGCTTGACGCTTTTAGTTATTAAGTTATTACTCATAAGGTACGTTTTAGTTTATCTGAGGTTAAGCGAGAGTTTCTGTTCTACCGGAGTACAATAACAATAGATTATTTAATAATTTCGTTTGTGTAAATATATTATCGTATAAGACCATGTATCTTGTTAGTGATGTAATAAAATTGATTTCGCTAAATGTTGGTTTTATTTGTTGGTTCTAGGCGGAAAAGCGGGTAGGCGAGTAGGTGGCTTTACTTGGGGACTCGGAAGCCTTAAAATTATGCCAAGACCGTAGCAAGTTGTAATTTGTATCTCTGACTGAAAATAGGCCTGATTTTTTTGTAAATTATTGTATAGAATTAATTTACAGTTATACCTACATAGCTTCATGTAGTCAACAGACGCATTGAGCGACCTCACTTGCTGTTCTCTAGTTAGGTAGTTGACACCATACGTACTATATCGATTGAATGACGCATATTGATACACGGACATCCGTGATTTCGCTCTGGGCTCTTGGTTCCAACAGAAGAGCAGCGTTGTGTTGCTACAACACAACTAATGCTGAGTTGGGCGCCAATTTGCGATGAGGCAGGTATAGATCGTCTGCTTACTGTGTAAACCGAATAAATGCATGTGATGCCGTTTTGAGTAAATCGCATTTTAAGGTATGACCTTTGATTTGACCTATTTAAAACTTAATAACTTAGAAATGTCATATGCAAAATGATGCAATAATTATCCATCTTTAAAGATGCATTCCTAATTTACTAGTCGCTAAAGCGAAAACTCGGAAAGAGAGAGGGAGGGAGGGAAATGCATTTATTTAGTATTACTTGTAATTAGAAAATGTTCTCTGTTTTCTTTAAAATGTATCTATCTTCTGTTTTACCCACCTTGAAAAGCTGATTGAAGCATTGGGTATTTTATTTTTTGTATCTAAGTTAAATTCAGATTAGAAAATTATAATTTTGTAAATATTTGCTTCAGAAACCCAGGTTTTGTTTTATTTACCTGGTTTTACCTGCAGGCATTTTATAAAATAACATTATTTATACAATTAACTACATACAACATTACTAAAAAGTTATTAATAAAGCTAATATTAATTTTAAACACTTAAATTATTAAAATATAAAACGAATCATAATTATTAATTTATTAAACATTTTTTTAGGTTGGTACCTACGTGAATAAACAATACTTTCATGATGGTATGGCAATCAAAAACTGTGATTAGTTTGTCCCTTTTCCGCGGTGAAGTAATTTGAAGGGATTCCTCATTTTTCAGATGACTCTTCATCCACAGAAGGGCCGGGTAGATGATCTGCTCCTGTATGCGTTGACAAAGAGTTTGAGTACCAGCCATGGTATTCTTCAGGAATAATTTGTTTGTTACATAAAGCGAGAAGATCTTTCTGTTTGGCTTCACTTATACGTAAACGTTTCGGATAAAGTTGATTTAACTGAACTGCAGTAGGTACTTGGACTTTCTTCAGGTGCTTGGGGTTGAGGAGCACTATTTATCACGCGATTTTTCCCTCTTATGTTGACACGAACAGTCTCAACATTTTGAGTGGCAAACATAGCAGATTTTCAGACATGTCATAATTGAAATAGATTTTTGAAGGTTCTTTCTTTAAATACTGCATCTCTTAATTTTCAGCTACTTTACTTGTTTCCCTTTTCACAGTCTTTAGAACGATTAATGATTGTATCGCTAGCCAGTTTTTTTCAAATCATAAAATTCGTAGAATTTAAACTCTCGGCAGGCACTCTCTAGGCACATGTTCCTCGTATTCCGTATTCAACAGTGCCCTTTCGTCATTACTACATCTGTTGTATTTAGAGCATGTTAAACATTGATCCTTCATAAAACAAAAAGCTGAAATTGTACTCATTACAAAATATCCTCTTCTAAGTTATTTTAGACACTGGGGTCATGTTCCCTTCAGTACACATTTGTGAGTACAGGTTGTGCAATTTAGTGATTGATAGCGATGATGTTTTGATGTTTTCACTATGTAGTGGGGCTCCATGACCGGGAAGGATTCTTTGTGCTTTTTCACAAAGTTCACATCGATTTTGTTCGTCTTGTTGGGGGGTTCATGCTTACCACTTAATTCATACTTGTTTCGAATAGCATCATTGACGATGGATGATGAAATAGTTATAGGATTGGCGCTGCTTCTTTCGTCCACAAACAGCAAGAACTCTTTTCGGAGCACTAACTGTCACATTATTCAGAATGAAATTATTTTTCACAACAAAGCCAAAACTCCAGTAGCTTCAACATAAACTCTCTCTTCTGGAGAAAAATCGTTATACTTATAGTAACACTTCTCACAGTTAATCTTCTTTGGTATTTTTACGCTTCTTTCTTTATTTCGTGTGGTATAAGATAAGCCGTCGATTCGTCTTTTCTTAGAAATATTATTATAAATACTTACGGGTATTTATCGCGTTTATTTACCTATTTTTCCCGACGTTTCGACAGGTTAAAAACGCGATAAATACCCGTAAGTATTTATCGCGTTTATTTACCTATTTTTCCCGACGTTTCGACAGGTTTACACTGTCGTGGTCACGGGATGACATGTCGAGAAAAATAGGTAAATAAACGCGATAAATACCCGTAAGTATTTATAATAATGTGTTCTGATCGCGTAAGTTTAAAAAACTTTATTAGAAATATTAGTTTTCCAATTTTGAGGATCCGAATTCATCCAACGTTTCGCGTTTGTTATGCAACTGAATACGAGTCTCTCTTTACTCTTAACTCTAGTTAGTAAGAGTTCACACAAAAATATTACGATTTGACGAGAATTCGATTCTGGTAATGGTCATGAGCTGGAACTGCTTCGACATAATCATTTGGAGCTGTTATGTCAGCATCATTGTTATTGTCTCCATAGAAGTGCAAAAAGTTACCCATGTCGTCATTCTTTCTACTTGCCCATTGTTCACCAAATAAATCCACTGGTTAGATCAATGAGCCTGGATCAGGGTCGTAGTTGGGATAATGAAAAGAATCATCGCTGTTATCAAACATGAGCTCCATTTCCGCCACTGTTTTCTCTCTAGAGTCGCCCAAGATCGAAGAGCTGCAGTTACCTCAAAAACCTCAAAAAACTACATATTACGCAGCCAACCCACTTAACTTCAAGCAAAGCTTTGGGTTTATTTATCATAGACATTAATCGTTTTCCTCTGGATTCCATTTTACTATCACCATTCATTGATATACATAGAAACTGTTTTTTTCTTTACAAAGAAACACGTTGAACCGCACGCAATCCGAGTAAACAATGAAAATCACTAGTGATGTTACAATGAAACCTGCATAAATGGCATTTATTCAGTTTTCGCTGTAGAGGAATTGTAGAAGCTAAAGCAAGTACCTATTACATGTAAAATGTGATAAATACTTATATCACATTTTATAACTTGAACAGGTAGAATGTTCTACCTGTTCAAGTTATAAGGTTTTTTAAAGTAAATGAGTTTAATACTTTTTGAATGAAACTATTGCATTGCTTTTCTATTTGACCTGTTACATGACAAAACGCATAACCATATTTATATATTTTTACCAGTATAGTCTTGAATATATCATGCCATAAGATGGTTTACGATGTAGTAGCAGTAAAAATATTTTTTTTTATTGTTATTTATTCTTTTTTCACGCTGGCTATCTCTGGAACCGTAGGTCGTAGCCGTTATTCAGTTTTACCAGTCGATAGAGCGTAAAAAAATACATATAGCTGCATTTTTAACTCAATTCTGCCAAAAAGTGCATTTATTCAGTTTACGCTGTAAGCAGACGAGATGGTCAATGCCGGGAGATACACACTTCTGTAATACCTTAACGTGTGTGTACTTATTTGAAGTTAAGTTGTTTTCTTTTTTAAATTAGTAAATAAGTATTTCTGTATCTCTCATCTGTCTCTGTAACTATGCATCTTTGCTAACTGTCTACGCTGTCTACACGCAAATAAATGTATTTTCTTTCTTTCTTTCTTTCTTTCTTTCTATTGTTTTACAAACAACAGCTTTAAATAAATAGAAGCATCCCAGACTGTACTGAATGCTCTTGTCCCTCTCTCCAGAGAAAAGGCAATATAAAGCACCTCGGTGTGACTGTCGACGAAACTCTAACTTTCAAACTCGACTGCGAAAGCTTATTTTCATTTTCTCTTAGACATGTAGCAGTTCGCCAAATTATAAGGATGGTCTACTTTGCCCTAAGTCAGTCACTTCTGGACATCCCAACTTGGGGAGGAGCCGCAAAAACCCACCTCATCGAGATTGAGAGAGCACAACGTGCCATACTGAAGGTAACTGCTGGCCTCCCCTTCCGATACCGTTCAGTTGACCTTTACAAAGCCTGGGATGTGCTTACAGTCAGACAGGACTTTGTTCTACAAGTCATCCTGAAAAAGCACTCCGACGTCTTTTACGACAAAGTCAGACATCAGAACAAGCGCAGAGCATACAACGTTTGCCAGTCACTAACACTCCGTACGAGCCGCTCCCAAAACTTCTGCTTTCTTGGATCCTTCTTGTATAGCAAGTTTAACAAACTCCTGAACATCTGACTAAATATACCTAGCTGTAAACGATCCGTTACTATTTACATAAAAACCCTCAACAATGCTGAAACGGAACTACTACCCAGCATAATAAAATGAATGTTAGCAAAGCGCCTATACCTATACTTATCGTATTAATTCTACTATCTTACTCCCTCTTGACTTTTCAAAAATACTACCGTTTGGAAATACACCAGACACACACTCACGCTCACTTCCCAAATTCACACACACTGATCTACTCGCACATACCGTAGTGAACAACGTACCTACACACACACACACAACTCTACGTTCTGCTTTTTATATTTTATTTATATTATTAAAAAAAAACCTTTACCTTTACCTTCACTTTTGCATTTACTGTGTAAATTTCAATCAATTATGTTGCCTTACTAAGAACATTTTTAAATTACATGCACCAGCTTCTTACAATGTGGGTACCTATGAACATGTGTTCAGGTACATTAATATAATGTCCAAATACATTTTAGCATTATGTACACTTTGTAAAGAGAAATAAATAAATTGATTATTATAGAAGCGCTGTCGTTTCTAATCGAAGAGACGTTAATTTGGGTACACTCGCCACCGCAGAGAGGATACTTACTAATTACTTATGAATATTTTTTTCCCATTAGTTCTGTGATTTATAAGACTATGCTTTACACCTGGCTTCAATGTCAAATTATATTCTTCTGGCGCTTCGGCGGCCGCTGCCGCGGCACGCTCGCTTTGCTCGCTCGCCTTGCGCGTTGTTTCCTATACTCTAACATAATAGCCCTAGCCCACCAAGTCAATGTACTGTGATTATACGTATAATGTAAGACAAGGCGGTAAGGTAAGGTAAAAAAAATGTGAGCCGTCACGTGACGGTTGGCAGATGTGAAACATCGAAATTATTTTGTACAAGTAAGTACCTACCTAATAGGCATTAAAGTACAGATTAAGACAGTAACTAAATAGGTAAGTATGGCATGATGAAAAAATACAATATTACGAATTCGTACGATGGTTCAGGTATGTAAATAAAACTTAAACAAGTGTCGGAAGGTTAGGTAAGGTTAGGTCAGATGTTCAACAATCAGCCAGTTGTACACAATCAACCATGCCTTTAATTTTCGAATGTGACGTTGCCATTCTGCGGTTTTTAGCTAGTCGGACTTAGCTCGAACCATCCGCCCCTCTCCCCAATGCAATGAAGTGCTTTTGGCTTCTCTCTAAAATTACTTAAGCTATTTGCTGATTATTTGCGGGACCGCAAGCAGTTTGTACGTCTTGGCTGTTACGACTCTGCTCCTTATCACACTAGATCTGGTGTAAGTCAGGGCTCATCCATAGGACCTCTCTTATTTACAATGATGGTTGATGATCTGGCTAAACACCTTGTATTTGCTAAATGTCTAATATATGCAGATGATCTTAAACTATTCAGTGAAATAAAAACTATTGACGACTGTTACGCGCTGCAACGGGACCTCATTGCGATACAAATGTGGAGTGAAGAAAATCGACTGTACCTAAATATTAATTCATGTCAAGTTATGTCCTTCAGTAGATCCGCGAAACCTTTAATAATGTCATACCAACTAAATGGGGATTTAATAAAACGAACGCAGATCGTTAAAGACTTAGGGGTAATATTCGATACGGGCATAACATTTCATGACCACATATATAAATTGGCAATAGACTGTTTTAAAAGGCTGGGGTTTCTCACAAGAAACTGCAGAGATTTCAACAATATAAATGCTATCAAACTTCTCTACACCGCCCTTATTAGATCTAAGCTGGAAAATAGTGCATGTGTTTGGAACCCTCACCAGGTAACATACACTTTGATACTAGAAAAAGTGCAAAAAAGGTTTCTCCGGTTTCTCTACCGCAAGGTGCATGGCTACTACCCGTTTATGTACCCTACCCAATATCTCCAGGGTACATTAGGATTTAACTCCCTACAAACGCGCCGAATGCATGTTCAAATACTAACTGTGTGTCGCATATTACGTGGATTGCTAAGCTGCCCTGAGGTGTTGAGCGATGTCACGCGACTCGTGAACCGCATAAGGTTTCCCCTGGGCCGGGTACCACTATTTGCAATAACTCCCGCCAACAGTCCCCCATTTGTAGAGTCCAACGACAGCTTAATGTCCTCGCCGCCTCGCATGCTGCCGGCGCAGCACATTTTGACGTATTTGCTGACAAATGGCCCGTTATTAATAGACTGAGTATGTGCTACTGTGAAAAGAAAAAAGTAAGTATTTTTAATTGTTAGTGTTTTTAATTGTTAATTTTTAATTGTTAGTGTTTATTGTTATGTTTATTATTAACAAAATTAGTATTAGATAGTTAGGTACATAGGTATATTTGTATGTCCAAATAATTCGTGTTCTTTTATTTTACTTTATTGTGTAGCCAATTAATTTGGTAAATAATTTTGGTCTTTTAATTTGGTAAATAATCTGGTAATTTTGATAGATAATAATTTAATAATATATTTATGTTTTGTAGTTTGTCTTTTTCTATTTCTTCATCTCTTATATTGATTAATGACACATAGATGTAACGCTTTGGATATTTCTGTAATGTTACTATCTAACTATATAAACTTGAAACTTAAATTTAAACTTAAACTTAAACTGGCGAACGAACAATACTTCATTCGCGCGCGGCTGGTAACATGCGACTGCCGCGCGAGGCAGTCGTCCAATCACAGCGCGAATGGCCGCGCGCGGCCGCCGCGTTCAAATGCCGCGCTATGATTGGACACACCTACCGTTTAAACCTTCCCTGGACTACGACAAACATTTCAACACCAAAATCAGCTAAATCAGTCCAGCCGCTCTCGAGTTTTAGCGAGACTAACGAACAGCAATTGATTTTTAGGGTTCCGTAGCCAAATGGCAAAAACGGAACCCTTATAGATTCGTCATGTCTGTCTGCCTGTCTGTCTGTCCGGTCTCTTCCATGGTGGGTAGATACTTAGGTAGTTTATTTTAATTTAACAGTAGGTGCTGTCAAACGCTGGTGCGCTGGGTTTCCGTAAATATTGCACGGGTGAAGGAATACAAGTACAAGGTATAAAAGTATTGCCTACTCTGTGACGCAACAAAGGAAGCGCCATCTAACCTTGCCTTGCATTAGGTACCTAGGTACCGATTGTGAAATATTGTTGTGAAATATAAGCTAAAAAATTTTTTTTTGGGATGCTTACTTACCTCTCCTACATGTAAAGTTAAGTTGATTATTAGTTTAATTTACTCTATCGTGTGCAGGGTTGCCATCCGTCCGGGTTTCCCTGGATTTGTCCTAGTTTAGAGGGCGTCCGGGGAGCGTCCGGGCGGGGTTCCATTTGTAGTCCGGGTTTAAAAATTTCAAGTCTTGGGCAGCCGCCGCACAGTGGTTTGACCCCATACAAGGGGTCGGATATAGGGTACAAAAATTTTCTAAGTCGTTATTTGATAATATTGAATATGCCATTCGATTGCTATAATAAAACTAAGCAAAAATTATTGTATTTTAAATAGTGCCTAGACTTATATTTCAGGAGAAAATGCCATAACATTGATTTTAATGTATGGGAAGCAAACTACAAACGTCTGTTTCGTCTTGTTTCGTTATGGGGTTTCTATTGTACGTTCTTGAAGAAAATGTGTCGCATTATGTGGCACATTTTCTTCATTTTTAATTTCAAAGAGACAGGTTGCAACTTTAGTGCACTTTTTGAGATAATGTCGTTAAAGGCGAGATTACTAGTGTGTCTTAATTTCATAGATTTGATCACACCGTTCGATAGCTTTATCAAAACTAATCAAATATAATTCTATTGCACGTTACGCCTGGACTTATAGTTCTGATTTTACTGAAAACTGATTTTATTACACTGAAATCAACTTTAAAACATAAATAGTGCGCATTTTACCTATTTTTTTGTGTTGGTGCCACTTTTGTGCACTTTTAAGTGGCATCGTCATATCTCTAATAATACGATATTTTTTTTTTATATTTCTAACTTTACACCGTTCGGTTTTTACATTATTATAATGAGTTAAGAACCTTACGGCTAGTGGTCGTTTTTATTTACCGACACAAAAAATTTAAGAATAATAATGTACGACTTACCTATTAAAACTTTATAGAGGTTCAGTTTTTTTGCTTAAGATTTAAGAACACAAAATTTAGTTCAAACAAGTTAAGAGACTTTTTTGTTGTAAACTTATGGCTACTGATGAAAACTTTATGAAGATAATTATTATTGAGTTAAAAGAGTTACCTCAAGATTTATAAGACTCAATACTAAAATGGTCTCAGTAGGTACCTTAAGATTTTTTGTAAAAAATAATAATTTAAGTTTGTTGAAAGTGGGTTAATATTTTATTAAGGTTTTGTTTTCATAACAGAGGTAGATAACCTATAAATAAAACTGATTATTAATACAATTTCTAACAAACGGTAAGATTATATTTTGTTACATTTAAAATGATGATAGAAGAAGACTTAATTTTATTTTATGGCTTTGAAAATAAATAAAATGTTGCTTTATGACATTTTAAACTGTTTTTTTTGACGTGATAACGTCTTATAAATCGATGAACGCTGGAATGCACGCACGAAAAAATGTCACGTGCAAGCGCGGAACAAGCTAAAGATTAATATCTTCTTCATAATATCTTCTTAATATGTTAAAAGTATGCAATTTTTCATCATTGTTTTCTTATGACGTTATCACGTGAAATTATCATCCGTAAACCGACTTTACAGACAACCATTACTTATTATACCGCTAAGTTTTAAAAAACCGACTGACATGTCCGGGTTTTGGGTCCCAAAATCCGGGGTTTTCATGCTTCTTGTCCGGGTTGCAAAATTGACCCTGAGATGGCAACCCTAATCGTTTGGCATATCGTTTTATAGGTATTTAAAAAAAATAGAAGGTTTTTATATACATACCTAGACATATTTTTATTATTTAATACTTTATTGCACACCGTACCCATGTGTGAAAAGTAGGGCTTAATACCTAAGGCATTCTCTAACAGCCAACCCAAGCTGGTCGGCGCACGATAGGTTAATAACATACATACCGTCATCTCATAATTCGCTAATATAACGTTAGATTTTACGTATGATCTGTTTATTAATTTCAATGCCAGTGAATAAAGACGGGAACAGATTTTAGCGCCACATTAACTAATGCGTGAAGTAAAACTTAAGCTATGCTAGATGGGCAGAGATAGGTATCCCAATCATCGCGTTCTGAAGCTGGACGAGACTGGCACAGGAATGTATTTACAAAAGTCCGTCTCCATCTCCTCCCGTGGATGTCGTAAAAGGCGACTAAGGGAACGCACCGGGGGATTGGGCAGCTTTGAGCACCCCCCGAGTAGGTACTTAAGACTAACACTGCTGTCACCAATCCGCCTGCCAAGCGTGGTGACTATGGCAAAACTGCCTAAAATGATGGACACAGATAGAAGACCAACAGGCCCACAGTTCCCGACACATCCTCTATTCCTGGCATAGGTGGCGGCCACGGTAACGGCGGAACAGGGGGTGCAAAGAATCTCTGGCAGTGGTCCAGCTACCAATCAGTATGGTCAGGTCAGGTCAGTAGGTATGATGTGTTAGTGTGAAATATAATGTGATAGTGTAATGAATGAGCATGCTTTGTTTGCTACGCCGTTCTCGCCGTTCGGAACACAAAACGTGCGGACGTATTGCCGGTTGCTCTTATGCATTTTAATTCTAAAGTGTGCAAAAAGTGCAAATTTTCACTTGAAAGTTACAATAATTTGTGAGTTAACCTGCTACAGAAAGAAATATCAAATCAGTTTTTTGAAAAGTGCTGTTTTCAAAAATATATCAACTAAAAACATCGAAACTCGACCGTTAAATTGTGCTAGTGTCTCTGAGTCATAGTAAGTTCAATACAATTTGAAACAAAGAAACATGAGTCAGAGTTAACCTACAGTTGTCGCTGTGAATTAACAATTAGACTTGGATCCCTAAATTCGTCGTATCGTTGGAAGTGCAAGTTGGCAGAGCGGTGTGCGCGTGCGTATGAGGGTTACCTTACCTACTTGGCTGGACGGGTTCAAATCTCTGGGGACCTTAACATTAATTTACTAAAAAATGATACTGCAGCGTCACGTTTAAAGCAGCTGGCATTGAATTATAAACTCACATTTCACATTACTACGCCAACAAGACTAAACAGCTGCATTGATCACATTATCAGCAATATAGATAACGCTATCGGTTGCACATATAAAATGCATCTATCTGACCACGACACTTGCCAAACTGTTTCTATACCTATTGTCCAAAACAATAAATGTTTGCAGCACTGGTTTATTGAGGTTAGAAACTATAGTATAGAGAATATAAATAAATTCATTGAGCATCATTATCATGGGCGGATGTTTTAAATGAAAGTAATTTAAACAAAGCCTTTAATAATTTTCATGACTGTTTTTGTCTTTTATATAATTTGTGTTTTCCCATGGAAAAAAGAAGGGTACAGTGCAAATACACAACACCAAAGTGGATCACTAAAGGAATTAAAATAAGCACTAGGTATAAAAGAGAACCAAGATTCCAGTGTTATAAGAACAAAACCTCAGAATCTAAACAAAAATATAAGAAATATAGTACAGTTCTAAGACAGTGCATTAATAAATCTAAAATGATTATAAATAATACACGTATGATGCAGGCCAAAAATAAATGTAAAGCTGCATGGAACATTATTAAGGATAAAGTAGATGATGAACAAAGTTGTGATACTATTGAGGCAGTAAATTATGGTGGCAAAACAATTCAAGAACCCTTCGAAATAGCAGAGTCTTTTAATAAGTTTTTCATAGAATTAACCAATAAGTCGTTACCATTACCAAATAATCACTATCTTACAAAGATACAGCATTGTGATGCCAGTTTGTTTATTAGTCCACTGACTGACAATGAAGTCGTCAAAATCGTCTATTCATTAAATAATACAAAATCTGTAGGATTTGATGGGATTTCGACACATATCCTCAAAAAGTGTTTGTTCTTGTTGCACCCAATCTTGAAATATCTTCTTAATCTATCCCTAGCTACTGGAGTTTTCCCGGAAAGGTTAAAGCTTTCGGTAGTTAGACCTCTACACAAAAAAGATGACAAGAAAGATTTGAATAATTATCGACCAATCACTTTAATTCCCATATTTGCTAAATTATTTGAAAAAGCAATTCATATGCGTCTGGTTAGTTTTATAGATAAATTTAAAATAATTAAGGAAGAGCAGAACGGTTTTCAAAAGAATAAGTCA
The DNA here is from genome assembly GCA_948098915.1 of Lampropteryx suffumata. Lineage (NCBI taxonomy): Eukaryota > Metazoa > Arthropoda > Insecta > Lepidoptera > Geometridae > Lampropteryx > Lampropteryx suffumata. The sequence continues at coordinate 2,032,919 of OX402552.1, forward strand.
ACGACCTTAGCTGCTTTCCAATTAATGTCGAGTATTATTGAAAGTATTGATAAACGTATTCCTGTTTCAGTTATATTTTTTGATATGAGCAAGGCCTTTGATTTTGTAAATCATAATACTCTGTTACAGAAATGTGAGAAATATGGTATTAGAGGACACGCTTTAAATTGGCTAAAAGTTATCTTGAAAATCGTATACAATATGTAGAAATTAAAAGTTTAAACGAAGATCTCATGTTAACAGCTTTCAAATCTAGTAGTCTTAATAATAATTTTGGAGTGCCTCAGGGAAGCATACTGGGACCATTATTATTTTTATTATATATAAACGATTTATGAATGTAACAATTTGCGTGCTAATATATCTAAGACAAAATTTATTCATTTTCAAAATTACAATAATAAAAATAATATTAATATTAAATTGACATGTCGTGATGAATTCGTAGATAATGTTAATGAAATAAAATTTTTAGGTTTAAAGTTAGACGAAAACTGTAACTGGAAGTCACATATTGACTTCACATGCAAAAAAAATAATCGTTTTGTTTTTGTAATAAAGACATTGCGCCGAACATCAGGTCAAAAAACGGCTTTGACTGCGTACCATGGTTATGTTGCTTCGGTATTGAGGTATGGTTTGCTACTTTGGGGTAATTCGACTCCCATCAATAGGGCCTTCATTGTCCAAAAAAAATGCATTAGAGCTGTGTGTGTGTATGGTGTAGAGATTTCATTTCATTTCGTAAAAATATCTCTTCGCTCGCTAATTTAAAGAAATGTTGGCTCGCTTCGCTCGAAAATGACTAATACCTACATGAAATTAAGGAAATGCGTTAATTTTTAGGTAGGTATTAGTCATTTTTTGTTAACCCATCGCGGATGATTAGAGCTCGCTTCGCTCGCTATGTACAGTAATGTAAATACATGTGTTCGTTTTTCCAAAAAATTAGGTGGATAATAATTATCGAAGTATGGGAGTAGGACTTTAGATTGAATGGTTGAGTCGGCATCGTTATATTAATCAGTATTCTATCTACTTATACCTGCGCAGACTTTGATGAAAACTATTTGTCAGCATTTGTAATGTAAGTAATTTGACATCATTGCAAATACGCGCGAGTAATATAGGTACCTACTGTTTTGCTGATGAAAGAAATGTTTGTAGACAAAGGACCGTGCGAACGTGGACGAAACAAACTGTAAATGGAATTAAATTTTGAGAAACACATGCTTTTACTCTAATTGAATGAAAACAGCGTCGGTGCCTTCATCGACAAAATACAAGTAATGTAAAGTAAAGCCCGTGTTTTTTAAAACCTTGCGAATGGTTTGTTATAGACTAATTGAATATTGTTTTTGACTATAATTATAGCAGTGAGCGTATTTTCAAAAGGCTATTGCTATTGCTGCCTAAAGCAGCGTTGATGATGATGATTGATGACATACCAGACAAATGTGTAATTTGAATAGGCCATCAGTAGTAAAGTAAACATGTAGGTACCTCTTAATAGGATAGGTAGGAATGTATTACATAGTTATACTTACCTAAGTACTTATCTTTTATGTTAGGTATAGGAGCTGTAAGTTATCCGAAAATTTAAGGAATAAGAATTAATAAAACTGAAATAATTACAGAAATGTACAGAATAATATAAAATACTCGGTCCTCGGTCCTCGGCCATTCAGCAGCTCTCTCTTCGGGCCATTCAGCAGCCGCACTAGTTCTAATGGAAATGATTTGAATAATTTATAAAATAATTCGAGATGTCAAACGATAAGCGATATCACATTAGGTACGCTTTAGGAGAGTCGAATTATCTACAACTTTTTATCACGTTGAACGAACACCTGCATGATTGCAGAGTTTTTACATAAAAGAGTTAAAAGTTATATAGCTACTTATTAGATAAATAGGTAGGTAGGTACCTACTAAGAAATACGACAATTTTTTTAAGTCTGTCCTAAACTGATCATAATTGAACAATGCTCAATGCATTAGGTAGAATGAATAAAGACAAATATAAACATGTATCTGTATAATTGGAAATAGAAAAAGAAAAAGGCTTTCTTTTACGACACTACAGTTTCATTAACATTACCATTAAAAAGAAGAGAGGAGGAGAAAGGTCGTGAATCAGTTACATTAGCCAACCTAAGAAGGTGGTTCTCGTGTCGTATAAGAAGATAAAGGAGGCTGCGGTGGAGAGGAACAGGTAGAAAAAGCTGTAGGTATTATTCATCGACAAGAGCAGAGCTCTTAAACTAGAAAAATAGTATACCTATATACTTATTAATACATCTTTAGGCGGACTAATTATGGTTAGTGTAACCGCCATAGAAAATTACCTTTGGCTCGGAGTCTAAATACGCCTCTCCGCTTCACAGGTTCTACTCTCGCTGGAAATGAGACAAACATTTATTGTTGTAAGAAAATGTTTCTATTTCTTATTTCTTATTCTACTTACCTGATAATATATATGGCCTTTTACATAAAGGTTTACCATATGTATAGCGCATACTGCCAAAGCTTCTACACGGCAAACCTAAGGGTTAACTACGCCAAAAATCCAGTTATAACGTGTATATGATATCACCATGTGACACAAAACAATATTTCTTCCTTTTTTACAGAATGATAATATTTTTAGGATGATGTTAGGCCTGCCTCGCTCCTGGAGTGCGACATTGATGTTTACAGAGTTCTTCAAAAAGATGGTTTCGAAGCCATCCTTCGCAAAAAACGGCAACCCTGATCCGCGGAGTGCGGGACAGTCAAAACAGCATCCTACGAACCATAGCGGATAGGTTTACCTATCCTATATGGAAATGCTGTGAGTAATATAACTGACCTATGGTAGAAGGCGTCCATCTATCCTGTTATCATGTGCTTTGTGTGTATAATTTAGTTGTAAGGTACCTATGGATTTGTTAATTATTTGAAATTAAATATTTTTATACGGTTTATTATCAGTTCTGCGAGCTATATGGCCTGCCCATTGCCACTTCAACTTGCAAATTTTGAGCGCTAACCAACCAAAGTCGCCGGACTTTGGTTCTTCTATGGCTTCCCTCGTTGCGGATTTTATCACGTAGTGAAACACCCAACATAGCTCTCTCCATTGCACGTTGCGCGACTCTGAGCTTGTGTATGAGGCCAATAGTCAGCGACCAAGTCTCAGTTCCATATGTCATCACTGGCAACACGCACGACTTTCGTCTTGAGGCTCTGCGGTATCTGTGACGAGAAGATGTGCCTTAATTTCCTGAACGCTGCCCATTCGAGTTGGATTCGTCGGCTGACCACTTTGTCGAAGTTGGAATTGCCTAGTTAAATCGTCTGACCCAAATAGACATAATCGTCTACAACTTCGATTATATCGCTCCCAACATGTACCGGTACGGGTGCAACAAGAGCATTTGACATGATTTTTGTCTTGCTCATGTGCATTTTAAGACCCACCTGTTGGGAGACGATATTAAGTTCGCTGAGCATGTGCCAAGGTCTTCCAGCAATTCAGCCATGAGGACTATATCGTCGGCAAAATCGAAGGTGAGTGAGGCGTTCGCCATTGATGTTGATACCGTGTCTATGTCAGTACAAGAGCTAGAAAACATCCTCCAATGCAGAGGTGAACAGTTTCGTAGAAATAACATCTCCCTGTCTCACCCCTTTATGCAATGGGATTGGATTCGTGCTCTGGTCCTGGAGTCGGATAGACATGGTGGCGTTACTGTACAGACATTTCAACACTTCGATATACCGATAGTCGATTTGGCACCGCTGGAGTGACCGCAACACTGCCCAGGTTTCGACAGAATCAAAGACTTTCTAATAGTCCACAAACGCTAAACAAAGTGGCTGGTTATATTCTTCGGTCTTCTGTATAACCTGCCAGAGCGTATGGATGTGGTCTATGGTGTTAAAGCCTTTTCGGAACCCGGCTTGTTCGGGAGGCTGGAAGTCTTCAGACCTACGAGTGAGACGATTTGTAACTACTCTCGAAAACAGCTTATAGACATGGCTCAGCAGCGAGATGGGCCTGTAATTATTTAAGAGGGTGTTATCCCCTTTCTTAAAGAACAGTACCACCACGCTCCTGTTCCACGCCTCCGGCGTAGTTCCCTCGCGGATGACGGAGTTGAACAGCTTCTGGAGGACCTTAAGTACCGGTGTTCCACACGCTCTCAGAAGCTCTGTCGTTATTCCGTCTTCCCCCGGTGCCTTGTTGTTCTTAAGCTGCTTGAGAGCCGTTCGAATCTCGTATAGGCTGACGTCTGGAATGTCTTCTGTGTAGTGTCGGGTTAGGCGGGCTCTTGCATCGCTAGTCGTGCTTGTAGTAGGACTTTGCGATGAGGTGTACAGTTGCCCATAGAACTTCTCGAGCTCTCGTAAAATTTCTGGCTTCGAGGAAACGACACTGCCACTGTCGGTCTTCAGCTTCGTCAACATGCTTTGCCCAATAGATAGATCTCCCTCGAACACTTTGGAACCTTGATTGCGCTCTATCGCGTTCTTTATACTATAACGATTTTATTATTTAATAATAATTTAAATAATAAAATCGTATGGGGCAATAGACAAGCTAATCAAATCAATAATTATTTACAATATTGCCATGATCATTTGAAATTAATTAATTTTCCTAATGAATTTATTTTATGTGCGGACAGACATTGTACGGAGTTAGGACATAGATATATAATTGACAATCTTTTTCATGACATGGTAAGCATTTTACAGCAGGGAGCTATCTTGACATGTACTAAATCAATAATAATTAAAAAGCGTAAAAATATAATTGGGTGGAATAAACATGTAAGTATACCCAGCTCATAAGGAGGCCAGAGAAAAATTTAACTTTTGGTGTTGATATGGAAAGACTAGTTGTGGATCAATCTTTAATGATATGCGTAATAGTCGTACAATATTTAAGAGGAAACTTAAATTGTGCCAGAATAACCAAGACCAGATAAAAATGGATGTGATCGCTGGTCACAGAAAAGGCAAAGATTTCTCAAAATTCTGGCAAACCATAAAGAAACTAGACTCGAAACCCAGCCTCCCTGCCAGTGTTGCCGGTTCATCTGATCCTAAACAGGTAGCTGAATTATTTGGGAAACATTTCAGGGTGAAGTCACCTTTAGAACAGGCTGTTATACCGGGGTCACTTGACGCTAAATCCAGTCAAGGTTCAGATGCTACCCTGACACGAGTAACAGCCAGTGAGGTGAGAAAAGTTTTACAATCTATGAGCACTGGTAAATCCCCGGGACATGACGGGCTTAGCGTTGAGCACCTGCGGTATGCTGGCGCACATTTGTCTGGAGTGCTGGCGATGTTCTATTCCCTGGGCATTAGCCACGCGAACGTGCCCTCTGACTGCATGAAAACCATTGTTGTGCCCATAGTCAAGAACAGAACGGGAGACATTTCGGACATAAATAACTATAGGCCAATATCCTTAGCAACTATAATAGCTAAAGTACTGGATCGGCTTCTGAATAGGCACCTAGACCTGCACTTACGGATGCACGATGGACAATTCGGTTTTCGGAAAGGACTGTCCACTGATACTGCTATTCTTAGCTTTAAGAATACTGTTAGGTACTATGTGGATAGACGGACGCCGGTCTATGCTTGTTTTCGAGATCTCTCGCGAGCTTTCGAAACAGTATATTACGATATACTGTGGCGAAAGCTACGCGAGACCAGTTTGCCTGGGGAAATCTGTTCTGTCTTTGAACATTGGTACAGTAATCAAACTAATCAGGTGAAATGAGCGGGGGCGCTGTCTGATGCATATGGACTGGAATGTGGAGTGAGACAGGGGGGGTATCATCCCCCCACCTCTTTAACTTGTATGTAAACAACCTGATAGATGGTTTTAGCAGGCAGCCAATCGAATGCTCTATTGATGGGATAAGTGTCAATAATATTAGTTATGCCGACGATATGGTGCTGCTAGCACCATCTATCAGTGCACTTGAGAAACTATTGGTGACCTGTGAAAACTATGCGAGGAGTCATGGTCTCCAATATAATGTAAAAAAAAGTGAGTTCATGGTATTCTCACCAAAAGGAGTATACATGAACGAGGTACCACCCCGTTATGTTGAAAGGTTCTATGCTGAAGAGGGTAACCCAATTCAAATATCTAGGTCACATTGTTAATGACACTCTTAGCGATGAACTAGATATAGAGAGAGAGCGAAGGGCGTTGGCTTGGCCGTAAGAGCCAATATGCTGGTTCGTAGGTTCTATTGATGTTCTGAAGAGGCAAAAATCTCGAAAAGCTTACTCTCAGACTTTCTACACGAGTAGCCTATGGACCACTTATACACAAAAAGCGATCAACACCCTTCGCGTCCAGTATAATAATGCGTTCAGGATGGTGCTGGGGCTCCCGAGGTTCTGCAGCGCTTCCGGCATGTTCGCGGAGGCTCGCACGGACGGTTTCCATGCATACATGCGGAAGAAAGTTGCCTCATTGCTATGCAGGCTGCATGGGAGTCCCAACATCATTTTGAACGCATTATCCAATAAAAATGGGATAGCCCGTTCCTCAAGCACTGTAATCGAGTAATAATGAAATAATATTTATAATTATGTGGTTGCAGTGTTTATAATTTATTTTTTATTTTTTTGTAATGAATAAATATTATCATTATTTTCTTGTACTTATCATTATCTTTCTTGTTGTAGAGTAAGACAAAAACCTACTAACATACTATGGACCTAAAATTTAATAATTTCTTATGTTGTCTGATATAAACGAATTTTGTTTTATTTTATTTATTTTTTTTTATAAGTTTTAAAGAGACGCAAATCGCGTCACATAGACTTAAAGATCTGTTTATTGAGCGTGCTGTATTTCGACATGTCCACTAAACACTGCAGTTTCATTTCGCTACGTTCTGGCATGAGTTTTAGAGTGTGCTCAGAGAGTTTTTGGGTTCTACCTTTGCGCTGGGTCTTACATCTCGTTGGATCCGCTGTCCAAATCCAAATTGCCCCACTCTCAGTTCATCGCCGTTCCTCACACCTAGCCGCGCGTTGAAGTCCCCCATCACAACCGTAAAGTGTGTTTTCAAGGCTTGTATTGCATTTGAAATGTCATCATACATAGCCTCCACTGAGTATAAGGTATCCCACCCTGCTCGACACGCTTTCGATCTTTGACACCATGCTGAGATAGTTGATCGCCCTCCCGGTGGTAGAATAAGTTGCCGGAATTTAGGATTATCGTGTCCTCTCCCTCTCTTCGGACTTCTGATAGTGAGATATTGTAATGAAACACAAGCTGCGGATCCAATCTGACTGTTTGTTTTATTACTGGCGGTAGTACAAGAAACTAGTATTTACAAGTACCTACAAATACCCTTAACTAAATATAAACTAGCACAATTGATACTAAACATAACTTTACAATAAACACAGGAAGTTATTTATAATATTACGGTTGCCTGTTGGGACGAGAACGCATGTAGTAGCCACCTTTGACAGCCGGTGATGAACTGGCCAACTCAAATGCATCAACTCCTTGTTCAGCGCTTTGTTCTTTGCTAGGGAAAGATCGCTCGCGCGGGGAAGCCGACGCTGGCGAGCCTGAGGCTGCGACGCCGGACTTGTTACTCATCGCAACGGACAACTCCGTACATACATTAGAGTTTGCATTTGATTCTACAACAGTTCCTGGTTTATCATTTGCACTACAAAATAGTGAGAATCTTTTTTTACAAATTTTAGGTACAATCATTTGATCCATATGTCGTTTTACCGTATTATTGACTAAAGGTACACAACCCGAGAAAGAAGAAGGTCCTAACTGTTCCTTGACCTGCCCTTCCACCCATTTATTTTTAATTTTATAATAGTCGCGAACATAAACGGTATCCCCCAGCTGTACCTCCTTAGCCGTGCCCCCCGCGCGTCGCACCTGGTCAGTTTGGCGCGCGCGGACGCGCTCAGCTGCGCTCGGCCGCAGCGCGTCGAGTCGGCCGCGCAGCCGATGCCCTAGTAGAGCCACCGCCGGCGCTACGTTAGTCGTAGCCTGTTCGCAGTTCCTATATTGAAATAGCATTTTGCTGATTACCTGATGCACGTCTACTCTCTCCATATAAGCTTTTTTAATGCAGTTTTTAATTGTTCGGACGGCATTCTCCGCCGCCCCGTTACCCTTTGGCATGTTCGGGCTGGTCGGAGTGAACACTATGCTATTTTTAATAAAATAGTCTTTCACCTCATGGGATGAAAACGGTGGGCCGTCATCGGTCACCATCTGCGACGGCAGTCCGAAACGCGCAAAAATCTCTCTAAACTTATCTATTACGAATTTAGCAGCAGTACTATTCATTTGAAAAACCTCGATCCATTTGCTGTGCGCATCGACCACCACAAGATAATGTTTTCCCTTGTACTCTGCGAAATCGGCATGTAAGCGTTGCCACGGCCGCGACGGAAACTCCCAAGGCGTGAGTGGCGCGTGCGGCGGCGCGTCGCGCTCCTGTATGCAGGCAGAGCATACACGGCACAGCGCCTCGATCTCTTCGTCTAAACCAGGCCAGTAAACATAGTTCCGTGCTATGTTTTTCATTTTGACTATACCCAAATGACCCTCATGCAACTCGCGCAAAATGTACCCCCTGTACTTGGCCGGTACGACAATACGATAGTTAAATACTATGCACCCCTGTTCCACAAAAAGATTGTCTTCTCTGTTGAAATATGCCTTCTCTTGATCTACATCCGTATGTTCCGGCCATCCAAACAATATATTTTTTATAAATCACACGCAATACGGGGTCGAGTTTCGTCGCGTCAGCGATATCTTTATGACTAACAGGAAACTCATTCTCTATAAAAATTAGGTATGAAAAGGCATCATCCAACTCTGTCAAGCTATCGGTGGCCGCGCTATTCACCAACGGCAGTCGAGATAAGCAATCAGCTGCAGCGTTGCTCGCTGAGCTCACCCACTCTATGGTGAAATCATACGCTGCAAGCCGCGCCGCATAGCGCTGCAAGCGGCTAGCCGCGGTCTGCGGTATGCAGACCTTTTCTCCGAGGATGTACGATAGTGGCTTGTGATCCGTGCGAATAATAAACGTAGGTACTTAATAAATACTGCAATGTTTCTTTAAATTTAACCTTTTTTTCAACGTATTTCGTCCCACGCTGGGAAAAGATCTAAAATATTAAACCTATGAAAACTCTAATAATTGAGCCAACACAACCGCTAAGCCGCGAACACTTAAAAAATAATTATGACGTAAAAAAATATTTACTCCTACAAAATTGAGATACCTAACCTTAAAACTAATAAAAACCCACACATCTAAAAGGTTACCTAAATAACTACGCAAACTTGGATTCAATAACAACTGATGGAAATACTGAGACTTCTTTATTGTACACAAAAAAACATAATCTAAACTTAATCAATAATGGCATGTATACAGGCGAGCTTAACCCTAAAAAGAGTTCTCTTCCAGCAAACCTTGGGAATTGGAGATATTAAAAACGAATGGGTGGGTATGTAGTGTACAAAAGGAGGAAAAGAGAAAGATTAAATTCGTAAAACTAATTCAAATATGAACTAACTAATCGAGAAATACAGATAAATACTATATAAACTAAATATAATTACCTAAAGACTATTGCTAAGTATATTACCTATATTATATATAATTATTAAATATAATAAACATAATCTACCTAAATATAATAAACCTACATAAAATAATATACTTCTTTAGTAGTTCAATCAGTCCCCATTAATCTTATTAAGATATTCAGAAATTACCAGCTCAACTGGTCATGCTTGTAAAGGAACATGGTATCAAGAATGCAGTGGCCAAGAGGTTACACAATTCTAGCTGAGGGGTCAAATCATATTGATACAATATAATTATTTCAGATTAAGTTTGCGCAATGATTTAGATAAACCCTTGTATTTGACTATTTCACTGTAATACACAGATCGATTGTACTAACCTACGGAACCATTTACCTATCACAACATTATTCTGATTAATTAAAGCGACATCTTTCGGTTGCTGTTCAAACTTACGATGACTGCATACGTGAATTGAATACGTAAAATGTATTCGTAATTTATGCATCGTCACGGTTTAATAGCGCTCGGCGAAACTGGAGGGGTGCTTTGCGTAAGTGTACATTCGCGCACACAATTATTAATTGTTGTTCTAGCGGAGAGGTGATTAGTTCTATCTTACCTAGTTATAACTTTCTCGGCATCTTTTTCACTACGAAACGAAAAAGTGGTAATGAAACGTCCGCCAAGATATTTTACCCCCACTAAAATACACCCGATTCCGTGGACCCAAAAAGCTTGCCATGCGATGGCCAGGCTTGCCGATAGGGATATAAACTACCCCGAGACACAGTTCTAAACTAGTTCGGGGGTTGGTGAAACCCGTTCAGTTTCACTGTCGCTGTAATACGCAGTTAAGTGACAAATCAAATCAATGATAGGTCAGGTCAGGTAATTAATCAATGATAAGAAACTTATTTAACATAAAGACAAAATGATATATTATATGCGCGATTGTACTGTTCTGACGACCGCAGCGAGATTGGGGGAAGTCGCCATCTCTTTCGTCCAAACGGATCTAAAAATCGGCTTCTGCGCAAGGTCAGCACTATTAAACCGCGCCGCTACCTATACATCATCATCATCATCATCAGCCCATAGCAGTCCACTGCTGGACATAGGCGTCCCCTAATGAGCGCCATTGCGCCCTGTCTTCAGTTCGACGCATCCAGCTTCTGCCGCAGCCTTTCGCAGATCGTCACTCCACCTTGCCGGAGGGCGTCCTACACTATCGGTTCTTCTGCAGATATGGCCAGCCCACTGCCACTTCAGCTTATTAAGTCTCTGAGCTATGTCGACAACTTTAGTTCTATGTCGGATAGTCTCGTTCCGGATTCTATCTTTCAAAGAAACCCCGAGCATAGCTCGTTCCATAGCTCGCTGAGCGACTTTAAACTGGTGGACTAGCCTACTGTGAGTGTCCACGTTTCAGCTCCGTATGTCATTAAGGTAGGACGCACTGATTGAAAACTTTCGTTTTCAAACATTGCGGTATGGGTGAAGAGAAAACTCGACGTAGCTTACCAAACGCTGCCCAACCCAGCTGAATCCTCCTCTTGACCTCCTTCTCAAAGTTGTTTCTACCTAACTGAAAAATCTGCCCGAGGTATGTGTATTACGAAACAACTTCAAGAAGGTCAATTCAATTCAATTCAATTCATTTATTCATCTTTAGACATAATACAATGTTCTTAGACATGTCTTACAATAGTTATAATATATAAGTGTATCTAATTAAGTAATTATATGATTATAATACATAATTATATATCAGCAAAAGCATCGTCATGTATATATTAAGGTTCACTTATAAATACCTACCTAACAAGTATCACATTGAAACACTGATAAAACTAGATATTCTAACCTAACCTTAACCTAGGTACACACAACAAAAGACAAGAATCATTTATTAAAAGTAAACATTTTTTTATCCGCAAAAACTTCATCCATTTTATAATAACTCTTATGTATTAATTGATTTTTTACATACTTTTTGAAGTGGGCATCTGTCATATTCGTTATTTGTACTGGTATGTTATTGTACAATTTGATTGCGGTACAATAATAACTTTTCGAAACTTTTGCAAGTCGTGTCATAGGTACAACCAGTTGATCCCTATACCTAGTATTAATATTGTGTACGTCCTTCTTAGACCTCATATTGCCTAGGTTTTCTCTAACATGTAATAAATTTTGATAGATGTATTCACCAGTCATTGTCATTATGCCTAATTCTTTAAATCGCTGTCTACATGAGTCCATTTGTTTTAAACCTAATATATATCTCACAGCTCGCTTTTGCAGAATAAATACTCTAGCAGCATCAGCCGCTGTACCCCAAAATAAGATTCCATATGACATAATAGAGTGGAAATATGCAAAGTACACGTCTCTAGCGGCTTTTTCCCCTCCTAGTTCCTTAATTTTTTTAACAGCATACGTTGCAGAACACAATTTTTTTGCAACTTCATCTAAGTGATTAGACCATGTCAGCTTACTATCTAAAGTTACACCCAGGAATTTGACATTGTTAGTCGGTGAGATATTAAAGTTATCTAGGATTTCTTGAATATAATCCGGAGTGCTTTTATCTATTCTAGAACCTAGTGCGAACTCTATTACATTTGTTTTATCCACATTAAGTAGCATGTTATTGACTGAGAACCATTTTTTGATGCTAAGTATGGATTCCCTTATACTACTACTTACAATTTGCTTACTCCTGTTTTTAATAATTAGGCTAGTGTCATCAGCAAACATTGTTATGTCAACGTCTTTAAAAACTACAGATATGTCATTTGTGTAAATTATGAATAGAAGAGGCCCTAATATGGATCCTTGTGGAACCCCTACATTTATTTTATTCCTATTATATCTAACCCCATTTAACTCTGTCACTTGGTATCTATCTTTAAGATATGATTGAAAAATGTTAAGTTCTTTTCCATTGACCCCGTAATGCAGTAACTTTCCTAATAGTATCTCGTGAGAGACACAGTCAAATGCTTTAGAAAGGTCACAGAAAACTCCATACGTCTTCTGTTTACTCTCCAAGCCTAAAAATACATCTTCGATAAGTCTTCTTATTGCATGTTTGGTTGATTTCGCCTTTTGAAATCCAAATTGCCTTTCGTTGAGTAGTTGGTGGTCGACCATATAATCAGTCAACTCCTCTGCAATATATTTTTCAAAGATCTTGCTGAAACTGGGTAGGACTGAGACAGGTCGATAGTTATTACATTGAGTTGTCTTGCCTTTTTTATGAATAGGAACCACTTTAGCAATATTCATTTCTTCGGGGAAATAGCCTTTTTCAATACAAACATTGATAACATTCATGAGTGGTGCACCTATTTCTATTTCAATTTTTTTTATGATAAAAGGTGAAATAAACCAGAAATCACTTGACTTTTTAGGCTTCATTTCTCTAATTATTTTAACAAACCGTGAAATATTTATTGGCTTTAATATAAAGTAACTGGTCTGGTGAGGAATAAACTCATTAAGGTACCGTTGTGATTCTATAAGTGAGCATTTGAGATTATGGGTCAGTTCAACTGTTACATTAGCAAAATAGTTATATAAAAAGTCAGAGATTTCCTTATGATCATAAATAAATTCGTCATTATAATTTAAGATTTTATCACATTTTATATCACAGTTGTTTTTTTTACCAGTTTGTTCCTTAATAATTTGCCAGGCACATTTGATTTTATTAATCAGCGTTTTCTATTTTTTTGGAGAGGTGAATCTTTTTGGCTTCCAAGCAGACATTTTTGTAAATTTTACTATATTTGGTTACTAGAGGTCTCAACACATCAGTTCCGTCTTCCTTGAGCAGAGCGTACAAGTTAAATAACCTTTTTCTAGAAATAGGAATGCCTTTTGTGGCCCAGTTTTTAAAATTGTCATGTCTATTTTTAGATGTAACCTCAGTTACAGGGATTGCTTCGTCCATTTGTTCAACGAAACCTTGGAAATAAGCTTTGTAATCTATAATGGGTAGATGGCTTTGTGACAATATGATCAGATTATTTTTTAAACTCCTAAGATTATGTTCATTTACTTTTCTAATGCAACGTTTGGTTGGCTCTACATAGTCCACATTGATTGCGATGTCAGCTATCTGAGCGTAATGATCAGACTTAATACCTTGCAACACCCTGACACCTGAAACCATGTCGGAGTCAGTAAAAATGTTATCAATACATGATTTACATGCTTTTGTTACTCTAGTGTAATCATATATAAGTCGTTTCAGCAAGAAACTGTCAACGATATCTGATAAAAGGTGACCATTAACAGCAACCGGTCTCGGATCAATTTGGGCATTGACCATGACTTTGGTTTTATCCAAATTCATGCCGAGACCTATCGCCCGCGAGGCTGATGCTAGGCCGTCCAGCATTCGTTGTAGCTCCTCCAACGACTCCGCCAGCAAGACTATGTCATCTGCGAATCGTAAGTGTGAGATGTGAGATGTGCTCGCCGTTTATATTAATGCCCATACCTTTCCAGTCCAGCGTCTTAAACAAATCCTCCAGCTCGCTTGTGAACAGTTTCGGAGATATTACATCTCCCTGTCTCACTCCTCTGCGCAGTTGGATGGGCTAAGACTGCTGGTCCTGTACTCGGACACTCACTACTCACTCGCTACCTATACACTACCTGAGAATAACCGGTGCTCTATACCCGGAATAGATAGAAGGGTTTTCTTTGACGTGCAGTCAGATCATAGCTTTATCTAGATAAAAATAGAGTCGAGTTACCTAGAAAATGATTTAAATATTTTTTGGCAGTTACTAGCTAATTCTCAGATCATTTACTTAACATCGGGCTTTCCAGGCGAGGAGGTCTTCTGCTCATCCGGGAACTGCTTCTCTACTTGCTCCGCGACCCACTTTTTAACCATCTGCTCTGTACAGAAACCATCGTAGAAGATGGTTGGTTTGATCCAACATCCTCAGTTTTGCTGAGCGTATTGCAAGGCCTCACCCTCGCGACATTGGTTCTTACATTCCATGGACCCAGGTCGAGAGTTGACAACCAGGTTTTTTGGAGAAATGTTGAAGTTTAGATTAACGTTGCCGTGCGGTTCGTTCGTAATAATGCCAGGGACCACACTCGTAGTAGTTAGGGTAGTTACAGTAGACAGGGGGATGTTGGGGCGGCGTACATGGGGAGCACCATAGACCCCATAACCGGTTGGAGCACAAAACTTACGTTGGAGTTCGGTCGTGGATGGACCGGTTGCATGACGGGAGCCGGCCGTGGATTTGCAGAAACGCGAGGCGCGGGTTGCACAGGCATTGGATGCGCTTTTGCGACTGGCGCCGCGTTTTTAACTGGCAATGACGGCACGTTTGCAGGCCCCTTATCGTCGGAGTTATTTCTAATAGGGTGGATGTACCAGTCTCAAACCAAATAAGGACAAATTTTCACAACATTTTGTTATATAAGTTAGGTGCGAGATTTGCTGTTAGTTGAATTTTTATATTATGCTTTGTTTTGCTGATGTTAATATAAGAAAATAAGAAAACTTAAATCCTTTTGTTTTTTATTTTTATTACACATAAAAGTCTAATAACTGGAATGTTCCCTATTTTAACCAGCCAGTCCCAGTAGTTGACAAGTTTTGTTCCAAAAGTTGACCATTTTTTAAAAGTACTTTATAGTTTATAATTTTTATTCTACCCATGAGAGTTAGACCATTAAAAATAGGATTAATGAATCTTATAATATTTTTCCTGGTTATAACCAACAAAAAACATAAAAAAACTGCTTATTACGTAAAATCTAATTAAAAGATAAAACTTATTCATATAGAATGCAATCAGATCCAAGGAATGTGATGTGTGATTTATGCCTATGGATTAACAAAAGCACAGGAAATTTCACGTCTGCGTTACGTAAAGCTGGCACCAATGAATTGCCTATGTGCCATAGAATGTGCCATTTATAAAATGAAACCACGAGAATCTTTGAGAGAAATATTCAAAGAAATTAATATTCTCACAATAGCTTCACAATATATATATGAAAATTTGTTATATACACATAAAAATAGAGATGGGATTCAGCAAAATAGTGACCTTCATAAAATGAACACTAGGAATAAACATAAATTATACATCCCTAGGTTTCGACTAGAAAAAGTTAATAAGTCATTTATGGGGAACACGGTGCGCTTCTATAATAAGCTTCCTGAAAATGCTACTAAACTACCTATTAAGAAATTTAAAGCATACATTAAAGGTAGTCTTTTGAAGAAAGCTTATTATAATATAGATGACTATATTATTGATAAGAATGCATGGCCTCATGTCGCTCTGCCGTCAGACAGTTAACCGACACACTTGAAATGTATAAACTCTCTTGTATTTGTATTTCGTAGTTAAGGTAGTTATAAGATGGATCATTATAAAAAAGCGCTAGGACCAAGACGAGTTTCTTGCCAATTCTTCTCGAGCTTGGGTTAGGATGAATTGGCACCTAAATTCACCTAGTATGTAAGACGTTTCAAAGTGATCCTTGTGATTGTATTGAATAAATCATCTTTTGACTTTGACTTTGACTTTGAATACACGAGAGGTAAGCCATCCTTTCGGTGACTTATCAATGCACCAATCCTCGGAATGTTTCTTGCGATTTCTGCAGGTATTCTCTCATATGGGTAAATAACCAGCACAGACATTACTTTACCGGAAGCAGTGTAAGTCCCTAACACTGTAATGCTTTCTGCTTGATGCTCATAAAGGTTTTCCATGCCTCATGGACCTAACACGATGCCTGAGGAAGAACATACTTGAAAGCCAGAGTCGGCACCACTCAATATTCTATCAGGATTGTCTATTATGTCTAGTGCGTTTTCAGTCTTTAAAAACTCTTCTAATTTCTGCATGCCATTTTCTTATTCCTTCCTAGGTTACTTTATTTCTTGCTGAGTTTATAGCTTCCGCATGTCGCTTTGCACGCTCTGGGTTTCTTTTCATGAAATTATCAAACCATTTCCGACTTGTAATTCCGTCCTTGAAAGAAGTTTGGAGATTGTCTGTTTTTATTATTTTGGTGACTGTTTCTATTAAATGCTCTTTTTTGATAGGGATTCATTTTTTAGTCATTTATCATTTATCTACAGACTTAGCAATCGTTCTTCATCAGATGTTAACATTGTTGGCTTCCCACCTTTTTTCTTTGTATCGGGTTTCTCATTTTTAATTTATTGATAATTGAATTGACGAGTTGAATGGAGAATTTTATATTTGCGGCATGTTTCTCTAGTTTTATTTCTTTAATTGCTTCATGACATCCGCTTCACTAATCTGAAATAATTTCTTTTTTGGTGGCATATTTAATCTAAAACGTAAAAAAAACGTTTTTTAAAAAAAGCTAGTCAATCACAGGAACATTTTACATTTCTTACGTAATCCCAATGTCAAACCACTGGTCAACGAATGGAAACAACGCGATTCAAACCATAGATACTCGAGTTGCGTCACTAAACATACCAAAGCTGTGAAATAACAAAAAAAAACCAAGAAAAATATAATAACCACGGGCCCCAGTCGTTGACCAATTGGTCATTCATTGGAACATCGAGACAAATCATGTCCCTGTAGTTAACCAGTTCAAAAAACTAGAGAAATATAGTGGTTAGACTGAAAATTACTTAAAAATCATAAAAATAAACTTAACTTCGTTAGAAAAATCCATAATTAGAATGGAGTTCATTAATAAACAATCCAATAAGAAATAAAATAGTCTCACCTGACGAATCACGTGCATTACTATAATGGCGTCCGAATGAGAAGTGTCAGTGACAAGCGAAAGTAAATCGAAATTGTAGGCTACACTGTTTGTCTCATTTCAACGGCAAGGTGATTAATTGATCTGTTTTAGATGATTTAACAATGTAGCCAACATAAAGAAAACCCATAAGGTCGGGAAATCTTAATATTTACACTCAATGCCGCAAGTGGTCAACAACCGGTGTCTGGTCAACTACAGGCACGACCATCCTATTCTTTACGAGTGGTGGACCTTCTAACAAGGGCTTGATAATACTGGCACTGGGGATAATGGCATTGACGAAATTGACATTGGCGTGATTGACACTTTATTAAGTAACAGAACTAGTGACTGTTTTTGGGGTGTTCGAAGGCCACAAGGTCAAAGTCAAAAAATATTTTATTCAATACAATCACAATGATCACTTTCAAACGTCTTACATACTAGGTGAATTTAGGTATTAATTCCTCCTAACCCAAGCCCGAGAAGAACTGGTAAGAAACTCGTCCTGGTCCTAGCGCTTTTATGGTTGCCCAAGGCACCTTTAGGCGTGATTGGCGTTTGCGTGATTGGCATTGGCCAGTTTGGTATTAGCAAGACTGGGATTGACGATGTTGGTGATGTGTGTATTGCTAAGGTTGGTATTGGCAATATTGGTATTGGCAATTTTGGTATTAGCGATGTTGATATTGGCAGTGTTTGTATTTGTGATGTTCTGGTTGTTTTCTGATAAAGTCTCAGTGATGACCTCTTTTGTGGACTCCAAGAGCTCAGTGAGCTCTGTGGCTACCGATCCTCCAAAGCTGAGTAGAGTCTCTCGCAGGGCGTTGCTCACTGCAACCTGTGAAGAAAGAAGAAATAATATTTTTAAAACAACTAATAAATAGTATATTTTTGAAGGCAGTTAATTTATTATCCATATTAATATTATTAATTTGTAAGTGTCTCTGTCTTTTTGTCTGTCTGTTTGTTACCTTTTCACGGCTAAACGGCTGAACATATTGAGGTGATATAATATGAAAAGAAGATATATTGTATCTTGGGGCTATAAGCTATAGGGCAGGCTATAGGCTATATATAGACTACAATATATGCTACTTTTTATGTACCACCCGTGCAAAACCGCGGTCAAGTAGAAATATTATAAATTCGAAAGTTTATTGTACCACGTGGGAATAAAGATGGCAATTCAATAAGAACACAAGAACAATTTTTGGGAATCGAAGTTGTCCGCGTCCGTAGGAGCATACTCATAGTGAGTGACCCTACACGTGATCCTTGGGTAGTGCCCAACGGGTAGCAGCTCTTCTGGTGGTAGGCCTCGGCCTCGGCCTCGGTTTTGCTAGGGCAATCATGAGATCACAACAGCGCCAGTGTGCAGAGAGGCTAGACATGGAGGGTAGCGGGATCCGAAGCACGGTTCTCCGCTTTGTAGGCTTAGGTTTTGTAGGTCTGCAGGTTGTAGGGGGCCCAAGTATTGAATTAGCCATTCATGAAAGGCTGCACCACCGCCTTGCGAAAAAACCCAGAATGCTCAATCGTGCCGCTTGGCGACCGAATGTGAGGACCCGGTGGCCAAGAAGAATTATTGACCGAAATATTTTGACTATTTCTTTGACATTGTGACATATTTAATCTATTTATATTTCAAAAAAATGTTTAGATTGACTAATTATGATAAAACTAGCTGTTGCTCGCGACTTCATCCGCATTTTTTTTGAAAGGGATTGTAGCCTAAATCCATCCCCAGGATGCAATTTATCTCCTTGCCAAATTTTATTGATAAGTTTCAAACTAATTACCTGACCACCCATTAAAAGTTTACATACAAACATTCACACCTCATTTTCTCCTTTATGAGTAAAATGAACATTTGAAAATAAAATTTTGCAAAATCCTGTAACACGTGTCCATTTATTTTGCATTTTAGGTATCCAAACCAAGTTTCAAAGAAATCACACTCTTAGGGGTATAATTTCAAAAAATCCCGCCTTATCCTATCCCGCCCGGATGCTTTTGCTGAAAAAGAAAGCTACCTTCCGAATTTCAGCTTTCTAGCTTCAGCGGTTTCGGCTCGGTGATGATGAATCAGTCAGTCAGTCAGGTTAAGCTCTTTTATAGGTATAGATAAATATATCTTTTAATTTTATGCAAACATTTTTTTTTCGTTTGTGAGAAATCTTTACCCTTCATAAGGGCTCCCAAACAAATTTTTATACGGGGCCCCGCCAAGGCACGCTACGCCACTGATTAATATAATGACCAAATAAATTTTAGCATTATTATATATAGCATTATATTTTGTGAAGAGAAATAAATAAATTTATTATTATAGAAACGCTGTCGTTTCTAATCGTAGAGACCTTAAGTTGGGTGACCATTGCTATTAGGCTTTATTAAGACATTTAGCGCTTCCGAGGGCACGTAAAAGTTCCACAAGAAAGTCTTGGTCTGAAGTGATTCATCTTTGGTAAGCTTCTGGTTTGTCAATAACGTAACATATTATTATAATCATTGATGTAGGTATCTTAATCCTAATTAGGTAATTAATCCTACTAAAATGATAAAATGCGAATAAATTACGAGCTCATGTTTTTTTCGGTGACTTGTCATTATTAATCTAATCTAAAAAATCAAACACTTGATTGATGGGCCATGGCCATTAATAAACAACACGGATTAACGAAATATAATTGATTCACTAGGTACATCGCCTACGCTTGGAATGGAACAAGACATACTCACCTTTTTTTTTTTTTTTGACGAGGAGAAATCTGCAAACAGATTTCCAATGCACTGAGGGGTGCAAATGGAATATGTGAGGTTGGCTGTCTAAAAAACGACAGACGACTCACTAAAACTCCCCGGTGACCAGCCTCATTGCATGTCAAGGGGCTCCGGGATCTCCATAGGAACGCACCGGTGCCCCTCTCGCAAAGTGCTGCGGCCGCAGCCCATCCCAGGAGTGGCAAGCCACCCCCGCACACCCACCCGGTGCTTACGGCAGAACACGTCACACATGTTAACTGCCGCCTTCCCCGAGCCCGCGAACGGATAGCCGGGAGCCCTCACTCCGACTACCCACGGACCCAGTGCGCCGCTCAGTCCCACAAGAATCTAAAAGAAACTGCGAATACCTCGCGGCGAGACGTCGGCAAAGGAGATCCCATCTCGTAAGCCTGCTGGGTGTATAGACGACACTTACTCGCAGAGTGCCGCCGCCGGTCAGAACTAGTGGTACTGCGGGGTCCCCCGCCAGAATTCTTATCCAGGCAACTACACGCCAAGCTCGTCCCCGCTTCAACCACTGCACCCTCATTGAAGAGACGCGTGGAGGAAGCCCCCATCCCTTCCGCCACTCGGTCGCACTAAGGTCTGGCGACCCAGCGAATACCGAGCGGCCGAACGCTGGCCAGGAGGAAAATCCCCCTTAGCCTACCTGGGTGCATGCGACGACACCTCCTCGAAAAGTGCCGTCACCCCTCCCAAGGGCCAATGACTTCGGACGCCCCAAATCCTACCATCAAAGACCCCCAAGATCACTCGGGCCACCGGTCTCCCCGACCCAGTGTGGGGGATCTCCGAGCGGCCGCAAGTCAGAAAACGACATTGCGAGTGTCCCTTCCCGACAAGCGACTGGGAAATGCACACCAAGCACGTCCCCGCTTCGTTGCTTTCGGACGTGGCCCGCACAACTTTGTCTTACAAGGCAGTGCGCCTTCCAAGACAGAGCCCTGCGAGCCATGGCCACAAGCCCTTCTCTGGACCGCAGGTGCGGTCCTCTCCTCCTGCCTCGTCTCACTGTGCCCTCTGCTAATCAGAGGGACACGTGGAGAGATCCTCCGTGTCGGGTTATTGGCCACCGTGCGATACTTCTTTAGCGAACTAAAGAAGTATCCCACGGTGTTACCAGGGTGCACCACGAGGAGGTTACCCGACCTTGCACCCCAAGACATACTCACCTAGCCCAACATGTCAATGTACTGTGATTATACGTAAGACAAGGCGGTAAGTTCTAATATATAAAAAAACTTTGATTTTATTTAAATTTAGCAATGCTGTGCAGATGACGGAAGGAGACGACGACAAAATGACAGTGGTGACGGTGGTCCTAGGATCTAGCTGTAGGCTGTAGACCTACCTATCTAACTAATCGCTTCCAAATTACAGTGGCAATGTTTTTAAAACACGTAGTCTATATTTCTATATTAAGTAAATTAATAATATTTATAACTAAGCACAATGCGAAAGGCCTATCCGTGTGCGCATCTGTGGCGGCAGCAGACATAGGTATTTCTGCTAAGGGGTGGCTGAAAAAAAGCGTGGCTGAGACCTCGTCCTTTTTAGTTCACTACTTATTAGAATATAAACATTGATCTTATTATTGTTATATTAGACATAGGTACCTATGTATTGTTATAATCATAACCATGTACCTACTGTTTTCTCCATTATTTACTGTTTGATATAAGTACATGCCTGTCTGTTTTTTTGTTTACATCGTTATAAGTGTGTGTTCCGAATAAATGCCTCATTATTATTATTATTTTATTTAATTATGCTATTTTGGTTTTTTTTGAAGCAATTGGTTAGCACTAACAGAATCGGCCTGAACAAGGATTCTTTTGTCAGACTGCGGAACTCTAATTGCTAATTATATAATTACACCTCTTATCCCACAGCGAAGATAATATCGTCTGAATATAAGCACAACATGTGCCAGTATTTTTCAATGCCTGGGCATTAAAACATCAGTATGAAGCATTTCCTTGCTCTTTGTGCTGTGATCCTCGCGGCGTCTGCACTACCAGCAGATTTCAACAATGCAGCCAACGTGAGCTTTACTAACGCTGTCGTGGGCTTTGGCCACAGGACCACCGGGGGCCAGGGCGGTGCCGTCTGGAACGTCAATGACCCCTGGGCGTTCCGCGACTCCGTCGATAACGACGCGACCAGGATCATCTACATCAGAGGCCGCCTCGATTTAACCCAGCTCTTTATTGGCTCTCCCGGCGTCAGCATTCGAATCCGTCCTAACAAATCCATCATCGGAGTAGACAGACACGCTGAAATTTACGGAGGAGGGTTAAGTATACGTCACTCGCATAACATCATCATACGGAATCTAAGGATAATTAACGCTTTGTCGTACGGTCCAAACGAGCGACCCAACGGCAACGGAGGCATCAGCAACCAGCAACCCGGCCCCTGGTCTATGATCGACGCCATCGAAGTATTTGGTAGTCATAATGTTTGGGTCGACCACTGCGAGTTCGCAGATGACCCGTGGAACGCCGCCAGCACTCCTGAAAATCGAAGGAGACACGACGGGGTGATCGACATCGTGCAAGGATCTAATTTTGTTTCGGTTTCCAACAGTATATTCAGAAACCACAACTTTGTTAGTTTAATCGGAAACGACGATAACAACGCAGCGAACGACAGAGGTAGGCTAAAGGTTACCTGGTACCTGAACTGGTTCCGAGGAACCAACCAGCGCCATCCGCTGGTCAGATTCGGAGAGGTGCACTTACTCAATAATCTGTACACTGATGTCACTGACTATGGAATTGGAGTAGGTATCGATTCGCGTATTTACGCTGAGAGGAATGCGTTAATTAACGTCCGACGCGCTTGGGTAGCCAGCACTCAACCGAACCAAACAAGAGGTCGCCTCTATAATTTTAACAATTGGCTAGTTAACAGCAATCCCGAACCCAACATCCCTGCTCAGGTTGGGTGGGCGCCTAGCCAGCACTATTCGTATACTCCTATGGCTGCAGGTAGCGTGGAAGCCCATGTCAGGAGAAATGCCGGACCCAGATAAATAACCAGGACGTTATATCTTCAGCTAGCTTGCGCAATCGCAATTTGGTGGTCAACAATGTAAACTTATGATGACTTTATGACAAATAAAGTTTACTTTTGAATAAATACCATGACATTAATTTTATAATTATACATAGAACATATATGTATATACCAAGATAGGTACCTATAGTCCGGTCAATATAGACATTTAAAATAACGAAAATTCCCGGAAAGCCAAATATTGGTGGAGAGCTGAGGTTTACCATTACAAATAAAGTTTTAAAAGTCCCCATCGATCCTATGTGTGCTTCAAAAGTTATTCGGGGTCAAAGGTCAATTTGAAGTTTTTTGGATTTTTTTCGAAAACGGTAAGTTTTATCAAAAAAAAAACCTCAAACCAAAGTTGTAGATCTTAAAATTCTCTACAAAAATGGTCCATATTATTTTTTCCTAAGAGTTAGCATTCGTGAGATATCACGATTTTCGCGAGTCACATTACACATGATATGCACACATTTCCACGCCACCTGTGAGGTAGTGTACTCGGCGCGTTTTTTTTACCGTGGTTTCCCTTGTAGGCCTACTCCACTAACTGTCATGACAATTTTAGGGAACAATACCCGTCAAGTTCTAGATATTACTTTATTATTGATATTGTCTTCTTCTTCCTCTTCCTCCTGCTGGATGTTCATAAATTGTTCAAATGTAGCTGAGTCATTGGTCTCTTCATTAAAATCACAGGAATCTTCCTCTATTGTACTCAACTGGACATTTGAGCAAGTCTGACCTTGGCAATTGGTACAAGCTGGAGAACACAGCAACCCGACTTTTTTAAAATAGTGTTGAGGAGTTTTTCTGGAGCAGGTGGGAGTAAAGTTTTAATCAGTTCCAGTAGTACATCTATCAATTTCCAACCCCAGTCTTCTGGGTTCAGTTGATTGCCTAGCCATGTTTGAACTTGATAGTGTACTCGATACAAGTGTTGAATAGCAGATGCCGATATTGGAGGAAGACATGGTAGTTGTACTTGTTTCTTGTTTCACGTATTTTTTACAAAAGTTAAGTATCGGTATTTATCAATGCAAGTAATTTTTTTTGGTGCTCCATGAACCGCAAGAAGAAAGCGAATTCCTTCTGTAATTATTGTTGAGGTCTGGAATCAATTTCTGTAAATACTTTAGCGCAGTCAATCAAATCTTTTTTTTCGAATACGGACATTAGAAAGAGACGGAGAATAGCCAGATGTTTTTCAAGGCCACGCCAGAGGGGATTCAGTTAGGGACTGACTGTCTTTTCAATAAATGTTTTCAGGATAGTATAGTATACATAAAAGAGACACAGATAGGTATTTATACTTATCTTAAGTGCCTGATATGTATATACGTGGCTTATATGTGCATACTATGTATAGTGTGACTCTTAGAATCGCGATATCTCACGAATGGTACTCTTAGGAAAAAAATCATATGGACCATTTTTGTAGAGAATTTTATGATCTACAACTTTGGTTTGAGGTTTTTTTTTGATAAAACTTACCGTTTTCGAAAAAAAATCCAAAAAAACTTCAAATTGACCTTTGACCCCGAATAACTTTTGAAGCACACATAGGATCGATGGGGACTTTTAAAACTTTATTTGTAATGGTAAACCCCAGCTCTCCACCAATATTTGGCTTTCCGGGAATTTTTGTTATTTGACCACTATTTTTATGTCTAAATTGACCGGACTACTACATAGATTTATTTTATAAATAAATAGTAGATTAATGTGATTCAAATAGAATAGGTATATCCTCTTCGTTTTCACTAACAGGGCAAATAATAATAAATATATTATTCATAGTAATTAAGATTCCCTTTCTGTCGGTGTTCAGGCTTGCGGTAACATCAAATTGAACTTGCATTAGCTTGTGATAGATCACGTGACTGATGCGTGACTGCTCCTGTCATTTCCATACAATTTTATTTTTCCGCAGCCGTAGTGAGAGCCAACAGAGAGGGGATCTTGTCCAGTGGTTCCCTCAATTTTTGAAGTCTTGTTACAGAAGTATTCCCCCCTGTATATCTGCACTCGAGTTAAGATACTTTTAGCCTCGGCCCGCAGCTTGCCCCGCGTAGTAGGTACTTAAATAATAAATATTTTCCCTGAAGGTTATTCCTAGTTTCAGTCACAGAGTTTAATAAAAGCCACGGGATAACGCGTCACATAAAGTGGCCCAGAGATTAATAAATGCCACAAAAGTGCGCGTTACATACAGTGGCCTAGTGTTTATTAAATGTCACGAGATTGTGCGTCACACACAGTGGCCTAGAGTTTTATAAATGCCACGGGATAGTGCATCACACAGAGTGGCCTAGAGCTTAATAAATGCCACAAGATTGCGGGTCACACACAGAGTGGCCTAGAGTTTAAGTTGTGAAAAAGTTGGTTGTTAAAAAAAGATTGTAGTCAGGGCGGCTCTGGCTAATAAGGATACGATTAAAACAGGTAGCGGCTAAGGAAGGATTAATATTCAATTATTTCTTATTTAGTGCCTGATGTTTGCCTAAGTTGTGGTTCCATTTGTGTCTGAGAATGAAATTTAATTAAGTTAAGAAAATTATATAATTTAATGAAATTAAAAGCATACAGGGTAGTCCTTTCAAGAAAGCGTATTATAATATAAGTGACTATATTATTGATAAGAATGCATGGCCTCGTGTCGCTTTGCCCTCAGACAGTTAACTTACACATTTGAAATGTATAAACTCTCTTGTATTAGTTTTTCGTAGTTAAGGGAGTTAATAATTACGTTTTAAAAACTAAAATGAAACCAACTTCATTGAATTAAATTTGAGCCTATAATACGTTTTTAGTGGAAAGTAGACGTACTCGTATTTTGTAAATACATATATAATATGGGTAGGCCAAATTAACGCCAATGAGACAGCGAGGTATCGAAGTATATGAAAACATCATCGATGTATACAATTTTTAGATTTCCGTAGATTTTTCAGCTCGACCGATTTACATAAAATTTATATGGGACCACCTGTGACCACCCTTTCAAACAAAAAAAAATTTTTCAAATCGGTTCTGCCGTTTTCGAGTACGAGTAATCGGTGAACATACATAAAAAAAAAAAGATTCTGACGAATTGAGAACCTCCTCCTTTTTGATAAAGTCGGTTAAAAAGCGCTAGGACGAGTTTCTTAACTGTTCTTCTCGATCTTGGGTTAGGAGGAATTGGCACCTAAATTCACCTTGTACCTATGTAAGGCGTTTCAAAGTGATCCTTGTGATTGTAGGCCCTATTGAATAAAGTATCTTTTGACTTGACTTGACTTAATGATCAAAAAATCTGATTGACATTATTATTTACCATTATTTCTTAAGATTGATTAACCTCAGCGCTCAGTTGGTAGCTCTGCTTTCTGGGCAGTGGGTTGTGTCGATTCCTCCCATGGACAAAACTCTATGTGTTGAACATCTATGCTTGCTCTGTGTCTTGGCACATCGTCACATCGTCTGAAGCAGGTTCTAGAATCTCTTTACATTATAGTTGAAGATATGAATGTGCGAAATCGACCAGGAGAATCGCATCGAGTTATTTAAATTGTGTACCTAGCATCGTGTCAAATATAACGTTGGCTTAGTTTGGGTGGCATTAATTATTCTTACTACCCTATTCTGCTTTAGTGAACGCGCCTTTATGGTAGTATAGCCCCTTTATACCTACCTACTGTAACTGTACAATTCGGTTTATAAAAACCATACATAGATAAGTATGTTGATATCGGTATTAGCTAAATTAGCTTATTAAATTAAAATACTTTGTTTCAGATAATTAAAAATCCATAAACGTATCTTAGAAATAAATTAAATTGAATTATATTAAAATAACTAAATTATACACAGCACAGAAAAAAATGCTTATATATGCTATAATTAACAGTCTCTAGCTAAGAGAATGGGTATAAGAGTGGGCATTAAGTTGAAAAATTTTTTTTGTGTCATTTAACTCTGGTAATCTAATTTTGACTTAATTAAAAATAACTCAAAACAAGATCGTTCGTATTTTACGAAGTTTTAGTTAGTTCAGCAAAACAACAGAACTGGTAAATGCTGGTAATTCTAATGTAATGACCGGTGATTGGTAATGTTTGTAGCATGTTTAGTGGTTGTATGCTGTTTCAGTGCGAGCGGCGAACTCAGTAACTTTTGAACTCTTTCCTTTCTCTTCAATGGTGGTAGTTTATTTTAATTTTATAGTAGGTGCTGTCAAACGCTGGTGCGCTGGGTTTCCGTAAATATTGCACGGGTGAAGGAACGCCCGGGGGTGATGCAAGTATTGCCTACTCTGTGACGCTACAAAGGAAGCGCCATCTCATCTTGCCTTGCATTAGGTAGGTACTGTGAAATATTATTCTGAAATATAGGTAAGCTTAAAAACATTTTTTTTGGGATACTTACCTCTCTTACATGTAAAGTTATGTTCATTGTTTATTTAGTTTACTACATCGTGTGGCATATCGTTTTATAGGTATTTAAAAAAAATGGAAGGTTTATATTTGCATACCTTACATTTTTTTATTATTTAATACTTTATTGTACATCAAACATACCTAAGTGTGAAAAGGAGGGCTAAATACCTAAGGCATTCTCTAACAGCCAACCCAAGCTGGTCGGCGCACGATAGGTTAATAACATACATACCGTCTATCTCATAATCCGCTAATATAACGTTAAATTTTACGTATGATATGTCTATTAATTTTAATGCCAGTGAATAAAGACGGGAACAGATTTTAGCGCCACATTACCTAATGCGTGAAGTAAAATCTAGGCTATGCTAGATGGGCAGATATATCCCAAACATCTCGGTCTGAACCTGGACGAGACTGGAACAGGTACCTATGTATTTACAAAAGTCCGTGGTGGTCCCGGCATAGAATAGGACCCCTTCATCTCTTCCCGTCGATGTCGTGAAAGGCGACTAAGGGAATGCACCGAGGGATTGGGCAGCTTTGAGCACCCCCCGAGTACTTAAGACTAACACTGCTGTCTCCTATCCGCTTGGCTCGTTTTGCTCGAAAATAACAAATACCTACCTACATGAAATTAATTAAATTATGTTTTAGGCAGGTATTAGTCATTTTTTGTTAACCCATCGCGGATGATTAGAGCTCGCTTCTCTCGCTATGTACAGTAATGTAGGTACATGTGCTCGTTTTTTCAAAAATTTAAGTGGATAATAATTATCGAAGTATGGGAGTAGGACTTTAGATTGAATGGTTGAGTCGGCATCGTTATATTAATCAGTATTCTATCTACTTACCTGCGCAGACAACGTTGCGGGTAACAGCTAGTCTAATATACTAAGTACTTATTACAATATTGTAGGTAAACCTACATTCTTACAAATAAATGAATTGAATTTTACAGTAATACAATGTTTAATTTATATTTAACTTATCAGTCCATTGCATTCTATCACAATCTAATATTATGTAGGTGGATCATTCACATTATCCGTAACAAACGACCACACCAGGGGTACCAGCTATTGTGCGGCTCTGTAACTGCTGGTGGTAAGTAGTTTTAAATATCTGGGGCAGATTGTGACTGAAGACCACAAAGACAACGCGGACATAGAAAGGGAACGCAGAGCGCTGGCAGTCCAGGGAAAACATGATGGCTCGTAGGTTCGCTCGCTGCTAGAGGGAAGTTTAAATTACGCTTTTCAAGGCTTACTGCCAGTCTTTCTACGCGAGTGTCCTCTTGATACACCACACCCAACGGGCGGCCAGCTCTCTGCGAGTTCCGTATAGTAACATCTTCAGGATGGTCTTGCGGCTGCCTCGCTTTTGCAGGGCATCTGGAATGTTCGTGGAGTCGCGCACGGACGGCTTTCACGTAACAATTTGCAAGAAAGTTGCTTACCTTCTAAAGCGTGCGCGAAGCAGTAGCAACAGCATATTGCAGATGGTCCAATTCAATTGAAATGGATGCATTATAATGCTGGGCCTTGTGAGGCCTTGTGATAGCCCAATAGAACGTATTGCCAGTATTTAAAAAAAATATATAAGTAGGAATTATTCATGATTATGATAGGTATTATTATTTATTCTTTATTATTGTCTTTATTAATTTTATTTGTATTTTTATATGGATGTAAATTAAAGATTTCATCTGAAATAAATTATATTAATAATTGAACCAACAAATAAAAACAACATTTAGTGAATTCTATTTTATTACATGTTCACGCCTGATCAAGAGAACGCATTCAAAAGCTACTAGGTAGGTATGTATCCCTGACAGCTGGGAATGCGATAAAATAGCGGGAAAAGAATGGCTACGTTCGTTTAAATCCAGGCATACCGAAATATCTCTGAAAAAGCGTGAGGGATGTAGTCTTGCACGGGCAACTGCTTTTAACAAACAAAATGTTAAAGTTTTCTTCGATAATTTAAATTGCGCGTGGCTCCCTGCTGGACAACTAACGAGGCTCTGGCGACCGAGTCATGGCGGGATAACCACACACACCCAATCAGACACCTGACTGGAAGAGGCTACAGCAGCCTGGCGTCTAAATATCGCCTTAAAGGTCTGGTGCAAAAGGCAACGGGATACCATTGCAATATTCATCCCATGAGAGTTATGAGAAGGTTCAATACGAATGATAGTTTGCGTGGTGACCCGAGTAGCGTCCGGCGCCCTCGGTTGTCCAGGAATCAGGGTGTGAAATGTGCTACCGGTCATGGGACTGTAGGCGACCAGGCATCCCATGGAAACTATACTCCTGGAAGAACGAAGATCCAACTACGAAGTAACATCAGACTTGGAACGTGGAATGTGAGAGGCCTCCGAGACGCGGGTAAACTCCACATATTAGACCACGAACTCGAGCGATGCAACACTGACATCACGGGCCGGAGTGAGACACATTGGAAGGAAAGTGGACACCGGCATACAGAGAAACATACCATCTACTTCTCAGGAACTGAAAACTCTAGCTTTGCTGGTGTTGCCATTGCTATACCCAAACGGTGGAACAAGTCAGTATTAGGCTACAACCCTATAAATGAGAGATTGATATCAATTAAACTCAATGCAACACCGATCCCACTCAATATCATCCAAGTATACGACCCCACAAGTGCCGCAGCAGATGAAGTGATCGAAGATTTCTACAGCCAGCTCGAAGCCAGCTTAGCTGCCATCCCAACAAGAGAGCTATTAATAGTCCTAGGCGACTTTAACGCAAAACTGGGATCAACAATAATGGACTCTGGCCTAAGAAATATTGTGGGTCTTTATGGCACTCGGAACTAGAAATGACAGAGGCGAACGTCTTATTCAATTCGCTGCCAACAATAACCTTACTATAATGAACACAGTCTTTAAACAACACCCGAGAAGACTTTACACTTGGACGTCACCTAGTGGAGAACATCGAAATCAAATAGATTACATAATGATTAGAGCCAGGTGGAGAAGCTCGATCACCAATGCACATACTTTGCCAGGAGCAGACTGCCACTCTGATCATCAACTACTAGTTTGTAATCTAAGAATCAAGCTTCGCAACTCCATCAGGAAGAAGACAAGTGGCCGTATGGAAATTATAGATAGAGAAGTTTTCACCAAAACATTACAGGACACCCTACATAATTGGAGAGGTGATCAAGACTATGACCATCCGAACACACTGCCAAAAATTACATTAACGAGTTGATACAAAAAACACAGTCCATACCTCTCCCAATAAAACGTCAACACTGGATGTCCACGAGCACATGGCACAAGAGTACAAGAACTGAACGCTCTTAACTCCGAAATACAGGCCGCTTGTCGAAGAGACCGGAATGCAGCCCTCAATGACATCTGCACAGAACTAGAGGAACACTCACAAAAGTTTGAAACCAAAGATCTTCACATGAAGATACGGTCTATTACTCGCCAATTCAAACCAAAAACTTAGGCTATTGAGAACTTATTACGAACTTATTGAGGGTGTAACAGTTAGGTACGGAGATCAAGGAAATTGTTAACACGTGGAAAGATTACTGTGGATCGCTTTTTGTTGACGCTCACTCATCACAGTCCTCCACACTATGCTCTCAGCTCTCGGAATTGGAACCTGTTTTGTTGAAGGATGAAATAAGAGCAGCAATAAAGCATTTGAAGCCCAACCAAGCTGTAGGCGTGGATGGGATACCGATTTAGATAATAAAGGCCATGGGTGATACAGGAGTAGACATAATACACACCATTTGTTGTAGTATATGGAAGACCGGCGAGTGGCCGAAAGACTGGTCTAGCTCCCGCTTTATCCCCCTGCACAAAAAAGGCTCCACTTAAAAGTCCAACAACTACAGGTCTCTCTCTCATCTCTCATAGAAGCAAAGTGCTTCTACATGTGCATAGCAATAGCCACCATTCATCAGGACTCACTCATAACCAAGACCACTCTGCCAAGAGTGCCCGACTGAGAAGAAGAATTACACTTTGAACCGATCATGGTACGCAATGAACCATGGTTCAATGCAGGACACTGTGGCTTAGCTCATTGCTGGACACACCACACTGACAAAACGAACCCCAAAATTTCACCCGGTAAATGATGATACAGAAAACTGAACTATAGTGTAATTTACAGCGTTATGTATATGTAAACATACGTAACAGGCAAAAACACTAGTTAACACCCAAAAAATGTAGAAAAAGTATGAAATCATGACAGAAAACATACTTTTGAGGTATATTTTTATATAATTGATCACATGCGTGTGTCTTTCGCCAGCGCTGCTTGCAAACTGGGGAGAGATAGAGGGGTGCATACCTATACGTTTCTGTTGGCAGTATTAGTTCAGAACGCCAACGTCGCATTTTTCATTGCATCTGGTTGGTTCACAGTTGGACAACCTACATATGTATCATGTATTAGTGTTATAAGATGGATCATACAAAAAAGCGCTAGGACCAGTAGGGCGATTATGGAACTCTGGATACAATCAATGTCTATCAGTTTCTATTAGTTATGTCTATTAGCAATCGGCATCAATGTCTATCAATTTCGATTAGTAATAGGCATATTTAAATCAGACATATACAATGTATTTAAATGCTTTGTACGGTAAACACGGTTCCTACCACAATCGTACTTTGTAAATTGGTCGAGTTATAGTTTGACTCCAACTTCACATTGTAACTAGCGATAGAAGCCTATAGAAATCGCAGCGATCCGTAATACCAATTCATCAATAGTAACTGAAAGCTATTAGTATCAATGTTTTGATAGTATCAAAGTTCTATCAGGACAAGTTTCTTGCCAGTTCTTCTCAGACTTGTGTTAGGAGGAGTTGGCACTTTGGCACCGTGCGTGATCCTTGGTCACCGTGGTCTTTGAATTTGAATTTGACAGACAGACGGACATAGCGAAACTATAAGCGTTTCTTGTAGACTTCGGAACCCTAAAAATAAACAGCATTTGTAATGTAAGTAATTTGAAATCATTGCAAATACGCGCGGGTAATAAGGTACTGTTTTACTCATGAAAGAAATCTTTGTGGACAAAAGGACCGTGCGAACGTGAACGAAACAAACCGTGAAAAGGGATTCAATTCAAAGGGAAACAGCGTCGGTGCCTTCATCGACAAAATACAAGTAATGTAAAGTAAAGCCCGTGTTTTTTTAAAACCTTGCGAATGGTTTGTTATAGACTAATTGAATATTGTTTTTGACTATAATTATAGCAGTGAGCGTATTTTCAAAAGGCTATTGCTATTGCTGCCTAAAGCAGCGTTGATAATGATGATTGATGACATACCAGACAAATGTGTAATTTGAATAGGCCATCAGTAGTAAAGTAAACATGTAGGTACCTCTTAATAGGATAGGTAGGTATGTTTTATATAGTTATACTTACATAAGTACTTATCTTTTATGTTAGGTATAGAAGCTGTAAGTTATCCGAAAATTTAAGGAATAAGAATTAATAAAACTGAAATAATTACAGAAATGTACAGAATAATATAAAATACTCGGTCCTCGGTCCTCGGCCATTCAGCAGCTCTCTCTTCGGGCCATTCAGCAGCCGCACTAGTTCTAACGGAAATGATTTGAATAATTCATAAAATAATTCGAGATGTCAAACGATAAGCGATATCACATTAGGTACGCTTTAGGAGAGTCGAATTATCTACAACTTTTTATCACGTTGAACGAACACCTGCATGATTGCAGAGTTTTTACATAAAAGAGTTAAAAGTTATATAGCTACTTATTAAATAAATAGGTAGGTAGGTACCTACTAAGAAATACGACAATTTTTTTAAGTCTGTCCTAAACTGATCATAATTGAACAATGCTCAATGCATTAGGTAGAATGAATAAAGACAAATATAAACATGTATCTGTATAATTGGAAATAGAAAAAGAAAAAGGCTTTCTTTTACGACACTACAGTTTCATTAACATTACCATTAAAAAGAAGAGAGGAAGAGAAAGGTCGTGAATCAGTTACATTAGCCAACCTAAGAAGGTGGTTCTCGTGTCGTATAAGAAGATAAAGGAGGCTGCGGTGGAGAGGAACAGGTAGAAAAAGCTGTAGGTATTATTCATCGACAAGAGCAGAGCTCTTAAACTAGAAAAATAGTATACCTATATACTTATTAATACATCTTTAGGCGGACTAATTATGGTTAGTGTAACCGCCATAGAAAATTACCTTTGGCTCGGAGTCTAAATACGCCTCTCCGCTTCACAGGTTCTACTCTCGCTGGAAATGAGACAAACATTTATTGTTGTAAGAAAATGTTTCTATTTCTTATTTCTTATTCTACTTACCTGATAATATATATGGCCTTTTACATAAAGGTTTACCATATGTATAGCGCATACTGCCAAAGCTTCTACACGGCAAACCTAAGGGTTAACTACGCCAAAAATCCAGTTATAACGTGTATATGATATCACCATGTGACACAAAACAATATTTCTTCCTTTTTTACAGAATAATAATATTTTTAGGATGATGTTAGGCCTGCCTCGCTCCTGGAGTGCGACATTGATGTTTACAGAGTTCTTCAAAAAGATGGTTTCGAAGCCATCCTTCGCAAAAAACGGCAACCCTGATCCGCGGAGTGCGGGACAGTCAAAACAGCATCCTACGAACCATAGCGGATAGGTTTACCTATCCTATATGGAAATGCTGTGAGTAATATAACTGACCTATGGTAGAAGGCGTCCATCTATCCTGTTATCATGTGCTTTGTGTGTATAATTTAGTTGTAAGGTACCTATGGATTTGTTAATTATTTGAAATTAAATATTTTTATACGGTTTATTATCAGTTCTGCGAGCTATATGGCCTGCCCATTGCCACTTCAACTTGCAAATTTTGAGCGCTAACCAACCAAAGTCGCCGGACTTTGGTTCTTCTATGGCTTCCCTCGTTGCGGATTTTATCACGTAGTGAAACACCCAACATAGCTCTCTCCATTGCACGTTGCGCGACTCTGAGCTTGTGTATGAGGCCAATAGTCAGCGACCAAGTCTCAGTTCCATATGTCATCACTGGCAACACGCACGACTTTCGTCTTGAGGCTCTGCGGTATCTGTGACGAGAAGATGTGCCTTAATTTCCTGAACGCTGCCCATTCGAGTTGGATTCGTCGGCTGACCTCTTTGTCGAAGTTGGAATTGCCTAGTTAAATCGTCTGACCCAAATAGACATAATCGTCTACAACTTCGATTATATCGCTCCCAACATGTACCGGTACGGGTGCAACAAGAGCATTTGACATGATTTTTGTCTTGCTCATGTGCATTTTAAGATCCACCTGTTGGGAGACGATATTAAGTTCGCTGAGCATGTGCCAAGGTCTTCCAGCAATTCAGCCATGAGGACTATATCGTCGGCAAAATCGAAGGTGAGTGAGGCGTTCGCCATTGATGTTGATACCGTGTCTATGTCAGTACAAGAGCTAGAAAACATCCTCCAATGCAGAGGTGAACAGTTTCGTAGAAATAACATCTCCCTGTCTCACCCCTTTATGCAATGGGATTGGATTCGTGCTCTGGTCCTGGAGTCGGATAGACATGGTGGCGTTACTGTACAGACATTTCAACACTTCGATATACCGATAGTCGATTTGGCACCGCTGGAGTGACCGCAACACTGCCCAGGTTTCGACAGAATCAAAGACTTTCTAATAGTCCACAAACGCTAAACAAAGTGGCTGGTTATATTCTTCGGTCTTCTGTATAACCTGCCAGAGCGTATGGATGTGGTCTATGGTGTTAAAGCCTTTTCGGAACCCGGCTTGTTCGGGAGGCTGGAAGTCTTCAAACCTACGAGTGAGACGATTTGTAACTACTCTCGAAAACAGCTTATAGACATGGCTCAGCAGCGAGATGGGCCTGTAATTATTTAAGAGGGTGTTATCCCCTTTCTTAAAGAACAGTACCACCACGCTCCTGTTCCACGCCTCCGGCGTAGTTCCCTCGCGGATGACGGAGTTGAACAGCTTCTGGAGGACCTTAAGTACCGGTGTTCCACACGCTCTCAGAAGCTCTGTCGTTATTCCGTCTTCCCCCGGTGCCTTGTTGTTCTTAAGCTGCTTGAGAGCCGTTCGAATCTCGTATAGGCTGACGTCTGGAATGTCTTCTGTGTAGTGTCGGGTTAGGCGGGCTCTTGCATCGCTAGTCGTGCTTGTAGTAGGACTTTGCGATGAGGTGTACAGTTGCCCATAGAACTTCTCGAGCTCTCGTAAAATTTCTGGCTTCGAGGAAACGACACTGCCACTGTCGGTCTTCAGCTTCGTCAACATGCTTTGCCCAATAGATAGATCTCCCTCGAACACTTTGGAACCTTGATTGCGCTCTATCGCGTTCTTTATACTATAACGATTTTATTATTTAATAATAATTTAAATAATAAAATCGTATGGGGCAATAGACAAGCTAATCAAATCAATAATTATTTACAATATTGCCATGATCATTTGAAATTAATTAATTTTCCTAATGAATTTATTTTATGTGCGGACAGACATTGTACGGAGTTAGGACATAGATATATAATTGACAATCTTTTTCATGACATGGTAAGCATTTTACAGCAGGGAGCTATCTTGACATGTACTAAATCAATAATAATTAAAAAGCGTAAAAATATAATTGGGTGGAATAAACATGTAAGTATACCCAGCTCATAAGGAGGCCAGAGAAAAATTTAACTTTTGGTGTTGATATGGAAAGACTAGTTGTGGATCAATCTTTAATGATATGCGTAATAGTCGTACAATATTTAAGAGGAAACTTAAATTGTGCCAGAATAACCAAGACCAGATAAAAATGGATGTGATCGCTGGTCACAGAAAAGGCAAAGATTTCTCAAAATTCTGGCAAACCATAAAGAAACTAGACTCGAAACCCAGCCTCCCTGCCAGTGTTGCCGGTTCATCTGATCCTAAACAGGTAGCTGAATTATTTGGGAAACATTTCAGGGTGAAGTCACCTTTAGAACAGGCTGTTATACCGGGGTCACTTGACGCTAAATCCAGTCAAGGTTCAGATGCTACCCTGACACGAGTAACAGCCAGTGAGGTGAGAAAAGTTTTACAATCTATGAGCACTGGTAAATCCCCGGGACATGACGGGCTTAGCGTTGAGCACCTGCGGTATGCTGGCGCACATTTGTCTGGAGTGCTGGCGATGTTCTATTCCCTGGGCATTAGCCACGCGAACGTGCCCTCTGACTGCATGAAAACCATTGTTGTGCCCATAGTCAAGAACAGAACGGGAGACATTTCGGACATAAATAACTATAGGCCAATATCCTTAGCAACTATAATAGCTAAAGTACTGGATCGGCTTCTGAATAGGCACCTAGACCTGCACTTACGGATGCACGATGGACAATTCGGTTTTCGGAAAGGACTGTCCACTGATACTGCTATTCTTAGCTTTAAGAATACTGTTAGGTACTATGTGGATAGACGGACGCCGGTCTATGCTTGTTTTCGAGATCTCTCGCGAGCTTTCGAAACAGTATATTACGATATACTGTGGCGAAAGCTACGCGAGACCAGTTTGCCTGGGGAAATCTGTTCTGTCTTTGAACATTGGTACAGTAATCAAACTAATCAGGTGAAATGAGCGGGGGCGCTGTCTGATGCATATGGACTGGAATGTGGAGTGAGACAGGGGGGGGTATCATCTCCCCACCTCTTTAACTTGTATGTAAACAACCTGATAGATGGTTTTAGCAGGCAGCCAATCGAATGCTCTATTGATGGGATAAGTGTCAATAATATTAGTTATGCCGACGATATGGTGCTGCTAGCACCATCTATCAGTGCACTTGAGAAACTATTGGTGACCTGTGAAAACTATGCGAGGAGTCATGGTCTCCAATATAATGTAAAAAAAAGTGAGTTCATGGTATTCTCACCAAAAGGAGTATACATGAACGAGGTACCACCCCGTTATGTTGAAAGGTTCTATGCTGAAGAGGGTAACCCAATTCAAATATCTAGGTCACATTGTTAATGACACTCTTAGCGATGAACTAGATATAGAGAGAGAGCGAAGGGCGTTGGCTTGGCCGTAAGAGCCAATATGCTGGTTCGTAGGTTCTATTGATGTTCTGAAGAGGCAAAAATCTCGAAAAGCTTACTCTCAGACTTTCTACACGAGTAGCCTATGGACCACTTATACACAAAAAGCGATCAACACCCTTCGCGTCCAGTATAATAATGCGTTCAGGATGGTGCTGGGGCTCCCGAGGTTCTGCAGCGCTTCCGGCATGTTCGCGGAGGCTCGCACGGACGGTTTCCATGCATACATGCGGAAGAAAGTTGCCTCATTGCTATGCAGGCTGCATGGGAGTCCCAACATCATTTTGAACGCATTATCCAATAAAAATGGGATAGCCCGTTCCTCAAGCACTGTAATCGAGTAATAATGAAATAATATTTATCATTATGTGGTTGCAGTGTTTATAATTTATTTTTTATTTTTTTGTAATGAATAAATATTATCATTATTTTCTTGTACTTATCATTATCTTTCTTGTTGTAGAGTAAGACAAAAACCTACTAACATACTATGGACCTAAAATTTAATAATTTCTTATGTTGTCTGATATAAACGAATTTTGTTTTATTTTATTTATTTTTATTTATAAGTTTTAAAGAGACGCAAATCGCGTCACATAGACTTAAAGATCTGTTTATTGAGCGTGCTGTATTTCGACATGTCCACTAAACACTGCAGTTTCATTTCGCTACGTTCTGGCATGAGTTTTAGAGTGTGCTCAGAGAGTTTTTGGGTTCTACCTTTGCGCTGGGTCTTACATCTCGTTGGATCCGCTGTCCAAATCCAAATTGCCCCACTCTCAGTTCATCGCCGTTCCTCACACCTAGCCGCGCGTTGAAGTCCCCCATCACAACCGTAAAGTGTGTTTTCAAGGCTTGTATTGCATTTGAAATGTCATCATACATAGCCTCCACTGAGTATAAGGTATCCCACCCTGCTCGACACGCTTTCGATCTTTGACACCATGCTGAGATAGTTGATCGCCCTCCCGGTGGTAGAATAAGTTGCCGGAATTTAGGATTATCGTGTCCTCTCCCTCTCTTCGGACTTCTGATAGTGAGATATTGTAATGAAACACAAGCTGCGGATCCAATCTGACTGTTTGTTTTATTACTGGCGGTAGTACAAGAAACTAGTATTTACAAGTACCTACAAATACCCTTAACTAAATATAAACTAGCACAATTGATACTAAACATAACTTTACAATAAACACAGGAAGTTATTTATAATATTACGGTTGCCTGTTGGGACGAGAACGCATGTAGTAGCCACCTTTGACAGCCGGTGATGAACTGGCCAACTCAAATGCATCAACTCCTTGTTCAGCGCTTTGTTCTTTGCTAGGGAAAGATCGCTCGCGCGGGGAAGCCGACGCTGGCGAGCCTGAGGCTGCGACGCCGGACTTGTTACTCATCGCAACGGACAACTCCGTACATACATTAGAGTTTGCATTTGATTCTACAACAGTTCCTGGTTTATCATTTGCACTACAAAATAGTGAGAATCTTTTTTTACAAATTTTAGGTACAATCATTTGATCCATATGTCGTTTTACCGTATTATTGACTAAAGGTACACAAACCGAGAAAGAAGAAGGTCCTAACTGTTCCTTGACCTGCCCTTCCACCCATTTATTTTTAATTTTATAATAGTCGCGAACATAAACGGTATCCCCCAGCTGTACCTCCTTAGCCGTGCCCCCCGCGCGTCGCACCTGGTCAGTTTGGCGCGCGCGGACGCGCTCAGCTGCGCTCGGCCGCAGCGCGTCGAGTCGGCCGCGCAGCCGATGCCCTAGTAGAGCCACCGCCGGCGCTACGTTAGTCGTAGCCTGTTCGCAGTTCCTATATTGAAATAGCATTTTGCTGATTACCTGATGCACGTCTACTCTCTCCATATAAGCTTTTTTAATGCAGTTTTTAATTGTTCGGACGGCATTCTCCGCCGCCCCGTTACCCTTTGGCATGTTCGGGCTGGTCGGAGTGAACACTATGCTATTTTTAATAAAATAGTCTTTCACCTCATGGGATGAAAACGGTGGGCCGTCATCGGTCACCATCTGCGACGGCAGTCCGAAACGCGCAAAAATCTCTCTAAACTTATCTATTACGAATTTAGCAGCAGTACTATTCATTTGAAAAACCTCGATCCATTTGCTGTGCGCATCGACCACCACAAGATAATGTTTTCCCTTGTACTCTGCGAAATCGGCATGTAAGCGTTGCCACGGCCGCGACGGAAACTCCCAAGGCGTGAGTGGCGCGTGCGGCGGCGCGTCGCGCTCCTGTATGCAGGCAGAGCATACACGGCACAGCGCCTCGATCTCTTCGTCTAAACCAGGCCAGTAAACATAGTTCCGTGCTATGTTTTTCATTTTGACTATACCCAAATGACCCTCATGCAACTCGCGCAAAATGTACCCCCTGTACTTGGCCGGTACGACAATACGATAGTTAAATACTATGCACCCCTGTTCCACAAAAAGATTGTCTTCTCTGTTGAAATATGCCTTCTCTTGATCTACATCCGTATGTTCCGGCCATCCAAACAATATATTTTTTATAAATCACACGCAATACGGGGTCGAGTTTCGTCGCGTCAGCGATATCTTTATGACTAACAGGAAACTCATTCTCTATAAAAATTAGGTATGAAAAGGCATCATCCAACTCTGTCAAGCTATCGGTGGCCGCGCTATTCACCAACGGCAGTCGAGATAAGCAATCAGCTGCAGCGTTGCTCGCTGAGCTCACCCACTCTATGGTGAAATCATACGCTGCAAGCCGCGCCGCATAGCGCTGCAAGCGGCTAGCCGCGGTCTGCGGTATGCAGACCTTTTCTCCGAGGATGTACGATAGTGGCTTGTGATCCGTGCGAATAATAAACGTAGGTACTTAATAAATACTGCAATGTTTCTTTAAATTTAACCTTTTTTTCAACGTATTTCGTCCCACGCTGGGAAAAGATCTAAATATTAAACCTATGAAAACTCTAATAATTGAGCCAACACAACCGCTAAGCCGCGAACACTTAAAAAATAATTATGACGTAAAAAAATATTTACTCCTACAAAATTGAGATACCTAACCTTAAAACTAATAAAAACCCACACATCTAAAAGGTTACCTAAATAACTACGCAAACTTGGATTCAATAACAACTGATGGAAATACTGAGACTTCTTTATTGTACACAAAAAAACATAATCTAAACTTAATCAATAATGGCATGTATACAGGCGAGCTTAACCCTAAAAAGAGTTTTCTTCCAGCAAACCTTGGGAATTGGAGATATTAAAAACGAATGGGTGGGTATGTAGTGTACAAAAGGAGGAAAAGAGAAAGATTAAATTCGTAAAACTAATTCAAATATGAACTAACTAATCGAGAAATACAGATAAATACTATATAAACTAAATATAATTACCTAAAGACTATTGCTAAGTATATTACCTATATTATATATAATTATTAAATATAATAAACATAATCTACCTAAATATAATAAACCTACATAAAATAATATACTTCTTTAGTAGTTCAATCAGTCCCCATTAATCTTATTAAGATATTCAGAAATTACCAGCTCAACTGGTCATGCTTGTAAAGGAACATGGTATCAAGAATGCAGTGGCCAAGAGGTTACACAATTCTAGCTGAGGGGTCAAATCATATTGATACAATATAATTATTTCAGATTAAGTTTGCGCAATGATTTAGATAAACCCTTGTATTTGACTATTTCACTGTAATACACAGATCGATTGTACTAACCTACGGAACCATTTACCTATCACAACATTATTCTGATTAATTAAAGCGACATCTTTCGGTTGCTGTTCAAACTTACGATGACTGCATACGTGAATTGAATACGTAAAATGTATTCGTAATTTATGCATCGTCACGGTTTAATAGCGCTCGGCGAAACTGGAGGGGTGCTTTGCGTAAGTGTACATTCGCGCACACAATTATTAATTGTTGTTCTAGCGGAGAGGTGATTAGTTCTATCTTACCTAGTTATAACTTTCTCGGCATCTTTTTCACTACGAAACGAAAAAGTGGTAATGAAACGTCCGCCAAGATATTTTACCCCCACTAAAATACACCCGATTCCGTGGACCCAAAAAGCTTGCCATGCGATGGCCAGGCTTGCCGATAGGGATATAAACTACCCCGAGACACAGTTCTAAACTAGTTCGGGGGTTGGTGAAACCCGTTCAGTTTCACTGTCGCTGTAATACGCAGTTAAGTGACAAATCAAATCAATGATAGGTCAGGTCAGGTAATTAATCAATGATAAGAAACTTATTTAACATAAAGACAAAATGATATATTATATGCGCGATTGTACTGTTCTGACGACCGCAGCGAGATTGGGGGAAGTCGCCATCTCTTTCGTCCAAACGGATCTAAAAATCGGCTTCTGCGCAAGGTCAGCACTATTAAACCGCGCCGCTACCTATACATCATCATCATCATCATCAGCCCATAGCAGTCCACTGCTGGACATAGGCGTCCCCTAATGAGCGCCATTGCGCCCTGTCTTCAGTTCGACGCATCCAGCTTCTGCCGCAGCCTTTCGCAGATCGTCACTCCACCTTGCCGGAGGGCGTCCTACACTATCGGTTCTTCTGCAGATATGGCCAGCCCACTGCCACTTCAGCTTATTAAGTCTCTGAGCTATGTCGACAACTTTAGTTCTATGTCGGATAGTCTCGTTCCGGATTCTATCTTTCAAAGAAACCCCGAGCATAGCTCGTTCCATAGCTCGCTGAGCGACTTTAAACTGGTGGACTAGCCTACTGTGAGTGTCCACGTTTCAGCTCCGTATGTCATTAAGGTAGGACGCACTGATTGAAAACTTTCGTTTTCAAACATTGCGGTATGGGTGAAGAGAAAACTCGACGTAGCTTACCAAACGCTGCCCAACCCAGCTGAATCCTCCTCTTGACCTCCTTCTCAAAGTTGTTTCTACCTAACTGAAAAATCTGCCCGAGGTATGTGTATTACGAAACAACTTCAAGAAGGTCAATTCAATTCAATTCAATTCATTTATTCATCTTTAGACATAATACAATGTTCTTAGACATGTCTTACAATAGTTATAATATATAAGTGTATCTAATTAAGTAATTATATGATTATAATACATAATTATATATCAGCAAAAGCATCGTCATGTATATATTAAGGTTCACTTATAAATACCTACCTAACAAGTATCACATTGAAACACTGATAAAACTAGATATTCTAACCTAACCTTAACCTAGGTACACACAACAAAAGACAAGAATCATTTATTAAAAGTAAACATTTTTTTATCCGCAAAAACTTCATCCATTTTATAATAACTCTTATGTATTAATTGATTTTTTACATACTTTTTGAAGTGGGCATCTGTCATATTCGTTATTTGTACTGGTATGTTATTGTACAATTTGATTGCGGTACAATAATAACTTTTCGAAACTTTTGCAAGTCGTGTCATAGGTACAACCAGTTGATCCCTATACCTAGTATTAATATTGTGTACGTCCTTCTTAGACCTCATATTGCCTAGGTTTTCTCTAACATGTAATAAATTTTGATAGATGTATTCACCAGTCATTGTCATTATGCCTAATTCTTTAAATCGCTGTCTACATGAGTCCATTTGTTTTAAACCTAATATATATCTCACAGCTCGCTTTTGCAGAATAAATACTCTAGCAGCATCAGCCGCTGTACCCCAAAATAAGATTCCATATGACATAATAGAGTGGAAATATGCAAAGTACACGTCTCTAGCGGCTTTTTCCCCTCCTAGTTCCTTAATTTTTTTAACAGCATACGTTGCAGAACACAATTTTTTTGCAACTTCATCTAAGTGATTAGACCATGTCAGCTTACTATCTAAAGTTACACCCAGGAATTTGACATTGTTAGTCGGTGAGATATTAAAGTTATCTAGGATTTCTTGAATATAATCCGGAGTGCTTTTATCTATTCTAGAACCTAGTGCGAACTCTATTACATTTGTTTTATCCACATTAAGTAGCATGTTATTGACTGAGAACCATTTTTTGATGCTAAGTATGGATTCCCTTATACTACTACTTACAATTTGCTTACTCCTGTTTTTAATAATTAGGCTAGTGTCATCAGCAAACATTGTTATGTCAACGTCTTTAAAAACTACAGATATGTCATTTGTGTAAATTATGAATAGAAGAGGCCCTAATATGGATCCTTGTGGAACCCCTACATTTATTTTATTCCTATTATATCTAACCCCATTTAACTCTGTCACTTGGTATCTATCTTTAAGATATGATTGAAAAATGTTAAGTTCTTTTCCATTGACCCCGTAATGCAGTAACTTTCCTAATAGTATCTCGTGAGAGACACAGT
This sequence comes from Lampropteryx suffumata, assembly GCA_948098915.1. NCBI lineage: Eukaryota > Metazoa > Arthropoda > Insecta > Lepidoptera > Geometridae > Lampropteryx > Lampropteryx suffumata. Next base: position 2,077,121 of record OX402552.1, read on the forward strand.
CAAATGCTTTAGAAAGGTCACAGAAAACTCCATACGTCTTCTGTTTACTCTCCAAGCCTAAAAATACATCTTCGATAAGTCTTCTTATTGCATGTTTGGTTGATTTCGCCTTTTGAAATCCAAATTGCCTTTCGTTGAGTAGTTGGTGGTCGACCATATAATCAGTCAACTCCTCTGCAATATATTTTTCAAAGATCTTGCTGAAACTGGGTAGGACTGAGACAGGTCGATAGTTATTACATTGAGTTGTCTTGCCTTTTTTATGAATAGGAACCACTTTAGCAATATTCATTTCTTCGGGGAAATAGCCTTTTTCAATACAAACATTGATAACATTCATGAGTGGTGCAGCTATTTCTATTTCAATTTTTTTTATGATAAAAGGTGAAATAAACCAGATATCACTTGACTTTTTAGGCTTCATTTCTCTAATTATTTTAACAAACCGTGAAATATTTATTGGCTTTAATATAAAGTAACTGGTCTGGTGAGGAATAAACTCATTAAGGTACCGTTGTGATTCTATAAGTGAGCATTTGAGATTATGGGTCAGTTCAACTGTTACATTAGCAAAATAGTTATTTAAAAAGTCAGAGATTTCCTTATGATCATAAATAAATTCGTCATTATAATTTAAGATTTTATCACATTTTATATCACAGTTGTTTTTTTTACCAGTTTGTTCCTTAATAATTTGCCAGGCACATTTGATTTTATTATCAGCGTTTTCTATTTTTTTGGAGAGGTTTTTGGCTTCCAAGCAGACATTTTTGTAAATTTTACTATATTTGGTTACTAGAGGTCTCAACACATCAGTTCCGTCTTCCTTGAGCAGAGCGTACAAGTTAAATAACCTTTTTCTAGAAATAGGAATGCCTTTTGTGGCCCAGTTTTTAAAATTGTCATGTCTATTTTTAGATGTAACCTCAGTTACAGGGATTGCTTCGTCCATTTGTTCAACGAAACCTTGGAAATAAGCTTTGTAATCTATAATGGGTAGATGGCTTTGTGACAATATGATCAGATTATTTTTTAAACTCCTAAGATTATGTTCATTTACTTTTCTAATGCAACGTTTGGTTGGCTCTACATAGTCCACATTGATTGCGATGTCAGCTATCTGAGCGTAATGATCAGACTTAATACCTTGCAACACCCTGACACCTGAAACCATGTCGGAGTCAGTAAAAATGTTATCAATACATGATTTACATGCTTTTGTTACTCTAGTGTAATCATATATAAGTCGTTTCAGCAAGAAACTGTCAACGATATCTGATAAAAGGTGACCATTAACAGCAACCGGTCTCGGATCAATTTGGGCATTGACCATGACTTTGGTTTTATCCAAATTCATGCCGAGACCTATCGCCCGCGAGGCTGATGCTAGGCCGTCCAGCATTCGTTGTAGCTCCTCCAACGACTCCGCCAGCAAGACTATGTCATCTGCGAATCGTAAGTGTGAGATGTGAGATGTGCTCGCCGTTTATATTAATGCCCATACCTTTCCAGTCCAGCGTCTTAAACAAATCCTCCAGCTCGCTTGTGAACAGTTTCGGAGATATTACATCTCCCTGTCTCACTCCTCTGCGCAGTTGGATGGGCTAAGACTGCTGGTCCTATACTCGGACACTCACTACTCACTCGCTACCTATACACTACCTGAGAATAACCGGTGCTCTATACCCGGAATAGATAGAAGGGTTTTCTTTGACGTGCAGTCAGATCATAGCTTTATCTAGATAAAAATAGAGTCGAGTTACCTAGAAAATGATTTAAATATTTTTTGGCAGTTACTAGCTAATTCTCAGATCATTTACTTAACATCGGGCTTTCCAGGCGAGGAGGTCTTCTGCTCATCCGGGAACTGCTTCTCTACTTGCTCCGCGACCCACTTTTTAACCATCTGCTCTGTACAGAAACCATCGTAGAAGATGGTTGGTTTGATCCAACATCCTCAGTTTTGCTGAGCGTATTGCAAGGCCTCACCCTCGCGACATTGGTTCTTACATTCCATGGACCCAGGTCGAGAGTTGACAACCAGGTTTTTTGGAGAAATGTTGAAGTTTAGATTAACGTTGCCGTGCGGTTCGTTCGTAATAATGCCAGGGACCACACTCGTAGTAGTTAGGGTAGTTACAGTAGACAGGGGGATGTTGGGGCGGCGTACATGGGGGGCACCATAGACCCCATAACCGGTTGGAGCACAAAACTTACGTTGGAGTTCGGTCGTGGATGGACCGGTTGCATGACGGGAGCCGGCCGTGGATTTGCAGAAACGCGAGGCGCGGGTTGCACAGGCATTGGATGCGCTTTTGCGACTGGCGCCGCGTTTTTAACTGGCAATGACGGCACGTTTGCAGGCCCCTTATCGTCGGAGTTATTTCTAATAGGGTGGATGTACCAGTCTCAAACCAAATAAGGACAAATTTTCACAACATTTTGTTATATAAGTTAGGTGCGAGATTTGCTGTTAGTTGAATTTTTATATTATGCTTTGTTTTGCTGATGTTAATATAAGAAAATAAGAAAACTTAAATCCTTTTGTTTTTTATTTTTATTACACATAAAAGTCTAATAACTGGAATGTTCCCTATTTTAACCAGCCAGTCCCAGTAGTTGACAAGTTTTGTTCCAAAAGTTGACCATTTTTTAAAAGTACTTTATAGTTTATAATTTTTATTCTACCCATGAGAGTTAGACCATTAAAAATAGGATTAATGAATCTTATAATATTTTTCCTGGTTATAACCAACAAAAAACATAAAAAAACTGCTTATTACGTAAAATCTAATTAAAAGATAAAACTTATTCATATAGAATGCAATCAGATCCAAGGAATGTGATGTGTGATTTATGCCTATGGATTAACAAAAGCACAGGAAATTTCACGTCTGCGTTACGTAAAGCTGGCACCAATGAATTGCCTATGTGCCATAGAATGTGCCATTTATAAAATGAAACCACGAGAATCTTTGAGAGAAATATTCAAAGAAATTAATATTCTCACAATAGCTTCACAATATATATATGAAAATTTGTTATATACACATAAAAATAGAGATGGGATTCAGCAAAATAGTGACCTTCATAAAATGAACACTAGGAATATACATAAATTATACATCCCTAGGTTTCGACTAGAAAAAGTTAATAAGTCATTTATGGGGAACACGGTGCGCTTCTATAATAAGCTTCCTGAAAATGCTACTAAACTACCTATTAAGAAATTTAAAGCATACATTAAAGGTAGTCTTTTGAAGAAAGCTTATTATAATATAGATGACTATATTATTGATAAGAATGCATGGCCTCATGTCGCTCTGCCGTCAGACAGTTAACCGACACACTTGAAATGTATAAACTCTCTTGTATTTGTATTTCGTAGTTAAGGTAGTTATAAGATGGATCATTATAAAAAAGCGCTAGGACCAAGACGAGTTTCTTGCCAATTCTTCTCGAGCTTGGGTTAGGATGAATTGGCACCTAAATTCACCTAGTATGTAAGACGTTTCAAAGTGATCCTTGTGATTGTATTGAATAAATCATCTTTTGACTTTGACTTTGACTTTGAATACACGAGAGGTAAGCCATCCTTTCGGTGACTTATCAATGCACCAATCCTCGGAATGTTTCTTGCGATTTCTGCAGGTATTCTCTCATATGGGTAAATAACCAGCACAGACATTACTTTACCGGAAGCAGTGTAAGTCCCTAACACTGTAATGCTTTCTGCTTGATGCTCATAAAGGTTTTCCATGCCTCATGGCCCCAACACGATGCCTGAGGAAGAACATACTTGAAAGCCAGAGTCGGCACCACTCAATATTCTATCAGGATTGTCTATTATGTCTAGTGCGTTTTCAGTCTTTAAAAACTCTTCTAATTTCTGCATGCCATTTTCTTATTCCTTCCTAGGTTACTTTATTTCTTGCTGAGTTTATAGCTTCCGCATGTCGCTTTGCACGCTCTGGGTTTCTTTTCATGAATTATCAAACCATTTCCGACTTGTAATTCCGTCCTTGAAAGAAGTTTGGAGATTGTCTGTTTTTATTATTTTGGTGACTGTTTCTATTAAATGCTCTTTTTTGATAGGGATTCATTTTTTAGTCATTTATCATTTATCTACAGACTTAGCAATCGTTCTTCATCAGATGTTAACATTGTTGGCTTCCCACCTTTTTTCTTTGTATCGGGTTTCTCATTTTTAATTTATTGATAATTGAATTGACGAGTTGAATGGAGAATTTTATATTTGCGGCATGTTTCTCTAGTTTTATTTCTTTAATTGCTTCATGACATCCGCTTCACTAATCTGAAATAATTTCTTTTTTGGTGGCATATTTAATCTAAAACGTAAAAAAAACGTTTTTTAAAAAAAGCTAGTCAATCACAGGAACATTTTACATTTCTTACGTAATCCCAATGTCAAACCACTGGTCAACGAATGGAAACAACGCGATTCAAACCTTAGATACTCGAGTTGCGTCACTAAACATACCAAAGCTGTGAAATAACAAAAAAAAACCAAGAAAAATATAATAACCACGGGCCCCAGTCGTTGACCAATTGGTCATTCATTGGAACATCGAGACAAATCATGTCCCTGTAGTTAACCAGTTCAAAAAACTAGAGAAATATAGTGGTTAGACTGAAAATTACTTAAAAATCATAAAAATAAACTTAACTTCGTTAGAAAAATCCATAATTAGAATGGAGTTCATTAATAAACAATCCAATAAGAAATAAAATAGTCTCACCTGACGAATCACGTGCATTACTATAATGGCGTCCGAATGAGAAGTGTCAGTGACAAGCGAAAGTAAATCGAAATTGTAGGCTACACTGTTTGTCTCATTTCAACGGCAAGGTGATTAATTGATCTGTTTTAGATGATTTAACAATGTAGCCAACATAAAGAAAACCCATAAGGTCGGGAAATCTTAATATTTACACTCAATACCGCAAGTGGTCAACAACCGGTGTCTGGTCAACTACAGGCACGACCATCCTATTCTTTACGAGTGGTGGACCTTCTAACAAGGGCTTGGTAATACTGGCACTGGGGATAATGGCATTAACGAAATTGACATTGGCGTGATTGACACTTTATTAAGTAACAGAATTAGTTACTGTTTTTGGGGTGTTCGAAGGCCACAAGGTCAAAGTCAAAAAATATTTTATTCAATACAATCACAATGATCACTTTCAAACGTCTTACATACTAGGTGAATTTAGGTATTAATTCCTCCTAACCCAAGCCCGAGAAGAACTGGTAAGAAACTCGTCCTGGTCCTAGCGCTTTTATGGTTGCCCAAGGCACCTTTAGGCGTGATTGGCGTTTGCGTGATTGGCATTGGCCAGTTTGGTATTAGCAAGACTGGGATTGACGATGTTGGTGATGTGTGTATTGCTAAGGTTGGTATTGGCAATATTGGTATTGGCAATTTTGGTATTAGCGATGTTGATATTGGCAGTGTTGGTATTTGTGATGTTCTGGTTGTTTTCTGATAAAGTATCAGTGATGACCTCTTTTGTGGACTCCAAGAGCTCAGTGAGCTCTGTGGCTACCGATCCTCCAAAGCTGAGTAGAGTCTCTCGCAGGGCGTTGCTCACTGCAACCTGTGAAGAAAGAAGAAATAATATTTTTAAAACAACTAATAAATAGTATATTTTTGAAGGCAGTTAATTTATTATCCATACTAATATTATTAATTTGAAAGTGTCTCTGTCTTTTTGTCTGTCTGTTTGTTACCTTTTCACGGCTAAACGGCTGAACATATTGAGGTGATATAATATGAAAAGAAGATATATTGTATCTTGGGGCTATAAGCTATAGGGCAGGCTATAGGCTATATATAGACTACAATATAGGCTACTTTTTATGTACCACCCGTGCAAAACCGCGGTCAAGTAGAAATATTATAAATTCGAAAGTTTATTGTACCACGTGGGAATAAAGATGGCAATTCAATAAGAACACAAGAACAATTTTTGGGAATCGAAGTTGTCCGCGTCCGTAGGAGCATATTCATAGTGAGTGACCCTACACGTGATCCTTGGGTAGTGCCCAACGGGTAGCAACTCTTCTGGTTGTAGGCCTCGGCCTCGGCCTCGGTCTTGCTAGGGCAATCATGAGATCACAACAGCGCCAGTGTGCAGAGAGGCTAGACATGGAGGGTAGCGGGATCCGAAGCACGGTTCTCCGCTTTGTAGGCTTAGGTTTTGTTGGTCTGCAGGTTGTACGGGGCCCAAGTATTGAATTAGCCATTCATGAAAGGCTGCACCACCGCCTTGCGAAAAAACCCAGAATGCTCAATCGTGCCGCTTGGCGACCGAATGTGAGGACCCGGTGGCCAAGAAGAATTATTGACCGAAATATTTTGACTATTTCTTTGACATTGTGACATATTTAATCTATTTATATTTCAAAAAAATGTTTAGATTGACTAATTATGATAAAACTAGCTGTTGCTCGCGACTTCATCCGCATTTTTTTTGAAAGGGATTGTAGCCTAAATCCATCCCCAGGATGCAATTTATCTCCTTGCCAAATTTTATTGATAAGTTTCAAACTAATTACCTGACCACCCATTAAAAGTTTACATACAAACATTTACACCTCATTTTCTCCTTTATGAGTAAAATGAACATTTGAAAATAAAATTTTGCAAAATCCTGTAACACGTGTCCATTTATTTTGCATTTTAGGTATCCAAACCAAGTTTCAAAGAAATCACACTCTTAGGGGTATAATTTCAAAAAATCCGCCTTATCCTAGAGACGTTAAGTTGGGTGACCATTGCTATTAGGCTTTATTAAGACATTTAGCGCTTCCGAGGGCACGTAAAAGTTCCACAAGAAAGTCTTGGTCTGAAGTGATTCATCTTTGGTAAGCTTCTGGTTTGTCAATAACACAACATATTATTATAATCATTGATGTAGGTATCTTAATCCTAATTAGGTAATTAATCCTACTAAAATGATAAAATGCGAATAAATTACGAGCTTATGTTTTTTTCGGTGACTTGCCATTATTAATCTAATGTCTAAAATCTAATCTAAAAAATCAAACACTTGATTGATGGCCCATGGCCATTAATAAACAACACGGATTAACGAAATTTAATTGATTCACTAGGTACATCGCCTACGCTTGGAATGGAACAAGACATACTCACCTAGCCCAACATGTCAATGTACTGTGATTATACGTAAGACAAGGCGGTAAGTTCTAATATATAAAAAAACTTTGATTTTATTTAAATTTAGCAATGCTGTGCAGATGACGGAAGGAGACGACGACAAAATGACAGTGGTGACGGTGGTCCTAGGATCTAGCTGTAGGCTGTAGACCTACCTATCTAACTAATCGCTTCCAAATTACAGTGGCAATGTTTTTAAAACACGTAGTCTATATTTCTATATTAAGTAAATTAATAATATTTATAACTAAGCACAATGCGAAAGGCCTATCCGTGTGCGCATCTGTGGCGGCAGCAGACATAGGTATTTCTGCTAAGGGGTGGCTGAAAAAAAGCGTGGCTGAGACCTCGTCCTTTTTAGTTCACTACTTATTAGAATATAAAAATTGATCTTATTATTGTTATATTAGACATAGGTACCTATGTATTGTTATAATCATAACCATATACCTACTGTTTTCTCCATTATTTACTGTTTGATATAAGTACGTGCCTGTCTGTTTTTTTGTTTACATCGTTATAAGTGTGTGTTCCGAATAAATGCCTCATTATTATTATTATTTTAAGATTTGTTACTTTCCTGCGATGCGTTGCTATTTTGGTTTTTTTTGAAGCAATTGGTTAGCACTAACAGAATCGGCCTGAACAAGGATTCTTTTGTCAGACTGCGGAACTCTAATTGCTAATTATATAATTACACCTCTTATCCCACAGCGAAGATAATATCGTCTGAATATAAGCACAATATGTGCCAGTATTTTTCAGTGCCTGGGCATTAAAACATCAGTATGAAGCATTTCCTTGCTCTTTGTGCTGTGATCCTCGCGGCGTCTGCACTACCAGCAGATTTCAACAATGCAGCCAACGTGAGCTTTACTAACGCCGTCGTGGGCTTTGGCCACAGGACCACCGGGGGCCAGGGCGGTGCCGTCTGGAACGTCAATGACCCCTGGGCGTTCCGCGACTCCGTCGATAACGACGCGACCAGGATCATCTACATCAGAGGCCGCCTCGATTTAACCCAGCTCTTTATTGGCTCTCCCGGCGTCAGCATTCGAATCCGTCCTAACAAATCCATCATCGGAGTAGACAGACACGCTGAAATTTACGGAGGAGGGTTAAGTATACGTCACTCGCATAACATCATCATACGGAATCTAAGGATAATTAACGCTTTGTCGTACGGTCCAAACGAGCGACCCAACGGCAACGGAGGCATCAGCAACCAGCAACCCGGCCCCTGGTCTATGATCGACGCCATCGAAGTATTTGGTAGTCATAATGTTTGGGTCGACCACTGCGAGTTCGCAGATGACCCGTGGAACGCCGCCAGCACTCCTGAAAATCGAAGGAGACACGACGGGGTGATCGACATCGTGCAAGGATCTAATTTTGTTTCGGTTTCCAACAGTTTATTCAGAAACCACAACTTTGTTAGTTTAATCGGAAACGACGATAACAACGCAGCGAACGACAGAGGTAGGCTAAAGGTTACCTGGTACCTGAACTGGTTCCGAGGAACCAACCAGCGCCATCCGCTGGTCAGATTCGGAGAGGTGCACTTACTCAATAATCTGTACACTGATGTCACTGACTATGGAATTGGAGTAGGTATCGATTCGCGTATTTACGCTGAGAGGAATGCGTTAATTAACGTCCGACGCGCTTGGGTAGCCAGCACTCAACCAAACCAAACAAGAGGTCGCCTCTATAATTTTAACAATTGGCTAGTTAACAGCAATCCCGAACCCAACATCCCTGCTCAGGTTGGGTGGGCGCCTAGCCAGCACTATTCGTATACTCCTATGGCTGCAGGTAGCGTGGAAGCCCATGTCAGGAGAAATGCCGGACCCAGATAAATAACCAGGACGTTATATCTTCAGCTAGCTTGCGCCATCGCAATTTGGTGGTCAACAATGTAAACTTATGATGACTTTATGACAAATAAAGTTTACTTTTGAATAAATACCATGACATTTATTTTATAATTATACATAAAACATATATGTATATACCAAGATAGGTACCTACATAGATTTATTTTATAAATTAATAGTAGATTAATGTTATTCAAATAGAATAGGTATATCCTCCTCGTTTTCACTAACAGGGCAAATAATAATAAATATATATTAATAATAATTAAGATTCCCTTTCTGTCGGTGTTCAGGCTTGCGGTAACATCAAATTGAACTTGCATTAGCTTGTGATAGATCACGTGACTGATGCGTGACTGCTCCTGTCATTTCCATACAATTTTATTTTTCCGCAGCCGTAGTGAGAGTCAACAGAGAGGGGATCTTGTCCAGTGGTTCCCTCAATTTTGGGAAGTCTTGTTACAGAAGTATTCCCCCCTGTATATCTGCACTCGAGTTAAGATACTTTTAGCCTCGGCCCGCAGCTTGCCCCGCGTAGTAGGTACTTAAATAATAAATATTTTCCCTGAAGGTTATTCCTAGGTTCAGTCACAGTTATTAGGCCAAATTAAAACTGGGAATACATTGCACATTTTATTACTGTGGGGGTAGTCGAGCTACTTGCTTAACCAGCTTTGACACTGTTAACTGACTTTATAGTGTGGCGCCCCTACTCGACGAGTAGCGTAACTATATATGTGAACTGATCTCTCTACAGTGCCATCTATTGGGCTCCTTCAGACTTTTTCTGCATCATCCATTGAAAAATCCATCCGCCGGCCGTTACAGTAGTACGTAACAGTGCCATCTACCGGCCTTCATCGATTTTTTCACAGGGACATCTGTGATTGAGTAGCGCAATTATGGCGAAGTCATGTCAAGCCTGTGGGAAGTATCTTTCACCGACAGGGGCCGTCACCTGTAGCACCTGTTTGGCTCTTTTCCATAAAGCTTGTGTATCCCTCCCGGAGTCATTTGCTTCTAAGGCTTGGGTGTGTCCTGGATGTAAAGTACGAACGCGCAAGGGCGATAACACTCCGGTGAGGGCAAGCACTCAAGATACGCAGCTGGCCCCATATTCTTCAACGCTGGGGTCCTCCCCTGCCTCCTCGCCTACGGCACCTACCGTAGACTTGCAGGACGTGCATAGGGAGATAGCTGGGTGGATGATGGAGATGCGTGAGTTCCGTCAAGAGATGTTAGAGCTCCGGACGTCTATTAGGGGACTAGCCACGCGAGTTGACACAATGGAAGAGCGGTTAGCGGCGATCGAGCGTCGGCCGGAGGACTCCTCCTCCGCGGTTGCGGATCTTCAGTCTAAGGTGGCTCTGCTCCAGCAGGAGCTCAACGATCGGGATCAGGACGCCCTCCTGTCTGACCTTGAGATCGGTCACCTCCCGGAGGAGAAAGGGGAAAATGTGGTGCATTCTGTATCAGTGCTGGCGACAAAGTTGGGCGTCGCGTTGGACGAGCGCGACATTGTATTCGCGGTGCGGGTCGGGGTGGCGCAGGTCGCGGGTGCGGGACCTCGTCGTGTCGTCGTGCGGCTGGCGCGCCGTCACTTGCGCGACCAGATGTTGCAGGGTGCGCGCGTACGGCGCACGCTGACGGCCGCTGACGCGGGTCGTCCCGCCGCGCCGCGAATCTTCGTTAATGAGCGGCTGACGCGCGCAAACCGCATACTTTTCCACCGCGCACGTGAAGAGGCTCGAAGGCTGCAGTGGAGGTTTGTGTGGACTAAGAGAGGGCGCGTGTACGCCAGGCAGGGTGACGGCAAGCAGGCGTATCCAATACGTACTGAGGCTGATTTGATCCGGGTTTTTGGGTCTCATCCCGTTTGACTGTTTGGTCTGTAAAATTTCAATATAATTATGTATGTTTAGCTTTGTTTCGTTTTATGAATTTTTATGTATATATCTTGTTTTTATATAAAATGTTACCGTACCTTACTTTGTACTTTGGTCTAAATTATTATAGCCTTTCCTGTGGTCCATTAAAAAACAAAAGTTGTAAGGCAAAACAATTACTTTATTATTATTATATTTGCTTTTATCTTATAGTAACATGCCTTTCTGTAATTTTGTGTTATATTATTATACTATATAAAATTATATTATTATTATTATTACTATTGTATATTATCATATTCTTAAACATTAATCTTGTCACTACATCTTTCAATAATACTATACTTTGGGCTTATATTGACAGTACACTATCAAACTATAAAATCTCCTAAGTTAAATTTAAAAGTTGGTCTTTTTAATGCAGGATCACTTAATACAGGTCATGATGAGTTTATTGCCGCCTTTGAGAATATTAATCCAGATTTTTTGGCCATTAACGAGTCCTGGCTCAGGGTAGGACAGGAGGATAGTGCACCTAATATTGCAGGGTATCGTCTGCTTTTGGCTCCAAGGCCCGACAGCATAAAAAAAGGGAGGGGCGGGGGAGTTGGGTTCTATATCAGGAAGGGCCTCAGGGCTCAACCTGTTCCTCATCCTATAGCTCCTAAAGTCGAACAGATGTGGTTGAAATTAAAGGCTTGTGGTAAAACTATTATTATTGGAACGGCATATAGGCCACAATGGTTAAATGTAACTGAACTTTTGGTTGCTCTAACTGACTCTTTGTCTACCTTTTTAAATTGCGATAATCTAATATTACTGGGAGATTTCAATATTGACATGCTTGCGCCAAATGATTGTAAAACTAAATTATTTTTACAGTTCCTTCAATGTATGAATCTTCATCAATTAATTACCGAGCCTACACACTTCACTTCCCATAGCCAGTCACTAATTGACATAGTGTGCACAGATGCTTCAGTGAGTAGTGTACATGTTAAGTACAGTCCTGACTTGGGAGCTCATGCCATGTTGTTGGCTGAGTTTCGCATAAAAAAGGATAAGCCTGTCCCGCGGCTAGTTACGTATAGACCATTAAAAAATATTGATTTGGACTTATTTACCAAACACCTGGATGAAATAGATTGGACCCAAGTTTTATTGACCCGGAATGTAAACGACAGAGTGTTGGAACTCTCTAGTATAATTCTAACACTATATGATATTCATGCTCCTCTTAAGACATCAAGTTTCAAAAGCCCCCCACACCCTTGGATTACTGACACAGTGAAAACTATGATAAAAATTAGGGATAGTCACAACGATAGATTTAAGGAACTTAAAAGTGATAATCTTAGGCAAGAATATAAATTAATGAAACATCTGGTTGTACAGGCCATACACAGTGAAAAGGGAGCTTATTTTACTCAGCATATTAATAAAAACATTAAAAACTCCAGTAAATTGTGGAAAAACCTTAAAGACCACATTCTTCCAAACAAAAAACAAGCCATGGAACTCCCATCACAGTTTACCGACCCTGAGGTTATTAATACTTATTTTCTGGATGTACCTGGAGTCACTTCTGTCAACATTTCACTTTTAACCTACTTCGAACATCACAGACATGGCACTGCTACTTTCTCATTATGCTCGGTCAGTGAGTTTACTATTTTGAAAGTCATACAGGGTCTTAAGTCAAATGCCAAAGGTATTGATGGGATCGGTCTGGACATGATTTTTATGACTTTGCCACAATCCTTATCATTAATAACATCTATTGTCAATGATTCTATTGCTAGTGGCACCTTTCCTGATTGCTGGAAGCTGTCAGTCATAAAACCTATACCGAAGAAGACCAATCCTGTTTTAGTTAGTGACCTGAGGCCTATTAGTTTGCTTCCATGTTTGTCCAAGATTCTGGAAAAGGTGGTGTGTATGCAACTTGTAAAATTTTTGGAAGATAATAACATTTTACCACAGTTCCAGTCTGGTTTTCGCAAGGGTCACAGTACTGCCACTGCCCTACTCGATGTGGTTGATAACCTACTGACACACCAAGATAAGGGATGGTGCAGTATACTTGTGCTATTGGACTTCTCAAGGGCTTTTGACTCCATTAATATTTCACTTCTTCTTTCTAAGCTTGCTTTCTATGGTTTCTCCACTAATACAGTATAATGGTTTCACAGTTACCTTAGTCTTAGAAGTCAGTGTGTTGAGTTACAACTGCCAGATGGTTCTTCAGTTCGGTCAGCCCAGCAACCTGTCCTTCGTGGTGTTCCGCAGGGTTCCATCCTCGGTCCAATTCTCTTCATCTTGTACAGTGCAGACATCATCAAAGACATAGCTCACTGTCAATTTCACCTTTATGCTGATGATCTTCAGTTGTATCATTCTTTCTTGCCTAGTGATAGTGCTAAAGCTGTGGATGACATAAATAATGATCTGAATCAGATTTACCTATGGTCCTACAACAACTCTTTAGTTCTGAACCCAAGAAAGTCTAAATTCATTATAACTGGTAGTAGAGTAAACATTTGCAAACTTAATCTTGAAGATATTAAAATCATGGTGGGAGGTGAGCTCGTTGAATATGTATCCGAGGCAAGGAATCTGGGTCTTGTCATGGACTCTCAACTTAAGTTCGAAAGCCAGGTCTCTGAGAGTGTGCGCAGTTGTTTTTATAGGCTCAAAACATTATATAAAATCCGTCCATATCTTAGTGAGGATGTGCGTATAGCATTATGTGAGTCACTTATTTTATCAAAATTAAATTACTGCGATGTAGTGTTTGGGCCTTGCCTCCTGGGTAGAACAGAAAAGCTTCTTCAACGTGTGCAGAACGCCTGCGCAAGATTTTGCTTTTCAATACCACCTCGTTCACATGTCACACCCTACCTCAATACTTCAAACATGTTAAAACTTAAAGCGAGAAGAAATCTGCACTTGGCAAATCTTTTATTTGGTGTTATTAATGGAAATACTCCCTCTTACCTTTTCAATAAGCTAGTATGGTTATGGGAGAATAATCGTTACCCACGTAGGGTTTGTTCTCCCGTTCTTGTCACCAAAAAACACAGAACTGTAGCGTTTCGAGGTTCGTTTCGTTTTGCAGCCACCCGCTGCTGGAACGATCTGCCTCCGCCGATGCGGGCCCTGAAATCATCGTACACCTTTAAGCTTAAGCTTAAGCAGTACCTTCTTCATGCTCAAAAAACCTCCTAATATGTGCTTGGTGGCTGTAGAGGTTGGAATTTTACTATGGCTTACCTTGAGGTTATGTCCGACTAGCTAGGTAGGCAGGTCGTCCCGCTCCAGTCCAGTGCTGAGTTCTACTGGTCTGTTCCTCCAATCCTCCAGCACTTAACATTCCACTCTTCCAGCACTTAGCATTTTTTGTGCCACGTTTTTGGCCACGTATGGTAAACTAGGGATGTGAAAAAATAATCGATTATAAAAAAATCGATTAAAATCGATTTTTTTACAGGTAAAAATCGATTTTTATTCGCGATTTTATTATTACAATTAATCGATTAATAATCGATTTTTTTTTTATTCAAAATTCAATCATAATCGATTTTTTATCTGCTACCCCTCGACATTAAGTCTGGTCTGCTATAGCCCGGAGTGTGAACTACCAATGAATACCATCTCCATAATATTACACTAACGCCATCTGTGCATCTACGATGGCATCCCTTCTGTGCTTATGAAAGACGGCGCATCTTTGGCAAGAACTATAAACTACACTAAGCGATCCATTGAAGAAAACCGAGAACCAGAGCATTGTCCACAGTCAATAACTTCGACCGCTGATGATGTCGATAATTATGACATTTGGGAAACCCACAACAAGCTGTTGGTGGAGAATATGAGAACCAGTCAAAGTCACAGTCAGACATCTGAATTAAGCTTAACTTTTTACATAGCGCCTGTAATAGGATTAAAAGGAGACGCTTTAAAATCCAGGAGAAGCTATGAGGCAGCTTATCCCCAACTGACACAGTTGGCGTATAACCTTTAGGTACCGGCTTCTTCGGCTCCAGCAGAGAGATGTTCTAAACAGCTTACGCCATATTATCAAAGACCAGGAGCCGAATATTATCAAAACGCTTACATCTAAGTTGTTAGTCCTGATCTCATTGCCTACGGATTTCTAGATTGTTTTTATTTGAATAGTTTAATTTTGTTAATTATTGTTGAAAAATAAATAATTTTAACTTGAACCTATTATAATGTTTATTATATAAAAACTTATCATTTCTGTTATATTATATTTCATTAATGAAACTATGATAAATATAATATTTATGGCGTTTATTTTGAAGCTAATTAACAAATTAGGGAAAAATCGATTAATATTAAAAAATCGATTATTTTTTGACGAAAAATCGATTATTTATTAATCGATTTTTCATGCTAAAAAAACAATCGATTATTTAAAAATCGATTTTTATGTGCAATGTCACATCCCTATGGTAAACTCATTTTTAGTCAGAGTAATACTGCATGATGGCAGTTTACTTACATTACAGTACAGATTTTGGCCACTGACACTGACATTGACAGAAACATGTTTTTTCTACTAACAAGTCAAACTGACACTGGCACTACCACAAAGCATTACGTTTAGACGTACGGTTTAAATCAATGTATTTAATTATTATTTAATAAATCTGTAAATCGTTTTGAACAGTCCTTATTAGCTCAACTGTTTAACTACCTAGTATTTTATATAATTTTATATTGTTCTGTATATTTTTGTAATTATGTCTTTAAATATGTGTATTTACTATTTATTTATTATTTTATTTTATTATTTCGTGTTGTTTTCGCCTCGTGAGGTCGCTCCGAAAATGGTTCAATCTGAAAACCAGCGCTATTTCCGTGCCCGGAAGTAGCACATGCTGAGATGGAACCTTTTCAGCCACACTTAAATGTTGTTTGGTTCGCGGGAAGGGCTTTTTTTTATTCTTCTTCTTATTATTATTTTTTATTCATAACTTTCATAGTTAGTTTTATTTCTGTTTGTTTTAATGTGTTTGTATTAATTTTCTCTTGTAGCTTAGTTTTAGTCTGTTTTCCGCTCTTGTGTTCTTGTATGTTTTCTTTTTGTGTGCTGAATAAATGTTTTTCTTTCTTTCTTTCTTTCTAATAAATGCCACAAAAGTGCGCGTTACATACAGTGGCCTAGAGTTTATTAAATGTCACGAGATTGTGCGTCACACACAGTGGCCTAGAGTTTTATAAATGCCACGGGATAGTGCATCACACAGAGTGGCCTAGAGCTTAATAAATGCCACAAGATTGCGGGTCACACACAGAGTGGCCTAGAGTTTAAGTTGTGAAAAAGTTGGTTGTTAAAAAAAGATTGTAGTCAGGGCGGCTCTGGCTAATAAGGATACGATTAAAACAGGTAGCGGCTAAGGAAGGATTAATATTCAATTATTTCTTATTTAGTGCCTGATGTTTGCCTAAGTTGTGGTTCCATTTGTGTCTGAGAATGAAATTTAATTAAGTTAAGAAAATTATATAATTTAATGAAATTAAAAGCATACAGTACCCTGTATGCTTTTAATTTCATTAAATTATCCTTTCTTTAGTCCTTCGTCTTTCCATTAATTAGTCCTTTCAAGAAAGCGTATTATAATATAAGTGACTATATTATTGATAAGAATGCATGGCCTCGTGTCGCTTTGCCCTCAGACAGTTAACATACACATTTGAAATGTATAAACTCTCTTGTATTAGTTTTTCGTAGTTAAGGGAGTTAATAATTACGTTTTAAAAACTAAAATGAAACCAACTTCATTGAATTAAATTTGAGCCTATAATACGTTTTTAGTGGAAAGTAGACGTACTCGTATTTTGTAAATACATATATAATATGGGTAGGCCAAATTAACGCCAATGAGACAGCGAGGTATCGAAGTACATGAAAACATCATCGATGTATACAATTTTTAGATTTCCGTAGATTTTTCTTATGATATAGGTAAGCTTAAAAACATCTTTTTTGGGATACTTACCTCTCTTACATGTAAAGTTATATTGATTGTTTATTTAGTTTACAACATCGTGTGGCATATCGTTTTATAGGTATTTAAAAAAATTGGAAGGTTTATATTTGCATACCTTACAATTTTTTATTATTTAATACTTTATTGTACATCAAACATACTAAGTGTGAAAAGGAGGGCTAAATACCTAAGGCATTCTCTAACAGCCAACCCAAGCTGGTCGGCGCACGATAGGTTAATAACATACATACCGTCTATCTCATAATCCGCTAATATAACGTTAAATTTTACGTATGATATGTCTATTAATTTTAATGCCAGTGAATAAAGACGGGAACAGATTTTAGCGCCACATTACCTAATGCGTGAAGTAAAATCTAGGCTATGCTAGATGGGCAGATATATCCCAAACATCTCGGTCTGAACCTGGACGAGACTGGAACAGGTACCTATGTATTTACAAAAGTCCGTGGTGGTCCCGGCATAGAATAGGACCCCTTCATCTCTTCCCGTCGATGTCGTGAAAGGCGACTAAGGGAATGCACCGAGGGATTGGGCAGCTTTGAGCACCCCCCGAGTACTTAAGACTAACACTGCTGTCTCCTATCCGCTTGGCTCGTTTTGCTCGAAAATAACAAATACCTACCTACATGAAATTAATTAAATTATGTTTTAGGCAGGTATTAGTCATTTTTTGTTAACCCATCGCGGATGATTAGAGCTCGCTTCTCTCGCTATGTACAGTAATGTAGGTACATGTGCTCGTTTTTTCAAAAATTTAAGTGGATAATAATTATCGAAGTATGGGAGTAGGACTTTAGATTGAATGGTTGAGTCGGCATCGTTATATTAATCAGTATTCTATCTACTTACCTGCGCAGACAACGTTGCGGGTAACAGCTAGTCTAATATACTAAGTACTTATTACAATATTGTAGGTAAACCTACATTCTTACAAATAAATGAATTGAATTTTACAGTAATACAATGTTTAATTTATATTTAACTTATCAGTCCATTGCATTCTATCACAATCTAATATTATGTAGGTGGATCATTCACATTATCCGTAACAAACGACCACACCAGGGGTACCAGCTATTGTGCGGCTCTGTAACTGCTGGTGGTAAGTAGTTTTAAATATCTGGGGCAGATTGTGACTGAAGACCACAAAGACAACGCGGACATAGAAAGGGAACGCAGAGCGCTGGCAGTCCAGGGAAAACATGATGGCTCGTAGGTTCGCTCGCTGCTAGAGGGAAGTTTAAATTACGCTTTTCAAGGCTTACTGCCAGTCTTTCTACGCGAGTGTCCTCTTGATACACCACACCCAACGGGCGGCCAGCTCTCTGCGAGTTCCGTATAGTAACATCTTCAGGATGGTCTTGCGGCTGCCTCGCTTTTGCAGGGCATCTGGAATGTTCGTGGAGTCGCGCACGGACGGCTTTCACGTAACAATTTGCAAGAAAGTTGCTTACCTTCTAAAGCGTGCGCGAAGCAGTAGCAACAGCATATTGCAGATGGTCCAATTCAATTGAAATGGATGCATTATAATGCTGGGCCTTGTGAGGCCTTGTGATAGCCCAATAGAACGTATTGCCAGTATTTAAAAAAAATATATAAGTAGGAATTATTCATGATTATGATAGGTATTATTATTTATTCTTTATTATTGTCTTTATTAATTTTATTTGTATTTTTATATGGATGTAAATTAAAGATTTCATCTGAAATAAATTATATTAATAATTGAACCAACAAATAAAAACAACATTTAGTGAATTCTATTTTATTACATGTTCACGCCTGATCAAGAGAACGCATTCAAAAGCTACTAGGTAGGTATGTATCCCTGACAGCTGGGAATGCGATAAAATAGCGGGAAAAGAATGGCTACGTTCGTTTAAATCCAGGCATACCGAAATATCTCTGAAAAAGCGTGAGGGATGTAGTCTTGCACGGGCAACTGCTTTTAACAAACAAAATGTTAAAGTTTTCTTCGATAATTTAAATTGCGCGTGGCTCCCTGCTGGACAACTAACGAGGCTCTGGCGACCGAGTCATGGCGGGATAACCACACACACCCAATCAGACACCTGACTGGAAGAGGCTACAGCAGCCTGGCGTCTAAATATCGCCTTAAAGGTCTGGTGCAAAAGGCAACGGGATACCATTGCAATATTCATCCCATGAGAGTTATGAGAAGGTTCAATACGAATGATAGTTTGCGTGGTGACCCGAGTAGCGTCCGGCGCCCTCGGTTGTCCAGGAATCAGGGTGTGAAATGTGCTACCGGTCATGGGACTGTAGGCGACCAGGCATCCCATGGAAACTATACTCCTGGAAGAACGAAGATCCAACTACGAAGTAACATCAGACTTGGAACGTGGAATGTGAGAGGCCTCCGAGACGCGGGTAAACTCCACATATTAGACCACGAACTCGAGCGATGCAACACTGACATCACGGGCCGGAGTGAGACACATTGGAAGGAAAGTGGACACCGGCATACAGAGAAACATACCATCTACTTCTCAGGAACTGAAAACTCTAGCTTTGCTGGTGTTGCCATTGCTATACCCAAACGGTGGAACAAGTCAGTATTAGGCTACAACCCTATAAATGAGAGATTGATATCAATTAAACTCAATGCAACACCGATCCCACTCAATATCATCCAAGTATACGACCCCACAAGTGCCGCAGCAGATGAAGTGATCGAAGATTTCTACAGCCAGCTCGAAGCCAGCTTAGCTGCCATCCCAACAAGAGAGCTATTAATAGTCCTAGGCGACTTTAACGCAAAACTGGGATCAACAATAATGGACTCTGGCCTAAGAAATATTGTGGGTCTTTATGGCACTCGGAACTAGAAATGACAGAGGCGAACGTCTTATTCAATTCGCTGCCAACAATAACCTTACTATAATGAACACAGTCTTTAAACAACACCCGAGAAGACTTTACACTTGGACGTCACCTAGTGGAGAACATCGAAATCAAATAGATTACATAATGATTAGAGCCAGGTGGAGAAGCTCGATCACCAATGCACATACTTTGCCAGGAGCAGACTGCCACTCTGATCATCAACTACTAGTTTGTAATCTAAGAATCAAGCTTCGCAACTCCATCAGGAAGAAGACAAGTGGCCGTATGGAAATTATAGATAGAGAAGTTTTCACCAAAACATTACAGGACACCCTACATAATTGGAGAGGTGATCAAGACTATGACCATCCGAACACACTGCCAAAAATTACATTAACGAGTTGATACAAAAAACACAGTCCATACCTCTCCCAATAAAACGTCAACACTGGATGTCCACGAGCACATGGCACAAGAGTACAAGAACTGAACGCTCTTAACTCCGAAATACAGGCCGCTTGTCGAAGAGACCGGAATGCAGCCCTCAATGACATCTGCACAGAACTAGAGGAACACTCACAAAAGTTTGAAACCAAAGATCTTCACATGAAGATACGGTCTATTACTCGCCAATTCAAACCAAAAACTTAGGCTATTGAGAACTTATTACGAACTTATTGAGGGTGTAACAGTTAGGTACGGAGATCAAGGAAATTGTTAACACGTGGAAAGATTACTGTGGATCGCTTTTTGTTGACGCTCACTCATCACAGTCCTCCACACTATGCTCTCAGCTCTCGGAATTGGAACCTGTTTTGTTGAAGGATGAAATAAGAGCAGCAATAAAGCATTTGAAGCCCAACCAAGCTGTAGGCGTGGATGGGATACCGATTTAGATAATAAAGGCCATGGGTGATACAGGAGTAGACATAATACACACCATTTGTTGTAGTATATGGAAGACCGGCGAGTGGCCGAAAGACTGGTCTAGCTCCCGCTTTATCCCCCTGCACAAAAAAGGCTCCACTTAAAAGTCCAACAACTACAGGTCTCTCTCTCATCTCTCATAGAAGCAAAGTGCTTCTACATGTGCATAGCAATAGCCACCATTCATCAGGACTCACTCATAACCAAGACCACTCTGCCAAGAGTGCCCGACTGAGAAGAAGAATTACACTTTGAACCGATCATGGTACGCAATGAACCATGGTTCAATGCAGGACACTGTGGCTTAGCTCATTGCTGGACACACCACACTGACAAAACGAACCCCAAAATTTCACCCGGTAAATGATGATACAGAAAACTGAACTATAGTGTAATTTACAGCGTTATGTATATGTAAACATACGTAACAGGCAAAAACACTAGTTAACACCCAAAAAATGTAGAAAAAGTATGAAATCATGACAGAAAACATACTTTTGAGGTATATTTTTATATAATTGATCACATGCGTGTGTCTTTCGCCAGCGCTGCTTGCAAACTGGGGAGAGATAGAGGGGTGCATACCTATACGTTTCTGTTGGCAGTATTAGTTCAGAACGCCAACGTCGCATTTTTCATTGCATCTGGTTGGTTCACAGTTGGACAACCTACATATGTATCATGTATTAGTGTTATAAGATGGATCATACAAAAAAGCGCTAGGACCAGTAGGGCGATTATGGAACTCTGGATACAATCAATGTCTATCAGTTTCTATTAGTTATGTCTATTAGCAATCGGCATCAATGTCTATCAATTTCGATTAGTAATAGGCATATTTAAATCAGACATATACAATGTATTTAAATGCTTTGTACGGTAAACACGGTTCCTACCACAATCGTACTTTGTAAATTGGTCGAGTTATAGTTTGACTCCAACTTCACATTGTAACTAGCGATAGAAGCCTATAGAAATCGCAGCGATCCGTAATACCAATTCATCAATAGTAACTGAAAGCTATTAGTATCAATGTTTTGATAGTATCAAAGTTCTATCAGGACAAGTTTCTTGCCAGTTCTTCTCAGACTTGTGTTAGGAGGAGTTGGCACTTTGGCACCGTGCGTGATCCTTGGTCACCGTGGTCTTTGAATTTGAATTTGACAGACAGACGGACATAGCGAAACTATAAGCGTTTCTTGTAGACTTCGGAACCCTAAAAATAAACAGCATTTGTAATGTAAGTAATTTGAAATCATTGCAAATACGCGCGGGTAATAAGGTACTGTTTTACTCATGAAAGAAATCTTTGTGGACAAAAGGACCGTGCGAACGTGAACGAAACAAACCGTGAAAAGGGATTCAATTCAAAGGGAAACAGCGTCGGTGCCTTCATCGACAAAATACAAGTAATGTAAAGTAAAGCCCGTGTTTTTTTAAAACCTTGCGAATGGTTTGTTATAGACTAATTGAATATTGTTTTTGACTATAATTATAGCAGTGAGCGTATTTTCAAAAGGCTATTGCTATTGCTGCCTAAAGCAGCGTTGATAATGATGATTGATGACATACCAGACAAATGTGTAATTTGAATAGGCCATCAGTAGTAAAGTAAACATGTAGGTACCTCTTAATAGGATAGGTAGGTATGTTTTATATAGTTATACTTACATAAGTACTTATCTTTTATGTTAGGTATAGAAGCTGTAAGTTATCCGAAAATTTAAGGAATAAGAATTAATAAAACTGAAATAATTACAGAAATGTACAGAATAATATAAAATACTCGGTCCTCGGTCCTCGGCCATTCAGCAGCTCTCTCTTCGGGCCATTCAGCAGCCGCACTAGTTCTAACGGAAATGATTTGAATAATTCATAAAATAATTCCAGATGTCAAACGATAAGCGATATCACATTAGGTACGCTTTAGGAGAGTCGAATTATCTACAACTTTTTATCACGTTGAACGAACACCTGCATGATTGCAGAGTTTTTACATAAAAGAGTTAAAAGTTATATAGCTACTTATTAAATAAATAGGTAGGTAGGTACCTACTAAGAAATACGACAATTTTTTTAAGTCTGTCCTAAACTGATCATAATTGAACAATGCTCAATGCATTAGGTAGAATGAATAAAGACAAATATAAACATGTATCTGTATAATTGGAAATAGAAAAAGAAAAAGGCTTTCTTTTACGACACTACAGTTTCATTAACATTACCATTAAAAAGAAGAGAGGAAGAGAAAGGTCGTGAATCAGTTACATTAGCCAACCTAAGAAGGTGGTTCTCGTGTCGTATAAGAAGATAAAGGAGGCTGCGGTGGAGAGGAACAGGTAGAAAAAGCTGTAGGTATTATTCATCGACAAGAGCAGAGCTCTTAAACTAGAAAAATAGTATACCTATATACTTATTAATACATCTTTAGGCGGACTAATTATGGTTAGTGTAACCGCCATAGAAAATTACCTTTGGCTCGGAGTCTAAATACGCCTCTCCGCTTCACAGGTTCTACTCTCGCTGGAAATGAGACAAACATTTATTGTTGTAAGAAAATGTTTCTATTTCTTATTTCTTATTCTACTTACCTGATAATATATATGGCCTTTTACATAAAGGTTTACCATATGTATAGCGCATACTGCCAAAGCTTCTACACGGCAAACCTAAGGGTTAACTACGCCAAAAATCCAGTTATAACGTGTATATGATATCACCATGTGACACAAAACAATATTTCTTCCTTTTTTACAGAATAATAATATTTTTAGGATGATGTTAGGCCTGCCTCGCTCCTGGAGTGCGACATTGATGTTTACAGAGTTGTTCAAAAAGATGGTTTCGAAGCCATCCTTCGCAAAAAACGGCAACCCTGATTCGCGTAGTGCGGGACAGTCAAAACAGCATCCTGCGAACCATGGCGGATAGGTTTACCTTTCCTATGTAGA
This sequence comes from Lampropteryx suffumata, assembly GCA_948098915.1. Taxonomy (NCBI): domain Eukaryota; kingdom Metazoa; phylum Arthropoda; class Insecta; order Lepidoptera; family Geometridae; genus Lampropteryx; species Lampropteryx suffumata. The sequence goes on from OX402552.1 coordinate 2,100,861, forward strand.
AATGCTGTGAGTAATATAACTGACCTATGGTAGAAGGCGTCCATCTATCCTGTTATCATGTGCTTTGTGTGTATAATTTAGTTGTAAGGTACCTATGGATTTGTTAATTATTTGAAATTAAATATTTTATAGCCTACTTAGGTAGGCTATAAAAATATTTAATTTGAGATGACACAAAGTGCTATCTTGTAGTTCGTTATTTCTTATTTTATATAAAAAGGGTCCGTCTGTTACGTTATCACGTCTAAACCGCTGAACCGATTTTGATGAATTTTGGTATAGAGATAGATGGAACCTTGAACAAGGACATCATCATCATCATCATATCAGCCTTTATGAAGTCCACTGCTGGACATAGGCCTCCCCAATAGATTTCCAGGAAGAACGATTTTGAGCCCTCTCCATCCACCGACTTCCTGCGATCTTTACAATGTCGTCAGTCCATCGGGTGGGGGTTCGTCCTACGCTTTGTTTTCCTGTCCTTGGTCGCCATTCGAGAACTTTTACTTCCCAACGGTTTATTATCAGTTCTGCGAGCTATATGGCCTGCCCATTGCCACTTCAACTTGAATGAATCGTCGTTGAATCGTCTGACCCAAATAGACATAATGGTCTACAACTTCGATTATATCGCTCCCAACATGTACCGGTACGGGTGCAACATGAGCATTTGACATGATTTTTGTCTTGCTCATGTTCATTTTAAGACCCATCTGTTGGGAGACGATATTGAGGTCGCTGAGCATGTGCCAATGTCTTCCAGTAATTCTGCCATGAGGACTATATCGTCGGCAAAATCGAAGGTGAGTGAGGCGTTCGCCATTGATGTTGATACCATGTCTATGCCAGTACAAGAGCTAGAAAACATCCTCCAATGCAGAGGTGAACAGTTTCGTAGAAATAACATCTCCCTGTCTCATCCCTTTATGCAACGGGATTGGATTCGTGCTCTGGTCCTGGAGTCGGATAGACATGGTGGCGTTACTGTACAGACATTTCAACACTTCGATATACCGATAGTCGATTTGGCACCGCTGAAATGACCGCAACACTGCCCACCCGCTCTCAGAAGCTCTGTCGTTATTCCGTCTTCCCCCGGTGCCTTGTTGTTCTTAAGCTGCTTGAGAGCCGTTCGAATCTCGTATAGGCTGACGTCTGGAATGTCTTCTGTGTTAGGCTCGGGCTTCGGGTTAGGCGGGCTCTTGCATCGCTAGTCGTGCTTGTAGTAGGACTTTGCGATGAGGTGTACAGTTGTCCATAGAACTTCTTGAGCTCTCGTAAAATTTCTGGCTTCGAGGAAACGACCCTGCCACTGTCGGTCTTCAGCTTCGTCAACATGCTTTGCCCAATAGACAGATCTCTCTCGAACACTTTGGAACCTTGAATGCGCTCTATTGCGTTCTTTATACTATAACGATTTTATTATTTAATAATAATTTAAAGAATAAAATAATAATAATTTAAATAATAAAATCGGGAGCTATCTTGACATGTACTAAATCAATAATAATTAAAAAGCGTAAAAATAATATTGGGTGGAATAAACATGTAAGTATACACAGCTCATAAGGAGGCCAGATAAAAATGGATGTGATCGCTGGTCACAGAAAAGGCAAAGATTTCTCAAAATTCTGGCAAACCATAAAGAAACTAGACTCGAAACCCAGCCTCCCTGCCAGTGTAGCCGGTTCATCTGATCCTAAACAGGTAGCTGAATTATTTGGGAAACATTTCAAGGTGAAGTCACTTTTAGAACAGGCTGTTATACCGGGGTCACTTGACGCTACATCCAGTCAAGGTTCAGATGCTACCCTGACACGAGTAACAGCCAGTGAGGTGAGAAAAGTTTTACAATCTATGAGCACTGGTAAATCCCCGGACATGACGGGCTTAGCGTTGAACACCTGCGGTATGCTGGCGCACATATGTCTGGAGTGCTGGCGATGTTCTATTCCCTGTGCATTAGCCACGCGTACGGGCCCTCTGACTGCATGAAAACCATTGTTGTGCCCATAGTCAAGAACAGAACGGGAGACATTTCGGACATAAATAACTATAGGCCAATATCCTTAGCAACTATAATAGCTAAAGTACTGGATCGGCTTCTGAATAGGCACCTAGACCTGCACTTACGGATGCACGATGGACAGTTCGGTTTTCGGAAAGGACTGTCCACTGATACTGCTATTCTTAGCTTTAAGAATACTGTTAGGTACTATGTGGATAGACGGACGCCGGTCTATGCTTGTTTTCTAGATCTCTCGCGAGCTTTCGACACATAGTATGTACGATATACTGTGGCGAAAGCTACGCGAGACCAGTTTGCCTGGGGAAATCTGTTCTGTCTTTGAATATTGGTACAGTAATCAAACTAATCAGGTGAAATGAGCGGGGGCGCTGTCTGATGCATATGGACTGGAATGTGGAGTGAGACAGGAGGGGGTATCATCCCCCCACCTCTTTAACTTGTATGTAAACAACCTGATAGATGGTCTTAGCAGGCAGCCAATCGAATGCTCTATTGATGGGATAAGTGTCAATAATATTAGTTATGCCGACGATATGGTGCTGCTAGCACCATCTATCAGTGCACTTGAGAAACTATTGGTGACCTGTGAAAACTATGCGAGGAGTCATGGTCTCCAATATAATGTAAAAAAAGTGAGTTCATGGTATTCTCACCAAAAGGAGTATACATGAACGAGGTACCACCCGTTATGTTGAAGAGGGTAACCCAATTCAAATATCTAGGTCACATTGTTAGTGACACTCTTAGCGATGAACTAGATATAGAGAGAGAGCGAAGGGCGTTGGCTTGGCCGTAAGAGCTAATATGCTGGTTCGTAGGTTCTATCGATGTTCTGAAGAGGCAAAAATCTCACTCTTTAAAGCTTACTGTCAGACTTTCTACACGAGTAGCCTATGGACCCGGAATATGGAAATACACAAAAAGCGATCAACACCCTTCGCGTCCAGTATAATAATGAATTCAGGATGGTGCTGGGGCTCCCGAGGTTCTGCAGCGCTTCCGGCATGTTCGCGGAGGCTCGCACAGACGGATTCCATGCATGCTTGCGGAAGAAAGTTGCCTCATTGCTATGCAGGCTGCGTGGGAGTCCCAACATCATTTTGAACGCAATATCCAATAAAAATGGGATAGCCCGTTCCTCAAGCACTGTAATCGAGTAATAATGAAATAATTTTTATCATTATGTGGTTGCAGTGTTTATAATTTATTATTTATTTTTTTGTAATGAATAAATATTATCATTATTTTCTTGTACTAACGTAGAGTAAGACAAAAACCTACTAACATACTATGGACCTAAAATTTAATATATTTTATGTTGTCTGAAATAAACGAATTTTGTTTTATTTTATGTATTTTTATTTATACTTATAAATAAAAATATATATAAAGTAAAGAGACGCAAATCGCGTCGCATAGACTTAGAGATATGTTTATTGAGCGTGCTGTATTTCGACATGTCCACTAAAGACTGCAGTTTCATTTCGCTACGTTCTGCCATGAGTTTTAGAGTGTGCTCAGAGAGTTTTTGGGTTCTGCCTTTGCGCTGGGTCTTACAAAACTTTGAGCCAACGGCATGTACAATTTCCACCAGCCCGTCATTTAATTCATCCACGGATCCGCATTCGGCAAGGCATTGGAAGCGATCTTGGAGTTCCAACTGCAAGCTCTCGGGGTTTTGGATTTGGGCAGGACTTGGGCGAAGAGTAGATTTCATCAGACGGGACCTTTCAAGCTTTACGTTAAGATTTAATGAGCCTCTAACCATTCGGTGATCACTGCCGGTTTTGACACTGTTGATCAATGAGACATCATTAAATATTTGCTTTTTTGTTGTCATTATAAAATCTATCTCGCGTTTGTGACCGGGGTGAAGCCATGTCCATTTTCTGGACGACCGCTTCTTGAAAAAAAGGAGTTCATCATAAAGAGTCCCTCCTTTTCCATGAAGTCGGCCAATCGCTGACCTCGTTAGATCCGCTGTCCAAATCCAAATTGCCCCGCTCTCAGTTCATCGCCGTTCCTCACACCTAGCCGCGCGTTGAAGTCCCCCATCACAACCGTAAAGTGTGTTTTCAAGGCTTGTATGGCATTTGAAATGTCATCATACATAGCCTCCACTGAGTATAAGGTATCCCACCCTGCTCGACACGCTTTCGATCTTTACAATGTTGTTAACGAGGGATTTGTGGACAAGAAAGCCGACACCATGCTGAGATAGTTGATCGCCCTCCCGGTTGTAGAATAAGTTGCCGGAATTTAGGATTATCGTGTCCTCTCCCTCTCTTCGGACTTCTGATAGTGAGATATTGTAATGAAACACAAGCCGCGGATCGAATCTGACTGTTTATTTTATAACTGCCGGTAGTACAAGAAACTAGTATTTATTTACAAGTACCTACAAATACCCTTAACTACATATAAACTAGCACAATTGATACTAAACATAACTTTACAATAAACACAATAAGTTATTTATAATATTACGGTTGCCTGTTGGGACGGGAACGCAAGTAGTAGCCACCTTTGACAGCCGGTGATGAACTGGCCAACTCAAATGCATCAACACCTTGTTCAGCGCTTTGTTCTTTGCTAGGGAAAGATCGCTCGCGCGGGGAAGCCGACGCTGGCGAGCCTGAGGCTGCGACGCCGGACATGTTACTCATCGCAACGGACAACTCCGTACATACATTAGAGTTTGTATTTGATTCTACAACAGTTCCTGGTTTATCATTTGCAGTACAAGATAGTGAGAATCTTTTTTTACAAATTTTAGGTACAATCATTTGATCCATATGTCGTTTTACCGTATTATTGACTAAAGGCACACAAACCGAGAAAGAAGAAGGTCCTAACTGTTCCTTGACCCACCCATTTATTTTTAATTTTACAATAGTCGCGAACATAAACGGTATCCCCCAGCTGTACCTCCTTAGCCGTGCCCCCCGCGCGTCGCACCTGGTCAGTTTGGCGCGCGCGGACGCGCTCAGCTGCGCTTGGCCGCAGCGCGTCGAGTCGGCCGCGCAGCCGATGCCCTAGTAGAGCCACCGCCGGCGCTACGTTAGTCGTAGCCTGTTCGCAGTTCCTATATTGAAATAGCATTTTGCTGATTGCCTGATTCACGTCTACTCCCTCCATATAAGCTTTTTTAATGCAGTTTTTAACTGTTCGGACGGCATTCTCCGCCGCCGTTACCCTTTGGCCTGTACGGGCTGGTCCGATATCTATTTGAATTTTCCATCGATCGATCGATTCATTTGAAAAACCTCGATCCATTTGCTGTGCGCATCGACCACCACAAGATAATGTTTTCCCTTGTACTCTGCGAAATCGGCATGTAAGCATTGCCACGGCCGCGACGGAAACTCCCAAGGCGTGAGTGGCGCGTGCGGCGGCGCGTCGCGCTGCTGTATGCAGGCAGAGCATACAAGGCACAGCGCCACGATCTCTTCGTCTAAACCTGGCCAGTAAACATAGTTCCGTGCTATGTTTTTCATTTTGACTATACCCAAATGACTCTCATGCAACTCGCGCAAAATGTACCCCCTGTACTTGGCCGGTACGACAATACGATAGTTATATACTATGCACCCCTGTTCCACAAAAAGATTGTCTTTTCTGTTGAAATATGCCTTCTCTTGATCTACATCCGTATGTTCCGGCCATCCAAACAATATATTTTTATAAATCACACGCAATACGGGGTCGAGTTTCGTCGCGTCAGCGATATATATATGACTAACAGGAAACTCATTCTCTATAAACATTAGGTATGAAAAGGCATCATCCAACTCTGTCAAGCTATCGGTGGCCGCGCTATTCACCAACGGCAGTCGAGATAAGCAATCAGCTGCAGCGTTGCTCGCTGAGCTCACCCACTCTATGGTGAAATCATACGCCGCAAGCCGCGCCGCATAGCGCTGCAAGCGGCTAGCCGCGGTCTGCGGTATGCCAACCTTTTCTCCGAGGATGTACGATAGTGGCTTGTGATCCGTGCGAATAATAAACCTTCGACCGAATAGGTAATGGTGATTTTTAACGACCCCAAAAAATATAGCCAAAGCCTCTTTGTCTAATAGTGTGCACGACCAAACCCTAGAGACTGAATGGTTTAAATACCTAATATTGATGTTTAAGTTTAGACCTGTGTAAAGATTAAGTTATATTATTACTAGATTAAGTTATATTATTAAGTTTAAAAGGTAGGAAAAATAGCTACTAAGTAGGAAAGCTTCCTAATAAGCTCCACATTATACAGGTCAAGCAATAAAATATAAACTGTCTGTCGTTTTAATACCCGCAAACAATATAGTAAAAATAGTAAACGATTTAGGTAGCATCTAGGTAGACATAACATGAGTAGGTATAACATGTAGGAACCTGTCTCAAAGCCTCTGGCACGTGTAAGATGACCTTGAGCCGTGCGCAAGGACACGGCTCTAGATAACCATTGGCCGGAGTAATATCTGTATTTTAGTTACCTAAATTCTAATTGGTCCGCTCGAATAGACAGAGACATATCGGGCGGGTAACAGAGACAGAAGATAGCAAGTATTGGTTCTTTTAATAAAGGCGCTTGGACGACGACGCGTTGGCGGGGAGGCCCAAAAATTGTATATATATTTCGGCGAGACCGAGTAAAAATCAGTTCCCTACGTGCATTTCAACAAAGAACGAACAAGTCGTAATGCTGCCTCGCCGCCTCGCCCCGTGCATTACCCTGCATACTGGAGTTTTATTCTACCTACCTACCTACCTACCTACCTGCCGGCCTACCTACCTGCCTACCTACTTCAGCGGAATCAAGCCATACAGTCCACTACCTACAAGCCTTCAAGCTTCGTCTTAAGTTAGCGATCAACCACCACAACCCGAACATTTGGTCCTTCGCAAGCCTGCGCAGCAAATGGTACGATTACGCTGCTATAAAAAAGGAAGATACGCCCGAACTCAAAAGCATAGCTATCTTCTTTAACGAAGAGGCTGACAAGTGCGGAGCATACGCCATGCCCGAGGTGACATCCGAAGAGGGTCCTGGAGGTAATCGGGGCAACCGGAGAGGGGGAGTCGAGAGAGCCTTATGAATTTATGAAAGCCGATGTCTCCACCAGGTGGGACTTGGCACGAAAACATAGTCTGTTTTCTCTGCCTGCGTGAGTGTCACCGTCAATTCAAATGCAAAGCGAAGCCCTGCGATAGAGAGGGCTGCGGCAAGAATCATAATCGATTACTTCATAGTGAAAAGCAGAGCGAACCAGCGATACGTCAAGCGGAGGTCGCGGCGTGCGCCACGGAGCCAAACGAGCAACCGAGGCGCAGAGGTGAACGCCACGCCTACCTCAAAATAGCACCGATCGTACTCACTGGTCCAAACGCTGAGGTAAGTACGTACGCCCTTCTAGATGACGGCTGTACTTGCACCTTCGTTGAAGAATCGATCGCAGAACTATTGGGTGCTGACGGGCCGACAGACAGGCTGTGGATCAGAGACGCGAACGGAGGCGAAACCAGCCGACGGCAAGCCGACGACATGAACGAGATGATGAAGAATTTTTTCAAGCTAGAGTCTCTAGGCATTCAGGAGAAAAAACCGGTAAGCGACCCTGAGCAGAGAGCCTTACGTGTTCTAGAAGAGAAAAGCGTACGACTACCGGATGGGCGGTTCCAAACCGGTCTCCTGTGGCGCGACGACAAAGAAGTTCTACACAATAACGATAACGACGCGCTGAAACGACTACACAACCTAGAACGGAGACTTGACCGAGACGACGCTTTGAAAGCTAAGTATGTCGAACGCATTGAAAATCTACTCGCGTCAAAATACACGGAGCGAGCGAAGGCACCACCCACGGAAGAGAAAACGTGGTACCTACCACATTTTGCCGTGGTGAACCCCAAGAAAACGAAAATAAGACTGGTTGTAGGGGGCCCAAGTATTGAATTAGCCATTCATGAAAGGCTGCACCACCGCCTTGCGGTGCTCAAAACCCAGAATGCTCAATCGTGCCGCTTGGCGACCGAATGTGAGGACCCGGTGGCCAAGAAGAATTATTGACCGAAATATTTTGACTATATCTTTGATATTGTGAATAAGTATATTTAATCTATTTATATTTCAAAAAATTGTTTAGATTGACTAATTATGATATAACTAGCTGTTGCTCGCGACTTCGTCCGCATTTTTTTTGAAAGGGATTGTAGCCGAAATCCATCCCCAGAATGCAATTTATCTCCTTGCCAAATTTTATTGATAAGTTTCAAACTAATCACCTGACCACCCATTAAAAGTTTCCATACAAACATTCACACCTCATTTTCTCCTTTATGAGTAAAATGAACATTTGAAAATAAAAATTTTCAAAATCCTTTAACACGTGTCCATTTATTTTGCATTTTAGGTATCCAAACCAAGTTTCAAAGAAATCACACCACCCGTTAAAAAGTTCCCATACAAACTTTATATATATATATATATATATATATCATATACGATCATGTATCCGAGTTCCGAAACAGACTCAAGTGGCTACCAATTCGTCTTCGCCGACATTCTCACATCCTTTCTCATCTCTATTCCACTATGCTTCTTCCTTCCACTCCAGTCTACCTTAAGGAACGCTTTGAGTTCCTTCATCTATCCAATTCCCGATCCCTACGTTCTTCTGAAACCCTGCAGCTAAAAACTCCTGTTCATACTTCGAGCTGCTATGGTAGTTCCTTTACGCTGCAGGCTGTGAAGCTTTGGAATGAACTCCCTGTCTCCATCCGGTATGCTAAATCCTTACCAATTTTTAAAAACTTAGTATACCAACACTATCTCTCGTCACTCTCATAAATATATATATTTTTTGTATTTATTTATGTATTAATGTATAAGTATTGTTAAAGTTTATATGTATATATATATATATATATATATATAAACACACATATATATATATGACGGCGTAAGCGACGGCTGAGCGATGGAGCCGTCACCATCTTGATTTAGTGGCAAAGGGTCCATATTTGTCGTAATAGAATAATACAATGTTTATTACTTGACCTTTTAATCACAGTATTATAATTACAATGTTCAGTTACCACACTTAGATAGGCAAACCGACAGTTTCACAACGGACAAGTGTCTCGGTTCGTGTCTCAACGTCAACTGCCCGATCGACCAATCCCCACTCTCCATCACGACTCTGTCCACGTGCCGCCATTGCAAAACAACTGACGTCACCGCGTTTGCCCCACTACTACGTAAACAATCAACAATCAATTGCGAAACTTAATAAAATGATATCGTTATCCACGACACGGCCAGCCTGACGAACTACACGTCCTCGTGTGTATCTGTAACAAAATAACCAACTTTGAGGCACACTTTCATGTTCGGCCAGCCTGACCGTAACGTTCCGCCATCGTATCTTAACAATCAAGTTAACAGAGATCAAGTTAGCTTACAAATCATTTCAACAACTTTAACACGAAAGGTTCCTCTAAGCCCATAATCTTTAAATCTCAATACTGATAATATTACTGAAAACAATAAGTTCACATACACAACGCATGGCCCAGCTGTCTCTGCAGCTAGTGACAATTACATGCCACCCATATCGTCATCGCTTCAAGCGATACGACCAACGCTTTAACTAGAGTCCACGACTCCCAGGCCACACAGGCCATACAAATAGTCTCTCTCGAGACCCGGGTCCCCGCCACACCACTAGCTGCCCATCGCGCTCTGTACAACTCCCACAGTTGCAGTTACGACTACAGACTAGTGTGTGTAGTGCGACCTAGCCATGGTATGTGTTCTTATTTACTGGTGGAGGCACCCTCCTTACGATTTTCATCAGACAAATTTAACTCAACGGCACACTGCTTAGAGGAATCCTTCTTATACGGTCGTGAGATTTTAACTAATCGTCAATTATTTTGAAAGACCCCTTGGTAGCCCACTTTCAGAACTCATCTTCGCTCAGTTTCCAGACTGTTGAAAATTAGCCTACGAGATGCATTTGAACTAAGTTTTGCCTCAAATATCAAATATCAGTAAAAAGAGTTGGCCCAAATCAACCATTGTGCATTGTTATAAAAACTCTCCATTATTAAAACGACTCACCGAATGAATGATTTGTTATCGCCATAAATGGTGACTATGGCGACTACCACTCGAGCTTGTCGGGCTATTGCTAGAATCAGTCAGCAGCTGCAGCTGGCAGCATTTACGTAGCAAACACGCAGCAAACTCCGATACATGAAAGAAAATAAACAGTGTATAGTGGTTGTTTTATCACACCTATAAGAATCTACTAAAAGAGCTTTGTCTGAAGTACGGGCTACTATCGTTTCACGCTAGCTGTTCTTCAAAAAAACTTGTCCCGGTGTTGAAATTAATATATTGTAACTCTTGCCTTAAGAGAAGCTTGCAAACGAAATTTACGTCTTATCACTAGTAAGGACAAATTAGCGTGTACATCCATAATCCTCCTATTATTAGGTACAACGAACGGTGATGAAACTAACACTTATAATAGGATATCATGGCATTCCGTTGTAACCATAGGCCGTGTGAGTCTCACAGGCCAGTTTAATATTCAGTCGAAAGAATGCGCACTGCAAATCTTTTAAAATATTCTGAATAGCGTAAACAAGTTAAAACTATCATGTAGAAGCATACCCACAAAAATAAATTCAAAGCTTCAATTATCCTACGCCTGCTCATCTATGGACAGACAGTGTATTTTCTAATCTAGAGTGATATGACTCATAGCTGCCTGTCCTAAAATTATTTCCAAATAATTTCGGAATCGAACCGAAAACCAACCTAGAAAACATTCACATCACATCAGCTAAACACAATGATATTCAGAGTTCAATTTTTGAGCAATTCACGTCGTGGCGTAAATTGTATCCAGAATTTTATTTGACTGCATAGAAAGATTGACTATCTCTTTCAAAAATATCTCTTTACAAATTGCCCAACTAAAAATCGTACGTTCGATACTATAAGGATCATGGATAGGATTCTGAATAAAGCCACTAGCGCAATCCAGACATTTGTAGAAGTTCGCGCCGGACAACTTGGCCACTTGATCTGCTATGAGGGGCAAAGGAAACCTATCGGGGACATTGTTGGAATTTAACTCTCGATAGTTCACCACCACGATCAGAACCGTCACGCTTCTTCACTAATAAAATAAGACTAGCAAATGGGGACTGACTAGGACGAATGATATTAGCTTCCATTAGTTCACTAACCTTCGAACGCACTAGTAGCCTTTCGTCTGGGCTAAGCCTATAGGGCCTACGATAAACAGTGCGTTTTGGGTCCTGAAGTCTTATCTGCAGTTCACCAGTTTTGACGCGTGTGCGAGATAAACCATCAATAAAAGTGTGGGAAAACTCCTTAAAAAAAGTCAATAAAGCCTTTTTGTTTTGAAAATCTGTATCCACATCATTTAGATTATACACAGGTACGGACTCATAATTACAGGACGCTATAGACTTTTGTTTGGCAATAATTAGAGACGAATCAGACATGTTTATTGTAAACCCTTGCTTTAAGGCTTCTCGGTCAATCATTACATCGTATTTCAAACAGTAATCGGGTAAAACATGAAACAAAACTAGCAAATTATTACCGTCAATTAACACATCGCAGAGAATTAGTTCAGTACACATTACGTTAGCGTTACTTATGCCCTGTATACGAACCATCGCAAATGTACGTTCACCAATGAAATAACGACTGACAGATTGCTTAACAAGAAAACATTCGGCACCAGAATAAAAATAAAAATAATACGACTCACCAGATTGTTCCAATCGCCCACAAACACCCGCCACTTGACAGTTATGGACGCGTCGCTCGGGTAGGCGTCGCCTCCGCTTGCACGACCTGCAGAAGACGCTTCGCCAGCGCCCGGGTATCCATGATGACAGTTTGATGCAACAGGTCCTCTTTCTTTACAACGGAAACAAGTTACTTGTTTACTAGTTCCAGGCGTAGCCGTCGATGTCGATTGTCCACTATTGGCGGTAGACATAAGCTTCTGATGTTTTGAACGGCAATCGACCGCTTTATGCCCCGGCTTACCGCAATTATGACACTTGAATGTAGCGATGGTGTTCTGAGGTTTGAAACGTTTCACATCTGGTCCGTCTGATCGGCCGGTTGATACGTCGTTTCTATCAAACTTTCGCTCGATGCTTGCACTTGCCTTCACTTCTTGCAGGAACTTGTTACGACTCTTGATTTCAGTGGTAAACGCCAGACTGTACAACCTCGAGTCAAACTGAGCGATATGAGCCTACACGTATGATGAAGCCATTTCTTCGTGGGACAAATATTTCCACTTTGTCAACAGCGACGTCATTATGCGGCTTGCATACGCTGCCAGGCATTCACTATCCTTTGGCTTGCCACTATTAAAGTCGATGAGCGCCGCAGCGAGCGTTTCCAACGCATCGTAGCGTGCGATGAATAGCTCGCGAAAATGTTGCCACGTCATACCCACATGTGATATCTGCGAAAGCCATGACGAGGCGATGCCCTTGAGTGCCTTGCTGAGAGCTATGCACCCTCCAATGGACGTTCATTGTGGCAGATATCGATCGTAGCACACCAAGAACGTGGATTAGTATCTGGCTGGTCTGGGTTGATTTCCGGCAGGGTTATCTCGGATGTTGAGACTGGTGTTCTGATAGCCTCAATCAAATGCATCATATTCTTCTGCTAAATCTCAAACATTGTGCGCCAGTAAGATTCAGATCCCACTTCTGATGACGGCGTAAGCGACGGCTGAGCGATGGAGCCGTCACCATCTTGATTTAGTGGTAAAGGGTCCATATTTGTCGTAATAGAATAATACAATGTTTATTACTTGACCTTTTAATCACAGTATTATAATTACAATGTTCAGTTACCACACTTAGATAGGCAAACCGACAGTTTCACAACGGACAAGTGTCTCGGTTCGTGTCTCAACGTCAACTGCCCGATCGACCAATCCCCACTCTCCATCACGACTCTGTCCACGTGCCGCCATTGCAAAACAACTGACGTCACCGCGTTTGCCCCACTACTACGTAAACAATCAACAATCAATTGCGAAACTTAATAAAATGATATCGTTATCCACGACATATATATATATATATATATATGTGTGTGTTTGTAATGTGCAATATATATAATATTATATATAATATAATGCATATGATATGTATAATTATATATATATATATATATATATAATGTTAAAGTAGGTATTTTTTTATTTATGTTTATATATGTTTTTGTAGGTTTATATTAAAAAAAAACAATATTTGTTTAATGTACGCCGTGCCGTCTATTCTAATTAATACATTCCTTTCCATACAAAGGTTGCCAGGAAGAGATCGCTCTCAAGCGATATGGCCGCCCATTGTACCACTTAAATATTATTACCATGTTTAAATTGTTGTTTTGTATTTTTATTTTTAAGGTGTACAATAAAGTTATATTCTATTCTATTCTATATATATATTTTAATACCCCATTTTAACCCTTTGTTAGGGTTATTTTGAAAAATCTTGAAACACGTGTCCATTTATTATGCATTTTATTTATTCATATCAAATTTCAAGCAAATCGCACCACGGGTTTCGCACCAAGTTTCATACATTCGTTTTCACCCCTTTTCACCCTCTTAGGGGTTGAATTTCAAAAAATCCCGCCTTATCCTATCCCGCCCGGATGCTTTTGCTGTAAAAGAAAGCTACCTTCCGAATTTCAGCTTCCTAGCTTCAGCGGTTTCGGCTCTGTGATGATGAATCAGTCAGTCAGTCAGTCAGTCAGGTTAAGCTCTTTTATATGTATAGATAAATATTTCTTTTAATTTTATGCAAACATTTTTTTTTCGTTTATGAGTATTTACCCTTCGTAAGGGCTCCCAAACAATTTTTTATACGGGGCCCCGCCAAGGCACGCTACGCCTCTGATTAATATGTCCAAATAAATTTTAGCATTATGTACACTTTGTGAAGTGAAATAAATAAGTTTATTATTATAGAAACGCTGTCGTTTCTAATCGTAGAGACGTTAAGTTGGGTGACCATTGCTATTAGGCTTTATTAAGACATTTAAGCGCTTCCGAGGGCACGTAAAAGTTCCACTTTAGAAAGTCTTGGTCTGAAGTGATTCATCTTTGGTAAGCTTCCGGTTTGTCAATAACACAACATATTATTATAATCATTGATGTAGGTATCTCAATCCTAATTAGGTAATTAATCCTACTAAAATGATAAAATGCGAATAAATTACGAGCTTATGTTTTTTTTCTGTGACTTGCCACGATAATTTTTAATACACTTGATTGATGGCCCATGGCCATTAATAAACAACACGGATTAACGAAATTTAATTGATTCAATAGGTACATCGCCTACGCTTGGAATAACAAGACATACTCACCTAGCCCAAATTCAATGTACTGTGATTATACGTAAGACAAGGCGGTAAGTTCTAATATATAAAAAAACTTTGATTTTATTTAAATTTAGCAATGCTGTGCAGATGACGGAAGGAGACGACGACAAAATGACAGTGGTGACGGTGGTCCTAGGATCTAGCTGTAGGCTGTAGACCTACCTATCTAACTAATCGCTTCCAAATTACAGTGGCAAGGTTTTTAAAACACGTAGTCTATATTTCTATATTAAGTAAATTAATAATATTTATAACTAAGCACAATGCGAAAGGCCTATCCGTGTGCGTATCTGTGGCGGCAGCAGACATAGGTATTTCTGCTAAGGGGTGGCTGAAAAGAAGCGTGGCTGAGACCTCGTCCTTTTTAGTTCACTACTTATTAGAATATAATAATTGATCTTATTATTGTTATATTAGACATAGGTACCTATGTAATGTTATAATCATAACCATGTACCTACTGTTTTCTCCATTATTTACTGTTTGATATAAGTACATGCCTGTCTGTTTTTTTGTTTACATCGTGATAAGTGTGTGTTCCGAATAAATGCCTCATTATTATTATTATTTTAAGATTTGTTACTTTCCTGCGATGCGTTGCTATTTTGGTATTTTTTTAAGCAATTGGTTAGCACTAACAGAATCGGCCTGAACAAGGATTCTTTTGTCAGACTGCGGAACTCTAATTGCTAATTATATAATTACACCTCTTATCCCACAGCGAAGATAATATCGTCTGAATATAAGCACAACATGTGCCAGTATTTTTCAGTGCCTGGGCATTAAAACATCAGTATGAAGCATTTCCTTGCTCTTTGTGCTGTGATCCTCGCGGCGTCTGCACTACCAGCAGATTTCAACAATGCAGCCAACGTGAGCTTTACTAACGCCGTCGTGGGCTTTGGCCACAGGACCACCGGGGGCCAGGGCGGTGCCGTCTGGAACGTCAATGACCCCTGGGCGTTCCGCGACGCCGTCGATAGCGACTCGACCAGGATCATCTACATCAGAGGCCGCCTCGATCTAACCCAGCTCTTTAATGGCTCTCCCGGCGTCAGCATTCGAATCCGTCCTAACAAATCCATCATTGGAGTAGACAGACACGCTGAAATTTTTGGAGGAGGGTTAAGTATCCGTCACTCGGGTAACATCATCATACGGAATCTAAGGTTAATTAACGCTGTGTCGTACGGTCCAAACGAGCGACCCAACGGCAACGGAGGCATCAGCAACCAGCAACCCGGCGCCTGGTCTTTGATCGACGCCATCGAAGTATTCGGTAGTCATAATGTTTGGATCGACCACTGCGAGTTCGCAGATGACCCATGGAACGCCGCCAGCACTCCTGAAAATCGAAGGAGACACGACGGGTTGATCGACATCGTGCAAGGATCTAATTTTGTTTCGGTTTCCAACAGTATATTCAGAAACCACAACCTGGTTAGTTTAGTCGGAAACGACGATAACAACGCAGCGAATGACAGGGGTAGGCTAAAGGTTACCTGGTACCTGAACTGGTTCCGAGGAACCAACCAGCGCAACCCAAGGGTCAGGTTCGGAGAGGTGCACTTACTCAATAATCTGTACACTGATGTCACTGACTATGGAATTGGAGTAGGTATCGATTCGCGTATTTACGCTGAGAGGAATGCGTTAATTAACGTCCGACGCGCTTGGGTAGCCAGCACTCAACCAAACCAAACAAGAGGTCGCCTCTATAATTTTAACAATTGGCTAGTTAACAGCAATCCCGAACCCAACATCCCTGCTCAGGTTGGGTGGGCGCCTAGCCAGCACTATTCGTATACTCCTATGGCTGCAGGTAGCGTGGAAGCCCATGTCAGGAGAAATGCCGGACCCAGATAAATAAACAGGACGTTATATCTTCAGCTAGCTTGCGCCATCGCAAATTTGGTGGTCAACAATGTAAACTTATGATGACTTTATGACAAATAAAGTATACCTTTGATTATATACCATGACATTTATTTTATAATTATACATAGCACATAATATGTATATACGAAGGTAGGTACCTACATAGATTTATTTTATAAATAGTAGATTAATGTGATTCAAATAGAATAGGTATATCCTCTTCGTTTTCGCTAACAGGGCAAATAATAATAAATATATTATTAATAATAATTAAGATTAACTTTCTGTCGGTGTTCAGGCTTGCGGTAACATCAAATTGAACTTACTTAGCTTGTGATAGATCATGTGACTGATGCGTGACTGCTCCTGTCATTTCCATACAATTTTATTTTTCCACAGGCGTGGTGAGAGCCAACAGAGAGGGGATCTTGTCCAGTGGTTCTCTAAATTTTGGGAAGTCTTGTTGCAGAAGAATTCCCCCCTGTATAACTGCACTCGAGTTAAGATACTTTTAGCCTCGGCCCGCAGCTTGCCCCGCGTAGTAGGTACTTAAATATTAAATATTTTGCCTGAAGGTTATTCCAAGTTTCAGTCACAGAGTTTAATAAACGCCACGGGATTGTGCGTTATACAGAGTAGCCCAGAGTTTAATAAATGCCACGGGATTGCGCGTCACATAAAGTGGCCTAGAGATTAATAAATGCCACAAAATTGCGCGTCACATACAGTGGTCTAAAGTTTATTAAATTCCACGGGATTGCGCGTCACACACAGTGGCCTAGAATTTTATAAATGCCACGGGATAGCGCATCACACACAGAGTGGCCTAGAGTTTAGTAAATGCCACGGGATTGCGCATCACACAGAGTGGTCTAGAGTAGCAGTGGTTAATATATCATATAGCAACAAAAAGCACCGTGCTTACCGCAGTTTGCTTTACCTTACTTAATAGCAAATAGCAAATGATATCGTGGCTCTCAGTTGTTGCTATTTGCTTATGCTTATGTTATGCTTATGCTTATCTAATAGCAAAAGCATAACTAACACTCTCTCTCTCTATCATCTATCCGTCGCAAGTCGTAATAACAATAAAAGCAAGTCGCAACTCGCAACGCAATGCATTACGTAAGCATAAGCATGGATAACAATAACATCATTCATAAGCAAAAAGCACGGTCAGTCCAGTGATGCCGGGGGGGATTCCCTGCAAATTCGGGGGTATTTTTGGCCTCCATGGGGAATTTTGGGGGGATTTTTGAGGGGAAAAATTTGGAATGGGGATGGTACTTACAGTTTTTTAGGACGTAGCTTAATTTGATGCGAGTTAGTTTGTTAAAATGTGTATGCAGCAAACAGGTTACTCCTGCACGTTAAAGTTCCAACGTACCTAATATGCAATTTGGACACCAACATCATGCCAGGTTCTCATTGGGTGGCCATACACATAGATAGAAATAGAGTTGGTCAGTATTTTGATTGGACCGCCTAAAGGATATCATAGAGATTTCTTGAACAGGAATTCGAAGCAGTGGAATTTTAATAGGTATAGATTACAAGATGATTTTACATCTGTTTGCGGAGAATATTGTCTAACATATCTTTATAACAAATTTTATGGAAATACAATGATTGATTTTATAAATTTATTCAGTAGGTAGCAATAAAATTAATAATGATGTATATTTACACAAATTGTTCTGTACATATTTTAAAGAAAATAAAGATTTGTGATGGATCAAAAAATGTTGTTTACTAGAATACCCCAGTCACCGAGCTTTTTAGCTAATTAGGCATCGTTAACAAAGAATGGCGCGTCTAGTTCATCAGGTGATTAGGAAATAATAGGGTAATTAGTTATTCTACTGTTGCGGCTGGCGGTGATGGATCCGACGCTGGTGCTGGTTTTTCGTCTTCACCACTCGTATGCGCAACATCGGCATTCAGCAAATATTCATAACTTACAGTATCTCCACATTGTACAGCTTCAAGCTGGAGAAGGAGAACTTTCATAGACTACCTGGTACTAAATGTTCATTTTAAAATCGTCGCCACTGTAATTTTTAATTTTGAGGAATGAATAAATAATGTCTTCCCGGTTGTGTTCGTCGTCGCCTTCCGTCGTCCGCGCAGTACCGTAAAACCTTACAAGATTGCCCAACTGATCTGAGTTTGCCCTGCAGGGTATTTATTACAAATGTTGAAAAATATGTCAACTTTTTTTAGAAGTGTGGTATGACGTAATCTACAGTAGAAATTTTAATATGTTTCTGGCAGCACTACGGTAGTAACTTTTGCTAATGTCACTTCAGTTGGGTGTCAGTCCCTGACAAATCTGCAAGTGTGATTTGCGGGCCAAATTTGGTGTAAATAACTTTTGCCATAACTCGATTTGGGATTGCAGCAGGTAAGTTATTTTTTAACTACTGTTTGTTTGAAACCAATTAACAAGTCCAAACGAATAAACAACGCAAAATCCCTCTCAAATTCGATAATATGTTGGTGGGCAATGTCAAATTACTTTAACTAACTTTGCCCACTAAAATATTACCGCTAGGGTTGTCTCCTCAGCGTTAAAATTGATGAGTAATGTAGTTAGGTAGGTATAATCGCTGGCAAACAAGTTGAGCCCTGACGCTAAGTATACTTTGTTTTAAATTTATTTCGGAACTACCTGTATTGGTACAAAATTGTATTGAAATATATATGAATAAGTTTTTTTAATTATTTTGTAGGTATTTTTAACTAGATAAGTATTTTTTTATTATAAGAAAATACAAAAAATACAAAATACAAAAATACCTATAATGTTTGTGTCTTGTCATCTTCTTGTACATGCTAAGGTACCTACTGCAGCTCAGAATGGAAAAAAAATGGAAAAAAAACTTTTTTTATTACAGAATGAATAAGACTAAGCCTAAAAACACAAGAAAAAAAAGAAGGATTACCCTTCTTAGTAGGATCGAGGAATAATAGAGATTATTCAGAGGAAATGCTAGAATTAGCTGTTGACATGATGGAAAATAACAGGATGTTAAGTCGGGAGGCAGAAAAGAGGTTCGGTATCCCTCGACGGACAATATTAAAGAAAGTGAAAAAATATCAGAAAAAAAATAAAACTTGACACTGAAGTTATAAGGCAATCAGTTGATTTATCTAGCTGTTTTATAACTGTTTTAATATATGATTTTTTTAGATAACTATTAAAGTGAGCGTATTTGTACCTCAAGCCGCGTTGGTTACCTTACAATAAAAAAGTGACAACCCTAGCACATAGTTTTATTTGTATGAAACATTACAAAAAAAAATTTGTGACTTTGCCCACTCAATTTTGACCGTTAATATGAAACGATTAAAGTATAATAATAAAATCATATGTTACATTCACAATTTAACTAGAATAACCCCTAAATCCTATACTCATAAGATTAAAAATAGCGAAGTTAGAGAAGTTTCTGCGCAGTGGGCAAACTTGTAAAAAGTTATTTATATTTGGCCCGCTCTTTAAATTAATGTTTTTATCACATTAATACACATATTACTGGTATCATGATATTTTCTATATAAATAGCTGAACATTTAACATTGGTTTAGCACAATCACGAATCAAAGATTGTATTATTTTTTTAAATGTTCAACGTTAGATCAAAATCCGCAAGAAATTTGGGCAAAGTTGTACGGTTTTACGGTATTGCTCAATTATAATTAAATCAATTTTATTTTATTTTTGAGACCTTAACGCCTTGACTTACGTAACCTACCTATAATCACAAAGTAAGTACATTGACATTCCTACTGGGCTAGGTGAGTTTGTCTCGCATCAAGCGTAAATTTTATTAATTTAATTAATAAAATTTTGTTAATCCATGTTTATGAATGAATAGTAGGTAGATAGATAGATACCTAGGTACCTAAATATTAAAGCTATAAACGCGTTCTTAACTCGTAGGTATTTTATTTATCATTTTAGTTGGATTAACTACCTAATGAGGATTGAGGTACCACATCACTGATTATAATAATGTGTGTGACGCGAGAATCTTAAGTAGGTAGGAAACTCTCACATTCTAGGTAGGCTCGAGGTTTTATATTTGCGCGCGCGGGACCCTACCGTCCGTTACAACGGAACGATGAACGCGGCAGCCAATGAGCACGCAACACGCGCTCGGCAAGGCTCGCGCATGCGCTGAACGAGGGACGCGGCGACGCGAGCACCGCGGCGCGCATGACGGACGACAGGCAGCAGTGTTCGGAACCGTACGATAATTTTATTATCGTACAAATACGATAATTTTGTACCTACGTACGATGTACGATAGCACAGTATTATCGTACGCAGATTGTACGATAATTTCCATCATGACGCAAAATTTGAAGATTTAATTTATTTTACTCATACGCTGATAGCCTAAACTAAAGCGCAGTAGCATGTTTTTATTCACAAAGTGAATACAGTCGCATGAACAAAGCGTTACTCTTAAAAACAAACCTAACAGAAAGCAGAATATTTTATGAACGGTTCAGAATATATTATGGTGACACGAATGTAGAGGAATTAAATAGTGATTTAATGCCAAACGATTTTTAAGTGATTTAACGAAAAATTAATATTTATGAATATATTGATTATTTACATTAATATATGTTTTAAATATTATATTAAAATAAATATTATCTGTTTATATGAATAATGTATATTATATTGGTATGTAAAGAAAATTCTTTCATTTCATTTCTCATTACTCTTCTATAATCCATATTCATTACTACTTTATAAATACGAAATATTGGCGTGTTTCATACAGAACTTCCGAGCGAATTCGAATTTCGCGCGTTTACTGAACTTTAAATAAAAAAGGGAATCGGTTCAGGTCTGGTAATAAAACATTTGGTTTTCAAAGTGTTCTGTTGAGTTGAAATCGGTGGTTTAAAATAGATAAACTACAGGGTACTTGAATACATATCAATATCATGTCTAATATGATTTATTTATTTATAATAGACATTATTCTGATAAGTACGATAATTTCGGTCCATGACAGTGACAAATACGATAATTCTACACCCCTGGTACGATAGTCAGCTCGCTTCAGGTTGCTAACACTGACAGGCAGTCGGCCCAGGGGCGCTATGCAATGTTAACACGCGTTCATGTGACTCTCTGCTGCGCCCCGACCAATCTCCATTTTGCTTTAACCGTTTTGCTGTTCTGTGAACTACTGTGTAATACCTACAAACTATAAATCATTGTGCCGTTCTACCTACCTAAGTCTTACGTTGTTTGTGTACCTACTTTTCTATAAACATTATTAAACTTTATCAAAACTTTTAGCAAGGTGGTTTGTGTATCTTGCTATATCCTGGCTGAAGACGAAATCCCCGTGAAAGTGGCGCTCCAACTAAGTGGCCGAAACACGACCGGAGATAATCTAGGTAGACACAGTGAGTCGTATCTACCTACCGGATGTAATTTAGGTAGACACAGTGAGTCGTATCTACCTACCGGATGTAATTTAGGTAGATACAGTGAGTCGTATCTACCGACCGGAGATAATTAAGGTAGGCACAGTGAGTCGTATCTACATACCGAGTACAATTTAGGTAGACACAGTGAGTGATCACCACCGTACCGTGTACCTTGTGTACGGAAGCAAGCACGGAACCTCCAGTCTGTTGTCGCCGCAGACATGCCGTCAACCCGGGGGAGTGCTCTCCGTCAACAACAACAAGAAGAGCACGAGGACAGTGATGTCACGTTGACGGGAGAAGAAGAGACCACCTCCGACGCCAACAGCGTCGTCGAGACGACGGCGGTCGGCAACGCGCCGGCGCAGCTGAACGAGTTTCCACTCCCCACAGAAAAGTTCATGACTTCGCTGATGGAAACCATCACCAGGGCGCAAGCGGAGGCCAACAAGGCCCTTATCAGCGCGTTTCTGGCGGCGCCCCGTGGAGATCAGCACTCCGGGGCGTCCTCTTCATCGGTGTCAACATCAAACACAATCCCGCCGCCGTGTGCAGGCATGTCATCAACAACAACCGGCAATTTCACGAGGTGTACTGCGCGGTTTGACGGCTCATCCCACGACGCGGATGTACTAGAGGCTTTTCTAGACGTCACAGAAGTATACAAGGAGTGCGCCGGCGTGTCAGATCAGCACGCGCTGCGCGGCCTCCCCATGTTGCTGACCGGCGACGCCGCCGTGTGGTGGCGCGGCGTGCGCGGAGGAGTGACTACGTGGGCTGACGCGAAGCTGCGTCTGCGCGCAATGTACGGAGCCCCGCGACCAGCGTATAAAGTGTTCCGCGAAATATTCGCGTGCGAGCAAAGTGCCGAGTCAAGCGATAAGTACATAAGTGCGAGAAGAGCTCTTATGGCTCAGTTACCGTATCGGTTGGCCCAGGAAGTTCAAGTGGACATCTTCGGTAACCGCGAGAAATCACAGTCAGTTAAACCAGACGCGAATAACGACACTAAAGCCCTTCGTTGCTACGGTTGCGGTAAAATAGGCGTCGTTCGATCTAAATGCGATGTTTGCAACGCGGATAAAAAGTCGACTGATTTTAATGTTACCGACTTCGCTACGCACCATATAAAGGTAAGTGCCAATCAGGAGCCTATCGCATCTCCGCCCTATAGGTTATCGCAGAACAGGAAAGAAGCGCTGCAGAAAGAGATCGAAAAGCTCCTTCAAGATGACGTCATTGAGGAATGCGAATCTCCATGGGCCTCCAACGTGGTCCTCGTCGCAAAGAAGGACAAAAGCTGGAGACTGCATCGACTACCGATAGCTCAACACGGTTACCGAACCAGACCGTTATCCGCTCCCACGCATCGAAGATATTCTCCACGCGGCCAAGACGAGTGAGCATATGACGACGTTAGATCTTCGAGCGGGTTATCACCAAATGAATGTGGCTCCTGAAGACCAGGATAAAACAGCGTTCACCAGCCCGTTAGGTACGTATAGGTACAAACGCATGCCAATGGGTTTACGTAATTCAGGCGCTACCTTTCAACGACTCATCGATCGCTTCCGATCCAACCTCAAGGATGTAGAAATCCTAGCGTATCTAGATGACCTGGTTCTGTTGTCGCCGGGCCCTTTCGAGAGGCACCTGGCGGACTTAGAAACAGTTTTCGATCGCCTAGAGATGTTCAAGCTACAAGTCAACAGAGAGAAGAGTCATTTTGCACGAGATTCTGTGAAGTTTTTAGGCCATGTCATCGTCCCGGGAGGTATCCAGGTGGATCCCGATAAGACAGCGGCGATCGAAGGTATGGCCCTTCCACAGAACGTCAAACACTTGAAGTGTTTCTTACAATCGTCGAGTTGGTTCCGACGTTTTATTCCTAACTACGCAGACGTTGCGAGACCCCTCACTAGTCTTCTCAAGAAATCAAGCTCATGGAAATGGGAAGGCGAGCAACAGACGGCGTTTGAGCAAATCAAAGCTCTATTGGTAAGTGCTCCTATCCTACGTCAGGCAGATGAGACGAAGCCGTTCGTCCTCTGCACGGATAGCAGCGCATACTGTTTAGGCGCCGTCATGCAGGGGGAAGGCCCTGATGAGAGACCGATAGAGTACGCGAGCCGTCTTCTCACGAGCGCTGAACGAAACTACTCGACGACAGAGCGGGAAGCTCTCGCGGTCGTATGGGCAGTAAGTAAGTTCCGGGGTTATATAGATGGAACAAAGGTTAAAGTCAGGACAGATGATCAGCCTCTTCGTTGGCTGATGAATCAAAGATCTCCGAGCGGTCGATTAGCCCGGTGGGCTCTTACGTTGCAGGAGTTCGACCTAGACATTAAGTATACTCCTGGACGGTCGAATGTAGTAGTAGACACGCTATCACGACCCGTTTGCTCGCAAGATGTAGATTGCGACCTGTGTCGTACGGTCGTTGACGTGCCGAGGAGGAGCAGTGGCGAGGTTCGAAAAAACCAACGAAACGACCCAGAGTTACGTAAAATCATCGACGATCTAGAAGCCGACGAACCCTCCAGGGGGAGACCATGGACAAATCGGGGATATACGATGTCCGACGGAATACTATACAGGTATAGCCTAGAGGCCGAAAGCGACGAGGAAGCCTGCCTAGTGGTACCCGAGCACGAGCGCAGCAAGGTCATGGCGGAACTCCACGACGCACCTACAGCAGGTCACTTGGGCGTGGA
Source organism: Lampropteryx suffumata (assembly GCA_948098915.1). Taxonomy (NCBI): domain Eukaryota; kingdom Metazoa; phylum Arthropoda; class Insecta; order Lepidoptera; family Geometridae; genus Lampropteryx; species Lampropteryx suffumata. The sequence goes on from OX402552.1 coordinate 2,125,405, forward strand.
ACGGACGTTGAGTCGCATCCGTAAACGATACTATTGGCCAGGTATGCGCACGTTTGTGGCAAACTACGTTAAAGGCTGTGTCCCTTGTCAACGGTACAAGGCCGACAACCGGAAGCCGGCGGGATTGCTACAGACTCCCGCCGTCTCTAGGCGGTTCGAAGTGGTCTCAGTGGACCTTTTCGGACCCCTTATCGAAACACCCAGGAAAAACAGGTGGGTCCTCATCCTAGAGGATGTTAGTTCACGGTGGGTCAAACTTTTTCCGCTAGAGAGCGCCACCAGTACTGAGTGCGCTCAGACGTTGATAAATGAAGTTTTCCTTAGATACGGCGTACCCCGTCGCCTCATCAGCGATAGCGGAGTACAGTTTGTGAGCGAGGTAATGCAGCAGGTGTGTCACGCGCTAGGAATCACTCAATCGCTTACGCCGTACTACCATCCGGAAGCTAATCCTATCGAGAGGAAAAACAGAGATCTCAAGCCGCAGCTGGCTATGCTTGTGTGTGGGTCAAGATCACGCGACGTGGGACTTGCACTTAGCATCGGTAAGGTTTGCAATGAACTCTGCTGTTACCTCCAGCACCGGATTCTCTCCATCCTACCTTACTTTTGGTAGAGAACTGCGCGCTCCGTGTGACACTGCGACGGATATGAGGGCCATCATAGAGAATGATAACTTCGTACCAGGTATAACTCCATACCTTAAAAGAAGATTGCAGCAACACTGGACGAGGCCAGAGATACACACGAGAAGGCGCAGGAAGTCCAGAAACGTAACGTGGACAAAGGAAGGCGAACCCCACCAGATTATCAGGTAGGAGATCTCGTCCTTCTAAAGACTCAAGGGCAAAACGATGTAGGGCGCGGCCAATCAGCGAAATTTATTCCGCGCCGCGACGGCCCATACCGAATACAGCAGATAGTTAGTCCTACCACTTTCATGTTGGAGAGCATTCAGACTAGAGAAAGGCTAGGCAAATATCAAGCTTCGCACCTCACGCCATTCGCCGGCGTTGTAGAACTTCCAATCAGGGGGAAACGCAAGCGCGGTAGACCGCGCCGATTTACAGCCGATTGCTAGCCCAACTGCGAGGGCGCTAAGTAGGGCTATCGGGGGAGAATGTGACGCGAGAATCTTAAGTAGGTAGGAAACTCTCACATTCTAGGTAGGCTCGAGGTTTTATATTTGCGCGCGCGGGACCCTACCGTCCGTTACAACGGAACGATGAACGCGGCAGCCAATGAGCACGCAACAAGCGCTCGGCATGCGCATGCGCTGAACGAGGCTCGCGCATGCGCTGAACGAGGGACGCGGCGACGCGAGCACCGCGGCGCGCATGACGACAGGCAGTCGGCCCAGGGGCACTCACTATGCAATGTTAACACGCGTTCATGTGACTCTCTGCTGCGCCCCGACCAATCTCCATTTTGTTTTAACAGTTTTGCTGTTCTGTGAACTACTGTGTAATACCTACAAACTATAAATCATTGTGCCGTTCTACCTACCTAAGTCTTACGTTGTTTGTGTACCTACTTTTCTATAAACATTATTAAACTTTATCAAAACTTTTAACAAGGTGGTTTGTGTATCTTGCTATATCCTTGCTGAAGACGAAATCCCCGTTAAATGTGTGTTTTTGATAAACCGGGAGCTTACAAATACAAAATACAAATACCATCTATCTCATAATTCGCTAATATAACGTTAAATTTTACGTATGATCTGTATATTCATTTCAATGCCAGTGAATAAAGACGGGAACAGATTTGAGCGCCACATAACTAATGCGTGTAGTAAAACTTAAGCTATGCTAGATGGGCAGAGATATCACAAACATCTCGGTCTCAACCTGGATGAGACTGGCACAGGTATGTATTTACAAAAGTCCGTGGTGGTCCCGGCATAGAATAAGACCCCTTCACCTTCTTTGGCAGTGGTCCAGCTACCAATCAGTATGGCAGGTCAGTAGGTATGTATGATGTGTTAGTGTGAAATATGATGTGATAGTGTAATGAATGAGCATGCTTTGCTTGCTACGAAAATATTTAGGCTCGCTTCGCTGGCCAGTAACATTTGCGAGCTGCTTTACTTTCTCTTAAACGACAAGTAAAAATATCTCTTCGCTCGCTAATTGAATGAAATGGAGAAGACAAACGTTTTTTCTTTTTAATGCAAAAGTAATCTAAAAAAAATTACAAGAATAACTTGATTTCAATCAACATCTTAGGAGATATCATAATTTTAAAATAACTCCGCAACATAATAGGTATGTCTCGAACATTCATGACCGCAACCGTGACGTCAGGAAGGGAGCGCGCGAAATCTCTAAAATTTAAAAAGTGTCTAAACTTACTCGCAGTCATAACTTCGGTAATACTGCATGTATTCACATGAAATAAAAACCAATTTAACATACGTAGTCTACGCTTTAATATTAGGTATATTTTAGTGTAACATTTTGACCCTTTTGTGTTCTCCATTCTGGCTCGCTTCGCTCGAAAATGACTAATACCTACATGAAATTAAGGAAGTGCGTTCATTTTTAGGTAGGTATTAAGTCATTTTTTGTTAATCCATCGCGGATGAGTAGAGCTCGCTTCGCTCGCTATGTACAGTAATGTAGGTACAGGTGTTCGTTTTTTCAAAAATTTCAGTAGATAAGTAATATTTTTTTTTATCATAGATAGACTTACGTTTGGCTACGAACTCCCCTGATGTTAAGCGACGATGTGGCCGACGACGGGGCACGAAGGTCTAGAAGATACCTATTTACTCTAGACTTGAAGAGACACAAATTGTAGTTTTCAGGAAAGACACACGACGGCAAAGCATTCCAATCCTTGGCTGTACGCATTATAAATGTGGAAGCAAAGCGCTTTGTTCGTAAGGGTGGTAGACTGACAAGGTATGGATGGTATAGAGCGGTGCGTCTGCTTCTCCTGTTGTGAAAAGGAGATGGTGGAATGAGATCATTCAATTCCTGGGCACATTCTCCGAAATGTATTCTATAAAAGATCGAAAGGCAAGCAACTTGTAGAAGTATGGGAGTAGGACTTACGATTGAATGGTTGAGTCGGCATCGTTATATTAATCAGTATTCTATCTACTTACCTGCGCAGACAACGTTGCGGGTAGGGTAACAGCTAGTCTAATATACTAAGTACCTACTTATTACAACATTGTAGGTTAACCTACATTCCGACAAATAAATGAATTGAATTGTACAGTAATACAATGTCTAATTTATAATTAACTTAGGTATCACTCCATTGCGTTCTCATTCTAATATTATGTAGGTGGATCATTCCAGGGGTACCAGCTATTGTGCGGCTCTGTAACTGCTGGTGGTAAGTAGTTTTAAATATCTGGGGCAGATTGTGACTGAAGACCACAAAGACAACGCGGACATAGAAAGGGAACGCAGAGCGCTGGCAGTCCGGGGAAAACATGATGGCTCGTAGGTTCGCTCGCTGCTAGAGGGAAGTTTAAATTACGCTTTTCAAGGCTTACTGCCAGTTTTTCTACGCGAGTGGCCTCTTGATAAACCACACCCAGCGGGCGGCCAGCTCTCTGCGAGTTCAGTATAATAACATCTTCAGGATGGTCTTGCGGCTGCCTCGCTTTTGCAGGGCATCTGGGATGTTCGTGGAGTCGCACACGGATTGCTTTCACGTAATTATTTGCAAGAAAGTTGCTTACCTTCTAAAGCGTGCGCGAAGCAGTGGCAAGCATATTACAATGGTCATCTCACGAGCAGACTGTCCAATTCAACTTAAATGGATGCATTATAATTATAATGCTAATAGAACGTATTGTCAGTATTTCAAAAAAAATAAAAATAAGTAGGAATTATTCATGATTATGATAGGCGAGTCATTTTCAAAAAAGTTGTAGGTACATTGTTGCACAAAATTGTGGTCACCAATTCAATTTAAAATAAAAAAAAAATTGGGGGTCGTACAGTGGCAAAAATTAGTTAGTTATTGTTGCTTGAACTTCGTTTTATAAATCTAATGCAGTATTTAACTTGATTTTTATTATTTACTTTGTCAAAATCAAAACAAAACACTATGCTAATTTCTCTCTCAGTACAAAAATAAGGTTGGTCACTTCGGTTCTTACGAGTGCAAGCAACGTATAAATTAATACTCCTATCATCAAAATATTACTAAATTGTGTAATTAATACGTCAGTTAAGATGTTTTTCTATTTATAAATAATAATAAAATTATAATATAATTAAACATAAATAATTATATCAAATTAAAATATGCGGTATGCATATTAAAATATGTAAAACAGTTTTCATTCTTTTGTGTAACGCAATTTGTAACGGTTCTTATCAGAGATATTTTGCGTGTCGTGAACGCATCCATCATTTTTCAAACCTTGCAATACTGCACGGAGCTACCAAACTAACAAAATGTGGTACCGGTGTTTGGTACAAAAATTTGTTAGGACTGTGTAACGAGATATTTTGGTAAATTTTAATGAAAATCACAAACATTTTACGGCATTGTATAGTTTTATTCAATAGTTATATGGTAAAGATGATAGTTTGCAATAATAGACGGTATATTTTTTTTTATTAATATTTTGTTGTGTTTTCACTTTGATTTTTCGTTCCAACCTGTATGTAACAATAATCCGTTACACATTTTTTGTAGTTTTGTGTGACGTGACGTCATAGGTAAAGCAGCATTTACAAAGCATAAAATAACTACTTTAGGTTGTGGGATGTAATGATAATGCACAGCATTACTATTATTTACATAATTGGGTTATTTTTAGGTGATGATAATTAATGGCGCCTATGACTCCAGCAGAAAGTCAAAAAAAATATAGGGAGAGACTTGTGTTTGGAATTTTAAGACTTCTAAAATTCATTTTTGGCCGTTGTTTTTTTTTGTTTATTAAAGAATGTTAAGTTTATGTTTCATAGTATTTTGTTACGTGATTAGAATTTTTGATTTTTTTTATGATAATAGTAAGAATTATGTATGTTATATGGAAACTTTAATAAGACTTTTATAATTCAATTTGATTTTTGTTTTTGTTTTAGAAAAGCTATTTTTGTTAATTTTGATATAGTATTTTTAATTATTGATTAATCACCAGATCTTATTACCAGTTCGAGTAAGAACTAAAAATGTGCCAAATTGTATGTTTAAAATGTTATGTTTTTAAAGAGCCATTTTTGTTTTGCTTGATAGCAATTTTTAATTTCTTTTATGATAAAAGCATTACCTAAGTGTTACCAAATATTGTGTCAAACGTAGTGTTGGATTTGTTTGCAAGATATTTCTTATAGGTACCTGCTTCGTAGAAAAGGTTCAAAAAGCTTTCCTTAGGTTCCTTTATAAGCATCGTTTTGGATACTACCCCTATATGTATCCCACAAAATTTCTCCTTGGCTGTCTGGGCTACAACTCGCTAGAGGTTCGCCGGTCCAACGATCAAATCATAACGGCAGTCAAGATATTTCGTGGCCTAATTCTATGCGCCTGTCAATTTCTTTCGGAATCGGAAACATAAGTTGTTTGCCGTACCAGCCAGTCGTACTGTGGCCCCCGCTACTTCGCCCGTGCCTCGCATCCTCGCCGCACTCAACGCTCTCCTAGAGGCCTATCCTCAATGTGACCTGTTTGCGGATGGATGGACCAAAATACTGGCAGACTGTCTAAGGTTTAGTGAACGTGAAGAATGACTGGTTATTTATTTGTTTGTTTTTGTATAAGTACCTACCCATATATTAGTCCTGACATGATATTCTATTATTTGTATTTTTTGACTTGATAGATATTTTTTTTTTTTATTTCTGTGTGTAGTATAATAACATTTTTAATTTATTCTGTGTATAACTGTAGTATTAGATTTGTAATTTAAAATAATGTATTCATAGTTGCAATTAGACATAATAAATATTTAATTAATGTAATTGGTTTTATCCGTGTTAATTAAAAGTATAAATAAATAAATTCCTGACTTTTTTAATTTTTATCTTATAAAAACTTTTTTCATAATTATGATTGTTTGACATTTTGTAGTATAATGTTAAAACTTAAAGATTTAGTGTTCATTAAGAAATATAGAAATTATAATATTTTGTAAACTGACTTTTCATTGTACGTACCTGCCTAGATCCTACTCAATTTTATAGGTAAAATAAAATCATTATGAACGGTTCTTATTAATTATTTTGTGTTACATTTTTCTTTGTGTGTAACAATTCCTTTGTGTTTATTTTGTGCCACAATGTACATTTTTTTTTTAAATAACTCGGTTATTATTATTTATTCTTTATTACCTACATATTGACTTTATTAATTTTGATATGGATGTAAATTATGAATTTCATCTGAAATAAATTATATTAATAATTGAACCAACAAATAAAACCAAAATTTAGTGAATTCTATTTTATTACATCACTAACAAGATACCACGATAATATATTTAGGTATACAAAAGAAAATTTTTGAATTATCTATTGTTACTGTACTCCGGTAGAACAGAAAATCTCGCTTAACCCCTCATAAACTAAAACGTATCTTATGAGTAAAACCTTGAAACAGCATCGGTGCTTTTATCGACAAAATACAAGTAAATTAAGTAAAGCCCGCGTTTTCTTAAAACCTTGCGAATGGTTTGTTATAGACTACTTGAATATTGTTTTTGAGTATAATTATAGCAGTGAGCGTATTTTCAAAAGGCTATTGCTATTGCTGCCTAAAGCAGCGTTGATGATGATGATTGATGACATAGATGAAATGATTATAATAATTCATTAAATAATTCGAGATGTCAAACGATAAGCGATATCACATTAGGTAGGTACGTTTTAGGAGAGTCGAATTATCTACAACTTTTTATCACGTTATACGAACACCTGCATGATTGCAGAGTTTTTACATAAAAGAGTTGAGAATTCATATTTCAAAAGTTATTTTTATAAAAGTTATAGCTACTTAATAAATAAATAGGTAGAGGTAGGTAGGTACCTACTAAGAAATACGTCAATTTTTTTAAGTCTGTCCTAAACTGATCATAATTGAACAGTGCGTAGGTAGAATGAATAAAGACAAATATAAACAAGTATCTGTATAATTGAAAATAGAAAAAGAAAAAGGCTTTCTTTTACGACACTACAGTTTCATTAACATTACCATAGAAAAGAAGAGAGGAACAGAAAGGTCGTGAATCAGGTACATTAGCCAAAGTAAGAAGGTGGTTCTCGTGTGAAGATGAAGGAGGCTGCGGTGGAGAGGAACAGAAAGAAAAACCTGTAGGTATTATTCATCGACAAGAGCAGAGCTCTTTAACTAGAAAAATAGTATATATATAAGTACACTTATTAATACATCTTTAGCCGGACTAAAGATGTATTAATAAGTTTAAGTGGTTAGTTAGTGTAACCGCCATTGAAAATGACCTTTGGCTCGAAGTCTAAATACGCCTTTCCGCTTCACAGGTTCTACTCTCGCTGGAAATTAGACAAACATTTTCTTATTGTAGTAAGAAAATGTATTCTTATTCTAATTACCTGATAATAAATAAGGCCTTTTACATATAGGTTTACCTTAAGTATTGCGCATACTGCCAAAGCTTCCACGGCAAATCTAAGGGGTTACCCTTAGATTTGCCGCCAAAACGCCAAAAATCCAGATATACGTGTAGGTATATGATATCAAAATGTGACACATTATAATATTTCTTTCTTTCATACAGAATAATAATATTTTTAGAATAATGTTAGGCCTGCTTCGCTTCTGGAGTGCGACATTGATGTTTGCAGATTTGTTCAAAAAGAGGGTTTCGAAGCCATCCTTCGCAAATAACGGCAACCCTGATTCGCGGAGTGCGGGACAGTCAAAACAGCATCCTGCGAACCATGGCGGATAGGTTTACCTTTCCTATGTAGAAATGCTGTGAGTAATATAACTGACCTAGGGTAGAAGGCGTCCATCTATCCGGTTATCATGTGCTTTGTGTGTATAATTAACCGACTTTATCAAAAAGGAGGAGGTTCTTAATTCGTCGGAATCGTTCACCGATTACTCGAAAACGACTGAATGATTTGGAAAATTCTTTTTTCGTTTGAAAGGGTAGGTATACTTCACAGATGGTCCCATATAAATTTTATCAAAATCGGTCGAGCTGAAAAATCTACGAAAATCTAAAAATTGTATACATCTATGATGTTTTCATATACTTCGATACCTCGCTGTCTTATTGGAGCGGTGCGTTTATTTGGCCTACCCATATTGTATATACAAAATACATCTACTTTCCAGTAAAAATGTGTTATATAGGCTCAAATTTCATTCAATGAAGTCGGTTTCTTTTTAGTTTTTAAAACTTAAATATTTAGTTTTAAGGTACCTATGGATTTGTTAATTATCTGAAATTAAATATTTTTATAGCCTACTTAGACGATATAGGTATATCTATAGCGACAAGTGGAACAATTTAATGCAGATTCACTTACACTAGACCATAAGAGATAAATACGAAACCTACGCACAAATGACTTGCAGCATCTATACCATCCTCTTTGTTTAGTCAGCCGTATCCACAGGAAAGACATGCTCAATACGTGCGGAGCTAACCAAACCACGAGTTTCCCCACACTGTTTTGCTTCACTTCAAAACGCCGTGGGGAAAATTGCGGAAACTCTGACTGACACTACACACGTTTACACTGGCATCTATGTACGAGGTCTGAAACCTTGGTTTATTAGGCAAGAGCGCAGGAGTACCACTACACCAGTGCTCTAACCAGTGACATGATAGAATTACTCGTAGGGTTATCAATTGTGTAAGATATCCAGCCTGCTGATGCTTGCCCGTCGCTTAGCGCATGCCTCGCCAGGAGTGGGCGACTTCCTTTTATTGGAAGATCCCGTCTCTTCGATCACTATATCCTGTGTGGGGATCGCCAGAAGTAGCTTGTCGAGACCGCTCGAGTTCCTGTCGTGATTATCATCTGAAGACAATGATTCACTGAGTTATGTATCACATCAGATGCAAAAAGAGGAGTGTTATTAATACCTGGAGGTCTACTTTTGAAATCGATAAACGGTAAGTATATCGGGGCAATAGTCGTGCAAACCCCTACTCTTATCTATTTTGTTTCGACTCGTTTTGAGCGATAGAACGACCGACAATACTTTTGATCATCTATGTCGTAATCCACCATAACAATTGTATTTCTCAACGAAACAATTGACAATCGTAGATACTGAATTTAACGTACATTTCAATGACTTTATCGTTCGATATACCGAAATCGGTCCTCAAGTAGAAATCCCTGGTAAGCAGCATTATCGGTTTATTTTTCTGTTTACATTTGTCTGTGTAATTTTTAATACTTACTATAATGGTTATTCTCATAATTTTCACTTTTTATTAGCGATTTCTTTTTACCGATATTTTGGCACAGTTGCAAAAAAAACTCATAAATCATGGTAAAAATCCTGTAAATTTATCGATGTGTCTATCCGAGTATTTGTACTTACCTGCCTACCAACATCATGGCTCCTCAAAAGATCGGGTTTTTTACATAAAATAACTTCTGTTCAAAACATTGGATAATTAAATAAGAGATGAATTTAAGAGTGCGATGATTAAATTGAAATATACTATATATTTACACAAGAAACAGTTCCTAGGTTACAACAATAAACGCATCACTGTGTATCTCACAAGTGTCCCGGTATTACCTATTCCTGTAGTCTTCCTAGAGCAAACTTTTCCGAAAAAATTGCTAGAATTTAATTAATATAGGTACCCCTACTGAAGTCCCAGATCGAAAAAAATGGGTGAAAGTCTTTGCCTAATCCACAGCTGGACAATTTACGAGCTGGAAGGGACGAGAAGGGAACAGAGCCTTCTCCACTAGGTAAACCCGAATATTTACATATAGAGTGATGTGGTTTATTTATCTAAATATGTTAATTTACCGCTGCTAACCTAATGGGTCCTGTTTGACGAGTTGCTTCAATCGGAATTCCTCCTGAGCCTGCCGCTGCCGCCGCTTGCGTTCCGCACGAGCCTCTTCTTCCGTCATACCCTCGAACTTGGCTGGTTCCTGCTAGGTACCAAATAATCAGGATAAATTATACGTACGCTTCCAAATTATATCCGGCTGTCTGACAACACACTGCCTAAACTGTGAAAGTAGCTAAGACTTTCACTAAGTTTCAGGTTATTGAAATAGTACCTACTAAATAATTGGATAGGATTAAATGTCCCACGACTGCGTATGGCAGGCATTATGGGCGAGCGCCTGGTGTGCGAACTTGTGCTAGGGCTGCGACTCCTTCGCCGCCTCGAGCACTTGCTCTTCTTAATGTTTTTTTGGGCAAAACAGATGCAGACAGACGTCGACAATGCTGTTAAATTATATCGCATGCTATATTTATTTCTTAATTTTTTAATGTTGACTTATAATTAATTTCATATATTTTTTGTCATTCTTTTGCTTGTGTTTTATTGCATTTTCTTGTTTATTATTCTAGATTGTATGTAACTTTGATGGTTTTTTATAACATTTGAACAACTTGGAATTTTTCAGTCCATTTGTATTTTATATAAATAAATAAAGAAACAGTTACGATAGGTCGACTAGGATTTAAGGTACCTACAGTATTGGGTAAATCACAAGGTAACAAATGGTAACGTTTAGTAAGAACTTCCCGGCAAGAAGACCATGTCTTGAGAAGGTAGAAACATTCGTCGTGCAGCGGGAACGCGCGTCTTGGTTGGAATCGTATGTCGCCACTGGCCGGCGGCACCACAGATGTCAATGTCATGTGCGAATCTTGATAGGTAGATATATACTAAATAAAATTGTATTTGGAAGTTTATTTGAGTAGGGGACGGTTACATTGATGAAGAGAGCGTGAGTTACATTAAAAAAGGTTGAACTAAATAGAAGAAACCATTAAGTATAGATCTTTCCAAACAATTTATTACAATAAAAACACGAAGGTACTGAGTTCACACAATAGTCTTTCACTTATCTAAGTCTAAATAAATATAATAGGCGAATTCATGTAATTACTCATATATAAGATATATATTATTATATTACCATTATTTATTAGATTTATTAGAATAAATCATTCATACAGAATTCTGATACAATCAAAACATTGATACTAACTTTCAGTTACTATTGATAAACTGGTATTACGGAAAGTTGATGTTGATTGTAACACATGTCTTAAGAATAGAAACGTACGTAATAACAATCCACGAAATAGTCCCTAAATCGAGCCTATCATATTAAAACATTAAATAGATAGACAAATATGTAGTACTATTCCGCTCGAATCTATTTAATGTTTTGTAATGGATAATGGATGTAATGGATACCTACCCTTTAAAAAAAAATTCCAAATCGGTTCAGGCGTCTTTGAGTAATCGGTGAACATACATAAAAAGATTCCGACGAATTGAGAGCCTCCTCCTTTTTTGAAGTCAATTAAAAATTACAAGGAGAATGACACTATAAAATCCGATAAAACATGTGATCGTAGGATAGTGGGTAGGTTTATCGAAAAGCCTGATTTCAAATATGTAGGTACGTAGTTCGGTAAAACACCTAGTGTAATGTTAGATTTCAATTAGGTAAAAATGCTTTGCTATTGTTATAAATGTTCAGCTAAATGTAAACATCACCTACAAATAATGTGGGTTTTTATTTAAATAGATTTCTACGTGCAATATTCGAGTTGCATCAGCTAAAACAATATACTCGGCTGAAATTACAGCTAAGTAAACAAACTGCATGGTTACCTACTATTGAGAAATGCATTCATATTTTGTTTTGTACTGATTGGAAACGTCTCTTAACTTTATCAAAAGCTCTTCTTCTCCATATAGATATAATAATGTCAATTTTGCCGCTGTCAATTGTTTATATTGTTTATAGTACCTATGACACAAAGTCGTATCTTTTCGTTCGTTATTTCTTATTTTATATAAAATATAATCCCTACTGATATTATAAATGCGAAAGTAACTCTCGTCTGTCCGTTACGTTACCACGTCTAAACCGCTGAACCGATTTTGATTAATTTTGGTTTATAGATAGATGGAACCTTGGACAAGGACATAGGCTTTACTTTTTATGTAGGTACCATGCGTGCAAAACCGCGGGGAGCAGCTGGTATAAAATACCTACGGATTATTTTTGCTCGAAACATAAAGTTTTTGTTCCAACTATTCACACCCGAGTCAATAACTCTAGCTCTATTTTAATAAAATTACTAATAGAACCGGGAATAACTCGACAAAATAAAATAATAGTGCAATGTTTGCTTCGCAAGATGACCAAAACTAATCAATCAAAATTAACCACTGATTAAATAGTGCCATCCCTTTTTAACCGACTTTATCAAAAAGGAGGAGGTTCTCAATTCGTCGGAATCTTTTTTTTTATAAGAGAGTGACAAATAGTGACGGCGAATCGTATTGTATTATAGCGTATTGTTCAGGCATTGTTCAAGTTGGAAGGCGTTTATAAGTCAGGTCGTAAAAGAAAAATCTTTGCATGCCCAGATCAGTGTAGACAAATCCCTCACGCTTAAATGCTACATGCTAACGCATCTGCAGAAACATCAAATTGTATGTAAAAGACTGCAGTAACAGTCACGTAACTCACTATTGGTGTGATGTGATGAACACAGGTCGTACAAAAATGCGCTAGATCAGGACGAGTTTCTTGCCAGTTCTTCTCGGGCTTGGGTTAGGAGGAATTGGTACCTGAATTCACCTAGTATGTAAGACGTTTCAGTGATCCTTGATTGAATAAAAGTTATCAATACTTGTACTATCGGAACTAGGTAACTGATAGAATATACTTATAAATAAATTATTTACTTACGTACTTAATACATTTAAAGTATTTTGTCCCATGCTGGGCAAAGATCTAAAATATTAAACCTATAAAAATTCTAATAATTGAGCCAACACAACCGCTATGTCGCGAACACCTAAAAATAATTATTACGTAAAAAAATATTTACCTACAAAATTGAGATGCCTAACCTTAAAACTAATAAAAACCCACACATCTAAAAGGATACCTAAATAACTACGCAAACTTGGATTCAATGGCGTTTGATTGAAATACTGAAACTTCTTTCTCAGTAGGTAGTTTAAATCACCATTAATCTATTAAGATATTCAGAAATTACCAGCTCAACTGGTCATGCTTGTATAGGAACATGGTATTAAGAATGCAGTCGCCAAGAGGTTACACAATTCTAGCAGAGGGGTCTAATCATATTGATACAATATCATTATTTCAGATTACGTTTGCGCAATGATTTAGATAAATCCTTGTATTTGACTATTTCACTGTAATACACAGATCGATTGTACTAACCTACGGAACCATTTACCTATCACAACATTATTCTGATTAATAAAAGCGACATCTTTCAGTTGCTGTTCAAACTTACGATGACTGCATACGTGAATTGAATACGTAAAATATATTCGTAATTTATGTATCGTCACGGTTTAATAGCGCTCGGCGAAACTGGAGGAGTGCTTTGCGTAAGTGTACATTCGCGTACACAATTATTATTTGTTGTTCTAGCGGAGATTTTTCGGCATCTTTTTCACTACGAAACGAAAAAGTCGTAATGCCGCTAAGAGATCTTATCCCCACTAAAATAGGCTTATTCCCAGAGGTCCATGATTCTATTGTTTTTTGTTTCCCAAAGGGTCCACGAAAAATATTTATAGAATTTAAAATATTCTTACATTGATTCCCAATAGGTCCATGAGATTTAACAAATGTACAGTCAGTATAAAAAATACAAGAGAGTATATTACTAGTTATTGTGTCTTAGTCTAAAAACCCACACGCTGCATCTGTAATGTTCAACAAATCTTGTCACAGGAATGTTAGTGGCAGTCTTATACCCATTACCAAGGTCTATAAAGAGGCCGTAAAAAAACATGTAGAATTGGTGGAGGACATTCCCACTTTTAATAGTATGAAAATTTCATTATACAGAACGAGAAAAAAGAGTCGAACTTTACGAAAACATGTTTCAAGCATAGAGAAGACGTGGAAACTCCTGCAGAATTCAGATACTTCGTGTTGTTTGGACCCTAATGAGGACGAACGTATAAAAAATATTAATAAATTAATTAATATTTTTTATGACTAAAGTCCTAATTTATCTATACATTGTTTTTTATTTCATAAAGAAACAAATATTTGCCTTATCTTATCAAAATTAAATTCTTAATTTCGATAAGTTCTTAGTTACCTTTATTGCTTACTGTACAAACAATTTCATGGACCCGTTAGGAAAGAAAATATTATTAAATTTAAAATGTCGTGGACCCGTTGGGAATAAATGTATCAACCAATTTATTTTGAAAACAATGAAGTCGTGGACCTCTGGGAATAAGCCCTAAAATACACCCGAATCCATGGACCCCAAACGCTTGCCATGAGATGGCCAGGCTCGCCGATAGGCATATAAACTACCCGGAGACACAGTTCTAAACTAGTTCAGGGGTTGGTGAATACCCAACCCGTTCAGTTTCGCTGTCGAGCTTTCGTTAAATTAGGTTTTAAAAAGATTAACTTGTAAGTAAAACGGTTGTCTGGTTGAAATCGTAACCACGATAAGACCGCCGATTGGAGGATACATATTTTATGAATACGCACTTAAGTAACAAATCAATGATAGGTCAGGTCAGGTAATTAATCAATGATAAGAAACTTATTTAACATAAAGACAAAATTATATATATGCGCGATTGTACTGTAACGACGACCGCAGCGAGATTGGGGGAAGGCGCCATCTCTTTCGTCCAAACGGATCTAAAAATCGGCTTCTGCGCAAGGTCAGCACTATTAAACCGCGCTGCTACCTATACACTACCTGAGAAAAACCAGTGCTCTATACCCGGAATAGATAGAAGGGTTTTCTTTAACGTGCAGTCAGATCATAGCTTTATCTAGATAAAAATAGAGTCGAGTTACCTAGAAAATGATTTAAATATTTTTTGGCAGTTACTAGCTAATTCTCAGATCATCTACTTAACATCAGGCTTTCCAGGCGAGGAGGTCTTCTGCTCATCCGGGAACTGCTTCTCTACTTGCTCCGCGACCCACTTTTTGACCTTCTGCTCTGTCCAGAAACCATCATAGAAGATGGTTGGTTTGATCCAACATCCTCGGTTTTGCTGAGCGTATTGCAAAGCCTCACCCTCGCGACATTGGTTCTTACATTCCATGGACCCAGGTCGAGAGTTAACAACCAGGTTTTTTGGGGGAATGTTGAAGTTTAGATTAACGTTGCCGTGCGGTTCGTAATAATGCCAGGGACCGCACTCGTAGTAGTTAGGGTAGTTAGAGTAGACAGGGGGATGTTGGGGCGGTGCGAGCCGAGGGGGTGCATACATGGGGGGCACCATAGACCCCATAACCGGTTGAAGCACAAAACTTACGTTGGAGTTCGGTCGTGGATGGACCGGTTGCATGACGGGAGCCGGCCGTGGATTTGCAGGAACGCGAGGCGCGGGTTGCACAGGCATTGGATGCGCTTTGGCGACTGGCGCCGCGTTTTTAACTGGCGCTGACGGCACGTTCGCAGGCCCCTTATCGACGGAGTTATTTCTAATATTCTTGACGAGTGGTGGACCTTCTAGCAAGGGCTTGGTAATACTGGGACTGGGGATAATGGCATTGACGAGATTGACACTGGCGTGATTGGCATTGGCCAGTTTGGTATTAGCAAGACTGGGATTGACGATGTTGGTGATGTGTGTATTGCTAAGGTTGGTATTGGCAATTTTGGTATTAGCGATGTTGGTATTGGCAGTGTTGGTATTTGCGATGTTCTGGTTGTTTTCTGTTGATAAAGTCTCAGTGATGACCTCTTTGGTGGACTCCAAGAGCTCAGTGAGCTCTGTGGCTACGGATCCTCCAAAGCTGAGTAGAGTCTCTCGCAGGGCGTTAGTCACTGCGACCTGTGAAGAAAGAAGAAATAATATTTTTAAAACAACTAATAAATAGTGTATTTTTGAATTTAGTTTATTATCCATAGTAATATTATCAATTTGAAAGTGTCTCTGCCTTTTTGTCTGTCTGTTTGATACCTTTTTACAGCTAAACGGCTGAACATATTGAGGTGATATATGATAAGAAGATATATTATATCTTGGGGCTATGAGTAGGCTATATACAGAATATAATATAGGCTACTTTTCATGTACCACCCGTGCAAAACTGCGGTCAGCTAGAAAAATTATAAATTCGGTTTATAGTACCACGTGGGAATAAAGATGGCTATTCAATAAGAACACAAGAACAAAGTGTCCGTCCCTGAACTAGAGACAGTAAGTAACGTGCTATTGGACACATTTTTAGACATAGGTTACTTTCTAATAACAAGTCAACTTAAATTACTCATTGGTCTACTTGGCTAGGATGTAATATATTAGAGTATAACTTAGTAATTATACACAAGTATAAAAAGAATAAAAAATAAGCAATAACAAGCCTCCTCACTTTAGTTAATTAGTTACAAGTAGATTACCGAACCGAAACTATTGGGCTAATTCGTAGAGAAGTACCAGACGAGATACAGTTACGCGATAGAGGCGCTGCTTGGCCAGACTGCAAACAAGGGCGCGGGGCGGGCGCGGCGCGACAAACTCAAACATAAGAACTTTATTTGAGTGTTCATAGTGGACACGCAGGTGCGGAGCGGACGCGGGAAGTGGCGCGGGCTACTTGGACACGCCATAGCTCGTTCATACCGCGCGGCCGCAGTGATAGTACGGGCGTCAAGCGACAAACCGCACGGGAGCGGGGATTTCAAACTGGTTCGAGCGAACCGCGCGCGTTCTTGTGATGGCGTCTTCACAAATTAATGTAGAAGATTTAATAAGTACTATTCGCACGACTTACACGACTTTTCGACTGTAGATGTCGAAACAACGTCAATACAAAAACATAAAAGTTAATTAAGATTGTTTGGAGAAACTTTGGAGGTTGTTCTCGCAATCTCGCGGGCGGACAGCGGACAGGCACAAACGCGTTCCCGCACTCGCGCCGCTCCCCGCCCCGCTCCCCGCACCGCGCTGCCAGTCTGGCCAAGCACACTATGTAAGTAAATATAATGTAAGGCACAAAGCGCTTGTGCGATCTGAATTTGCACTTTGAAGCGGCGTAGCAGTAGTCGCTATTTATATAAATGTAGTCAGCCATCTGAATATGTAGTTATATAGCGATACTGCCGTCATAATGAAGAAAGACGTTTCTACATAAAATAAAAAACGGAGAAAATAAATATTTTGTAACTCGGAAATTGAAAAATTCGTTGTGAAAAATACTACAAAAATTTGGCATATTATTATGGGATATTGTGTAATTATGTTTTGCCCTAACAAAATATCAATATTATTTTAATAAATTTTACTTTATATATTTAGAAAATAACATTTTCATATTCTTTTTAGTAAAAAAAAATACAAGAAAACACGTTATACTGCAATAAAAAGACGTTTCTGACTAGAAACGCCCTTTTTATTTAGTAATTAAGTAAATGTATTTCTTTCTTTGTGTTAATATGTTATTAGATTCTAGTTAACTAAATAAAATGGACGTTACTAGCCATTTACTGTTTTTCAAACTAGTAACGCCCACCTAACTAATCAAGGAACATCGAAATAACCAGCAGATGTGCCAATCTTAAATTATATTTAATACATTAATATCAGCTGTTTTTAAACGGAATAGATGAAAATAAGTCAATCATCTTTAACTAAACCAATCTTTTACTATTTTAATAAATACTATAATTAATAATTATATTCATTAAAATACTTGGTTATATAATAAAAATCAGCATAGAAAAT
Source organism: Lampropteryx suffumata (assembly GCA_948098915.1). NCBI lineage: Eukaryota > Metazoa > Arthropoda > Insecta > Lepidoptera > Geometridae > Lampropteryx > Lampropteryx suffumata. Next base: position 2,143,307 of record OX402552.1, read on the forward strand.
CACAAATAAACATTTGTCCCTATGACAACACAAAATAATATTTAAATAAATCAGGAATACTAATCACTAACTTTAAAACAAACATCAAACCTTTTTAAGTAACATTTATCATTATAGGAACTAGAAAGTTAGGTCTTATTTGTTTATATTAATAATCAGAATATTAATAATATTAACAATCACTTTGTGAAGTGGGTACCTACTTATGCATAAATCAGTCTTGTTCATAAGCTTGAGTGAGATCAACACTCAAGCTTATATATTTTAAGCGATATTTTTATTTTAGCGAATTCCACATTTAATATTTTTTAATCGTAGAAATGATTTTCTGAATTATTATCTTTTACTTTATCAAAGCAAGCTTTGTAACGAATAATATACCCATATTAAGAGGAAGGAAGGAAGGCCTCGGAGGAATGTTACTTCACTCATGTCACTTAAATAATATGCTCGAAAAGAAGAGTTTCGAAGCTTGTACGATAAAGAACAGTCTTCATTGTACAAGAACAGTCTAACAAAAATCTTCTACATTCATTACTTTCACAGTAATGTTTGTTCTGTTGTTCAATACTGCTTGGTGAAAATCTTCGAAATCATAGATGTTTCTTCCTTTTCATGGATAGCTCTACCTGATGTTGAAATTCGTCTGCAGCCATATAGGTGTGACCTGGCTCTAAATATTACAGCCTTATCGTGTCAAGATTAACCGGGACCATTTTTCAGGTCTCTATTTGCTTACAAGAAAGCTCTAAAGCTTGTTATATCACCCATTTTTTGTCCCGAAATTGCTTCATGCCAAATCGGAGCATAGGTTTGAAAAGTGGTATTGTTCTTTTTGTCACCTATTGGCACAAAACTTTCGTTAAATACAATTGTTCTGGGACAAAACATGACAACTTTGAACTCATCCATACGAGGCAGCATAATTACTTTCTCCCACTTGCGTCTGAGTATTTTTAATAATACTAAGATGAAAAGGCATATTTAACGCATAAACGTCTTTCCTTCTTATGATAAATCAGAAATGTCTTTTCTATCTATCATTGAGTAAAAACTTTGTAGACAAATAAGACGCTTCTACGTATATACGTTTTTTTAACGTAGTATAAGTCAGAACAGCCTTTTTTATTTAGTATCCTTCAAGAATTATTGCAGTTAAGTCTTATTTATTAGTGAAAATAATAGAGTTGTGGTTATTTTAGGAAGATAATTCAAGTACCAGTAGATGCGTCTTTTTTTGCTGATCCCGAATATGTATTAAACTCATTTTCGAAAAAAATGTTAGATGCGTCCTTCTTACTTATGACGGCAGGATATATGTCATTATGATGTGCTGTGTGAAATGTTTGGCATTATTTATTTCTTTAATTACTAGTTTCTGCCCGCGGCTTCGCACGCATAGTACATACATAAAAAGTAGTCTATGTCCATTCCTAAGATACAATATATATCCATACCATACAATATATATACCAAGTTTGATTGATACAAAAAAAAAGTTCTGTTGATCCGATCACTACCAAACTTCACAGGATCACCTGTTAGGCCAATCTGAAGATTTCCTAAAAATTTCATCTAAATCGGTCCAGCCGTTTCGGAGGGAACATACATACACACATTGTCTTTTATATATATAGATAATACAGAACCTTGAACCCACGCTAAGTAGCTTTTTATTTCAGAATCTAAGCCTTAATAGCTTACAAAACTCAACTAACCTTTCTAGACTTGTAGATAGCAAATCCTTTATTGCTGGCCGATGAGGTTGCATATCCTATGTTCTCTCGTTGGATGTCTATATTCTTTACTGTTATGGACACAAATGCTACCACACCAGCACAGTATTTGCCATTAGATTGGTCTACAAAATCTGGAAATAAAAGAATTAATCACCTTAATTTACTTACGTAATTACTCATCAATTACATAGCAGTGTGTATCATGAAATTATATGTATTTGCTTATGCCAGCAGCTCCACCCACATGGATTCTAGATAAACAATAGCTTATGTCGTTCCCCAAGATACAATATATCTCCTAACGGAATATCATCAGATCCATCCAACTATTTAGCTGTGAAAATATAACAAATAATAAGACAAAGACATATTTGAATCTATAATATCAGCATGGATATTGTTTGATAAGTATGATTTTATTGTACTTATTATTTAGAAGGATTCAATTCTAATTCTTGTTAAAGAAATAAGAAACAACAACACAACAAAAAGCATGTCACTGTAATCTCCAGGCTTGGTGGACACTTCAGTTCTCTAGTTATGATAGTTATGATATTTTCAGGATGTCTAAAATATTGACGCAATATTGAGATTGCATTGTAATCTCACCGAGCTCTTGTTTAGTGACGGCCCAGTTCCAGTTGTTGAAGCCCCACTGTGCATGGCCGAAGTTGATCAGCTGCTGGCGCCGTTGCTGCTGCTCACCATCCTCATCAGGAGACTCCACTGGTACATTGTCAGGCTGCAAGGTTACAGGCTACATTATAATACTGATTATATATCTGTGAAACTACTAGCTGCTTCCACGGCATCGCATGTATGGTACCTACGTAAAAAGTAGCTTGTGTCTATCTCTAAGATACAAACAATTTCTTTTCCAACTTCATCAAGATCCATCCAGGCATTTAGACGTGAAAAAATAACAAACAAACAAACAAACAAACAAACAAACAAACTGACAGACAGACTGACTAACGAATGGACAGACATAAGACACTTTAGAATTATGAAAAGGATTGGATAGATGGATGTGAACACAGAACAGGAAGAAGTTGTTCTGTGGATGTGAACAACTGAATTTTATAGCTAAATTTAGGATGTAAGACGAGTAAGTTCAAAGTCTAGAGTCTAGAACCGAACGAATTTAATACAATAAGTAATGAAAAATAAACATTAATATTGATGGACATTTTCAGACATCATCTAGCTCCAAACCAAGTAAAGCTCCTACAACGAGAAACACTGATACACTGATAGAATATTTATATATTTTTAAATACATAAGGAATAGAAACTATGTTTACCACTTTGATGCTGCAGTTCGATACAGGGAACCCTGGCTTCCTCTGCATTTTAGCAGCCAGACCTTCAGCCACTTAAGAAAACGCCATTCAAATGTTGCTGTTTTACTGTACAGTGTAGCTTTCACCGTTTAGTTGAATCAAGATAACGTCAATATTAATTCACTATCTTGTAAAACTCGCGGTACATTATTCCCACAACAAACATTTTTCAAAAACGCTGTACTGTACAAGCGAATGATAGATAAACCGGGAGAAATGAGTGAGTGAATAAACTAATTGTGTACTAGATACGTAGACAGAGACGACTAGATAGAACAAGTACCGGGAATGAATGGATTTAATGGGCGCTCCACATTCTCGCGAGAATCTCGAGAGAACGCGAGAAAACCTTGAGAAGCATGAGTGTGGAGCTGATTCTCATATTGTTCACGTGTTCTCGTCTTGTTCTCCGATTGTTGTCGGTTTTTTTGCGCGAGACAAAGGAGCGCGAGAACGTGAGAACAGGCGAGAACGTGTATTGACACCACACTCGCATATTTCTCAGTAACGAGCGAGCCGCCGCCGATTGAAACGGTTGTATTGTGTACTGCAAGGTCTGCAAGGCATCACTATGAGCGTGACTTGGTCAAACGAACTTGAGTTGCAATTTTTAGAATATTTCCAAGCGGAACCGGTTTTATGGAATAGGTACAAATTTAAAAGATTACAAAAATAAACTGAAAAACCATGATGCGTGGTTGTATAAGTCGTAATCGTATAAGTGCATTGATGGAAGTACCCATTGATAAATTAAAAAACAAAAAACTTCGTTATTTGCAAGCTACAGAGGGTATAAAAATAAAGTTAAGAAATCAGAAAACTCTGGAGCAGGTGTCGACGATGTTTATAAACCGATATGGTTTGCATACCAAATAATGGACTTATTTCTTGGGGATACTACGAAATGTAAGAAGACTGTAAAATAAATAAATACGGTAAGTAGGATATTTTATTATATTATTATTACATAAATAGGAAAGTACGAAAGAGCCTTATGCGTCGATACGGCAAGTTTTCCTTTAATAATAAGTATACAATCATCTTATGTCTTTTGACAATCAGTTCATAACCTATCTACTGAAATATTTAGCAAATTCTTCTCTTATTTCTGTTGCGTGATGAGCCGGTCGGCGTGGTATATGTTGCGAATTTCGAATAGCACAGGTGCTCTCCACTTCTCCTCTTCAAGAGCCCGGTTCTATTAATGTATTATTGTTGTCATAAGTATCTATAGTTCCAGAAGGTGTGTAAATGTGTGATGATGTAGTACTTCGTCTCAAGAAATTATGTAAAAGTATACATGTTATCGTTATCAAGGCGGCTTTTTCCGGTTGTAAATTTATTGGTTTCTTGAAAATTCGAAATTTTGTTACTAAAATGCCGAAAGTATTTTCAACTACTACTCGTGCTCCAGATAAAATCTGATTAAACTTTCGTTTTGATGATCTCAAGTCGTGATTTCCAGAATAGGGTTTCATAATGTTTTCCGAAAGGGCAAAAGCGCCGTCTCCCAAAAAAACGTACGGCACGTCGATGTTTAAACCAGGCAACGGATGTGGTTGGGATAAATTTAAATCATTAGTCTGAATTTTTGTCCATAAAAGTGTGTTAGTGAAAACTCCGCCATCACAAATTCTGCCTTGACAGCCAATGTCTGCGAAAATGAAATTGTACTGACTATCAACCAACGCCATCAAAGTATAGTTTTGATGGCGTTGGTTGAATGTTTTTTTATAGTTATAATATTCCGATCTGGAATTTATGGGGCATTCTAAAACAATATGTTTTCCGTCGATAGCTCCAATAGCACGCGGAAATTTCAATGCAAAATCTTTTTCGATTTGTAGCCATTCTTCAGGGCACGATGGTAACTGCAACAATAAAAATAGTAATCATTGTAATTTATTTGTATTTTAGGAGGAGCAGTCGAGCAGTAGCGAAGGAAAAGAAGAACAAATAGAACTTGAAAAAAATCAGAGTAATCAAAATCCGCATGCTGATAATCAAATTCAAACAGTTAATACAAATGCAACAGCAGTATCAACAATTCGTCGGCGAAAACACCCCACCGAACTGTTTGAAGCAGAAAAAGTTATGAAGGAAGCCTTGTATACGTTTAATGCAACTGTTAAAAGAAATGCACCTCAATCAATCCCAAAAGAAGACGATGATTGCGACTTGTATGCAAAGCTTTTGGCCATAAAGTTGAGAAAATTATCAGAAGAAAAAAGATTAAGTACCAACACTGTCACCACAGCCTCAACATGTCAGTCAATTTATTATATCACGCAAATCATCTCACAATCAATATGAACCAAGACCTCGAACCTCGTCATCCTCACATTCCGAGCCGATCATTCATTACTCACCAGTACCAAATTCAAACATTAATATCCTGTCGTATGACGTTTTGTACCCTCCAGTCATTCACATTCCCGATCCAAACACTAGAGCAAAAATAGGTACTGTGACATATGAAGGTTCGCCAAGTTCACTTTTTCGGGAAAATAACATGACTGCCTCCAATATTATAAATGAAGCCTTTCAATTGTGTAACAAATAAAACAGTTTGATACTAGATCTAACACTAAAAATTTGTAATTCGTTCGTAAATCCGCATCTGTTGGTAAAACTTAAGTTTTATCATTTTAAATTGGTTGTAATAACAGGTTTTTTTTTTAATAAAAAATCATAAAATGTCATATTGTATTTTTTTACAGATGGCAATAGCCATTCACATACCTTTATATATTCCTTCCTTTAACACTTCATTTAGGGCTTGACAAACTTCTGGTACTATTTGCGAAATCACTTGTGGGGATATTTTAAATAAAAAATGGAGACTTTGGTAGTCATCTCCTGTGGCCAAGTATCGTAGTGTTACTGCAAGACGTATCCGAGCTGGAATGGCTTCCCTTAATTGAGTATTTTGCTTAGAAATTTGTGTTGACACTCAATTCAATATATATTCAAAATCCACTGAAGACATTCGAGTAAACTTTTTAAATTCATTTGATGGTTCGGCCACTAATTCTTGCAACTGCTTGTCCATAGTTAGGCTGTAACAGAGAAAGTTATTTCAATAGCCTAATATTAAAAAGTGTGGATCTTTTTTGGTTTAAGCATTAATTAATTTAGACAACGTGTTCAATGTTTTTTTTTCATTTAATCATTACGTATAAAAATGATAAGATAACAACCTACTTAGCCTTTTAAAAAGTACTTACCTTGTTCTATTACGATGAATTCTTGTCATCCACCATCTTCTTTTTCGCCACTTGTTTTTAATTATTTTTTTCTCTTTAATATACGCATAATTATAATATGCGAAAGCACATAACAATAAACTTGCCGCAGCGGTCACTTCAGCGTCCATCGTCATCGAGCTTGAGAACTATAGTGAGAACTATTTGAGAACTTTGTGAGTGTGTACCCAAAAGAAGTTCTCACTACAGTTGTCGAGAGAATCTCCTGAGATTCCCGCGTGAATATCTCGCAAGAATGTGGAGCGCCCTTAAAAGAATCAGGTCAGTTTTACTATGTCAGTGGTTTAAGAGGCCAGCGGAGGACGAATTGCCCCTACAAACGTAATACCAAAATGATTTGTAACTTAAGCATATTTCCACTATATTGTTGTATTATTTGTATATAAATAGTATTTATCTAGGTTCCTGGATAGTTTTTATATCGAATTACTTATCAAAAATGAAATAAGAGCCAATCGCATTTTGAAATTTTTTTTGCTTAAATTGACAGGTTTTCTTCCTATTTGTTTCGTATTAAAAACCACAATATCTTACGTGTTGTATGTCAAAGACCATAGCTTATATTGTCTAGTTACAGAATAACATTACTGTGTGAAGAATACTAAATGTTTTCAGTCATAATTTTTGGTATTAAGGAACACAACCAAATTCATACTATTTTTGAACGGATAATATTGCTAACGCGCACGCACGGGGCGGGGCCGGGGGATGGGGACACTTCCGTTGTGTGATTGCTTGGACAGCTACGCACGCACACACTAATGCAACGTGTATCTACACCGTACGTGTATTCTGTTGACCTGTGCCACTGACTTGGATTGAGATTTGCCTTGTTGTTTGGAAACAATAACCTACTTCTTTACATACTACTACGACTTTGCCTTTGTTTACGGAAATTTTTCACTTGACCTCTGTGGCGCTTAGGATGCAAAAGGTTGCGGGTTCGATTCCCGCAAATGTTTGTATGATTTGCAAGTATTTACAAAAAAAGTATTTTTATTATTAATATCATCATCATCATCATTATGTTTTTGTATGGAAATCTGAAAATAATAAGATATGTGCAGAGTAACGTGAAGTGGAAAATATGTACATAGTTCTCAGTGACTAGTGGCATGCACTACACTTTATTATGAATCTTAGCTACTTCGGCTAGTGTCTGTAATTGAAGATAGTGACTTCAAGATAATGAGACGAATAAGAATATAAGAAACACTGTATAATGCTTCCTATCTCATTTTGTCACACGTTAAAATTTATGAATTTATGTGTCTCTTCGTCGTCGTCTCTTTTTACTCTCGCTATTTCGTTTCATCGACTTTTCAATCACAACGATGCTAAAGAAGTTTTCAGTTCGAAAAATATAACCGCGCTAGAGAATGTCCAGATAACATTTTTTTGGCAAGCTTGTGACTCTCCCATTTCCTTATGTAACGCACAAATTGTCAGGTTATTGAAACGCACACTTTTCTGCATGTAAATAACTTACATTACCTAAATCTGATCAATTATTTTTTTACTATTCGGATCGGCTGCCTTAGACGTTCGACTCTATAAAAACCTATATTTCTGCCGCGCTCGAGTGAAATCCCCAAATCACCCAAAATTCCCGCTTGGGCTATTGTTAATAAAATTTTATCTACTTTTGCATCGTTATGATTTGAAAGTCGATGAAACGAAAAAGCAACAGTAAAAAGAGACAGACACATAAATTCATAAGATTTAATGTGGGAGAAAATGAGATAGGATGCATTATACAGTGTTTCTTATACTCGTAATTGCACACATGTTTTTTTTTGTAAATACATACACGTAATACATATAAACACCCAGACCCTAGACAAATAATTGCAGATCATAGAATTATTTGCCGTAGAAACATTTGTCCCGAAGCGAGAATCGAACTCGCAACCTTCCACGTCTCACACGGCCCTTGGCCCACTGCGCCAAGACTGCAGGTCGTCCTCGCGGTCGAAACTTTGCATAGATGTAGGACGATTAAAATACCTATGTATATGTTACCTACTTTTATCTCAGAAAACGGCGTACGAAACCGCAGACAGAAGCTTGTATTTTATTTACCTACCACCTTCGAATTGTCAATGATCAATGACAGAAGTATACCTACCTACCTAAACTTACTCACACACACACAAGCACGTCACTACGGCTGTATTTAGGTATTGTAGTACCGCGTTCCACGCCTCTCCCACGCCCCGCGCACGCTTACATCATTTAAACAGAGATAGAGATATTCGGAGCTATTTTTGCACGCGCCTCGAATTGAAGTTGCAAGCGAGCTTCACCGGCTTCTTAATGAAATATTCGCGTTTTTATTCGTTGAGCAAGTACAGCACGAGCGACTGATTGATACCATAGAAAAAATAAAATATATTTTTTACCTGTGGTAATTTATCGGCTGTCACTGTCACACACAGATCCTGATAAGTTGATAATTACATTACAGTTTTGTTTACTTTTTGGTTAATCCTGAGCCGATCATCGGTGAATTTTGGCAGAAAATTGCAAGCATAAAATAAAATTATTGTAATATCATTACAAACCAATAGAAAAATCATGTCAGAACTGCTGGAAATAGACGGAAGTGTTTTAGAAGGGGTAATTAAATTATTCTGTAGGGAGCAGTTTTATGTCAATTATATATCTCTAAAATTATGTCTAATGTTCCAGGGTGGACAAATATTAAGAAATGCAATCTCACTGAGTGCTATCCTCGGTATCCCGGTGAAGGTGACGAAGATAAGAGCTGGCCGCAGCAAGCCGGGTCTTGCTGCCCAACACTTAAAAGGTAATAGCCAAACTGCTCACATCATTTATTTATAACTTTAAGAACACCATGAGCAAGGGTGGATGGGACTTACTTGGAGAAACTCGATGCACTATTGTGCAATAGGTACGTAATAATTATAAGTTCTTATTCCCGCGGCTATAGGAAACATGTGACTGATATACTACTTATTAACTTTTTTGTAAATAAATATATAAATAGAAAAACACTCAAACCCAAGACAATAATTTAGGCAGATCATACAAACATTTGTCTTTCTGCATCTCAGACGGACCTTCGCCTTCATATATAAAAAGTAGCCTAAGTATAATTTTCTCTAGGTCATAATTTATACCTATTTCAAGTTTCATTAATATCTGATTTGCCATTATTGCCATTATTATTAACAAACAAATATCCACACAAGATTTCTCACATTTATAAAATTAGTAATAATCAGGAAGGATAGAGGAAGTAAAATTAAACAAAAAAACACTGCTCTTGCTGCTTGGGTGATTGTTAGACTGAGACTTAACAATTGGCGAAGCAGCAAGTCAGCAGAGCAGTGTTTTTTCATCGAAGTGCGGAGCGGGTTTAAGCGTTGCTATGGATGCCTAGTAGAGAGCTAAGTATGTGTTGAGTTTCTTTTCTTTTTGAGGAAGGAATAGTACTTAGTATTTGTTCATCTGTTTAATGTTTTGTAATGGATTTACAAAGTGAACTTATATATTTATTTGGTGGTATTTGGTGGTAACTGATTGATGTGAATTATGATTACCAATGATTATCTCTCCAGTTATAAGGTTTGTTATTATTGTTAAAACTGAAATTGTGAATGGATAATACTTTGGTGTTACAGGTATAGAGCTAGTAGCAGCAATGTGCAACGCAAAGCTCAGTGGAGTCACAATTGGTTCTACGGAAATACAGTTCAGACCTGGCAAGTTACAATGTGGTCAGTTTTTAGCCGACACCAAGACTGCTGGGTTAGTATATTATCTGGTATAAGTTTAAAGCTCATAATTTTTGGAGTCTTAAATCAAGTCTTAAATTACCATGTAGGTTTAATTTGGATAGGTGGATGACAGAAATGTCTTTTGAAATAGTTCCTTGTTGTTCTTGAAATACTTGACCATTAAGATTGGTTAGAGAATAAACTAAATCATATCGTGTAGGAAAGATCCATTGATGCATTTTCATGTCCAAACCCATGATATTAAGAACAAAAAGGGTGTTGCTGATCCTGGCTTTAAAATAGGCATTATATTTGCCTATAGCTGAAATCTGCAGATGGAGTAGCAACTCCGTCAGTCAGTTAGTTAGATGCTGACTCATTCAATTCTATTCAGTGTATTATATATTAATATGTGAAGCAAAAACTTTGAACCCCTTTTTACGAAAATGACGCGGACGGAGGAGTATGAAATTTCGCACACTTATAGTTTGTATAGAGATAATTAAAAAATACATTAGTTAATTATCAATTATGGGTGAATTTCGACCAGTGCGTGACCAGTGGACAATGCACACAAGACTATCTAGTCCCAAACTAAGCATAGCTTGTATTATGGTGACCAGCGCAGAAGGCAGAGCTACTACCAACTGAGCTGACAGGCCAGTCTAAAGTAATTATTATTACAGGTAATGGTGGCAATTCGGTTGGTTCATTTCTAAAATAAGGAATTGTCTAAAATATATTTTAGTTAGTCATAGCATTTGTATAACCTATTCGGTTGGTAAGAACTAAATTACTAAACTAAATTAGGAACGCTTAATTAAATTAGATAATATAAATTAGGATAAGTTGGCTACAGCAGAATAACAAAGTTACATTTGACAGTTCTGAACCTAATTTTAGCTAAAATTAGTTAGGTTGGTGCCAACAGAATTGAGGCCAATACCTACCAAATCCCTAATTCTAGTGCAATAGTACAACTAATAAAATTGTTATTGAATTAAATTAAATTAACATCTATATTATATATAACTTTAGCTCTATAAGCTTGCTTCTGCAAGTGTCGCTGCCATGTGCGCTGTACGCGGCGGGCGGCGGGCGCGTGCGGCTAGACCTGCGCGGGGGGACCAACGCAGACATGGCGCCGCAGATAGACTACATCACGGAAGTCTTCGCTTACGTACTGAGGAAGTTTAAGGCTGACTTCCAACTCACTATACATAGGAGGGGGTGAGATAAATAATTATTAGAGGATAACTCTTAGCGGATCTAGCCCCAAACTAAGCAAAGCTTGTACTTCTTGTACTATGTACTTACTAAGTTAAGTTTGATACTTTGCCAACACCTACACAGAATAATTATCTTGACTATAAACTAACTAATTAGCTAGAAGTAGTCTAGCATTGAATCACTCGGTACGCTCGTGATTCTATTATGTGTAGGTACATAAAGAGCCGAGACTAAAAATTGAGGCCTATGATTTAAATCGCTAGGCCGAAATGAGTTTCTGAATCATCGTCTATTTCTTTTTGTCTCAGATACTTTCCCAAAGGTGGCGGCCACGTCACAGTGGAAGTGACGCCTGTTGTCAAACTACACAGCGTGACCCTCGCGGAGCGGGGGGACGTCAACTCTGTACAGGGGTGGAGCTTCGTAGCAGGGAATCTACCCGTCAAGGTATACGTAAATAGTGACGCACAGTCAAAGCATCCGAAGTCAGTAAGGGTGAGATTGACTAGTGGCCAGGTTCTAAATCGATTGAACACTATCTTGTTGGAAAAATAAAATACCAAAATAATATACATTTTGAAAAACACGGGTTTTACTCACGTATTATTTTGTTGATAGGCACCGACACTGTCTCGATTAATTTAGCTAGAATCTAAAGAATCTTCATCGTTTTTTTTTTCAAATTTAATATTTATTTATTCAATAAAATCTGTACTCGAGTGGCAACGAGCAGACCAGGGATCAAACTCACCCTGATGAAGACTCTCTAGAACTAGATAAATCGAAACAGTGTCGGTGCCTCCATCGACAAAATAATAAGAGGGTAAAACCCTTGCTTATAAAAATGCATATTACGTAAAACGTTTTTTGAAGTGAAAATTACTTTTAGCGCGGTATGCATATTTTTACACGAGGTAAAACCTCTGGATTAGCGACACCGTTACCATCTGGGGCGAGACGCAGCCGGCTGCCGCGCTCGCCCCATTCGATTAAAAACCTTAATTCACATGTTTACAGTCTACTTTTGTATGGAGAAGTTTACTGAGTTAGGTTCTTTGATATATTATCTACATTCTGAACAAAAAAAAATTGCATCATCTGTGTTCGTTCAGTATTTTAATTGGCCATAATAATAAATAATACATAGTAAATAATACATAATATTACTAATTACTGATTTTGAAGTGATTTATTACTAAAGTCTAACGTAACCCGGAGTGCAACCCGATTTGTTTATTGGTTACAGTATTTTATCTTACTAATATGGTTATGTGAATGTTTTAATGTGTGTTAGTTTGGTGCAGTGATAATGCAACAGCTGGACTGTTTTAAATGAAACTTGGTATAGATTCGGCAAATTTCCTGAAAATGCAACTAAACTACCTATTAAGAAATTTAAAGCATACATAAAGGGTAGTCTTTTCAAGAAAGCGTATTATAATATAAATTATTATAATATTGATAAGAATACATGGACTCATGTCGCTCTGCCCTCAGACAGTTAACCGACACATTTGAAATGTATAAACTCTCTTGTATTAGGTTTCGTAGTTAAGGTAGTTATAAGATGGATCAAGTAAAAAAGCGCTAGGACCAGGACGAGTCTCTTGCCGGTTCTTCTCGAGCTTGGGTTAGGAGGAATTGGCACCTAAATTCACCTAGTATGTAAGACGTTTCAAAGTGATCCTTTTGATTGTATTGAATAAAGTATCTTTTGACTTTTGACTTGACTTTTGAAACCTATTTCAATACATCAGAACAATAACATCGTTGAGATGTTAGTCGAACTCGGTCGTATTTTACCGCTGTTTCGCTGTCGAGTTCAAATTATCTTCTGTTTTGGTGTTAAAGTAGGACACAGACCTAGAATATATCCTAGGTCTGTGGAGTAGTATTAAGAAATTGATTGTCAAAAGTAATATCTGTCATTATCTCGTTCAATACATAATCAGAAAGTCGGAACGATTTAATTGAAAACGAGTAAGTTTAGCACATTTATAGTCCCGATACATTGTTTATCCTTTTGTCATGTACTCGTAGACTCCTAGGTATAGCATATGGGCTTCTTTTGATGTAGGTACCACGCGTAAAGCCGCGTGACGAAGCTAGTTACCCTATATAACATAAACTTTCAGATGGCGCATGAAATGGCGGACGCCGCAAAACTAGCTCTTCGAAATTACGATGTCCAAATCGATAGTTACAAGGAGCAGAGAGATTATGCACCAGACAATTGCAATGGTATTATGTAAGTGTCTTAGGAGTGCACTAGTCGATTATCTTTCCATACAAACGTGGAAGGGTGATCACACCACCGTCTGATGATGAACAGCCAAAACTAAAAGTGATATAAATTTGTCTTGACACAATCTATGCTTGTATCAATACAGAATTGTAAAAATAATATGGGATTTAAAGATACAAGACTCAAAAAAATCGTTTTTCACCACTGATTTTAGCGCAACTTCAGGTGTGAATAAATAACAAACGGAGTACGCAAACTCAAAAAATATTCCGATACAAGCATAGATTATTTATTCAAGAGCTCGAATTACTTTTTTTTTAATAAATACATTAAGTAGATTTTTCATGAGAACTCTTGAGCCAAAAGTCTGTTCATAAATTTTACGCAATCGTTTTATTTAGAAATCATAGTCTAATCTGATCATATGACTTGAAATTATAATTACGCTATCTCCTTACTGCTCATCTCTATCCTTGGTGCACGTTTATCCTTTTCTCATACTAAGCTAGGTGAAATAACATGCATTTTAGCTTCGCCCAATAACGAGTTTGTGCCGCTGACTTGTGTATCCTTAAATATCAATCTATATCTTTATAGAAGTTCTTAATTCGAAGTCCGAATTAATTCTAATTATAATCAAAAATGTTCCGAATAACAGTAATATAACGTGAAAAAACACGTGAAACAGGTGCGCTATCTAAGAACCATAAAACGATCTATAGGTAGCTCTAATGATCCAGTTCGCTGATAGGGGGCAGCATCCTCAAGACACTGAAGTCATTACCACGTTAAATGGCAATGATAATACGCTGGGTGGGTCTGATATAGGAGCCCAGCGTATCACGCGATGCCTCTACCAGAATGTTTCCAAATAATTAATTGTCATTTTTTGTTTAATTACGTTTTAAATACTAAACAGAAAACAGACTTCATTTATATACGGATACGATATTTCGTTTACTTGGATGGCATATTTCGTCCAGCTATTTTGTTTTTAAAAGCAAACTACTGAAGCGATTTTGATGAATCAGAAAGTAATGAGTAAAAAATGTGACTTTTTTATGTGAAAGTATACTTTCAAATGTTTTTTAATCTGTTCATAAATGACGGAGGTTATGAGGTAACAAACATTAAAAAAAAAACAAAACAGAACCTCCTCCATCTTTTAAGTCGGTATTTTTTTAAATCTTGTAGTAAACAAAACTCTATCTACGTTCTTGCATACAGGGTTTGTAAATTTCTTCTTTTTTACATGGTCTAGAATAGATACCTACCTTAAGTACGTACCTACGTAGGTAACCACACGAACCTAGTAACAATTTCGATTGTATAAAGAGCGGAGTTGTCCGAATTCTGCTTGGCGATCAGATACGATCTGATATTTATACCCACTTTTGTGCTACGATTTTATCTGTTTATTATTATACCTTTTGTGTATGTATGTATTTATTTATATAGTAATATAGTATTGTATTTATTAAGTTAATTTACAGATTACGTAAGTACATCATTAACACACATATAAACACTACACCAACATGCTCCTTCTTTGTTCAGACTCCGGTACATACAGTCCATCCAAAGGTTGCCAGAGATAAGGCCGCCTATTATATTGCCTTTTATTGTAAAATAATTGTTTTTGTCGTATGGTATATCAATAAAGAGTTTTCTATTTATCTATGTATTGTTCTAGCCTAGTATGTGAGTCGTCTACGGGCTGCGTGTTAGGTGCCGACGGTCTCGGCAAACGTAACGTGTCTCCCAACGACGTCGGTGCCGCGGCCGGGACAGCGCTTTGCAACGAACTGGACAGTGGAGCCTGCGTTGATACACACACGCAGGTTTGTTGATACTCTCACAATTTGGTTGCTTGATAGGTGAATTGATACACACTCAATTGCAGACTGTCGATTCTGCTAACCAACCGCTTTAGAATAATAAAGGTGCTTCAGATAATTGATTCAGACGTAGCTTTGCGGAAATCCATTACAAAACATTAAACAGGACAAATATTTAGTGCTTTTCCAACAATCTATTCCCAATGACTTAGACACGGTGCAGACGCATGCACTTGCCTTCCGTCCCAAATTTTTATTTAAAATCGACGCTGCTGATACTTTGAAGGTATTGGTTCACAAGAATTGAATTGGTTGATTGATATATACTCGACACTCGTAGGTTGTAGATACACACGCAGATTGGTTAATTGATACACATTCGTAGGTTGAATGATACACACTTGCGGGTTTGTTGATACATCTCGACACTTAGGTCGGTTGGTACACACTTACGGGCTGGTTGGTTGATATTCGAAAGTTTAATTATACGCGGCTGGTTGACAATATAGGTACTTACAAGTTAGTTCAGACTGCTACAGCTAGAACCGACAGCCTAATTTACAATTCAAATGTTGTGCAAATGTGTTTAACCTATATTTTCAGGACCAGATAATAATCTACATGGCATTGGCGGAAGGTCGGTCAGTGGTGCGGACAGGGGAGGTTACACTTCACACCAAGACTGCTATTCACATAGCCGAGCTTATGGCGAAGGTATGAACTTTGTAGACTTTGTATCCTATAATTTTTTTTTATTACGGAACTCTCTAATACAGGTATAAAATCAAATTGTTTTGTTCAATAAAATCACATGCAAAGTAACTCTAGGTGTCGGTTCTACCTAACCCCAGTTAATTATTAATATTATTATTATTATATATTATACTCTAATTAACAATGATAAACCAATTACATCAATAATAAAGTCATTATTAAAGATATAAAGTCAATCTAAACATTTTTTTAAATATAAATAGATTAAAAATACTTATTCACAATGTCAAAGAAATAGTCAAAATAATTCGGTCAATAATTCTTCTTCTTATCGTGTCACTTTTTATTTCTAACCAGTGTGGTGAAAGGATTAAAGTGCGCCTCAGAGGCTCCTTGCCTTAATGTAAGCTCTCGACCTTACCGACAGGTCAATAATAATACCTAGTAATCAATGTCGAGCCAAAACACAAATAAAAAATAGATTGAAACACGCAGTCGTCGCTTGGAAACTTTTTATAGAAGCGTACAGTTGCTCTATAATATATTTACTTACTTTCAAATAATAGATAGCCTTAAACCAAGAGCCGCGTCCGGCTACGATAATCTGAGCAACGATAGTTTGAAAAAATCTTAGCATACTCTAGCCTCTCCTATTACTCAACTATGCAATCTTAGCCTCTCCAAGGGTTTAGTCCCCGATTGTCTCAAACTTGCCAATGTGATCCCAATCCATATGTCAGGGGATCAAAACGACCCCTCAAACTACAGACCAATCTCTTTACTTCCTTCTGTTGCCAAAATCATCGAGAAAGTCGTCAATAGAAGGCTGACGTCATTCTTAGAGACTAACAACTCACTGGCTGAGAACCATTATGGATTTCGCAGAGGCAAATCAACGGAGGACGCTATAGTTAGCATGGTAGACCATACCACAGCTAAGCTAGACTCGGGTCAAAAATGCACGGGCGTCTTCCTTGATCTTGCCAAAGCCATTGATACTGTTTTTCGGCCAATCTTGTTTAAGAAAATGGAGGTAATGGGAATTCGGGGGCTTTCTCTTGATTGGTTTATGTCATATCTTGATAACCGACATCAAAAAGTCCGTAGCGACAATTAAAGTAGTTATCTCTCAGATATTAAATTTGGGATCCCCCAGGGAAGCGTCCTTGGGCCGACATTGTTCTTAATCTACCTTAACGACCTATGCCAACTTAAGCTACCACAAGCAAGAACATTCGCCTTTGCGGATGACACGGCTCTTATTTTCACTGTAGACGATCGTGACGGAAGGAGGGATGGTGACGGAATATGTGCAAAAGAGTCTTGCTCACTGGGCTCTAACATAGCCTCCTTACACTCAACATCTCAAAAACAATGTTGTCAATTTTAGCATATCTAAGCGTACAGCGCCTAGCATTCCAATTCCCATAAGAATTCATAGCTGCACTTTAGAATACCCGATACCCTACCGATAACCTATTCCAAGAAAGCCAAATGCTTAGAGTAAGACAAATCTTTATTAAATCTACTATCCTTTGCTTTCATAAAATCGCACTTTCCAGCGCACAGCCTTCCATCAGATTCAACGTAACCACTTGGTATGTACCTAAAACTAAAACCTCATTTGCTCAACGGTCTCCTTCATACATGGGTCCTCAACTTTATAAACGCATAGACCGTTGATATACTGTATTGTCTTTAAAAAAAAATAAACAAATGGCTAAGAAACCAAAATTATACAGATACTAAAAAACGCTACACACGGTATCTTAAATCGATAATTATATACCTACTAATAGATTATTTACTTTTTAATGAAATCCTACCTATTTATAAGAGGCTTCGCACGCGTAGTACCTACATAAAAAGTAGCCTTCTCCAAGGTCCCATCTATTTCTATACCAAAATTCATCAAAATCGGTTCAGCGGTTTAGGCGTCAAAACGATTACGTTTTGACGCCTAAACCGAATAGACCGAGTTACGTTCGCATTTGTAATATTAGTAGGGATGCTGTCTTTCATATTAAATAATTATACGGATTATTTTTGCTTGAATCACAAAGAAACATAAAAATATTCCAATTATTTACACAGAGTCAATAACTCTATTTAAATAAAAACACTATAATAACTAATTGAACCGGGAATAACTCAAGAAAACTAAATAATATAAGAGCGTAATGTTTGCTTCGCAAAACTGCCATTTACTTCTTTTTATTTGAGTCTGCATTCATCAATAATTAATTTTGATTATTTTGCATTTCTTTTCAGACAAAATTCACCATACAACCAGATGGCAATCAAAACCTGATTTCTTGCACCGGATTAGGAATTGTAAATGCAACATAAAACTATGCATGATTCATGGAAAGTTAAATACTTGCATGTTATATTTCAAGACGTCGCGGCGTCAACATGTTCGCGATGCGAATGACATCAGGGCGCTTTGTATCTACTACACGCAGAAGTTAACTAGACACCTCGCTGTAATGACGTCATAGTGATGTACTAACTGCATAAAAAATCAAGTACCCCTATAAGGCCCTCGACACTCGTGATGGTGACTTTGCGAATGTGGATGGGCACGTTTTCAAGCGAAGTTAACTGGCGGTTCGCGTGCGTACCTACTAAATTGATTACCTACTTAAAATGTGTTCTCATTTTCACTTTGACAGGTGACAAATGTGTGACTAACGCTAAACATATTATAATTAATCAATTTATTGATAAACCTATTCAAGGTTTATAAATAAGGGGGTTAAATGTAGATATATTTTTTGGTATCAGTTCAATATCCATAGGTTAATAAAACAAATATAATTTTTAGTTTATTTTCTAATAAAACAGACAGTGTACAGACATCGTTGGCATCGCATCGAAACGTTTATAATTTTTTTCATTTTCAAGATAATGTTTCTTTCAATACTGTGAATAGTTTCCCCATAATCACTCAAAAATCTGGCAAACAATAATAACAACGAAAAAAAAAACACAAAGGTCGCGCGCGCGTTACGGTAGTATTTAATTTACTGACCGTACTTCGAGGGCGAGAGCGGTACGCGGTGGGGTGTGGTGGTGGGAAGCACATTCCACGCAGGTGCCAAGTTGATTTCTGTGTGTAGTATATACCTATTGTACGGGTTGTAATATTTATTTATCTTTTGTTAAGTGACCAGCTATTACCTGTAAAATTCTACAGGTTCCGTTCAAATAAAACAAAATGTTATGTATATAGACTAAATTTATTATTATGCTTCAAGATGTTTATGCGGTCGTGCCTTATTACTATTGTCATAGAATGTAAATTATTAATTACCTATAATGTTGATTCTACGTACTCATAGTATGTAGAATCAGTTATTCGACATTTTATGTGGTACCTTACATAATGCTATATTTTTCATTTTTATTCGATTTATAAAAAGTGGTATGCTTTACCAGGAAGGTACCCTTGAATTTTAAAAGGCTCGAGCTATTTAAACAGTCCGCTATTCATAATTTTAGTATAGAAAATACTTTAATTTTTGTGCATTTCACAAAATACCTACTTATTTGTTACGAAAATGTGAGGTTTCCATAGCTAATTCTATAGTTTTGAGTCGAAAGTAATTGAAAGAAATAATAACAATTTTAAAAGCAATAAGTAAATTAAGTATTTAATACATTCAAGTTGTACTTACAGTATATATGTTAAATTTCTGACAAGTGATCTATTGGTAACTTTAGAATGAAGAATAAAAATAAACTTACACTAAATAGAACTGCGATTGAAGAACAAAACAATTATATACAGTGATTTTTATTAATAACAAATTCTAAAATAATTACAATACCTGTAAAACATTATGCTATACAACCATAAGATAAATTGTTGGCGGTATAACAAATCAAAATCTAATGTCACACGTTAAATACATATTGTTTTTAAAAAAACGTATCAAAATTGTAATAATAAAATTATATTGTAACTTTATATTACAATAGAAAACATACCTCTTAGGGCTTGGGGATGAAGCGTATCTTTAAGGGTCAGCAAAAGTAACTTTACAATATTATTGACCACTACTGTGCCTTTAGAGCTCTACTCTAAAAGTGAGAAAATTGGAAAAGATGATTAAAAAATAAAAAACAACAGAAATAAATTTTATTTTAAATGAAAGAGAAAGATTTTTTCATTTCAAAGGCATGGCATCCGTCTCGTAAATTTTGCCAGTGTCAAGTGATTTTTTGGTTATAAAGTTTTAGACATCTACGCGGAATGGCAGCTTAGAACATTCTAGAGAATCCTTGTTCAAATCACATTGCGGCAATACATTTTACAATTCAAATGTCCATACTTGTTCAAAATTCCGCCAAGATTACTGAATAAAACATGCAATATAACGAGAAATAATAATGAGTGAGCACTTCTTAGTGCTATGTTACTTAATGGAATGACAAACGACGAATCCGTAATTTTTCTTACTTTCTTCGAGAAATAAACTATTCACTTGACACTTTCACTTGCATCTTAAGACAGATGTCATTAGATGAAAAAGAAAAAGACGATTTACTGCAACATTCTGATGTTACATAACAAAGAATTCACTTGATACTTGCAAAATTAACATCTTTATGACGACATACCATCAAATGAAGAAGAAAAATGTCAAAAAAATCATATCAACATCTAAAAATGGTGCTAGGTTGTAAAGTTATCTTCGCTGACGCCTGTTCCATAAACACTCATTCCCATGGAAGATTTTTAGGAAGTTTTACAATCATATATTTTTACGCACATTTAAACGCAAGTCACTTAATAAAATGGCTCCAACACTAGCCATGGTCCCTCACCATTTAATTTAAATCATTCATACACAAAACGGAATGCTCGTCCACACTGATTTGAGACCATTGTATTTTCGACACCCATTTTATAAACCACCTGTTCACAAGAATCGTTAGTTGCTCAGCAAGTTTTGGTATCCAAAGAGCAAATAGCGTTAATTTGCCGCCTGTTTTCGACAGTTTTCTTAGTCTGGCAACACACGTAACATGCCTTCAGCTACTTCAGAGAGATGAACATGCTTAGTTGATTTGTGAATAGCGACGAGGAATTGGATTATAACAAAATGACATGACTCTAAAGACTTAAAAGTTTGTGTGGACGAGTTGAGTGTACTTATAAGTAGTGTGCGTGTTAGCCTGTACAGTCTACTCCTTCTTGGCCTTGTCTGCCTCGCTGGCTTCGACTGCCGGTGGCGTTGACGGTTGATCTTCATAACTGTAGAAGAAACATGTATAAATTAATATTGTTAAATAGTTCACACCGCCACAAACATTATCTTGTACTATTGAAACCAGATGATATATAAAATACTTAGGTATACAGGTACTTGTAAATATCATACTGATATAACTAGCTGACCCGGCCGCGCGGCCACGCGTTGCTGTAGCTCAGTAGTTCTAATACGTTGAATTAATATACGCTAACCTCTAAATTATCAGTGTTTCTCTACTATATCATGCATGTATTATACATATAAACCTTCCTCTTGAATCACTCTATCTATTGAAAAAAACCTCATCAAAATCCGTTGCGTAGTTTTGAAGATCTAAGCATACATAGGGACCGACAGACAGCGGGCAGCGACTTTGTTTTATACTATGTAGTGATGACCATGACTGGCCAGTCGGCTCAGTTTCTAGTTGTTTTGCCTTCTGCGTTGAAGGTTCAATCCCTTCCCAGGACATACATTTATGTGACATGTGTTTGTTCTGTGTCCGGATGTTAATCATATGTATTTAAAAATATATAAGTATCAGTCATCTGCACCATAATACAACTATGCATAGTTTGGGCCTAGATATGGTGTTGTGTGCAGCAAGTACTTTATAATTTTTTTTTATATTTATGACGACCTCTGTGGCTTAGGTCCGGCTGTGACGCAAAAGGTTGCGGGTTCGATTCGCGCCGCGAAACAAATGTTTGTATGATCTGCAAGTATTTGTCTCGGGTCTGGGTGATTCTATGTATAATATATATGTATGTATTTACAAAAAAGATGTATATAAGTAGTATATCAGACATGTGGTACCCATAACACAAGCTCTGCTTACTTTGGGGCCAAATGATGTTGTATGAAATGTCCGGTATTATAATTATTTATATATATATAATAAAATTATACATTTATTATACTTAAAACAATTTCAGTGTACGGGAAACTGAACAAACATCTATGTACATGCAAATACTTGTATCATAGATATTTGAAATATTGATGTGTGTAATAATGTCAAAAGGCGCAAATATGCCGGTCTTGAGAAGGCCTACATATCCTTTCCTAACATATCCTAGGCCTTTTGGAGTCGAGACCCTGGGCCCGTGGGGAACAGGAGCCAATCGCGTTTTCAAAATTATTTCACGGCGTCTGGTAGACACATTGCGTGACCCAAGAGCTGGCTCCTATCTGGCTCAGCGTATTAGCATTGCCATTCAACGCGGCAATGCCGCTAGTGTCATGGGAACGCTGCCCTCTGGCAGTGATCAGGATCAGTTGAGCTATCTATAGATCGTTTTAAACGGTCTTTAGATAGCTCAACTGTTTCACATGTATTTTATACTAACTGACCCGGCAAACTTCGTACCGCCTCAGAATAAAAAATAAAAATAATAAAAAAGCAAGCATTTTTTTCATATTTACTCACCTTTTAATCCTTCCCCGGACTTCCACAAATAATTCAAAACCAAAATTAGCCAAATCAGACCAGCCGTTCTCGAGTTTTAGCGAGACTAACGAACAGCAATTGATTTTTATTAAATAGATTATTCTGTACATTTCTGTAATTATATGTATTTGTAACTAATCTAAATTATTTATAAATATAAAAGAAAGTCGTGTTAGTTACACCACATATAACTCAAGAACCTTAAAGTTAAGTTTGGATGAAACTTAAAATGAATATAGTTAGTAAATTGAATTGTGATATAGGCTATTTTTATCCTGGAAAAACAACGGGAACGGGGCGGGCGAAGCCGCGGGTGAACCCTAGCGCCATCTATCAATATTTATCCGTAACTTTGTTAATCTTTGTAATTATTACAATAACTTGAATTACTACGAATATCTTTTTGTTAATAGCGATATTAGTACTTTCATATTTTTTGTGAAGTGGTAACCGCCCAATGAAGTGGGCACGGGTCAGCTAGTTATTAATAAATATTGATGTTGAAATGATACTCACTGGAACAGAGCTGACAGATCTCCTCGCAGTAACGCCAGCAGTAGTGGAGTCCCGAGACACGCCGGCACTAAGTACAGCAGAGCGGGTTGTGCGTGTTTGAAAATATGCATCACCAGAATAGTGGCGAGGAGGCCTAGGATGTATGCTGTGAAGGTGGCCCTGGAATCAAAATAAACCTAAATTAGACAGTTCACTCGCACAATTGGGATATTCAAGTGTATTACAGAGTAAGTTACTAAGATAATCAGAGATATTTATACTGGAATGTTCGAGTACCTTAGTGGAAGATACTTGAACAATATTTAAGCATGATAGTAGTTAATTCATGTAACTGAGATTACCTGGGATATTTGAGTACTTTTCTGGAATGTTCGAGTACCTAAATAGAGAATATTCAAGTTTATTTCGAAGTGAATCGAGTGCTTTACTAAGATACTTCAGTATATTACTAGTATATATAAATTACTGATAATTTCAGGGATATTCGAGAGCTAGTGTTTTTGAAACATTCACGATCAGAATTTAAATTGTCGAAGTACCTAGTTAAGTATGAGTCAACCCGCGTTTTATCAACTACTGAAATGTCGGGAATAATTGGATAGTAATAATAATAATGCCGGATATTTCACACAGCATCATCTGGCCCCAAAGTAAGCAGAGCTTGTGTTATGGGTACCACATGACTGATATACTGATATACCAAAAACTTTTTTTTGTAAATGCATACATATTATTCATAGAAAAATATGCAGAGACGAGACAAATACTTGCAGATCCCGTACCCCGTAATGAACTCTAATATCAAATCAAATCAAATCAAAGTAATTTATGCGTAATATGGGTTTGTTAACAGTTGTTTAGTGATACATATTAGAACAGACATAATCAGCGCGGTTCGCATGCAATATTTATATTATAAAGTATGTATATTTAAATGAATTAGGTAGGTACAAACATTCCCATATTAGAGTTCATTACGGGGTTATAAGGTAATAAGGTACTAGTAAATCCCAAATTATCTTTGGAGCCAGATGATCCTGTGGGAAATATCCGGCATTATTATTATTACTATTCAATTATTCGCGACATTTCGGTCGAAGCTATACCGCGGGCTGACTCTAACTTAACTACTACGACAAATGGTGGCAATTCTGTTCGTTAATTTATACAATTAGGAATGCTCTAAAATATATTTTATACAGTCATAGCATTTGTAAAACCTATTCGGTTGGTACCATCTAACTTAATTAGGATCGCTTAATTATATTAGATAAAATTAAATTAGGATAATTTGATAACAGCAGAATACCAAAGTTTCATTTAACAGTTCTAAACCTAATTTTAGCTAAAATTAGTTAGGTTGGTGCCAACAGAATTGAGGCCGGTATGTTATTCAACAGTTTATCTTATTAACAGCCGGTTGGGTTTATTTTCTTGTGTTCTTTTAGTTTTATGTAGATTTTAGATTTTTTATTTCTTCTGGATTGCCCTCCTTGTGTCTTGCCATAAGTGTTATCTTATGCCTCTGGTTTCCCGCAATACAGACTGGCTCTAAAGTGGGGACCATCAACAATTTTGGAAAACACTGTATTTTTATTTTCTTGGTAAATAAATGAATTTGTATTTGTTTTTAGAGTCGCTTACTGCGATTTTTAAATGTTGCTTATGTAGGTTACCTGAAGTAGAACTCGGAGTTGCGTTTGAGACTCTTGTCGAAGCGCAGAAGCAGAGCTATGAAGATACCGGGTACCACGATGTCTCCGAGGCCGAGCATAGCGAAGTTACTAGCGTTCAAGCCATTTACGAGCAGATCTTGAGGGAACACCACTGTAATAAGGCAAGATATTCTGTTAGTCTATGGACAGATAACCAACAAAGCGGAGATAAATTGCATGATTTTGCAGAATCGTTCACATAAATAACCTTTTGTATACCAAATCAGGACTGCATAATGAAACGAGACCGTTCATCTCGCCTGCATTGTAAATCAGTATGGAATGATCTCGAGTTTCGATCTGCTGTGATTGGATGCATCCTTTGACTGCGCATGCTAACTTTTGACAAAGCATATTCAATTGCCCTTTTCAATGTAATTATACGTAAAAAGTGTGACATCAGTAAAAAGAGAAAACATATTTCTCTAAATATTATTTTTTTAACAGCTACATAATATCGTTCTTGCCATAAGTTTTGACTTAGTTTCGAGTCGGTGATATAAAATTAAGTGTCTTTATTGTCTAAAATCTCTTTCAATATAAAATTTAAAATTAAGTGCCCGTAGGGATCTACGGGCACTCAATTTTATATTGAAAGAAAAATCAAACAATTTTAGCCTACTTACTGGATCTGGGTGTTTCTATGTATAATATGTATGTATTTACAAAAAAAAAGTATTTAAGTAGTATATCAGTCATGTGGTACCCATAACACAAGCTCTGCTTACATTGGGGCCAGATGATGTTGTGTGAAATGTCTGGGGTTATTTATTTACTCGTGTATAAAAACAATATTTCCTTTTTTAATCTAACAAGAATGTGTTAAAGACTCATTGAGTCAATGAGTTATCAAAGACTTATTCGGATATTTGAAGCCAGCTAGATATTTTTAACTCGAAATTACATAAATTTATTGAAACATAAATAAATAATGCCGGACATTAAGCACCAGGTCATCTGGCCCCAAAGTAAGCCGAACTTGTGTTATGGGTACCACATGACTTATATACTACTTATACTTTTTTTTATGAAATACATTTATGTCGATGCCGATGTCGTCCCTCGAAATCGGCGAGATCAAAGCAAGGTCTGCAGGCCGAACTCAAAGACTGCTTTGATGCATTCAAGTATTTTTTGCATGGCGTCTTCAATTTATAACAGACTACCCAAAACGCTAAGAGAACTACCACATTCACAGTTTCATAAAAAGTTAAAAACCATTTTGGAACGTAAATGTTATTATACGAGTAAGTGACTTTATGGCAGACAAAACAATTGATGAATGATTTAAGCACGTAGGCAGCAAATTGAAAAGTTGTATTTTTGACATATTTATTTTTTTTGCCATTTCAATTTTTAATTTTAAATTTCACTATTATTTTTGAAGTAAAAATTTATTTAGCATCGTTGTGGTTTGAATGTCTATGAAAGGAAAAGCGACAGTAAAAAGAGACAGACACATAAATTCATAAGATTTAACGTGGGAGAAAATGAGATAGGAAGCATTATAAATTCTATTTTTGAAGGTTTCACTTTTACCACGTGTGAATTGCACACATGTTTTTTTCAATTATAATTTATTTTTCTTTACTTTACCATTAAAAATATTGCACGCCGTACCGGTACAAATACATTATTTCACATTTAACATACGACTCCTTACATACCTACATGTATTTGATTCAATAAAATATTACTTTATTATACATAGAAAAACACCCAGCCCCGAGATAAATACTTGCAGATCATTCAAACATTTGTCCCGCGGCGAGAAACGAACCCGCTACCTTCTCCGTCTCAGGCAGTCCTTTGCCAACTGCGCCACTGACCTGACATTTTTTACGATGACGATAGACTTACGTTTGATGGGTGCTTCGAAGGACTTAGCGACGGTGACCATGACGTTTGTCCCGAAGACCCAGAAGATATCGTACAGAAACAGACCGCAGAGAAGGATGCAGCCGGTCACAACGTTGTTCAGATGGAGTAGTTCCACGCCATTGATCGCGAATGCAATGCCGAATAGATTATTAGCGATCCAGTGCTGAAATATTTATTTTATGTTGTAAAAAAAATTTCTGTTTTTAATTCGGTTTACGGACGATAATTTTACGTGAGATTTTTAACCTATTATGCGCCACAAGCCGAACGCTTAGGCCGATCGTGCCTCTCGAACGTTACAATTTTTCGTGCTTGCAGACGGCGTTCATCGATTTATAAGACGTTATCGCGTCAAAAGACCTCCATCTAGACATGTATATCGCTTGTAGGAACTACACTAATCTTTACAATAGATCTTACCTTCTTGAAAAGATACCACGCGCCGAGGCAGAGCGAGATGAGAAGACAGATGACGTCATACGATGTGAACTTGTAGTTGATGATGTCTTCGCGACTGTCCCGCGTAAAGTGGATGTGGTACGACACGTTGGGAATCGAAGCTGGCACCATGAATGAGATCACAGGACTGTGCGACAAAGATTGGAATTAGTGGAATGGCCTTTTCAGCATAGGAACTTTGACATCCGCATGCACCTCTTTGGTTATATTCATCTACTCTTCCCTATCATTCGTTATATAATTATAATAATAATAATAATAATGGCGGACAATTCACACAGCATCATCTGGCCCCAAAGTAAGCAGAGCTTGTGTTATGGGTACCACATGGCTGATAGAATACTTTGTTTTTTTTATTGTAAATACATACATATTATACATAGACACACCCAGACCCGAGACAAATAATGGCAGATCATACAAACATTTGTCACGCGGCGGCAATCGAACCCACAACCTTCTGCATCTCAGCTGGACCGTAGTCCACTGCGCCACAGAGGTCGTCAATGGCTGATTTTACTGATTGGTAGGAGTGGGGAAAAATATTCGGCTGTCTGATGTGCTAACTCTGTTTGAGCTGGTTTGATTTCATTGGATATGAGACAAAATAAGCCTATGAATTTCCGACTGTTATACCTACTTGCTAAATTTAATTCTGTTATGTGTGTACTGCGAGAAGGAGCAACAACATATTCAATAACAAATTTTCGCATTTATACTGTTAGTATTGCATTTATGGTTGCCAGAAATCATTGCAACATTGGTTGAATTATACCTTTAGCCTTATTTATACACAGAAACCTTGTTCATGTGCATTGATAGAGAACAATTCAGACACCCTGCTGATTCTATGATTTCACTGGATTAGCTAAAATTTCGTTAAATACAAACGATCTTATTTTGGTTACACCAAAGTTGAAATTACTGTACCAATTTAAAACTAGTGGCTCTGTGAGCTGTAGATCTTGCGAACATTTTTGAAAATGACCACGAAATGACTGAAATATTTTTTACGTTTACGTTTATTGATTTTTCTATGATTTTCAGTTTTATTTAGCACAATGGCGACTAAAATGAACTTAAAAACGTCAAAAACACGATAATTTAAAATTTTTAAAAAGTTAGTTTAATTCAAATTTTGGTGGAAAAATTAAAAGAATTTTCGTACTCTTATTTTACGAAATTGTAGCAAATCTGGCGAAATAACCGAATCAGGACCACTGCATAAATAAAGTATTTAGAATAGAATAGAATATTACGTAAAGTTCTACTCGATATTGGCCAGTTATACTTGATATTGTTTTTTTGTGTAAACCTAGTATGCAAATTCTACAATACATGTTGTATAGTTAAATTTGCATACTAGTATCACACACAAAAACACTACCTGGTTTATTAAACAATGCTATGTATGTAAATTTATCTAACATCTAAATTTATATAATCTATGTCATTTTTTTACTAGCCACTCAGCTCGGTCCGGTAGTAGCTCCGTCTTCTACACTGCCGGTTTTGATCACATCACACAAATGTGTGTCCTGGGAGGGACCAGGACACACATTTGTGTGATGAACATAGGTGTTTGTTATAAAAAAAACATAAGTATGTATTTAAAAATACATAAGTAATTTATCAGTCACCTGTGTGAATTATTTAAAATAAAATGATTTAAAATTAATTTAAAAAATTAATTATGGAACGATTAATTAATTGTGGAACGACGAACGATTATGGAACTTTTGACACAATCAACGTCTATTAATTTTGATTAGCAATGGGCATAATTTCAATCATTAGTTTGGTTGTAATTGGAACCAGTTTTGACAAGATGGATTACTATGACGTACGCTCGGTTTCTATCTCAGACCAAATATATATATATACACAGAAGACCGTGAATAAGCAAAGTGAAGCCTCAAAACCATGCTCCCCTGTGTGAATATACGCATACACATCGACCCAAACTGTGCTCCTTGTTCTTAGTATATACAAATATATACTTGTACTATTCTTCTGTCATGTCTTCGTCTAGAAAACATCTTATATAAAAAAACATTAACATATTCCGTAAGAAGGTTCTTTAGGTTTAGGTTCTTTTAGGTACGTTCTTTACGTTCTTTAGGTCAAGTGCGTTCGATAATTTTGTACAAAATTATCGAACGCACTTGACCTAAAGAACGAAGTTTATTGAAAACGCCGTGACACGTATTAAGGATACACGAGTCAGCGGCACAAACTCGTTAGTGGGCGCAGCTTAAATGCATGCTATTTCACCTAGCTTAGTGTGAGAAAAGGATAGACGTGCACCAAGGATAGAGATGAGCAGTAAGGAGATAGCGGGATTATAATTTCGAGTCATATGATCAGATTAGACTAGGATTTTTAAATAAAACGATTGCGTAAAAATAATGAATAGACCTTTGGCTCAAGGATTCTCATGAAAAACCTACTGAATGTATTTATTAAAATAAAAGTTATTTGAGCTTTTAAATAAATAATCTATGCTTGTATCGGAATAATTTTATAGTTTGACTACTCCGTTTGTTATTTATTTACATTTAAAGTTGCGCTAAAATCAGTGATGAAAAACGTTTTTTTTGAGTCTTGTATCTTTCAAACCCATATTATTTTTACAATTCTGTATTGATACAAGCATAGATAATGACAAGACAAATTTATATCACTTTTAGTTTTGGTTGTTCATCATCAGACGGTGGTGTGATCACCCTACCACGTTTGTATGGAAAGATAATCGACTAGTTCACTCTTAAAAGCAAGGAACACGATTTCGGTGTATGTGTGTGCGTGGGTTCAAGTATTAACACACGGAAGCATGGTTTTGAACCTTTATTTTAGTTGATCGCGGCCCTCCGTCTTTACATTTATTTAGTCTGAGGTTTACATACAGCATGTATGACAATCAACATCAACCTTCCGTATACCAATTCATCAATAGTAACTGAAAGCGATAAGTATCAATGTTTTGATAGTATCAAAATTCCATAATCGCCCGGCTGGTCACCATAATACAAACTGCTTAGTTTGTTGTTTATTGCTAAGATCTGGCTGAGAAGCAGAAGGTTGCGGGTTCGATTCCCGCCGCGGGACAAATGTTTGTATGATCTGCAAGTATTTGTCTCGGGTCTGGGTGTTTCTATGTATAATATGTATGTATTTACAAAAAAAAAAAGTATATAAGTAGTAGGTATATCAGTCATGTGGTACCCATAACACAAGCTCTGCTTACTTTGGGGCCAAATGATGTTGTGTGAAATGTCCGGGATCATTTATTATTTATTTATTTATTTATTTTATGCATAAACATGTTGGCATTGAAAATGTACCTCAGCAGATGGCTCAAAGCGAGTACTCCCAGGAAGAAGAAGTAGCCAGTGAGGAGAAGGTTGATGTACTCCTTTGAGAAGAACTGGAAGAACACATACAGCCCGAACAGTGCGCATGATGCAATCAGCGGAAACATGAGAGCATCTCGGTTGGACATTGTCTCATGGGGCGTGCCTGATTCCTGTTGAATTATACAATAATTAGACAGGTTATACTTATACGCTACTTATAGTTAACACGCGGGATTGGAAAATGATGGGGGTTGATGAAGTAAATAGCTCTATTGTTTGAACAATAGAGTTATCTAAGTAGATAGCTCTATTGTTGTGCAAGTTCTGTGCTGTGCCTTTTCATGTAATTATTACGTTTGGAAGCATTTTCTCAAAATGTAATGATGGATCAATGTATACTATTTTATATATCAAAAGTAGCATTTATGGTAACCCAGGCCTATATCCGTATCATGTTTTATCCAAATGAGACCATTGGTGGCCTTCACGAAAGGAGCCTCTGAGGTGCACCTTTCACCACATTGGTTCAAAATTAGCGACGTAATAAGAAAACCTAAATTAGTTCAGCTCAGTATGGAGTTTATGGAACTTTTGACACAAGCAATGTCTATTAGTTTCGATTGCAATTGGCATAATTTCAGTCATTAGTTTGATTGTAATTGGTACCACTTTTGACAAGATGGATTACTTTTAGGTACGTTTGGTTTCTATCTCAGACTTAATAAATATATATAGACAGAGGGCCATGAAAGTGAAGCCTCAAAACCATGTTCCTCTGTGTAAATACACGCACCCACATCGAACCAAACTGTGCTCCTTGTCTATCTTCTGTCATGTCATCGTCTAGAAAACATCTTGTACAACATTATCAAATGCACTTGATGAATTGAACCACGCACA
This sequence comes from Lampropteryx suffumata, assembly GCA_948098915.1. Taxonomy (NCBI): domain Eukaryota; kingdom Metazoa; phylum Arthropoda; class Insecta; order Lepidoptera; family Geometridae; genus Lampropteryx; species Lampropteryx suffumata. The sequence goes on from OX402552.1 coordinate 2,174,963, forward strand.
CACACACTGAAATTGTGCTCCTTACTTTTAGTACTCCTTATTTTTTGTACTTTTTTTTTAGTACTTTTACAGGAGCACAATTTTAGTGTGTGTGTGCGTGGGTGCAGGTAATTACACATGGAAGCACAGTTTTGAACTTTTATTTTAGTTGATATATTTTAGTTGTGCTCTTCGTCTTTATATTTATTTGGTCTGAGGTTTCTATTCATATGACAGCATGTATGACAATCAACATCAACCTTCCATAATACCAATTCGTCAATAGTCACTGAAAATGATTAGTATCAAAGTTTTGATAGTATCAGAATTGCATAATCGCCCGGCAGTTCATTATTACATGATCGAGTAACAAAATCACATCCAAACAACTAAACAACTTTCTCGTTTAAAATTAATAGGATAAATTCAGCATTGAGCTCTTAATGTGATACAAATTTATGAATAGATAAGAAATCAAGGATAATAGAGTGGTTATCCTGCTCTCTAAAATCCATGTAGGTAATAATACAAGTGCATTTGAGTGAGACAACAAGATTATGTATGTGTGATGGCTGAATAAAGTATGTATGATTAAGTATGTATTTAATAAGAAGAGATTTTACAATGCAGTTATTGTTGTAGATTATTAGCTGCTGCCTGTGGCATGACAGGTGTGGTACCTACATAAAGAGTAGCCTATGTGAAACCTCAAGATACAATCTGTTTATCAAATTTAATCAAGATCCATTCAGCTGTTTAGCTGTGAAAAGGTAACAAACTTATTATGGTATGTGTTTATATGGCTCGTAGCACATTCTTGTTGTTACTCAAATATTAGAATAAGTTTTTTTGTCGCCCGATCATTATGGTAATAACATAAACCTAAATGAAACAAGTTATTGAATCTGCGTTTACAAAGCATTGGCAGAAATTCAGGTGACGAGACAAAAATATGCCACGGCGATCGTGCGCCATTCCTATTGGAGCCGAGGAAATACATAAAACATGTGATAAAACCAACACCGGATCATATACATTTGTGAAGAAACTCACCTTTTGTTCCTTTAGATACTTCACGGACCTAAAAGACCCGAAAAATATAGGCAATATAGCCATGACCACTAAACTCAAGTAGGCAATAGCAAGGCCTTCAATAGTCGCCGGAACCTTTTCTGTGGCATTTTTCACTGATTCCACAATACTTTCCTCGATGGTAATCGGGACTTCTGCCGCTGTATCTGCCATTTCTACAGAATAATAATTTAAAACACTTTAATAAAATACCGTCTCCCCAACTCACGACTTTCCCATTTGTCAAGAAAATGACAGAGAGGAAAGACAACAAGGTGGACAAATGCCAAATGTACAGTTTTTTTCTTCAGTTTGGTACAAGTGAGTTTTGCTTGACTGGGAAAAATGCAAAAAACTAATTTTTCGGAAACTAACGGTTTTAGTTAGTTTCCGAAAAAATTAGTAACCTTTTTATTTATACTATTCTTTTTATGCAGTTACAAGTTCCAGAGTATAAAATTATAAGTAGGTATGTGAATGGAAAACTTATTGAATAATGGTTGGTTAACCTGAAGTAGATTTATTTCATAACAGCTGTCAAATGGCAAGCACTAAATAATCTGTCAAACATCCTTCTGTCAAATCAAATCAGTCGGCAGTCAAACAAAATAGGACACGGGGTACATGAACATGAAGGGTCAGTCAAACTCTCGAATTTTGCGATAATAAATAAATTATTAAAGGGTATGGTTAACAATGATCAAGCCCTCTAAATAAATCCAGTGTTGAGTGATCTCTTTTGTCAGATATAATAATGGAAGTATCAGGGGGTGCTGAAGAGGGCTTCATCAGGGAATGGACCCCTTGTTCGCATATCTTAAATTTAATACCTCCTAGAATTCAGACTGGTATTTTCTCGAGTGAGTTAAGTTTAACGTGCGTGGACGCGGTCACCGAGTACATTGCTCTGGGTACGAATGTAGGGCTGGTGTACTGGTACGACAGGAAAAAGGGAAACATACAAAGGCTACGATGCGAGGCAAGTACGGCATTCTGTCCCATTCAGCCTAGTCTATTAAATTCTATCAGTCATCTGGTTATCATAGTGCTAGCTTTGCCTAATTGGGGGCTAAATGGTGCTGTGTGAATTGTCCACCAATAATTATTTATTGAAGGTGTACTTAAGGTCAGGTCAGGGCACGAGATAATACAAATTTACTCCTGAATCACTTGTAAATATAAAATTACTGTAAGGACTTGAATTTTTGTACCTCCAGTAGGTAAGAAGGTATATCAATCTGGCACACAACAATGAATGTAAAGTATGTGTTTAAAAATATGTAAGTATGTACTTAGTTTAGGGCTAGATGGTGAATTGCCACCAATATTTTTGTACCTATATATTTTTTAACACAGAATTTTAGATAGATCCTGCAGGTTGTCAGTGTTGATTATACTCCATTCTCTACCCCAGATTTGAAGGCCCAATCAGCAGAGTTAGATTTGGAAAGTCACTTGCATAGTGACCCAAAAAGGTCAAGGTTAATGCGTAATCGTAATTTCAAACTGCTGAGCTACTTTCTAATTTTTTAGTTCATAATACAGATTTTGCTGACTGTACCATCCCACTTCATAAGAAAATACAGCTCTTCATAGCTTTATCCAGCCTCTAAGATTCTGGTCATTCATCCAGAATATCTATCTGACAGATTGTATTTCAACTGTATCTGTTACTAAGCAGATAGTACCTAGTACCAGTATGCAACAATAAATATTAATCAGTTTCATAATAATATTGTGATAGCAAATTCCCGGTCTCTGGAGGAAACAAATTTACTAAAAATGTTTACTAAATAATTGATATTTCCTTTTGTAAATATATTATAATGCCTACTGTATTTTGTCCTAGATATCTGTAGCAGCCTGCTTGGAATATCATTATTCATTTTAAAATTGTTTATATGAATAAATTCTCTTCTATTTGTTTCTTTTTTGTGTCTATGTAAACCAAGCTTTCTATTCATTGAGTATAAACCTCAAAGTATTGTGACCCAAACAAACATAGACAGTATAAAAAAACATTTGCATCCCAGTGACATACAATAAAGATGCAAATAATTATGTTTTCAAAACTAAAAAGAAAACTGAGTTCATGGAATGAAATTTTTGCCTATAAATATACAAATTCTTAAAACCTGAGAACCTGAGAGAACCTGATTCTATTTTTGAAGTTTGCAAAAAAATATTATTTTATGATTTTTAATACCTTATCATTTTTTGAAATTCGTAAACACCACTGGAAAGTCCAGGAACGGAAAATACGAAATTTCGTTTACTTGGATGACTATTTTGATTTAAAAACCTTACTATTGAACCGATTTTGATTAAATTTCTATATGACAAAACGGAAAGTAAGTATATCCTTTCAAAAAACAAAAAAAAAAAATTTTTTTCAAATCTATTCATAAATAGAGGAGTTGAGGTAACAAAAATTTAAAAATATAAGTATATTATATACAACTGAATTGAGAACCTCCACCTTTTTTTTTAAGTTGGTTAAAAATAAAATCGAACTGTCAGAATTCAGGTAAGTTCTAAAATACTTATACAACAAAGCCTTGATATTCAGAACAATAGCAAGCATTATGTAAGTTTCTACAACCTTGTAAGTAAAGGCTGGCACAAACATTTGTATCAATAACTTGATTCCAAGGGCAAGTTTAAAAACATAAGTACAAGTTTACACACTTATTTATAGTCATATATAATTATGTTAGCGGTTATTATTTGCCAGACTTGGCTACTAGCTTATATGAAGAAGTGTAGCACTGCTGAACAAAAGCATTCTGCTTTAACGAAGAAGTTCTGATGTGTTGATATCATGATATTTTGTATTGCACCAGTGGTAATGTACTGATAAGAGGTGATAAGCAATGTAAACAATAGCTGTTTAATTATGTACAAGCAAACATGTTCTACTAATGAGTTTTTCATACTATGATGACCTCTGGTGGCATCTAAGCAGCTGTTATAAAAATAATGCCGGACATTTAACACAGCGTCATCTAGCCCCAAAGTAAGCAGAGCTTGTGTTATGGGTACCACATGACTGATATACTAGGTACTTATTTTTTTTGTAAATACATACATATTAAACATAGTTAAATAACCTGACCAGAGACAAATACTTGCAGATCATACAAACATTAGTCCCGCGGCGGAAATCGAACGCGCAACCTTCTGCGTCCTTCAGTTTTCAGGCAGGCCTTCGCCCACGGCGCCACAGAGGTCGTCTGTGTTGTTAGAGATGCGGATTCAATTTCCGCTATGAAGTAAAGCTTGCTGAACTAAAATTGAGGGTGTACTTAGGGTTGTCCTGTGGTTGGGTAGCTTAGATGCTTCTAGAACATGGTGGGACGACCATGTAAAAAAAAAACAAGGTTTTTTGCTTGCGGATATTTCGGTACAGCTGCATGCGCCATGATCTCGAGATAAACTGATCATGGAAAATTTCCTGTATTTAGTGAAAATTATGTTCAAAAACCATTTATTTCAAATAGGTCACCTAATTCTGGTAAACACTGCACAATACAAATACCTACACAAAATCAATCGGTAATAAACCTAGTTTTCCCCTAATTATAGGACATCACGTCATGTGTTAAAAATAGTATAATAGTCATGTGGTTATCATAACACAATATCTACTTTGGGGCTAGATGATGCTGTGTGAAATGTCTATCAACATTAATTTATGTATCTACGGCCCCACTTCACTTACTATGATTTTAATTAGACATCTCGGCAACTTTCTAGTTTCCGAATTAGTACGCAACCAAGGTCCTGCGGTACCGCGGCTCGTGACTGCTCGGTACTGAAGAGCTATTGGTTTGGTTGACTACCTATTTAATATTATTTATATTAAATAGGTATTCAAATATTTAGTACTACGCCGTAAATTTATTTTAATAAGACATAAACTAAATTCGATACGTGCTTCGCCTCTCCACGAGCATCCTCAGGAACAATTGACTCGAACTTCTCTTCTGACTTAGTACTTCGCCGAGCGTTGGAATGAGTGAGCTATAAAAATAATTTAGCTAGCAAAATATTTTTTCAGGCTTCAAACTCCCCCATCACGTACGTGAAGATTGTAAGCACGGTGGACTATATGGTGGGGGCGGGTAACGCGGCAGGGCAGGTCACAGTGTTCCAGATCCCTAAGGAGCACCCAGACAATATACCCGACAACTTCAAGCCTAAGGTCGAGCCAAAAGTTGAAAGGTACAACCAACACAATGATTAAAATCTACATTTATTTTAGAACGAAGTTCCTTAACGCGGGTTGGCGAGGTGACCTAGCCGAGAAAAAATGTAATTACGTTACGAAAAACCGTAAGAGAAAGAGAGAATAAAGGAGACCGATAACTAGTCTCCTACATAATATATATATGTACATTTATGAATATAGTTATTTATTGCATCGTTAATCAAAATTAAAGAGAGGGGTGGGTAGAGAGAATGAGAGCCTGGCACGTGAATGATTAATTATGCTAACCCTGCATACTAAGGGACTTCGTTCCAAACCAGTGTCCCGCGACACGATCATTTTTTGAATAGTTCTTCCGATCATCTACTAAGTTAAGCGACGTGGAAAATATTTGTCCGCCATTGTCATGTAAGTGCTATGGAGGACAGTCTCTGCCACAAAAAGTCGTTATGCCAAGTTTTTAGGTAGGTCACCTAAAAACTTGGCATAACGACTTTGTCACCATTATCCGCTGACACATACGTACTTACTTAACAGGTACACAATCGGCGACCTCCACAAAAGCAAGATCACAGCTATCGAGTGGTCAAAAAACGGCATGCGACTCTTTTCCGGCGATAAAAATGGCGTTATCATTATGACTGAAATAGATTTTTACATGGTAAGTCGATGTTTTACGATTGCATTTTATCAAATTCTTACTGTTGTTTTTTATTTATCATTTTTAGGAAAACTTACAGCTTTGTAGGTATAATGTTAATTATTGAATATGTCATGAAACTAAGGCATATATTTTACACAGAGCCAATTAAAAGTTTCATTTGTTGTTAAAAAAAAGTTAAGTAGCACGGATAAAACGACGTTTTCAAAAAATTAAACCTAGTTAGATTGATTAATTTATTTATATGTAATTTCATGAAAATCGTTGGAGCCGTTTCCTAAGATTCAGATTATATATACATATACAAAAAATTGCCCGTTTAAAGGTATAAGCTAGATAAACTACGTTTGACCAACCAAGGAAATTTGCTCATGATAGTCCTAAGCAGGATTAACTAAGTACTTTGATGAACATAACAAAGATGACTAATGCCGTTACAAATCGTACCGTACCAAATTACGTACCACATAGTTCTAAAGGACTGTGGAGAGTATCTTATTACGTTTAATAAAATGGCCACGCATTCCGGTTCATTTATGTTTTTCCCCGTCATATAAATGATAAGAAAAGTGATAGTAAACAGCTTATGAGTATTAGGCGCTGCGCAAACGTAGACATTTTTTGTTGCCGACATTTTTTGGTGTGCCACCATCACAGGGCACCGTAGTTGCTGTGACTTGTGGCGGTGATCGGACACAGTCGCCCATTGCTACTACTGACCACTGACTGGTACAATTCGTCGCTTGTTTTCCGTCAGTCTCACGATGGACGTCGATGAAGAAACTTAGTACAGTTGTAAGGAAATTTGTTAATGTTGCTTGTGTCTTCAACTGACGACTTTTAGTTTCCAGTTACCGACACCGAACACTTTTCGATCGTCAATGAGTTAGTGTTAAGTGGGAGCAACTGGACACAAAAAATGTTTACGTATGCGCAGAGAGTTGATGATTTTATACTGGTTCTATAGAAATCGAATATTCATCGGTAGCTTGTATCTGACACAAGACACAAAAGTATCCACGTTTGCGCCCTGCCTTATATCTACTTTAAGAAAAGTGTGGTTGCAATCGTTATGTAGGTGCAATGTCCTATTATTTTGTACATTTTTATTAATTTACCGTTTTACTAGCTTCTGTACATGTACTTAAATAAACTAGCCTGTATGTTGTTCCTGGTCACTGGGTGTATGAATTAGTGACTATTAGTGTATTACCAAGTTTCATCCATGTCAGCCCAGCCGGTGCAGCGTGATTGTACAAATTCAAAGTAGTTTTTAAAAGACTTAAAAAAAAGAGGATGTTCTCAAATCAGTTTTATTGTATGATTTTATCTCATAACGAACCGATTTAATGTTTTTTTTTTGTGAAAAGATATACTTTCCAATTGCCCCATATCAATTTTATAAAAATCGGTTCAGTTTGGTTTTTTAGATTAAAATTGCTAAATAAAATATGTCATCCAAGTAAAAGAAATTTCGTAGTTTCGTAAATTTCGTATATAAATGTAGACTGCTTTCTTTTTAGTTATTAAAATTATATTCAATACAATCAATCACGATGATCGTCTTGCATGCTAGGTTAATTTAGATGCCGATTCCTCCTAACCCAAGTTAGACCATGAAACAAAAACAATAAACAAACTTACGAACATAATAAACAACCACAGACACATTCACAGTATGCCTTTGGGCTAACTCCATGATTCATAATGTTGTAGTAGGAAGGACGAGTAGTTTCCTTCTTTATAATACTCTGATTTTCCTTTCCATGTGTATTGTAAACATTAAATAAATAATAAATAAATAATCTCAGACATTTCACACAGCATCATTGGGCCCAAAGTAAGCTGAGCTTGTGTTATGGGTACCACATGACTGATATACTACTTATATACTTTTTTTTATTGTAAATACATACATATTATACATAGACACACCCAGACCCGAGACAAATACTTGCAGATCATACAAACATTTGTCCCACGGCGGGAATCGAACCCGCAACCTTCTGTGTCTCAGCCGAACCTTATCCCACGGCGCCACAGAGGTCGTCAACATTATAACGATTATCATTAACCACACCAAAAATCTAACCTTAGAAGCTTCGATTTTTGTTCAATGATAATTTTTTTAACCCAGTAGCAAACACAGGAGTGTTATGTACATGAATATCTGTTTGTCTGTGTATGTGTATGTGTGTATCTGGCATCGTAACAGATGAACCGGTTTTTATTTAGTTGTTTTATGAAAGTTGCCTTGATCGATTGTATGATCGAATGATCGAATTAATCAGACCGATTCATCAACTATAAAAAAAACTGATGATCTTCATATGGCTGAACATTTCCTTTTGATTAATTTACCATTTCATGTTACTTTATTAATATTGCTATGATAACCTTGAACTGATGCTACAACATCATCTGAAATTTGCAACTACCCGACTCCTCACAATCTAGCAGTAGAGGTATCGTATTTGGGCTTATTGGAATGGTCTTCAATTCATAGGCTATAAATAAATGTATATTATTTTAACGGGGATTGTATTTTTTTTCTTCTATATAGCTTGTATATCCTGGAATAAATGAATATCTGAATATATTATATTGCAGCATTTATGCAAGTCGATGGAGATAGTGAACGAGCAGCACGAGATAGTGCAAATGAGTTGGTACCAGAACACGCTGCTCGTGTCGAGTGTATACCGCGGCATCGTGTGCGAGCGTCGCGACGCCAAGTGGCACGTCAGTCAGATCGGGAAGCGGGAACGGAAGACGTAAGCCACTTATATATACCTAAATCTAGTGTCGGCGGGGTCAGCGGCCGGCCGACACTCGGCTTTCTGCCTTATGGTCCGCGAACTGCAAAATATATTCGAACTTGTTTTAAGTTTTTTAGGTATGTAATGTACCTCAGTAGAACACAAATAGAATTGGGAGAAGTTCACTACGTTTTACGAAATGTGCATCTCGATTAACTTCAATACGTGAATGCGTGAAAAGGGACGGAAGTGTGTAACAGCAAGCTGGGGCGCTTCTGAAAATTCCCTATTTGCGGAGCACTTCATCCAAGAAAATTTAATCCAGCATATTACTAAAATTTTTGACTAATTTTAATCTTCCTTTCCTGTCCAAAGCCCTAGTAAGTAAAGTAAGCTTTGTACACCAGCAACTCATTATCTCTTTATCCAGAAAGAATCTCCATAATCCCTTCAATCCAGTTTTTGATCTGGTACAGTGTTGTGCCAACATTAGTTAGGGTAACTGATGATGTACATGATGGCATGGACAATGGGAAAGTAACTGTCCTGTTTTTACTACGTTTCAGCAATGCTTTATTAACTACGATATTCTCCAAGGTCTCCTCCGCTTTACTAACACATCTCCAACAGTTATTGAATGGTTTCGTAGTATCTTGTAATGGCGTCGAGAACGTATACGGATTAATGACACTTACACATCGTTGTGCAATATATCACCTGGCGTTCCGCAGGGCGGCGTTTTATCACCTCCTCTTTTTACTATTTGCATAAATCTCAACATTTTACTTCATCGTACTTCCCTCTATGCAGACGATCTCCGAATCTGCACACGGGTTCCTCTGGCGTTGTTGCCTGGTACTTTATCAGATTTCAATCAGGATTATAATCGAATTTTAAATTGGAGTACGTCTAACGGACGTAAGATTAATGCCGAAAAATGCAAGTAATTCTTTTTGGGGGTTCGTGTCCAGAATTGATCGATCCAGTCTTCCTTAGTTTTTTTAAAGTGACTTTCCTAATAACTTTGTTGTTTCGTGACGTCGCGGTATATATAGAAAGTAATAGAGCAGAATGTTGTTAAAACAGATTGTGCAGTGTGGGCGCGGTGTGGCAGTACTCGTACGCGGCGGGAGGGGCGGCGCGGGCCTACTGCGCCCGGCCCGGCCTGCGTCTGTGGCGCGCAGACGCACAGGGGAACGTACTGCAGACCTTACTGTTCAAGGTATACTGCAACTCCACCATCATATATTATTGGGGTTTGGGTGACAAAAGAAACACGTAATTAACGATTTGATATAACTGAATTTAATTAATCGTTATTATTTGTAGGAGAGGTGTGTGTGCTCTATGCCAGAGCTTTAACCGGACTACACAAAAGAAATAGGAACTATGCCTATTAAACCAGGTCCTCTTGAGAACAATAAAGGACTGTTTCAGTACATACTTATACGTATAAAAGAGCAAGACACGCTAACTACATGTTAGAGTGAGATAGATTTATTTTGTTATATTCCAACACATGTGTGCTGATACAGGTTCATCTGTTCCGTATTGTAGAGGTGTAAATATTGTAGGACGCGGTATCGAACCCGCTGACGGTAGCGGAGCTGCTGAACCCGTCGGCTCTGCGGCAGTCGGCGGGCGGAGCCGGGGACGGGCGCGAGGCGCGGCTGGGCCCGCTGCACGTGTTCCGGGAACAGTTCCTGTGCGCGCACGACGAGCGAGTCCTACTGCTGCTCGACCCCGAGGGACAGCAGTGTGTGGCGTGCGTCGACCAGCTCAGGAGGTCAGTCTGCTATAGCTCCTGAACAGTTCCTGTGCGCGCACGACGAGCGAGTCCTACTGCTGCTCGACCCCGAGGGACAGCAGTGTGTGGCGTGCGTCGACCAGCTCAGGAGGTCAGTCTGCTATAGCTCCTGAACAGTTCCTGTGCGCGCACGACGAGCGAGTCCTACTGCTGCTCGACCCCGAGGGACAGCAGTGTGTGGCGTGCGTCGACCAGCTCAGGAGGTCAGTCTGCTATAGCTCCTGAACAGTTCCTGTGCGCGCACGACGAGCGAGTCCTACTGCTGCTCGACCCCGAGGGACAGCAGTGTGTGGCGTGCGTCGACCAGCTCAGGAGGTCAGTCTGCTATAGCTCCTGAACAGTTCCTGTGCGCGCACGACGAGCGAGTCCTACTGCTGCTCGACCTGCCACTCTGCCATCCTGCTACCCTACCGCTCTGTCATCCTGCCACTCTGCCATCCTGCCATCCTGCTACTCTGCCATCCTGCCATCCTGCTACCCTACCGCTCTGTCATCCTGCCACTCTGCCATCCTGCCATCCTGCTACTCTGCCATCCTGCCATCCTGCTACCCTACCGCTCTGTCATCCTGCCACTCTGCCATCATGCCATCCTGCTACCCTACCGCTCTGTCATCCTGCCACTCTGCCATCATGCCATCCTGCTACCCTACCGCTCTGTCATCCTATTACTCTGCCATCCTGCCATCCTGCTACCCTACCGCTCTGTCATCCTGCCACTCTGCCATCATGCCATCCTGCTACCCTACCGCTCTGTCATCCTACCACTCTGCCATCTTGCCATCCTGCTACCCTACCACTCTGTCATCCTACCACTCTGCCATCCTGCCATCCTGCTACCCTACCGCTCTGTCATCCTGCCACTCTGCCATCATGCCATCCTGCTACCCTACCGCTCTGTCATCCTACCACTCTGCCATCCTGCCATCCTGCTACCCTACCACTCTGTCATCCTACCACTCTGCCATCCTGCCATCCTGCTACCCTACCGCTCTGTCATCCTGCCACTCTGCCATCATGCCATCCTGCTACCCTACCGCTCTGTCATCCTACCACTCTGCCATCCTGCCATCCTGCTACCCTACCGCTCTGTCATCCTGCCACTCTGCCATCATGCCATCCTGCTACCCTACCGCTCTGTCATCCTACCACTCTGCCATCCTGCCATCCAGCTACCCTACCGCTCTGTCATCCTGCCACTCTGCCATCCTGCCATCCTGCTACCCTACCGCTCTGTCATCCTGCCACTCTGCAATCCTGCCATCCTGCTGTCCTGCCACCTCGCTGTGCTCACTTCATAAAAAGAGGAGGTTCTAAAATCGTTTTTTTTTATTTGTTCCCTTGTTTGAACCCTTCCCTTTTTTGAACCAATTAAAAACTTTTTTTCATGTTAAAGAATATAGTTACCGATTGGTCCCATAGAAATTTGTTCAAAATCAGTTTAGTTATTTGGTTTTTAAATCAAAATAGATGAAAAAAAATATGTAATCCAAGGAAACGAAATTTCGTATTTTGCTTTTCTGTGACTGTCCACTAGTGTTTATGAATTTCGAATCGAAAAGTACTAAAAGTACTAAAAAACGTAAAATAAAAACTCCACAAAATGGAGGAGGAATTTGGTGGTATTTTTATGGGCTCTGATTTAATTCAATGAAGTCGGTTTTATTTTTAGTTTTAAAAACGTAATTATTTAATTTGTTATATTTTTGCAGGATATTATCTGTGTCCGTGAACAAGGATGAGATCTTCGTACTGGAAGGGCCGCGGTCTCTGGTGCGCCTGGCGCATGCGCCCGAGCCCGCTGCGCTGTCGCCAGGTTTGTTCCACAAGAAATAACTTACCGATAACCGTACGTTACTCATCAGTAGACGAGTGCCTTGAACACATACATTGATGAGCACGTTTTCTCAATTCATTGTTTCCATTTTATCACAATATTGCGTTTTATAATGATTTTAGTAGCTCTTTGTGTTGTGGCATGTACTTATTTATACATTGAAATTATTTTGTGATCCAATCAGTACTTACTTCAGTATTTAGATAATTTTAGAGCTTAAATGTAGATTAGGCTACAGGGTGTGATTAATTATTAAGTTTAATAATTAACTATTTTTATATATTGTACTTTTAATATAATTATATTTTTTACTTTTAAGTCCGGTATCCATAGCATGATAAAAATCTTCAATATTATCACGCAAAGATGACATGACGATACTAAGGCGTTTCAGAGACGACTACTTTTATGCTCACGTTTCTGTATGTCAGTCTCTGGAGCGACTAATCGGTAAACCGATTTCGATATATCGGAACGATAAGGTCATTGATATATTCGTCAAATGCAGTCCAATTGTCAGTCTAGAAAACTGGCACATCAGTGATCTGGATCTGTTGGCTATCTATAGATCGTTTTAAACGGTCCTTAGATAGCTCAACTCTTTTACATGTATTATAATTTATTCTCTGTACATGTGTGTAATTATTTTAAAATAGACAGTTGTTTCGTGTCAAATTCAAATGATTGTCTCGTCTGTTGTGGAGGATATTACAACATCGGTTGTCAAAATATCGGTCATTCCATCGTTCAAAACGATGTTACTAAGAGCCTGTCCAGGTGGAGCGTTTTACGCGCGAGTGCACTCGCGCGCTTAAATTTGTATTGCGTCCAGATGCCGCGTTTTACGTGTGCTTCTACGCACGATGTGTTTGGGAGAGACCCAGGGACAGTTATAAACATAGAGCACCAGATAAAGCAGTTGTGTTATGGCTTGCATACCGCCGATAGAAACGTCGTAAACAAAGAGAAAGTTGAAAGCAACACAAAAAGTTTAGACTATTTCTTCCCAGTTATTCCACCTTATGACTCTATTAGAATAATCCAAATATTCCATATCCCATGTGGCTATTCTTTTTTCAACTTTGTCAATAAAAAGATCAAGCTCCATTTTGCACTAAATACGTCCAGTCGCCACGGACTCGCGCGTACCACTGGACGCAGCAATGGCGCCTGAGTATCTCAACTCTCAACGGCGCTCGCAAAACGCGCGTTTTGCGAGCGGCACGTTACACGCGATTTACGCGCGAGTTAGGAAACGCGCGTAGGCATCTGGACGCGATGTATATAGCTCTAGTATCTGGAGAACGCGCGTAAAACGCTCCATCTTGACAGGCTCTTAGAGTAGAGTTTTGCACGATTGTTGTCCCGATATATCGTTCATCGTTTTACCGAGAAAATTCCTTTGAATTTTACATATATTTTCGTCTCTGATGCTTAACTTTAGTCTATTGTCTAAGTTTACATTAATAAATGATTATCATGTTATCGATGCTATGGTTGATTAAGAACAAGATGGCAAATATAGCAAAGATGTTTATAAATCCTGTCCGCTTTGATAGGTGCTTGCCTTTATACTGGTCTTGTTCAACACTTAAATTTGTGATATATTGTCAATTCCATAGTTGTGCTAAATCCGTCCGCTACGCACAATTAGTATTGTAGTTATTTTAGTATAAGTATTACAATTATGGATAGGCCGAATATTCGTTTTATATTCAGAATATTCGACAGGTTTTCCGAATATTCGTATTCGGCTAAAATGACGAACATTATCTGCCGAATATTGCTGCTTTAAAAAGTTTCTTTGTTTAATGTTGTTCTCATTTATACTGCGACGCTTTTTGTCGATAACATGTTAATATTCGACCGATATATTCGGAAAGTACGACATTCGGCCCATCATTAATATTAAGTAGCTTTACAACATGGAGCTACAATGGTGATATTAAATGAACATACGTAATCCAGTTTCATGTTTTTAGAAATATTTATATATAATATTAATGTTAATATAATATGAATATTAATATATATAATAACTTATATAATATTTATATTATTTAAACACTAGCAACCCGCCCAGCTTCACACGCTTAACATTATTCATGAATCATTTCGTCCATTGGTGGCGCACAAAACAAAAAATCAAATCGGTCGTCGACTCATTTTCAAGTTTTTGCTAAAATAACTGACGCATGGCAATACATTTTTATATACATACTAGCTGTCCGCGCGCAGCTTCGTCCGCGTTGAAGATTTTTCCCGGGACAAACCAATTTCCCGGGATAAAAAGTAGTCCATGTCACCCGGGGATAGTGTAGCTTTCCAACGGTAAAATATTTTTTCAAATCGGTCCAGTAGTTTTTAAGTTTATTCGTTACATACAAAAATACAAATCTTTTCTCTTTATAATATTAGTGTAGATTAATACTGAGTGTATTAATTTAATGTCGTAATTGTAGCTCCACGTTGTATAAGTAAATTGGTGCTTAGACGCAGTGGTCTTATTACAATTTGTGCCTAAAATAAGCCAAATCATTGCCATATAAATATAACGAACTTACAGGTGATAGGTAGTATTAAGTCATTTACAGAAGCACACAATTAATATTAATATTAGTTTTACGATTCTGTGTCAGTATTTACTAATTGATGACATTTTTATGTCAATATCCGAGGGTTTACAGAATGCTAAGGGTGCTTTTCCACTGAAGCGGAGCGGAGAGATGTATATCTATCAATAAAATTATTATATATATCATGAAACGCGTGGTACAATTAATTGAGTTTATACAAATTAAAATAATTTTATTCAATAGCAAGCATCACTTAAATTTAACCCATAGGCTCGTTGAAAGGTCAGATCTGGCCACGCGTAATAAATAAAAATGTTATTTAGACTTGTTTGAAGGGCTTGGTCACCTGCGTAAGCCGACGCGCCGGCGCGTAGTTTAGAAAATACATGATATATATATTTTTGGAGATCATTGTGCCGTTTATGTAGTATAAATACTAAGCAGCAATTAATCATTAATCAAATCAAATAGCAAGCAGCAATTAATCAATTCGTAATCAATAGATTTTTTCCCCGCCATTTTTGTTGTCGCGTAATAAATAACGGAGATTTTGATTATATAATAGTCCGCGGCTTTTTTGCGTGGAACCTAGAAAAAAAGTAGTCGAGGTCCACAACTATACCTGTACTAAAATTCATCCAAATCCTTAGCAGACAGACAATAGACAGATAAACAGACAGGCAGACGAACATGGCGAAGATAGCTTGTTCGAGCGAGACAAATGTTTGTATGATCTGCAAGTATTTGTTTCGGGTCTAGGTGTTTCTATGTATAATATGTATGTATTTAAAAAAAAGTATATAAGTAGTATATCAGTCATTGGTACCCATAACACAAGCTCTGCCTTCTTTGGGGCCAGATGATGTGTGAAATGTTCGGGATTATTATTATTTTTAATATTATAGCTTCGCCATGTTCGTCTGCCTGTCTGTCTGCCTCTAATCAGTACTCGCAGACATCGTAGGATAGCTCTTTCAATGAAATTATGTAGTTTATTTTTGAAAGGGACGTCTTAAATTGTTATTTGCTAGCTAAATGTTGTTGAATTAGTTTGGGACCTGACCACTTGTTATTGTTTTTCTTACTGGGTTCGGAAGCCTTCATTGTGCGTGCGCTTAGTAACGTGAATTTGAGTGCCAATTCCCCCTAAGTATAGTCCGAGAAAAATCAGTAAAGAAATTCGAAATAATCTCCTAGTCAGAGAAAAATTAAACAAGAAACAAGAAATATTTTCTGCATAAAATTGTCAAATAAAGCTTTTATATGTATCTTATCTTTCTCCGCTTCAATGTGGTGCCATTGAATCGTATTTTTTTTTCATAATAATATGTTGACTGTATGTCTGTTTGTCACGTAGGTACCTCAAACGAATACCAAAATAGGATCAATGTTAAGTTTAAATACTAACCTAGACGCCAAACCCCTTAGAGTGGGATAATGTACTTAATTATGTCATAATATTGTAGTTTTATTTTTGTTCTGAATAAAATAGTCAAAATCATAACATTCCAAATAATAATTTACTTAATTTTCGATTTAAGATTGATTATATTATGCTTAATTAGGCATACAATAAAAACCATTGACTATAACTAATATTAAGTATTCAAAATGTTATATTTGACATTTGGATGTGGGTTCGATTCCCGCCCAAGACAACCGTTTCAGAATCATGTATGCTCTGTGTGTTATAAAGTATCATATGTCAATATGATAATATACAAGTTTTTGTATTATATCAGTTATCTGGCTTCCATACTACATCTTTGCTTTATTTGGCGCTAGATGGCGCTGAGTCAAATTGTTCATCAATATTATTATTATTATTATTATTGTTCACCAATACTTTTAATTTGTTTCTAGAACTTTTATTGCTTTTTGGCTTAAACCAACACTTGAAGTGTTTTCTGTAGTAGTTAAGTTACCCTGCTTAGTAATATATTTACTAAATGCACTTATTTTCTTATGACAACCGTCCGTTTATGCCTGATTCGCAATAATCCGTTAGTATTTCAGTTGATTTCTGTTAGAATATCAAAACGGATCGTTTCGCTTACTCATATAAAAATCAACTGTCGGTAACATTAAATCCAAGTTGAATTTGAACACAAACGAATGCATGAAGTACACTGATGATTACATGATTGATGTAGTGTCTGTCTGTTCTTGTCATTCTTATATCCATGAATAAATATAGCACATTTTAACGCTACATTTTTTTATATTACTATCTGTATCAGCATCAGTCGTCTGTACAATAATACTAAAATTTCATAATACGAACGATCTTATTCTGTTTACACCAAAGTTTAAATTAAAGATTTCAAATAAGTTAATATTGATATTAGGTTCCATAGATTTTTCTAAGATTTACGGCTGTTTTATTTAACATAGTCGTCTAATATGAGCTACACGTCAATCTGACATCAATCTAGTAAATTTGAGAAGTTTTATTCTAATTTAGACTTTGTTGCTAACGAAATAAGATCTTGTTGAATCAGAGCTATTGTAGACTCTCGAAAGAAGCAACTGCGATGATTTTTAATATTGATTTCTACAGTATCATTTTATTTGACATGTAGTGACATGTAGCATGGCCATTGTACCGATATATAAATATACGTTTTGATCAAACCGGCATTTTTATTTACTTTACATCCTGCTTTGGCTTCGTATATTTATGTATTTGAGCAATGAGCTTTGCCTTCTCACGGAGGTAACGGCAAATATATTTAGATTTTAAATAAATAATATAGCCATGAGGCATCAGAAATTAAATACCGAATAATATACAATTAAAACAGTTGTGCTATCTAAAGACCACGTGTTATTAAGTCGATGGAGGCACCGACACTGTTTCGAATCATCTAGAGAATCTTCATCAGGGTGGGTTTGATCCGCGGGCCGTGAGTAATCACTGGCAAAGGGCAGCGATCTCAAAACACTGGCATTACCACTTTGAATGACAATGCTAATACCGTTTGTTTTCCTAGGCACTACCGCTTGGCACTACTAGTAGAGTGAAACGAAATTTTACTTTCCGTGACACTACTGGTAGTGCTACAGGTAAAAGTACATTTCCAGTGACACTACACTGTTGCCAGTAGTTCCACATTTCCCGTGGCACGAGTGAACCTTTTGTTATAATTATCAATATTAATTTTATGTTTTTTAATTTATATTTCCGCATACAATGTAATTTGTCAATGGAATAAACAACTATGAACTATATGGGTAGTAACACAGTTCTGTATCTATACAGAAGAACTATATTCTTCTGGCGCTTCGGCGGCCGATGCCGCGGCACGCTCACTTTGCTCGCTCGCCTTGCGCGTTGCTTTCTATACTCTAACGTAACCTAACCAACTGGTTTCGATCTGATTCAACTTTTTCTCCTGACTCTACTCTGTCCAGTCGCTAATTTATCCAGCTGGGAATCTGTCGAAATGCTCCTGACAGACCTAAATTAGTATTAGTAGTGCCATTGGTAATGAGGTAATCCACGGGAGATTTTATAATATGCGATTAATTAGCCAATAAGAATAGTAGTGGCATCAGTCTACTAGTAGTGCCAAGCGGTAGTGCCTAAGAAAAGAAGCCGCTAATACGCTGTCGAAATAGAAGCCAGCTCTTGAGTCACAATTAAAACGCTAATTTAGACCGTGATAGGGGTAGGCTTTGTTTCATTTCCTTAAACTTACGAAATTAAGCTATCGCGGTTCCTCTCAATACAGTGTAATAAGAAAAGGACAGCATCAATTTTAATTAGTTGTCGTTTAGAAAAGCAGCAACAGAATCATGCAATCATGTCAATGTTCTAAACTTTAAAAGCATTAATTATTTTCCTTTGCTCTATACCCTGGGAACTGGCTGGAGAAATTCAAGCTTCATATATTTGATTGCTTTGCCAATTGCTTTGTCATATTTTTAACGGGAGTTTTTAAGTAATATGCCTGATGGTATGCATCTTAAATGTTTGCTTTGCTAATAGCATGCAGTTATAATTGTTTTACATATTACTTACGGTTTTACTCACGTATTATTTAGTCGATGGAGGCACCGACACTGATTCGATTCATCTTGAGAATCTTCATCAGGGTGAGATTGATCCGCGGTCCGTGAGTTGCTCGTTGTGGGAACCATGAACTCGAGCGGCAACTCACGGAGACCGCGGATCAAATTCACCCTGATGAAGATTCTCAAGATGAATCGAAACAGTGTCGGTGCCTCCATCGACCAAATAATACTTACGTGTATAAAACCCGTTACTATCAAAATGTAAATTATACATTGTTTATACTTAAACTAGTTCAGCTATGAAGCAGCAGAGCTATAGAGAGAGCTATGCTCGGAGTTTCTCTTAGGGAAAGAATCCGAAACGAAAATATTCGTCAGAGAACTAAGGTCACCGACATAGCTCAGCGAATTAGCAAACTGAAGTGGCAGTGGGCAGGTCACATATGCCGCAGAACCGATTGCCGTTGGGGCAGACTGGTTCTTGAATGGAGGTCGCGTGTCGACAAACGTAGTGTAGGGCGCCTTGTAGCTAGGTGGGGCGATGATATTCGTAAGGCAGTGGGCAAGGATTGGAGGAGGAGAGCTGAAGATCGAGCTAAATGCCGTGCCATGGGAGAGGCCTATGTCCAGCAGTGGACTGACACGGGCTGATGATGGAACTAGTTCACAGGGCAAAGGGAATATATTCAGCAAAAATGTTGCTGCACCTCGGTATAGCGCTGATTTTCAATTTAAGAAGCTTAAAGTAAAGTCGGATAGTTCTTGACCGAGCGTTTAAGTGAAGCAGGTTATAATAACATTACAATCAATTAACCAACGTGATTTTACATTATAGTAATTTTATCTAACTCTGAATTTCTCCTCACCAGAAGATCCGCTAAACCTGATGACAAAATCTCTAACAACATCGCTTCAACACGCCGTTAACACAACCTCGACTCTCATCGACCAAACCGTACCATACATATCCAGCGTCTTGGAACAACCCATATCAATGTTCACCAAAAACGAACTGTTAGAGACAACTGTCTCCGGCGAAGAGTGCTTCGAACTGCCCCCAATAAAGCACCTCCCCACCGACATATCAGGGGATGTTCTCGAATCTATCGTCAACGAGTTCCAAGACTCGAGTGATGTAGAATGGCGCGAGTTTCGGCGCGCGAAATCCGAAGAGTTGCAGAAAAAGTTGAAGTTGTATAACAGTTATATGGAGCGGAGTGATGAGGAGCTGATACATAGCAGCCGGAGAAGCAGGCGGAGAGAGGCGGGGTCGGGGGGAAACACTCCGCGGAAAGCGACGCCTGTTAGGAAAGACGGAATTACAACTGCCCCGTGTGTAATGCAAGTCAGCGTTTATAGGTGAGTTTTAAGTTATGATTAGCTGCTGAACGCGGCTGTGCACGCGTGGTACCTACATAAAAAGTAGCCTATGTCCGACCCCATGATACAATCTGTCTTACTAAATTCCATGAAGATCTGTTCAGCTGTTTAGCCGTGAAAGTTGACCTACTGACAGAGAGGCAGAAAAAATACTACTTCCCTATTTAAATCGGATGTTGTTCACAATTTCATAGGTTTTTTTTGCACGGAATCCTAGTTCTTTTCATAAAATGAAAGTAGGTTAAATTTTCTCTTTCTCCTTTAAACATCAGCTATCTGTCATTAAAATACCGGAGATTAGCCGGAAAAATAACCGACAAAAAAAATTTTTATTTTAGTCGATTTATTTTAGGTTATGGGCCTAGCTTATATTTTTTTTTCAAAATACAGTTAGTCAGAATTATACCTCTGTGGCGCAGTTGACTAAGGTTCGACTGAGGCGCAGAAGATGGCTGGATCGATTCCCGCCGCGGGACAAATGTTTGTATGATCTGCAAGTATTTGTCTCGGGTCTGTGTGTTTCTATGTATAATATGCATGTATTTAAAAAAAAAGTACATAAGTAGTATATCAGTCATGTGGTACCCATAACAATAGCTCTGCTTACTTTGGGGCCAGGAGATGCTGTGTTAAATGTCCGGCATTATTTATTATTATTACATGGTGTGTTTGATGGACAGTATAAGATAGACTCTGTTTCGTTTCAGCGACCCGCAACCAAACGACGAACTACTAGAGCAACAAATCGAAGAAAAGGAGAAGATCTTAGCCAAGATGTTAAACTTAGAGTCTCTCAGCATAACCGCTCTTACACCAGCCCAAAATGACGTCACTGAAACAAGTGACCCCACATACAAACACGTAATCGCCCACACAAACACAAACACAACCCAACAAAACAAAACTACCCCCATTATTAATAATAGTTATGTTAATGATAATAAAGCCGATTTAGTTCCTAAAGTGATGAAGCTTCCCAACAACTGGAATCTCAATTTGGAGCTTAAGTTGGATATGAAGAACGGCTTCAAAGATAGGTTGGCATCGCCGGACGATCACTTGGATAGCGAGTGGGAGATCATCTGATACACGGCTGAGTGATGGCTTTGCTGCGCCTGCGGTTATCGAGCAAGTTATCAAGCAATATGCAATCACCCAGGGTTACATGAACCGTATTATATTAGTGTGTGAACGCCTTTAGCTGTAGTACTAATTGATTGTTATACATTTTGAAAAACACGGGGGTTTCATCACGTATTATTTAGTCGATGGAGGCACCGACACTGTTTCGATTCAGTGCGAACGTGATTCAGTCCGTGTGTTGCTCGCGGCAACACACAGACCGGGATCAAACTCACCCTGATGATTCTCTAAATGAATCGAAGCAGTGTCCGTGCCTCAATCGACAATTTTTTTTATCATTAATAAACCTACGTTTGACCACGATCTCGCCTGATGTTAAGCGATGATGTGGCCGACGATGGGGCTCGCAGATTTAGAAGACACCTCCGCAGATTTACTCAAGACTTGAAGAGACCTAGATTGTAGTTTTCAGGAAAGACAGACGACGGCAAAGCATTCCAATCCTTAGCTGTACGCATTATAAATGTGGAAGCAAAGCGCTTTGTTCTAGAGAATGGTAGACTGACAAGGTATGGATAGTATTGAGCGGTACATCTGCTTGTCCTGTTGTGAAAAGGAGATAGTGGAATGAGATCATGCAATTCCCGGGCACATTCTCCGAAATGTATTCTATAAAAGATCGAAAGGTAAGCAACTTTACGAATACGTGAGTAAACCCCGTGTTTTTTAAAATGTACAACTCAGTAAAGTTTTGAAAGTGAAATAACTTATTGTTGTTGAGATCGTATTTTTATCATAGTAAGGCTAAGGAGTCTTATCGTGTCACTAGTAATTTCTAATCAGTGTGTTAAAAGGATTAAGGTGCACCAAATACTCTTCACGATGTTTGAGAGTACTGGCACATATATTTTTCGATTAGTAAAATCCATTGGTGCACGACTGGATTCGAACCCTCGACTTAAGATCAGAAGGCGAGGCTACTACCATTAGGCCACCAGTACACACACATCGAGGAGTAAACACTTGATTTAAGAATGGGCTTCTATCTGAATTGCCCGCGCTGTGTTGATTTTGCTTTCCGCATACTTCTGCCGGTTCTTTACATTGAGCAAAGGTTACATTTTATGATTAAGAATTTCGAAATTATATTCGGACAGGTGCGCTTTCACCCTTAATGTACACGCTTGCACAGCCATAAGCCACAGGTATATAATTTATAGGCACAAAACAACATCACAATTATTTAAAACTAAGCGATAGTAAAATGATCTTTATTTTTTGCTTTAAATTCTAATTATTCCCTCTCAATTCGGATATTAAAATTTATATAAAATAATTACAAGAATGTACAGAATAATATAAAACACATGTGAAACAGTTGCGCTATCTAAGGACCGTTTAAAACTATCTATAGATAGTTCTACTGATAAAGATCATTGCGTTCCTAAGATACTGGCGGCATTGTCATGTTGTAAGGCAATGCTAATACGCTGAGCCAGATAGGAGCCAGCTCTTGGGTCACGCAATGTTTCTACCAGGTGCCGTAAAATAATATTGAAAACGCGATGGGCTCCTGTTCCTCACGGGCCCAGGGTCTCGACTCCAAAAGTCTCAAATATGTAGGTAGGCCTTATTAAGACCTTCGTATTTGCGCCTTTTGAGGCCCTCAGCACATTTAAATTGTAACATTGATTAAAATAAGTAAATAGGTATTGATAATATTTTTTCTTTCAACTACGTAGTAATGTTTTCATTAATCACTACAAAACCGATCACAAAGGACGTATATTTTGCTTAGAACCAAAACAGTGCGCAGTAATGTTATATGAAATCTCATTATTGCACTGTTTTTTACTTCTTATTTAGATATAAATTTACTACAGAGGTATTAATATTTCCCATTAAGTTTAATATAAAATGTTTGCATTAGATCAAAAAGAGACTGGCTGATAATAAAAATCAGCTGAATACAACCGACTTTGTGAAAAAAATAACAAATAGCGTGCATTTTGTACCATTGTAAAACTTTAATTCTTTATATTTTTAGTTTGAGTAGGTATATTTTATCACAGTGGATAGATTGGTAGTTGAAAGAAAAGCAAATTACGCACCCTGCTAAAGAGAGTAATTAATGCACTCGTGTAATTTCAGTGCCCTCGCTTGCGCTCGGGCACCAACATATCACTCGTGCATTAATAACTCACTTTGCGCTCGGTGCAACAATCTACTATAGGTTCAAGAATGCATTTTATAGAATTTATAAGTAAGTTTAGGCACTAATTATTCTTTTACTATTGCGTGTTTCCAATTTTTGTTGTAAGAGTTATGATTATGAATGAAACGCAGCTTTTTAGAATTGTACAAAAATATATTTGGATCAAATGTTATTTATATTGAAGTAAAAGTATTAATCTAGAATCAGTGATTGAATGCAGCGCTTTAAAATAACCAGATAAAACAAAGTGGAACAAATGAGAAACGCCTTGGCAGTTGATTTGTTTATTTAGTAGAACTACTAGGATTCAGTAGAACTATTTGGCGCTGTTCGTTCCTATATTTATATCATAGGTTAAGTTTTTAAAATGTATTATGTAGGTAATAACTTTAATTTATTCGTTTATAATATTTATAGTTCAAAAAAATACAGTGAACATTCAAAATATTGCGTAAGGTAGTTTTGAAAACAATAAAAAATATATTTAGTCATCATTCATTTATATCTGGTTTAAAAATCTGAATCCTAGTCTGGAAAACACGAATTTTGTGATATATTTTTATTTTTTTATTTTTAGGTTAAGTATGAATTTTTATTTGCCTGCATTAAAATAAAATAGTGTTTACCAATTTGCTGTTTTTTTCTTTAAAAACTTAGTTTTGCAAGTGTTGGCACCAAACTAACTAGTTTTACCTAAAATTAGGTTTTGAACTGTCAAATTAATATTTGGTATTCTGCTGCTACCAACTTATCCTAATTTAATGTTATCTAACTTAATTAAGCGTCCCTAATTTAGTTAGATGGTACCACTCGAATAGGTTTTACAAATGCTAAAAAACTAAAACTAACTAAATCTATTTTAGTCAATTCCTAATTTTAGAAATGAACCAACCAATAACAACTAGTATTCTTTCTTACGATAACGACGACCTCTGTGGCGCAGTGGGCCAAGGTACGGCTGAGACGCAGAAGGTTGAGGGTACGATTCCCGCCGCGAGACAAATGTTTGTATGAACTGCGAGTATTTGTCTCGCGGCTGTTATGTATAATATGTATCTAAGTATTAAATCAATGTATATCAGTAGTGTGGTACCCATGATAGGTAATAAGCTCTGTGGGGCCAGATAATGCTGTTTGAAATATTCGGCACTATTATTATCATAGGTACTCCTGGATGGCGAGCTTTGGTCTGTATAAAACACGGATAAAACGAAGTTTTCTAAAAATAAACCTAGCTAGATCGATATATCACCCCCGAAACCCCCTGCATACTAAATTTCATGAAAATGGTTGAGCCGTTTCCGAGATTCAGAGTATATATATCGAAAAGAAGGTTTATAAGTTAAATAAAAGTTTAGCAACTTTCAATGTATAAACGTAATAAGTAGGTATTGTATGGTAGACCATGCTCGGGAGTTTACCTACTATGAGGCTATGTCAACGTCGCGTAGAGAATTTAAAGCAGCTGTGAAATTTGTGCAAAATAATCAGCAGATATAAGAATGGATATGCTGGCCCGCCAGCATACATCACGAAACTTTGTGCAGTTTTGGAAGGAAACAAAAAGACTTGATAGTAAAATTAGTATGCCAATTAATATTGAAGGAGAAGAACACCAGAAAAATATTGCTAACTTATTTAGAAAACACTAACGTAAATAACAGTTTTAATAAACCCAATAATAAATCGATCGCAAGTAGTTATAATCGTAATGGCCCGGAGACTCATCAAATAACAGTCATACCGAAAGCCTTGAGAAAATACTTAAAAATATGAAACGAGGTAAGTCTCCGGGTCATGACGGCCTTAGTCTCAAGCATTTACTGTGTGCGGGTCAGCATATCTGTTCTGTGCTCGCGTAGAGTTTCAATCTCTGCCTGCGACATTGCTACTTGCCAATGGAGATGATGCGTACAATTGTGGTACCAATACCGAAGAATAAAACAGGGGACGTCTCGAGCATGGCCAACTATATACAATTGTAGTACCAATACCGAAGAATAAAACAGGGGACGTCTCGAGCATGGCCAACTATATGCCTATTTCGCTCGCCACGATAATGGCCAAGATACTTGAACCAGTTATCCAAGATAATATTTTACCTTCATTGTCCATCGATGACGGCCAATTTGGTTTCAGACCGCATGTGTCTACCGACATGGCAATTTTCTCCTTGAAGCAAGTGGTTGATTACTATAAGGATGGTAAGACAAGCGTTTACGCGTGCTTTCTAGATCTAAGCCGAGCATTTGACACCATCAACCACGAGCTATTATGGGAAAAACTATATCGCACAAACGCCCCAGATGATGTTGGTTTGCTTAGATACTGGTATCGCAACCAAACCAATAACATCAGGTGGGGTCAGTAGCAGTCTGACAGCTACAAGCTATCCTGTGGCGTGAGACAAGGAGGGGTCACCTCACCGGATTTATTTAATACCTACATTAATGATTTGATCGTGGACCTAAGCAGCACCCCTGTCGGGCTGGTAGGTATGTTAATAATCTTAGTTACGCCGACGATATGGTGCTGCTTAGCCCATCGATCAAAGGATTAAGAAAATTATGCCAAAGATCACGAGCTTATCTATAATGCTAAGAAGACAGAAATGGTGGTATTTAGATCTGGTAAGGGACCCAACACCATACCCAGTAGGGGAGACCGGGGTTCGAAGTGCCGATTTTCAAATAACACGTAAAAAGAAGTTCAAAAAATGGACTGGAATTCAATATTTAGCTATAAATGGAGAATTTATTCTAGTTTTAAGTTCTGTAGTCGTTTTTATTAAATTATGAATGTCTTTTGAATAAGGATATTTTTTTTGAGAATAGTTGACAAGGAACAACTGACCCCGTCAAGGGGCTGGTTGTTCCGCCAGCAATTTCAATCATTTATGATCCAGTTGTAGTATATGGATCAAACTCAAAAGTACTTGAATCAAATTGTTAATTAAAAATTTATTAAATATAAGTACATATTTAAACTGAATGATATACCTTCCTATCATGAATCAACTTTTAAAAACTTCAAAACATTGTAATAATTATAACATTCTTCTTCTTATCGCGTCCCTAGTTATTTCTAACCAGTGCGGTGAAAGGATTAAAGTGCGCCTCAGAGGCTCCTTTCGTGTACTTAGGTAAGCCTCGACCTTGCCGATAGGACCCGCAGGAAAGACGAATCAGTACAACATTGAGATCAATCAACTAGCATTAGAAATTATGAATTAGAATTAGAAATTATGCCACTATTTTCTTTGGGTTTAATACAGTGGTGACTCCTGTTTCGTCCAAGTACTATATTCTTGATGGTAACAGGCTATGTTTCAGTATAACAGATGTTTTATGAATAATTCTCCAACATTGTGGCAGCTAAAAGAAGACGCGCGGTATGCACTGGTCGGCTCAGAAGTTCTTATGGACAAAGACTGGTTTCTTTTTAGGAACCCCGTGAACCAATCAGCTCCAGCTTCTTCAATGTTATCCCATGAAGCTGGAATGTTAGGCATTTCAAATTTCAAAACTAACTAGTATGCCAACTTCCTCACTCCTTCGGGTAAGAGACCAAAATAAATCGACGAACATATCAATAAATATTCAGCCAATGCCTTCTCATGGTCTGGGTTGAAGACCTATCTTGAATAATAACCCACAGTCGGAGTTATACCAGCCTTTAACTTTTTAACATAACGAAATAACGTCATATAACATATTTCAAGTCCCCGAGCTACGGGTTTGAGTTTCCAACGGTCTTTGATTACAGCATTAGCTGCCCGTCGCAAAAGTTGATCTGAAGTCTTGCCTCGTTTCGTTTTTTTTTGTAGTTTCACATCCTAAAACAATTTTTTGTTTAACATTAATTCGCTACAATATCACGGGGTTCAAAGTTCCGCGGAACAACTAGACCCGATCAGCGGAACTTAGAGCCCCGAATTTTATTTTCAAGTTTATCTAAAATTCTTATAAAATAGGTAACATAACGACAATAATGATATTAAAAAAACAATCTTAATAGTTTTTTCAACAGGTGAATGCAAGTCACACATTAATAGCTATAAAATTGTTCAAAATAGACCAAAACGTATCAACAAAAAAATATTTACCTACTTACGTAACATTTATGAACCTCCAATATACTACCACACTTACTCGCCATCAAAGCGTCACTAAAGTGGCGGGCGCAACAGCGCTATGGTATGACGTTATGCATCGCTCTTCACACATATTGCTAGCTCTTTTCTTTGCAAAGTTATTTGCATCGGAACAACGTGCCCCCGGCACTTCGAACCCCGGTCTCCCCTACATTCCTTAACGGGCAGCCTATCAACATAGCAGATAGTTTTCGGTATCTTGGCCATATCATGACCTCAAACCTGAAAGACGACAACGATATTGAGCGACAAAGACGCGCTCTATGCGTTGTCGGAAATATCATAATAAGAAAATTTTGTAAAGCATCCCGTGCGTGACGTGAAAAGGACTCTTTTTAAGTCATTCTGCCAGACTTTTTACACTTGCCAACTCTGGACGAACAATATCTTTAGGCAACTCATGGGCCTGGACCGATACTGCAGCGCCTCCGGTAATGTACCTGGAGGCGCGAGTCAATTCCTTTAATGCCATCCAAAGTTTAAGAATAGGTAAATTTATGTCTATGGTTGGCAAGTGTAAGAACGCTATTATAGCGGGTCTGTCGGACAGGTTATGCCTGACAGGCACCTATAGACGCTGGGTGCAACTAGCATCCTGAGGTATATAATATACCTAAATTATTGTATTTGACTTGATTCTTATTTTAATTTTATTTTATTTTTATTTAACTGTATTCTATTGCGCTGTACCTATTGATTATTGTTTGTAAAAATGGATCTCGTGTCTGAAACAAAGATATATTATTATTATTATAAATAGTAGGTACTCAAATAATTCGAAATAAATTCCATAAAATGATTCTAAATTATTAAAGAATTAAAGAAGCAATTAAAGCTAAAATCCCTAATAATTATAAATTAACGTCCTTGAATGAACCTGGCGTTAGAATGTATTCTTTGTAAATTAAATATAAATCGATGACGCATTGTTATTAGATATTGTCTAAAAGCAAACCTCTCGAAGAAAAGAATTTGAATGAAAGAGATTGATATTCTCAAACAAACTTTATTTGCATTACACAATACAATGCAGGGATTGCACAACACAAATAAATAAGTAGAAAAATTAACAAAAATTGATCCTCCCAGGAATAGACTTACAAAATAAACACACTGACAAAGCGGTACAAAAATGTCCAAAGTATGTACGGAGCGTTAAAAATACTGTTACAAAAATACTTTATTTACTACATAATTGTGACTTTCTAACTATGTATAGTTTCATATACAATCAATCGTTAGTAGCATTTAACTTATGTAATGAGAAAGGAAACGGACGGTTCGATTATATAGCGGAATAAGATGATTGCCACTAACTAACAAATGATTGTATTATGATATAGGAATCTAGCTTTAATGTAGGTTTTATTATAGAACATTGTGGTTACCTAAGTACTTACTTTAAAAAAATAGTTACCTATTTAATGACATTGGTTATTAGTTTTTGCACATAAAAAAAACGAGGCTTAAAAATGACAATTAGGTATAAGGTGAACTATTGGGACTACTCATATTTTGACGCAGTTTTGAGAGTGAACTAGTGAGAAAAAGAATGTGCCTAAAGCTGCCTATAAATAAAATAGAAAGAAAAAAGTGTCGAAGATTACAACTATAAAGCTCCTACCTACTAGGCCTAGTTAAATAAAGCCAAATAAATATTCACTAAGCAACAATCTACACGAAACATGAAGAGTTATTTTGTCCAGCCAGTCCTAGAATCTAACAAAATTTGAAATAATCGAATTCAACATGTTTAGCAACTTTGCACAACGGTTTGCAGAAACGTTCCAAGAACTTTCCAAATGTGGATCGATGTTGCGTGTCATCGCCATGTTGCACAATAATTGTTGCCCAGCGAATATCTGCAGCTCGATAAATAGCAAAAGTGAATGCGAAAACATTACTTAAACAGGACAAAGCATGATTCGTAGTATCCTAATCATCGTAAATATTCGACTACCCTCTTTAACAATTCAGTCATAGACCACAACGCCAATACTAGCTAATTAAATAACTACGCCTATAATGCAAACATTCGTTAGTAGTTCAGAGAGCAAACGACTTTTTTGTAGTCAAAAGTTTTCATTTAAACGGTTTCTTTCGTATTAAATTTTCTATAAATGACCTAAAACTTATGTCGCAATTGTAACTGTATAATTTGGCTAGTCTAGGGCTATTCTAAAAGCACACCTCATAAAGTTAGAGATAGTCTTTCAGTTCTTCCGATAGCTATAAGTCTGCGCTGCATGAAATAGAATAGTAAAAAGAAATTCAGAGTAGTATAGAACTACCTGTAGATTTCTCCGCTGCGAAAATATAAAATCACACTTTTTATTGAGAAAGAAGTTTCAAAACTTTCGTGAGTTGTACTATACATTTTGAAAAAACGCGGGTTTTACTCAAGTATTATTTTGTCGACTACTATAGTGCGAACCGTGAACGCTCGCGGCAACTCACGGAGGGCGGATCAAACTCACCCTGATGTAGATTCTCTAGATAAATCGAAAAGTGTCGGTGCCTCCATCGACTAAATAATACGTGAGTAAAACCCGTGTTTCTCAAAATGTAGAGAAAGAAGTTGTTTTTTTTATAGCTTGGCGAATGCTACGGGTATTTATACGGGTGCACGATATTTGACATGATTTTAAGAGAGCTATATTGTGTAATGCCGCCATTAGAGTAACATAGAAATTTCTCATTATCTAGAACTCGACTCGAATAATCCAACGCGCTATAAATACATGTCGAGAAAATCAACAGAAGCATCGAAGCTTTAACAATTAGTACTAAATATCACAACACATTAGCAAATTAAGCCGTATACAATACACACTTTATAACTAAGTACTAAGTAACTAAGTATCATTATTTCTATAGAACTAGACAAGAAACACTTTCTTTTGGCGTTCTCGACTTCGGAAACATAAATTATATTAACTTGTGAAAAGTCAGGTGACTGTGTTATTTCCATATAGTTTTCTCTCGAAAATGTCTTGTCTAGATCCCTTCCGTCTATCAGAGAACCGATATCGATATATCAGAACGATATCGTCGAATTTAGTTGAATAGACATGTTGATATGTTTCGTTGTCAAATTTAAATTATCTTATCGTCTGTTGTGATTGCGACATCAATTGTCAAATGTCTGTTCTGTCTGTCTGTTCTAAAATGTTTTGTCGTTTAAAGCGAAACATGTAGCCAGTACATGTAGTAAGTGTTGGGTTTTGCACGATTATTGTTCAGATATATCGTTATCGATTTCAAAAGTAGACGCCCTGGTCTTCTATTTCGAAGACCTCTTATATAAATATTTTATTTAAGAGAGTCAGTTTATGTTTACGATATATATATCTTATGTTCGTGATGTAATAGTTAGATACATGACTGTCATGGCATATTTTGTGGGTAAGTATAATGTCTGTGCACGAATTAAAATATTACTGCAAAGCTTAATTTTGATATGTTTTCTTCTTATGGAAGAAAGAGTGGTTATTATCATCTGTTGCTATCTTTATTCATTCACATTAGAACGACAAGGACAGACAATATTTTAACGCCATTTTAGTAAATGTGATTATGAAATAGACGGTATATATGTATAAACTTTATGCTACAAAGGTTTAGTGAACTCCGTTTGACTCCTATTCCGTTCTTAATCTATATTTTTGGCAGTTACCTATCAGACTATTAAAAAGTTCGTACCTACTAAACCAAATTACAAATACTACTAATTTCCACCATGGTATGTGAGTTTTGCTATTTTTTACAGATACTCGGCACAGTTGCATGCGCCATGACCACGAGGTAACTGATAAATTGGGAAGCAGTAAAACTCACATATCACGGTAAATATCCCGTTATATATCTATATATTATATATATATATATATATATATATATCCCGATAAAGGTGGAAGCACACTAGCGCCCAACGTGTTTCAAACTAGAACTGCTTTCGTATGTGTCAGCCAGACTAGCTAAAATTTCCTTAAATACGAACGACTTTATTTTGCTAGCACCAAAGTCCAAATTAGAGCATTTGATTTAGTAAATTTTCCTTGGAATTTCCGAAGTTTTAATCAACACCTTCTTCGTTAATAGCATGTGTTAATAATGACCATTTTGCGAGTGTCAAGTATTTATATTGCCACAAAGTCGTATCTTGTCGCCCGTCATTTGTGTTTGGTGTCTTTCATATTAAATAATTTTACTGATTATTTTTGTTCGAATCACAAAGAAACACTTTTATTCTAATTATTCACACCCGAGTCAATAATACTAGTTCTCGGAAATAATTCGAGAAAGATGATTAATTATTAAAGTGTAATGTTTGCTTCGCAAGACGACCAAAAGAATCCACAATACCTTTATACATGATGACCAAAATGTGCAACACGTCAATCACATGTCAAATTAGTAAATTAAAGAAGTTACTCTAATGTGAACTTTGGTGTAAGCAAAATAAGGTCGTTGACTTCGCCACCGGAGTAGCAGCTGACACATACGAAAGTAGTACCTACTAGTTTGAAACACGTTGGGCGCCAGTGTGCTTCCACCTTTGCAAATGACAGAAGCCTAGCAATACAATGTTACAATGACCTTAACTGTCGTTTCGTTGGATTACTAAGGTAATTGTTAAATATGAACAGACTTATTTTGTTTGCTATAAAATCAAAATTGGAATAACAGATTTAAAATAAGTAGATATTGACATTTGGTTTCTTTACTGGATTGATTTTTCCAGGATTTTACGCAGTTTTAATCAACACAAAAATACATGGCATCTAAAATGAGAAACATGTAGAATACACGAAATGTAATTTTAAAATGTAACTGGTAGGTACGAAGTCACAAATACATTGGCGCACCCAACTTGTTGGGCATATTCGTAGAGTGCCGCCAGACGAGATATAGTTACGCGAATGAAACACAGGCACTATGAAGGTATATTAGGCACTAAGCACTGCGAACTGAATTGCACCTTATTGTTTCGTAGCAAGAATTGCTATTTCTAAAAATGTTTTCGTGGAGTTCGCTTTATGTAACTCGAAAAAGATCGATCGTATTTTTCGATATTTTAGTTATTCCAGTGAAACAATATCAAGGTCACGTAATCATGATTTCAATAAATAACGATTGAAAAAACAATTCAATTCGTAAATACGAGCTATGTTTTGTAAATTTTAGTTTAGATTAGACCATAATACAAATGGACGGTCTTAACACCATATTCACAAACATATCTACTAGACATTAAATAAACAATTTACATGTTTCTCAATTTTATATACAGTAGCGTTGTATGAATCTAGTGTTTGTGAATACAGTAGTCTTTTGAGCAAAAAATAAATAATCCGACTTCGTTCAACATTAAAACACAAAAGCAATTTATAGCTACCTACTTCATAAGAAATTGAGGCATTACCGTACAGTCTTGTCGAATTTGTAAAAGTCCCTAGTCTAAAAAACATACTCTGTAATCCCACCAAAGATCTCTGGTTACATCTCTAGTTATCTTAAAGGTGTTAGTCAGAGGAACGTCTAATCTAAACATTATTTTAGGTACATGCCAATTCAGTCTTTAATGTACTGAGTAATATAACTATCCATTTCCTTTGTATTTAAGAGATTGCTATTGTTGTCTACGTCCCTCCTATTCAACATATACTAGGAGAGAAAGGAATGGCAATAGTCAAGAGATATCGACGTTTTTCGATAAGCAGCCATATTTAGAACACTCATACAAAAATTAAGCAAATAATTCCAATAAGCACAATGATTCCAATAATACTACATAGTACTATTAAGCTATTTCGTGCCGTCTACCAAAAATTGGTGGTCATAAAATACCCCATAACTAATTGGTATAAAGTATTAACCTTACTAATACAATTTGAATGCCAGTACAATTACAAGGCACTGTATTCACGAGTTATAACACAAAACTTACACCCACACCTCAAGCTATATTCGACCTTGGTGACATCACAATATAATGGTGTTCAATAGCAGCCGGCGTCGGCATTATGGGCGACATTGGCATGTAGTCTCCTTCACCCTCATTAAGATTAATACTCATTTTATCCTGACCGTTCAATATTTTATCATGGTTGTTTAGTATTAGTTGCACGATTTCCTGAGGTAGTGATAAAGCTGTGACGGTATCGTTGAATTCGATGGACAAGTCTGCTTCGAAACCATCTAAGAATTCATCGTTCCCTTCTAAGCACTCAACGGATTTGGAACATCGGTTAGCTGTCACATGTTCGGTGTCATCTAAAAACTCGCAGCTTTTACTCTCGTTGCCGAGGCTACTGGTTATTTTGAGGTTCTTCATCTTGCGACTGACTCGCAAGCTTTTGAAAATGTCACGGGTGGGCGTGAAGTCGAACTTCTTCTTCTTGGTTTCCACGCCTTTGTTCGTTGTTTCTGATTTAGGGGACACAGCGGTGCGCGAGTCGCTTTTTAACCTTTTTCTGGAACAGAAAGAACAATGTGAACAGTCAGCCCCCTGTAGATGGTGTGCAGATCTGTAGCGTTTTTGGAAAAGCTTACGCTAATATTACTAATTAGTGTCTCTGGCTTCGCAAAAGTGCAATTTATTAAGTAAAATATGTATTTAAATTAATTGTATTTAATTTATTAAACAAAAGTAAAGTAAAAAAAGTCAATAAATGAATAGTGGACAATTCATACAACATCATCTAGTCCCAATAATAATAATTCAAGACATTTCACACAGCATCATCTGGCCCCAAAGTAAGTAGAGCTTTTGTTATGGGTACTACATGACTGATATACTACTAATATACATTTTTTTGTAAATACATACATATTATGCATAACACCCAGACTCGATACAAATACTTGCAGATCATACAAATATTTATCCCGCGGCGGGACTCCAACCCGCAACCTTCTAGGTCTCAGCTGGGCCTTGGCCCACTGCGTGTCAGATGTCGTCTTTATTTTATAACACTTATATAAGTACATCGAGTTTTTGCAAGTAACTCGAGATTCAAGAAACTGTGTCTATGGTGTGTTGCAGCTGGTTTGGGAAAAGTTTTTATAGCTACTTAGAATTACTGCTGGTTTGAAAAATAGCGAAAATAGTTTTCAGAGCAGAACTTGCGACATTGTATTAAAAATAATGTTCGCCATATTTAATTTTAAAAACGATGCTATTTTCTTATTTATCTGAATGAAAAACGTTAACAATACTTATGATAATTTCATCAGCGATAGCATCCTGACTATCCAGAATCAGAGACGATAATGACGTGTCAATCGTACTAAACATGAGACTGTTATTGGCTAGTCCAGAGAAGTGGTTATTAATCTATGCTATGGTCTATTAGTCTATGGTCTCGGGGCAGACATTTCTATGGTTAGGGTATTGAACTTTTCGGCTGAACATGAACGGATGAACGGTTCTTGGAGTGTAAATACCAATAAGAATTTTGCATTTGTTGATTTGGTAAACACATAATGTTGTATTGACTGCCATATTTTTTCACGCATAAATTTTTTACGGTGATTTCGAATCATTTTTATGTCCAAAGAGGTTAAAATAGAAAATTTTAGAGATTTTACAGATATTGGAACAGATATAACTACATATAGTACAAATACACATACATACATATAGTAACTTATTACTAAAAAATATTAACGACGAACATTTGTCCGTTAGGTCTCCGTCATGTCAGTGTCAGTAGAACAATACAAGTGTGCCAAGTTTCAACATACTCTCAGTGAATCAAATGAAAACTCAGTGAATACAAATAGAGGGTGAATTTTTAAAAACATAATCTAATACAAAAATATTTATCAAAGTCAGACTACTCTGTAAAAAAAGTTATGTGTAGTAATACATAAAAAATCGAGCGAGCCATACAGCCGCATATGATGTGTAATTCTCTGATCTCAAAATGGGTTGGTCCCGTCTGACGGCCAACTCTACACCGCGTGCGTTAATTGACCAAATCAAATAGCGCGCGTTTCCTCGGCTTCCGATTACACACCCCCGTCCGTTTTCACGACATCACTCTCACAGATTGCAGAAAAGCGAGATGAAAGATGTTATACATAAAAAATCAGGGTTGAGAATTTCTTTTTCATCAGTTAACAATTTTATATTTTGTCAAAAAAGTTATCCGTCATATCCGACGCGCATTCATCAAATAGCTGCTGTTAGGATACATCGAAGGTCCTGGCGGCGGCAAGAAAGGACTGTTGAGTCATCAGATCAATTTCAGTAGTAAGCATACCTGAAGGCACTGAAGGCTTGCCGCGAGCGGTCCCAACGCGGCAGCGTGCGGGCGGCGGGGGCGGGGGCTAGGGGGGCCAGGGGGGCGGCGGGGGGCAGCGCGCCCAGCGAGCCGTGCCGCGTCACGCCCGCGCCGCGCCAACGCGAACCCAACGTGTTGCAGCTGGGAACACAACTAACATTATGATAATGTATATATGTACTGTGTGTAACGTGTGCGTGCAGTAGTATAAGCAGTCGGTCGGTCCCTCACCGGTCGGCAGGTCGCGGCGGCAGCGGCGGCGGCGGGCGGCGACGCGCGGTGCCGTACAGCGAGTCGGCCACGCACTCGTACTGCGGCTCTGTTCCCGTCCCCGACACTCCGAGGGATTCCAACTGCGACCACTGACAACACATCCTATATATTTACACCTCCGGCGATATAAGAACGTTTTAAACGCTCCTATATCGTATGCTGAGCTGAGTGGCGACCGAGTAGAATAGCGTACGACCGTAAATTATGGAAAAATCTGGAGGAGGTCTAAGCTGAAATGCAAAACAATTTAGATACCGATGTCAACACACTTGTCAACTCTAATTATAATGTTATGATGATGATGATGATTCTATGTTATTGTAAGTCTAGTTTTCTATGCAATTTATAATAAATATAATCATTGTAAAATTAGATTAAAATAAAAAATTCAAATAAATAAAATAGCCTTTATTGCTGAACTTATTTTTACAATGATTTTTCTTACAAATATGTTTACTTATAACAGTGTTTTTTTTTACATAAATTAGATATCGGTAAACGGTCGTTTCTACGTTGCAGCTTGTCTTTCGACATAGGCCTCCCCTAAAGATTTCCACTCTATTCTATCTTCCGCTATGCGAGTCCATATTGGACCTGCTATTTTCCTGATGTCGTCTTCCCATCTTCTAGATTGTCTGCCTCTATTTCTTTTGCTATCTCGTGGTTGCCATTCGGTTATTAGTCTCGTCCATTTCTCCCTCTTCTCTCTTATCATATGCCCAGCCCATCTCCACTTTAAGCACCTGTATGTTGTGTATGCATTCTTAAATTTTGTTTTGCTTTTGATACATTTTAGTTTAACTCGGTCTTTTCTTTTAACTCCTATTGTGCTTCTCTCCAATCCATTCTGACAAATTTTTATTTTTCTTGCCAGTTCTTCTGTCAATGCCCAAGTTTGGCACCCATAGAGTAAGCATGGTAGGATACACATATTGTATACTCTCCTCTTGTTCCTCATAGACATATCTTTGTTTTTCATGACTTCGCTGAGTGACCTCAGTAGATATTAATTGTCCCAAATACAAGATGTCTTCCTTCATTATTTCCGGTATATATTCTTCATCGGTTGTTTCGTCGTTTTCTTTTATAGTTTCTTTCTGTTTTTGACTTTGGTATAGGTTTCGGTAGAATTTTGTAGCGATTTTTAATATGTCGAGTCTTTTACTTGTACTCTTATCATCTTTGTATCCAGTCCTTTTTGTAGTTTAATTCCTTCAATGCCTTTATTATTCCTCCTGTTTTTTCTATGTAACTTTTCATTGTATTAGATCTTTTAGTTTTTCTTTCTTTTCTAAGTTGTTCACTGATCTTTTTGTTTACTTCTGTTATTCTTTGACGGTTTCCTTTATTTTTCTTTTGTTGTAGAAGTTCTTTCCTTTCTTGCAATAATTGCTTGATTGTAAGTGAGACTACTTTCTTGATATTTTTGTTTGTTTTTCTGGTTACTGTTTTTAGTTGATTTAGTAATAGGTTGTACTTTTCTTGTATTGATGGATATTCTTTTTTCTCCAATTCCACGGCATCTATAGATGTTTGAAGATTATTAAGTAATTGTTTAGGGTCACCTGTGTATTGTACCGCTATGTGTTTATTTTGGAATCGTCTTGTTTTCTTTAACATTCCTGTCATCGTAGCTCGAACCATCCTATGATCTGTGTAGAAGTTTAAATTGTTTATGATGGATACGTTCTTGAAGGCTTTTCTATTATTGGACATAGTAAAATCGATTTCGTTCTTGTATTTTCCATTGGGTGAGATCCATGTCCATTTTTTTGATGGTTTCTTTTTATAAAAACTGTTTAAAATACTTAATCTGTTTTCCAATGCAAAGTTTACTAGTTTTGTTCCGTTTCTGCTTCTATTTCGATACCCATAATTGCCTATAGTGTTTTCTTCCCCACTATTTTGAATCCCAATTTGTCCATTGAAGTCTCCCATCACGATGACGTTTTTATGTGCGTTATCAATGGCGTTTTGGAGGTCCTCATAGAATTTCTCAATTGTTTTTACGTCTGCTTTTTTATCAGATTCAGTTGGTGAATATGCCTGTATAATAGACCATCTCTCTTCTTTTGCTCCGTTCAAGGCCAGTTTTATATTAAGGATTGCAATACGTTCCGAGACTCCTCTGAGTTATTCTATGTTGTTTACTAGGTTCATTTTTACCATGAATCCAACTCCATACAGTCTCTCCTTTATAATGTAGTACGTATTTACCATGGTTTTCTATACCTTCTCCAAATCTGCGCATTTCGCTGATACCTATAATATCCCACTTTACCTCTTCAATTGCCAGCTCTAGTTCTTGAAGTTTTTCAGGTGTTCTAAGAGATCGACAGTTTATAGTTGCTATGTGGATTTCATTTACTTTGTTTTTCATGTTAGTGTTGTTTTTTCCCTTTAGAGGGTCGTGGTCATTTTTCCCCACGATGACCAGTCGGCTTGGGGAAGTATGTTGTTTTGTTTTTCTATGTTGGTTCATGTTGAGCTGTTTCCGTTTACCGATAGTTAATTGTTATTCTTTGTTACTTGTTGTCTTAGTAGAAAGAGAGGAAAGAGAATTAGATCTAATCCTCATTACGTCGAAAGCATTTGGTCTATTGTTAATCGGCGGCATTAGAGTTTGTTGTTTCCTTGGTTGAGCATTGTTTAGTGGGGATGTTGATATCTCTCTTTTGCGTTTTTCATTATTTGTGTTATTAGTTTTTCCTTTTACTATTAGTTTGTCGAATTTTAAGTATGCGATATTTCCCTTTTCTCTCTCCTCTTTTAGCTGCGCCTGCAATGTTTTCCTTTTCTCTAAAACTTCCTTTGTGTAGTCTTCTGTAACATATATATTTTTGAGGTTTTTCTTCTATCCCATAACTTCATTCTTATTCCATTCACTCACAAAAGAAAACAGTATTGGTCTTGGTTTTCCAGAAGACTTTTCCTTTCCTAGACGATACATTTTGTTTATCTCATGTTCTTGGAATTGTATGTCAAGGTCAGTTTTGAAAATGTTTATTATAATTTGTATTAATTCATGTGTAATTCATTAATTAATTCATTTCGCCTTTATTTACTCCAAACATTATCAAATTGCTTTGCTTCTTTCCTCTTTTTAAAGTTTCTATTTCCTTTTCGAGATTTTCTACTTTTATTTTTAGGTTTTTATTTTCTGTTGTAATAGGTTGCAGTTTTTCATCTAATCTCTCCATTATATTGTTGGTTATTGAGTCGTTCAATTCTATTGTTTGGTTCAGGATTGCATTCTTCATTTTTTCAAATAATAGTTGAACTGGTCCTCCATTTTTTTTTTTTTGCAACTAAATCAGCTTGTTATCGAACGTAATTAGTAGTAGTTTTTGTTTTCTTGCTCTGGCAACACTAGTCTGCTGTTACTGTGACAGGTGTCGATGTCACTGTCACTGTTCTTTTGTCTATGCTCAATATAATTGGCGAATTTCTAACCTCTATTTATCACTTTTTCGGAAATACTTTGTTGCAGTTCAAGAACTTACGCGATTTTGCGTAAAACCGGTAGTTTCACTACACGGACGGCACTTCAGTTTGTGTTTTGTGGGGTCACTGTCTCAAAAATAGTGTACGGAATTATTTTTATCAATCAATAATACGGAGCTACACAACTACGATGCTTACGTTTCGACAACCGGAAACTAGATTATAAGATTGTTAATGAAGGCTATTGAAATTAAGTGACGACCGATTTTGCTGTCGATTTGCGAAATCACGAAATAAATTTTTCGTTCGTTTTCTAACACAAATATACATATATGATGTTAATACCTGCAGCACTCCCCCACGACGGAATGCCGTAAGACATAATGCTATGAAAGTAGCCGAAGTAAACGAGTCTAAAGATATCCGCGTCGGTAAAGGGACGGATCTGTTTGCCTGCGTATGCCGCACAACTCTTGAACAATTTATCTATGTTGGGCCTAAAATACTGTGGTGTCGATGATATATGCTCGTTTTTAGTTTGTACGTTACGTACGGTAACCGGTGATAAGTTAACTGGTATAGAATGTCATTGCTTATGCGGATATAGTGATGAATGACGCGGTGCCGGGTCAGCAGATGCAGAATTGCTGTGCTCAGTTTAAACCCGAACCCTGGCTTCACAACACTTGAAGGTCCAGGGATCAATATTTTGAATATTTATATTTCACTA
The DNA here is from genome assembly GCA_948098915.1 of Lampropteryx suffumata. NCBI lineage: Eukaryota > Metazoa > Arthropoda > Insecta > Lepidoptera > Geometridae > Lampropteryx > Lampropteryx suffumata. The sequence goes on from OX402552.1 coordinate 2,215,447, forward strand.
AAGCTGATCGGATCTTGATGAAATCTATGGTACGGAGATAGGTTGTAAGGTTGTAACTAAGGGACATACTTTTAATGTAGGTACCACGTGTCTGAAGCCGAGGATCGCAGCTAGTAAAGTATGTATTTAAAAGTATATAATTATTCAATTAGTCATCTAGTTTCCATAGTAGTTTTGATTAGTTTGGGGTTAGATGTTGTTGTGTTAAAGTCCACCAATATATAATTTATTTTATGAGCTACGAGGCCAGTTCAATTACTTTACCATGATGGTTCTGAAAAGAAAACGTAACGACTTCAAAATATTACGACTAAATTTCATAAGTTTACCTTCATAAAGCTGGTTTCTCGGCTCATCTTGCAGTAGATGCTGTCATCTGGCGGCGCGGGCGCGGCCACGTCGGGGATCTCTTCGTAAATGCCCGACGCAACGGATACGAGCGAGCGCCGGTCCGACATACTGCACAAAATTCAAGGTAAACTCTTGTTAGTAAACTCACATCACCAAATCTTTTAAACTTGTATATGAAAAGCATTTGGAGTCATGGTAAATAGTGCGTCGAATGTGGATTTAGCCATGACCAAAAGATCTGATGCTAGAATGTGACCAGCATAATTACGTCAATGTCAACTGCCATTAAGCTATCATGTAATTGGTGGTTTGCGCGCTAAAAGAAAAAAATCAGAAGTGGAGAATAAGAATACAAAATGGCGGAAAAAACGGAGAAGTTAGAAGTTATATGTGCATAGAATGTCTCTTTATCATTGTTATGATCATGTTGTCAAATCGTCCAGTAAAGTTGTCATTTAACTCTCTCTGTGTTCATTGGACAAGACCGAATAGAGTCAAACCCAGATGAATAAACGAGTCGATATTTCCGAAAGCTATAAACAATGATTCTGAGTTACTTCTGCCGAAAAATATAAATTATGCTGATGATATGTAGGGTTGCCATCTCTAAAATTTAGCAACCCGGACAAGACGCGTGAACACCCCTGATTTTGGACCCCAAAACCCGGACATGTCAACAGGTTTTTTAAAACTTATTCAGTATAATAACTAGTGGCTCTGTGAGCTGTAGACCTCGGGAACGTTTCGAAATGACTGAAACATAACTTTTTTTACGTTTTCAACCCCATATCCGCCATTTTGAAATATTTCCAAAAACTGAATCGACAAAAAATTTCTATACAATTACTATGAAATTTTGTGAAATTTTGTCCTATAACTATATAGTTATAGAACCTGCTCACAAAATTTCACGAGAATCGGTTGAGAAATGCGACCTGTATAGGAGAAAATCCGGACAGACAGAAAAACGGAAGCATTTTTGGCTAATCTGAAACGGAGATACTCGTTCGCGCTTCGCGGTCGCTTGTAAATATAAACCCACTTTCAACAAACTTAAACTAGTGGCTCTGTGAGCTGTTGACCTCGCAAACATTTTTTGAAATGACTGAAATATAACTTTTTTACTTTTTCAACCTCAATATCTCCGCCATTTTCAAAAATTTCCAAAAACAGAATCGACAAAAAAATCGATTATAATAGAACCTGCTCACAAAATTTCACGAGAATCTGTCGAGAAATGCGACCTGTAGAGGAGAACATCCGGACAGTCATACTAAAGCATTTTTGCCTAAGCTGAAACGGAGACGCACGTTATTCTATTGCAATAGAATAACATTTAATTCGTTTTGATAAAGCTATCGCATGGTGTAATTAAATCTATGAAATTAAGACTTACACTAATAATCTCGCCTTTTACGACATTATGTCAAATAGTGCACAAAAGTTACAACCAAAGTTATAAATCACAGAACGAAACAGGACGTATAATGCCATTTACTCCTAAACTATAACTCTAGGCACAAATTATAATCGAATAACATTTGCTTAGTTTTATTATAGCAATCGAATTGACATACTCAAAATTATCAAATAATGACTTCAAAAATTATAGTGTCCATACCTCTTGTATGAAGTCAAACCACTGCGGCGGCGGCCCAAGGCTTTTTAAACCCGGACTATAAATAAAACCCCGCCCGGACGCTCCCCGGTCGCCCTCTAAACTAGGATAAATCCAGGGAATCCCGGACTGATGGCAACCCTAATGATATGGTGCTGTTGAGTCCATCTATCAATGGCCTGAGAGACCACATGATTTTTTGATACAATGATGTCTATCATTTTCGTTAGCAATAGTTTGATTGTAACTGGAATTAATCTTTACAAGGCGATTGGTATTACGTACGTTCAGTTTCTATTCATATGACAGCATGCGAACGTCGTGATTTCTAATATTATAATTATTTCATGGTTATTTTTACACTGGGTTTATATTATTTCTACTTTTAAACTCGTGTTGTTGTATCAATCGTATCAATTTATAATGACTTCCTTTCCTATTCCATTTTATTGAATGAGTACGTCAATTTACTTTGCCCGGCATTGTCTATGGGCAAAGGAATGTAACAACTGGACACGATGTCGAGCGGTGGCCTGGCCAGTTCTTGAGCCTTCGAGCGCTAAGGTTCTATGAAACAACCTACCGTAATAGGTAAGTACCAATTTATCAATAGTAACTGAAAACTTTTAGTATATTTAGGGTAATGTTTTGATAACATCAAGATTACATCACAGACCTAGGATATATATATATATAATCTTTGTGAGAGCTACAGAGATTTTGCGGAGTAAAGGCCATATATTACAGTACAGAAAAATATATGTAAGAGATTACTCAGTTCTCTACACTTGATTGGTTTGAACACGTGCAGATTGCTTCTGAAAGTGTATAATAAATATAGCGGTACCTGTCGTCGATAGGCCCGAGGTCTCCGGCACCGGCACAGCGAGACAGCTGACCTTGTGGGATGCTCTTACACTCCTGAGGAATTATAATAATTATATTAATGCTGGACATTTCACACAGCATCATCTGGCCCAAAGTAAGCAGAGCTTGTGTTATGGGTACCACATGACTGATGTACTACTTAAATACTTTTTTTTTTGTAAATACAAACATATAAACATAAAAACACCCAGACCTGAGACAAATACTTGCAGATCATACAAACATTTGTCCTAGTAACTACTTAATATTTAACAAAAAATAATTATTCCATCACTCATCTGGTCACCATAATACAAGCAGTTAAGTTTGAGGTTAAATGATGTGCATTGTTCACCAATACCTAATTATAAATTAATGATTACTTATATAGTAACCATCCCAACATTCAACTTACAATACATTTTTGCCATCTTATGATCTGGTGTGGTACCTCTAACGAGACAACAAAATTCTATCGCGGCTGGCATGTTAGTCATGCTGGTGATGTTTTTTTAAAACGGGAAGTACTTAATTTTTGTTTGTAAAAAAAAAATATTGATTTGATTTAAATCTGGCCGGATCAGCTCAGGTAACCTCTGCCTTCTACACTGGAGGTTGTGGGTTCGATCCCCATGCAGGACAAACATTGCAATGAACATAGATGTTTGATCTGGGTCTGGGGTGTTATAATTTATTAAGTATCTAAGGTATGTTTTTTGAAAGTATATAAGTAATCTATCAGTCATTTAGTTCATATCATACAAGCATTGCTTACCCAGATGGAGTAATGTGAACGTCCAACAATATTTTAAATGATTGTATGAGTGATTACCTTGGACATGACTATTTCGAGATCATCCAATGACACTTCAGAGGGACCGCTGTACCAGCTTGTTCTGCGAAAATCACCTACAAACAAAATTATATTATAACATCTTCAGGGACTACAGACTCACTTTTTTATACCACTACATGGACATGCATACGGCCCACTTAGTAAAGTTACCACAGTCCATTTAAAATTCATATGTTTTAGTAGTTATAATCTAGCTAGTAATACCGGTAATGCAGTATTTATTTTCTCAAAAAAGAATTTAAGAAACTTCACTTAAGGCGCCTCCCTGATCAAATTATCTTGACGCATAATCATGACGCTCAAACCGCGATTTTATTATCAGAAAACATTAAAAAAGGAATTCAGAAAACAGTTTAACAGGTAATGTTCGAAAAGTAAGGTAATTAAAGCTTACTTTTCGACTATTAGTGTAAGCTGCAAGTTAAAATGACGTCAACTTTAGGAGAAGATGATGATTAGTTAATACTTTAGAGATTTAAATACACTTATATACAATGTAGAATTGCTACAACTGTTCTACTTACCTAAATCAATATCACTACATTTGGCGGTGCGTAGATCACCCTCACTCTTGCTAAGTTTCTTGGTCGCAACAGTCCCTGAACGGCAGGTGAAAATCCCTTGCTTCAGGGTAGTCGTGAGCTCAGCCGCGAGCGGGGAACAGAAGCGAAAATCACCCGCACCCTTGTCAAACTCGCTAGAAAAATAAAAATATAATATTACTCGTAAGCTTATCCAACAGATGTACATATCTTTGAAATCGCCCATGGCATAGTTAACTTTAATCGTCACTAACAGATCGTCGAAGTGGGCAGTACCAGTGGCAGAAGTGGGATTTTCATCTGAGCACTTCAGTGCGGAATGATGACGGATTCATGTAAACCATCATTATATTAAACACGGGATCTTGACCATTTCCTTGCTGTGAATTTTTGAGGCAGCTATGTTTGTTAGAAATAACCCAGACTTATTTTTACGGCTTTCTGATGTTGTGGTTCGTACTAGGCGAGATGACTATAAAGTCCGTGTTCGAAAGACTACAATGATGCGCAATAGAATATTTTTTACGGCTCTCTTCATTTATAATAAGATCCGTCTGTAAGAGAATTACCGTACCTATATAATGTTTTAGGGAAAGTTCAAAACCATACTCGCAAACAAATTTATTATTCAAAGTGAATTTATGACTGAGATAATATATAAAAATGAATCCCTACTTCCTTTGGTCACGGCATCACGCATGAACGGGTGGACAGACTTCACTAATTCGTTTTTTGATGTGTTTGTTATTGTCAGGAGAAGGTTTTTATGAAAGTTCTTAAGAAAGTTGCGTGAAAAATTTTTAAATTTCAGAAAACTTAACGACGATATTACCTATTCTAATAAAGGTTACATTAGAATAGTTAGGTAATAGCGCTCTTGACAATATAAACAATACGGCGTTTGACATAACTGTCAGTCGTTTGACAGTTCGCGCGATCGCTTATTCATAGTTAAGAGAAGACAGGACAACGTCTGTCGGGTCAGCTAGTGACTGATAAAAATTTAATAATTTAGTTATAGTTTATAATTTGGTATGCATGACTATTACACTATTTAATTTAATTATCTATTAATTATTGTTGTTACTAAAGAAATTGCATGCCTCAATAGGTTAGAATACATTGATCATATTTAATAATTACACAAAATTTAATAACTTCAAGCAATAAATGAACTTTGAACTTTTGAACTCTGAACTTTAAAGTGCCCTGGAGGGAATGTTAAGCTGTTCAGTCCTGGCTTGTCAAAAGATGTTAGAACACAACGGAGACCTTTAGGCAGTCGATAACTCCAGCACCACTGTCTTTTACAAAAGTAGTAGTAGTCCTGTCCTATATTTGAATGCAAAGTTTTTTGTGACTATAATTTGAATATCTATGACAATATCAATGTACAAATTTATGGAAATCTAAGCACCCAGCACCTTTAAATTTAAATGATAAAGAACAGCATCATACCCATGAATTTCTAAGGACAGAGCTATGATAGCCAATCTAGATGAGCTGGTGAACTTTGTACCAACTAAAATTGATTTTATTGTAAACCAACATACTGGGTTGGTTTACAATCAAATCAATTTTAGTTGGTACAAAGTACACCAGCTCATCTAGATTGGCTATCAGGCAAACAAAACAAAAAAAAAATTATTGAAATAGTTATTTTAGAGATTTTTCGAGACTAACAAAGTAACAAATTAGTTTTATATATAATTCTAATAAGTGGGCAAAATGGTAAAACAATAGATGGTGTAGAATCATAATATCTGCCATCATGATTAGTGTATTAGTATATATAATAAGCCTCTGTTTTACCCATTACCAGGACATAAACTCTCACCTGCAAAGTATCCACAGCCCTCTGTGTACGGAGCTGATGCTCATGTGAGATGAACATATCACGCAAAAGTTAAATTGTCAATCTCACATTTGCATGAGATATTCACGTCTCTTTTAGATCATAAACTCACAGGCCTTGTAAATCAGTGCAATAGAAGAATGTCAACGAACCTATTTATGGATAGAATGCAAGTGCCATTCCTGTCATTCCCCACGCTCAGTACAACACTGGCCACATGTTTCCACTCCACAAAGACCCCCAGCTTCCTACTGCGGGATACTAGGACTCCAGATGATGATACTGTGACAGAACTATCAGCATCGCTCAGGCCGCACTTACGGGATAACTCTGTGATTTCAATGGTCACTGAGTAGGAATCTTTAAGCAAACCATCCATGTCTGAAAATGATGCATGAGTTACTTTAACAGGGTAATTTTGTATTGATACAAGTTGTGAAGCTGTTATATTGATTATATAAGATTCATGTAGCACAGTGCAAAAAATCTTAATAATTGTTTCAATCAGAATAATTCAGGTATGGCTGCAGTGATACTATGTAGCCACAAATATATTTAAATTGCATAAAATAAATTATGACATTAATACATAATGTGTAGCTTGTTTAAGTAATATTTTCATGGAAAAGCAACATTTGTAAGAAATACAATATTACCCCAAATGAGTAATCAAAGATGTAAGATGTAGGTACATCATGATATGGCCTGGCATGTTCCCATGTCCCTTACACACAATAGAACATTATACCTACACAACACTATAATGTACATTTACATTCAATGTAATGATGTCAATGGTCTCTAACAGGACACAATAAGGTAGCTATGTTATTGCATGTTTAATGCATAAAAGTTTATGTTTCTGACCTTATAAAATAAAACTAGCTGTTACAAAAACCACTATTACAATAACAAGTCCAAACACCAAACAGACCATGAGTCATGAAAAAAAAGATGTTTACAAAACAGTAAGAAGAAAATATGATTTCTTACAATGAAACATTGACCTTTCAAAAGGAACATTTTATAAAAATATTTAAGGTAGTTAGTTACTTACCCATCTGCTTGTTCCCACATAGTAGTGATCTGATTTTCTCCATCCAGATATGGGCATCTTGGAGGGTGGTAGCCGCGAGAAGCACTCGTGGCTTGCGAGGCTCGTCCGCGGGAAACAACGCGAAGGCATGAGGCCGCGTGCGCGACTTCGCCCTTCGCACTACGAAACCCGAAGGCAGATCTATCGTACCAGCTACTGTTCCCGCTTCGCTGCAGTATACTGCCAAAATTCCGCCCGAGAAAGTCGCACTCGGCCGCAATATGCACCACTGTCGTTTCCACGACTACAGACAAATAGATTATTACGAAACGAAAATTCACAACACGGTAGTTACAAATAAACAATTAAGAAATTACCTTAAATGGATTGAGACCGAGATTTGACTTAAACGGATACTTCACCTCCAAGTATCCGGACATTGCAATTGGTTTTCCTGTTTTCACAACACAAATATCATGACTTTTTTAGTATTCAATGCACATTGCACACCATGTGACCCGACGACCAAACTCAACAATTGAATTGATTGTATTTGTTTATTTACAAAAAATCCATAGTAGTGTTGCAGGCTTACCACGACCAAAAGTCGCTACTGACTGACTGTTTGACTGATGGCATACTATACTACGGCTACAGTACATATACAATGATGTCTGACGTCGTTATTTACTAAGTGTACCTGGAAATCTGATATTTTGAAAACTGCAAATACTCTTAATTTAATATAATCAAAAGGTTAATACCTAGTGCTGAAATCTTAATAAAAGATTACAAAAGCTTCCAATGTAGAGCAAATATTTTAGTGTAGTATCCGTTTGTGTGTAACCAAAAGTTTACACACAAACGGATAACTGGGTTCTTTAGTGTTGTATACTTACTAGTGTATACTAGTGTTATAATACTATGAATTATTGCTATAATTCAAACCTGATATAGCTGTCCTTATATGGACAGCTATATCAGGTTTTTGAAGTGAAACTTCTTATGCGACTTCCAACAAGGTTGCGTTAAACGTTAAACGTTCCTATTTGCATTTCCATATTACGAAGTTTCACTTCTACTATTTACCCCTAGTGATAAAAATATGCTAGATCCATCAACAAATTTATTTTAGTTGGTAACAGAAACCCATAGTGTAGTATGACCGTTGAAGTTTAAAAATCGATGAGAATAACCGGTTTTTCTCGATTCACATATTGTCTATGGTTTGTAATTCTTTGTAGCCATGCTTTCGATTCGATTCGATCAACTCGATCCATGAAAGGACCCGCCCTACGAGCGGTATAGTCAGCATCGTAATTATGGTACTTAATACCTTATAGTGAAAGCACAGACTTAGGTATATATCTTAGGTCTGTAAGTGAAAGTTAAAAAGTGAGTTTCAGTTACTGAATACTAATGCTTTTTTAGTACATTTTACAAGCCCTTGTTTCTATCATACAATGACACACTAGGTAATGGGTTGTATAAATCTGTTACCATATTTAACGTTACGTTAGCTAATTAAGTAATTACCTATATGGTAGAGGGTTAGGTTCTCACTAATCATTTGCATCGTCTCTTAACGCTTTGTATTATCTAATAAATCTGCAGAACACAATCAAGCTATCAAGTGATTCGTTTATTAGTTTTTATTTATACAAAATTAAATTAACATAATACAAATTAAAGTAACATGCGAATAAGGAATTAATTTATTACAAACCTAATATTTATATTAGCGTTATCTATCATACGTATCGTACTAAACATTATGGACTTCGTAGGTCTTTTGCAGCGGCGGAGGAGCTCCTACGCAGAAGCCGGGTCCATTTGGAGGCTGTGCTGGAATGCCTCGTCGATTCATTCGACAGGCATGCTCCTCTATACGGCTACGAACCGTGTCCGTCACGGGGTCAGATTTGCCTTTTTCAAAGTCCAGCCCAGTCCAGAGCCGTTCGGCGATCGCGCTAGTACGTGGCCAGGTTCTGTAATACAAGGATGTAGATTGTAGATCAACCGTAATTATAAGGAAATTATTTATGTGGGTTGTCCAACTGTGAACCAACCAGATGCAATGAGCCGCCGTTATATTTCAAAAATGCGACGTTGGCATTCTGAACTAATACTGCCAACAGAAACGTATAGGTATGCACCCCTCTATCTCTCCCCAGTTTGCAAGCAGCGCTGGCGAAAGACACGCACGGTGATCAAGTTTATAAAAATATACCTCAAAAGTATGTTTTTTGTCTTGATTTCGTTCTTTTTCTACATTTTTTGGGTGTTAACTACAGTGGTTTTGCCTGTTACGTATGTTTACAGATACATAACGTTGTAAATTACACTATAGTTCAGTTTTCTGTATCATCATTTACCGGGTGAAATTTTGGGGTTAGTTTTGTCAGTGTGGTGTGTCCAGCAATGAGCCAAACCGCAGTGTCCTGCATTGAATCATGGTTCATTCATTGCGTACCATGATCGGTTCATAGTGTAATTACCGTGTAATTATTTTGTGTTTGAGAAAATTTAGGGATTTTAATGAAAGATACCCAACACTACCATTCGACCAGATACCACTGTACCTACAAGGCAGACGCTTGTCGCTCGCGGTCCCAATTTTTTAAGTTTTTATTTATTTATTTATTTAACACACAAAACACATTACATAGGCTTATCAGACACTCCAAACGCGATGAAGAAGCTGAATAAAGAGCGTAAAAACCCGCAAGCCTATTACGACGAAGGATCTCGGATTGGATGATACTTCAAAGAGAGTATTTTTCAATGAAAGCCTGATGCGTGAAAATCGTCTGTTATTTCGAGAGAGTAGAAACCGTGCAGTTGGCGCAGGTTACAAGTTCTGGTGGACCAAAAACGGCAGCATCTACCTGCGTAGGCGTGAAGGTAGTCCAGCAATTCGTATCCGCAACGTGCTGGACCTGGAACAACGACTATCCTCTAGTACCGACACTAATCAGTCTCATGTTTAGCGATACTATAGATTTCTTCTTAAATTATTTAACATTAGTTACTTTATTATATTATTCACACAGAACACAACTTATAAATATTTTGTTATTAACTAAAGAAAACGACACCTACATTAACTTACGTACATTAGTCACATTCATCTTACACACCACAATTACCCACCTTTCTTCCCAATTAAATTTAAAATTGTATTTGTATATTCTAGACTTTTACTTATATTGTGATGAATTAACTCATGCGACAACTAAAAACAATTCTGCACATATTATAGCCATGACAAACCATCAACTATGGCCTCCATAGAGCTAATTAATGATTTGGATGAAACTCTTAATGTTGATTGTCGCGTCTGTTATTCCCCGGAGTCATGTAAATACATCCTTAGTACATCCTTTAAAACTGAACTGACTGTACTGAACTTTAAAAATGATTAAAATTAACATTAGAAACCTACAAAAAAACTTCGAAGAATTTCTTATAGGTACTACTGAAAAGACTTGCCATAAAACTTGATATCATTCTAACGGTATTCTAACGGAACGTCACCTTGGGAGCTGTCCTCTAGTCAGGTCTCTGGACGGCTTTTCGCATTACAGTACCTCTAAAATACCACTACAGTACCTAAAATAACCAAGCCGGAGGTGTAGTCATATACGTGCGCTCTGTCTGGTCGGTGAAGATTAGTGAGCCGACGATATCTGAGTCTGACTCGCTATTAATTGAATTGCCTAACTCTCTTTACATACTCGGCCTCTATAGATCGCCTTCCTTTAATTGTATTACTAGATTTCTGAACTCTCTTGATTGTTTTCTTAAAGAAAATCATTCTATTTTAAAAAATTGTGTTATAGCGGGTGATATTAACATAAATAGTATGTTTGATTCTCCCTCGCCCCACCCAAAACTTGCCGAATATTTATGTTTTGCTGCCGAACTGGGTCTCATGAATATCATTAGTTTACCTACTAGAGGTGCATCCTGTTTAGACCACGTTTTAGTAAATATTAAGTCACAGGCATTGGGTATAGTGTGCAAGACTAGTATCACTGACCAAGATCTGGTTCTGGCAGGTTTCAGTACAATTGCGAGCTCTACTCGTCAGTAATTTAAGATACTACTTGACCATGAAACTATTTTTATTGAATTAGCTGCTCTCAATTGGTCAGAAGTGATATCATCTACACATGCCTCCTGGGCCGCAAACAGACTGTCTTTTATGTTGGAATCAATTGTTAAGCAACATTCTAGAAAGAGAAACATAAGTCGTAGTAAATCAATTAATAAAAACTGGATTACCCCCGGGCTTATTAGGTCAATGAGAGATCGAGATGCTTTCCATCTAGAGGCAAGAAGACATCCTGACAATAAAGAGCTTCAACTGAAATATAGTAAATACCGCAACTCTTTTAAATTATTAACGAGGAACTTGAGAAAAGAGTATAACAAGGAACAATTTGCTATAAATATGGATAAGCCATCTAAACTATGGAAAAGAATTTAGAATGTGTGCGAGTTAAATGTTAAGGAAGATTGTACTTCTGACTTGCTTCGCATTAAAGAAACTCCCACTGACTCTTTGAACTCTTTTAACGAGTACTTTGTAAGTGTGGGCAAAAAGTTATCTGATGACATTTAATAAGTCTTGGCAAGAACCAGGAAGATCTAGCAGCAGATATCAACTTAACCTTTAGCTCTCCACATTCATTTTTTATGTCTCCTACTGACTGCCTTAAAATTATGAGCATGAGGCTCATGTCCCTCAAAAGTAATAGCGCCCCTGGTAAAGATGGTTTAACCAACACATTACTGAAACAATACTGTCACCTATTCCTAGAACCTCTGACACATGTGATGAATCTGAGTTTATCCTCTGGTGTTTTTCTGGACTGCTGGAAGATAGCGTCAGTTACCCCAGTACACAAGGACGGCAGTAGCTCTATTATATCCAATTACCGACCAATTTCTTTACTCCCAGCATTCTCCAAAATTCTTGAAAAGCTAGTAAATAAAAGAATTCAAAGACTTCATGATGACGGGTGCCCCTCCTGGATAACTTGGCTTAGCTCACAAATCTGGATGGATGACCGCCGAACTGTTCGTGGAAGTGGTGAAGCACTTTATACTATAAGATTAAGAGCCTAATGCCATCATTTAATGATTATTAATATATATGATTAACATTACCTAACGACTTTTATTTCAAACTCAGTAATAATTTTGCTTAAACTAGGTAAGGTATATTAAATAAGGTAAAAATATTATACATGGTAAAATAGGTGGTTCATTACAGAATTCGGTCTGGTTCAATGCGTCACACGGGTGGTACGCATTGAACAAATTCTAACTTTTTGCTCAACCTGTATTTCTATGAAATCTAAAGATTATATGAACAAACTAACAATGCAAAATCTTAGCCAGATAAATTACCTTACTTCACGTCAAATCTTAGGTCCCTAAGTCAAAAAATGTAAAAGATAAGGACGTTTGTATTTTACCTGGTTCATTGTTGGACAACCCACCCTAGTACTTACCTAAATTTATCACAAATAACAACATGAATAATTCTACGGTACCTTATGTTTTTAATGACTTTCCGATAATATTAATTGTACCTACGTAGGTGTTTCCTACAAAGATAACAATAATAATATAATAAATATGCAGTAATTAATATAGTTATTTAGTAGGTAAACTATAATTCTTATTAATTACTTTTTAAAACCTACCTAGTTGTTAATAAGTAATAAACAATTACTTAGGTATGTAATTATGTAGGTATAGGTAATTTACTTACCGACTTACTTAATTATAAAATATTAATGCTAACTACATTAGTCTGTAAAATGTTGTCCTATTTCCTTCCTGCTAATAGATATTATAAATACGAGAATTTGTCTATTTTGTTGTTTGGGGTACTGCACGTGCAAAGCCCAGAAGCTAGTTGTCTATAAAATGAGTTAAGTAAATAGGTAGGTAGCTAAGGTATCTATGCACGTACTTGCTTAGTATGTTGGTGTCATCTGACATCTCCCCCCACATGCAAGCTTCTCCCCCTACTATGTCCTCCAAGCCTTCGGAGTTTTTTCGTATACTATAGACCATCTCCCGTGGGTCTGCTCGGTAGAACATCTCCCAGGGCTGGTTCTGGTAGTCCAGGTACCAGGACGAGGAGAAGATGACATAGTGGCCGGCTTTTAGGACCTGAAAAATATATCCTATAATATATATATGTATGTAAATGTAAGTACCTACTTACACATATTTGATATACATATTTAACACTGTTAGAATATTATCTACTAAATTATGTGTAACATCCTAATTTACCTACAAATGCTACGTACTAAATTATTTTGGGTGTTTCTATGTATAATATTTAAAAATAGTATTTATGTAAGTACTTAGTAGGTATAATATCAGTCATGCATGTGGTACCCATAACACAAGTTCTGCTTAGTTTGGGGTCAGATGATGCTGTGTGAAATATCTGGTATTATTATTATTACTGTTATCTAGAGCTAGACATACATGTGATGATGATCATATTATGCAACAGCAAATTAAATTCGAAATATAAATTCTATAAGTAAGAAGCGATTGGCTATGTTTAAGTAAATATCTGAAGGACGTTTAGAGACGTTTAGAATTGAACTTGCGTCGCTCAAAAGTCGCTATTTATTTATTTTTGTTCTCGAAGTGTGCCTGCTGTATGGCGAATATGGAACTCTTGATACAATCAATGTCTATCAGTTTCGATTATCAATAAGCATTATTTCATGAATTGGTATTACGTACGTATTTCTATGTCAGTTTCTATTCATATGACAGCAAGTCTTACAATTAACATCAAATTTCCGTAATACCCAATTTACCTATAGTAAATGCAAGCTGTTAGTATCAATGTTATGATAGTATCAGAGTTCCATAATCGCCCGGCTGTTCCTTTCTGTATTGTGTGCCACAATTTAGAACAAAAGCGACGAATTACCACTAACTGAGGCTTACCTTATCCATCTCTGTGATCCACTCATAGTTCCAAACTTGCACGTGAGTTTTCTGATTAGGGAGTGCTTTCATGTCAAAGACTTCCTGCAAGAAGTAGATAAGGTTGTAATGTTTTACTCTAAAAACCTTCAAAAGAAAAATAGATTACGATTAGATTAGAGAGAGAACATTTAAGTCAGTGGCCTTAGCAAATGATCTTTTGTGTGGAAAACGTGTGTATTATTGACACTAATTTGTATTGTTTAGTGTCAATCTACTCGTTATCGAAAGAAATAATAAATAAATAATCCCGGACATTTCACACAGCGTCATCTGGTCCCAAAGTAAGAGCTTGTGTTATGGGAACCACATGACTGATATACTACTTATATACTTTTTTTTTGTAAATACATACATATTATACATAGAAACACCCAGACCCGAGACAAATACTTGCAGATCATACAAACATTTGTCCCGCGGCGGGAATCGAACCCGCAACCTTCTGCCTTCTCAGCCGGACCTAAGCCCACTGCGCTACAGAGGTCGTCAAATAATAAATAATATTTAAATAATATTTTGTTAATACATTTTTCCTTTTTCCTCGTTATCAAATGGCTTTGAGTGTTATTGTTAATTCGGTAATTTAATACTAAAATAAAACAAGTTCCCGACCCGTGGTACAACTGTGATGTCCAACTGGTTGTACTACGGAGAAGTAAAGTTACCCATAGTTTAACTCTTTTTTTTGACATTTATGATTATGACCCGTGGTACAACGGTGGAATTATGTCCAACTGGTTGGACTACGGGGATAAGATGATCGTGTAAAACAAATGAACGTCTACAAAACAAATGACTATCGTTAAGTGATCTGACAACGATTGTGATTGTAAAAAATGGTGCGTCAGAAGAATATTTCAGATCGAAACCAGTTAGTTAGGTTATGTTAGAGTATAGAAAACAACGCGCAAGGCGAGCGAGCGAAGCGAGCGTGCCACGGGAGCGGCCGCCGAAGCGCCAGAAAAATATAGTTCGTCTGTCGATGAGATTGAAGCCAGATGTAAAACAATTAATCAAAAGAGGTAGTAATTGCATTGCACTTCTGCATTGATAGATAACCTTTTCCTGTTTATTACCAGTAGTTGTTCCATAGATACATTCAATTCCCAGTAGTACAACTAGTTGGACCAAGGAAAGAACAACTCACTCGAGTTGAACCATTGGTAAAGATATTTCCCCATAGAACAACCAGTTGGACATCACAGTTGTACCACGGGTCAGGAGCGAATAAAAATATACCTACCCAAACCACAAATCACATAATACTATATACCCCAAACAATACCTTCTCTTAATGTTGACGTTATTTTTACTTACAGCTTACACTTAAAGATAATATTTGTCGCGGGTCTGGGTGTTTCTATGTATAATATGTAATGTATTGACAAAAAAAGTACATAAGTAGTATATCAGTCATGTGGTACCCATGACACAAGCTCTTACTTTGAGACCAGATGATGCTGTGTGAAATATCCCGTTTTATTATTTATATTATTAATAAATACAATCCGCAAATTTTTGAAGTGAAAACTTCTTATGGGGAGGTAAACCGCTTCGTAACGTAACTCGTTTCGGCGCCAGTCTGTCTGGCTTCCCTTTCTCTCACGCATACGGCAGCGGTAGGCAGGCTCCTCCTCTCTCACTCTAACCCACAGCGCTAGTTAGATTAGTTTAAGTTATCACTTTTGTCGGGCGTGCCGAGACGCACGCACACGTTCGTTTTTAATCTATTGTATTGTATTATTTTTTAGATAAAATATTGCGATTTGACCGCTGTCAAAAGAAAATGGTCAGTGGAGAGATCAAGAGGAGGGGCCTTTTTCTCACACAACACAACAAGTTAATCGTTATCGTAATTATTATTAATAAAAAATATAAAATACCCACGATTACGATTAACTTGTACAACAGAGATTTTAAAGTTTTGTATGTAGGTACATAATTACCTACATACATACCTACAACACTTTAGAAGCTTTATCTTTAGCTAATAGGTATCTTTAGCAT
Organism: Lampropteryx suffumata; assembly: GCA_948098915.1. Lineage (NCBI taxonomy): Eukaryota > Metazoa > Arthropoda > Insecta > Lepidoptera > Geometridae > Lampropteryx > Lampropteryx suffumata. The sequence goes on from OX402552.1 coordinate 2,231,617, forward strand.
CAACACGAAAATAAAGTCGGTGTAAGAACTGCAAATAACACTATGAATACCAATTCTATTTATATTAGTATAACCGATCTCAATGCGACGGTCTATTATTAAACTAGTAACGTACCTAGGTATGTAAGGAGCGTTGGGGTAATACCGGATAGATTTACGACCAGTTGAAAGCATTCGGCAAAAAAAGATTTTCTTGAGTCGATCGAGTCGAAAGTCGAGTTGATCTGAATGCGTCAGATTACTGGAATATGGCGCAAAATACTAATGTAGCTTAGCTCTGAATTTAGTTTTTTTTTGTAAACTCAACTGTTTTTTCTTTTTACGTGTGCAAAGACAAAACATACTTTTTTATGAGCATGATGAAAAATTTGCCATCAAGGGGTAAGTCCGGACTTCAATTAAAAGTAGCTTTTAGTGCTTGGAGAACAAGGTCCATAAAAGGAATTTTCCATTCTATACATAATATAAAAATGATTTTAAAATTCTTAGAAACAAAATTATTCCAATCGATTAAATTTTTTTTGTGTACAAGGCATCCGATCTTACCCCTGATGCAAAAAATTGGTGATTTTGTGTATCTCAAACTTTGTCATGTCACAAGAAGGAATAACCTAACATCGGATGGATTTGCTTTTCACTATGCAAGTTAAAAAGGATTTAGGAACAGACAGACAACTGTCAAATTCAAGAAATAATAAGTCTTTGAAAATGTAAAAAAAATTACGTTTATTAAATTTTTAATACCTTTTTAACCTAGTTCACTAAAATAATAAGTACTTTACTTACTTCTAATAGTAATCAATGTACAATAAACCTTTAGGTTTTCAAATGAATACCTTATGAATCTTCTTACTAAAAGATCTATAAAAAATATTAAAAAAAAACTAATAATAAAATTCTAAATCCAAAGAACATTCATGACTAAAATAAATTAAAGTTTGACAACCACTTCTTTTTTTTTAAACGGTTAAGTTCGAATAAATCTATCCGATCTTCACCTTCACACCGGATCTGGGCCTAAAGCGACCCTAGGCCTGTTTGGATCAGTTCCATCCAACTATCACACCATAAAACTTTGTATTCAGACAAAATAGTAATTAAAGAAGTTTAACGGTAGGTGAGGGACTTCAGTCAGGTACCTACGGCAAATACACAACCACCTTGTTAAAAGTTTAATATGTATATGGAAAAGTAGGTACATAAACAATAAACAAAGAAACTTAGGTAGGTAGAACGGCACAATTATTTATGAAAGTGGTAGGACTAACTATCTGCTGTATTCGGTATGGGCCGTCGCGGCGCGGAATAAATTTCGCTGATTGGCCGCGCCCTACATCGTTTTGCCCTTGAGTCTTTAGAAGGACGAGGTCGCCTACCTGATAATCTGGTGGAGTTCGTCTTCCTTTGTCCGCGTTACGTTTCTGGACTTCCATATGTATATTCTCGCCAAAAAACACTATTAAAAGTAAAAATTTCCTTTTTCTAATGGCGCGTAGCACATGTCCGCCTTCCCGGAGCCATTGAAGGAAACCAGAGATTGGGGTAGACAAAATGGCGTCATGGGCAATGTTGGCAGCATACAATAATATGGCCTAATTTGACTGCAATTTTATTCATACGATCTTAACCCAGCGCCGATCTTACCCCAACGCACCTTACCTGCTACCTACTCGTACCTGCCACACTATAGCTCTCGTTTGTTTCGGCAGCAAATGCAAAGTTTTGTTCATGAAGTAGCCCTGAAGTTGGTTGACAGTCAGATTATGTTTCTTCATAAATTGTGCAATGTTGGGGTTGGATTTCCTAAAAATAGCAATTGCAAATTAAGTAGGTATTATGTAGTAGAAATAAAGGCTTTTTTATTTAATGAAACTAATAGGTACCTACTTTTAGAACTATCATGGTTTTTAACATAATTTTCACTTAAAACGGGATATTTACCATTATGTGACTTTTTCTGCTTCCAGATATTTCGGAGCAGTTGCATCATGCGCCATAATCAGGAGGTAAACTCCAGTTTGTGGCAGGTAGGTAGTAGGTAAACTCCAGTTTGTGGCAGGTAGGTAGTGGGTAAACTCCAATTTATGGCAGGTAGGCAGTAGGTAAACTCCAGTTTGTGGCAGGTAGGTAGTAGGTAAACTCCAGTTTATGGCAGGTAGGCAGTAGGTAAACTCCAGTTTATGGTAGGTAGGTAGTAGGTAATCTCCAGTTTATGGCAGGTAGGCAGTAGGTAAACTCCAGTTTATGGTAGGTAGGTAGTAGGTAAACTCCAGTTTATGGCAGGTAGGTAGTAGGTAAACTCCAGTTTATGGCAGGTAGGTAGTAGGTAAACTCCAGTTTATGGCAGGTAGGTAGTAGGTAAACTCCAGTTTATGGCAGGTAGGCAGTAGGTAAACTCCAGTTTATGGTAGGTAGGTAGTAGGTAATCTCCAGTTTATGGCAGGTAGGTAGTAGGTAAACTCCAGTTTATGGCAGGTAGGCAGTAGGTAAACTCCAGTTTATGGTAGGTAGGTAGTAGGTAATCTCCAGTTTATGGCAGGTAGGTAGTAGGTAAACTCCAGTTTATGGCAGGTAGGTAGTAGGTAAACTCCAGTTTATGGCAGGTAGGTAGTAGGTAAACTCCAGTTTATGGCAGGTAGGCAGTAGGTAAACTCCAGTTTATGGTAGGTAGGTAGTAGGTAAACTCCAGTTTATGGTAGGTAGGTAGTAGGTAATCTCCAGTTTATGGCAGGTAGGTAGTAGGTAAACTCCAGTTTATGCGCATGCAACTGTGCCAAAATTTCGGGAAGCAGAAAAACTAACATATCATGGTAAATATTCCGTTTTGAGAATTTGTACCTACAGTACTATATAGTTGGTAGACTTAGGTAAGTAGATGAATTGTATCTCAACATATAATTTATTTCTTCCCCAATCAATTTATAAAACTTCATCAAGAACCGTTCAGCCGTAAAAACAACTACCTAAACAAATAGACAAGAGAGATTTTTTTTTATTTTTACAGGCGAAATTGGTCCCAAAGAACCTACCAAAGTACAAGTAGAAAAAACCTGATGCACTCACCAACATTCTACCTGGACTTCATCGCCCCCAACGTGGAAAAACTCATCCGGAAACCACTCGTGCACTTCTTGGAAGAGTTGTAAAAGAAACTCGTAGGTTTCCGTCTTGGTGGGGTCGAGAGGACCCAAGCCGATAACATCATTAGTCTTATAACATTCCGTTAGAAGTTCGGGGTATGCTTCACCCCATGACCGAGTGTGTCCTGTAAATATAATTCATATGATAAATAATATAAACAAATTAATTAGAGAAGGAATACTTGAAACAAGCCCGGCTCGGTGCCAGCCGAGCCGGGCTTTTTTCAACCGAACCAACACCGCATGTACTGATTCGTCTTTCCTGCGGGACCAGTCGGCAAGGTCGAGAGGTTAGTGTGGGTACCTGGGAAGACCTACACTATCAAACAGAATCCCAGGCAGAGCGACGTCAGTGGAGAGGAAACTTCACCCACCTCAGCTTGCTGGAGTTGATCCATGAACGAAAGTTTCCAATTACAATAAACTGTTCTGTAACTTTACTGACGGCACCTAAATCATCTTTAACAAATGAACGAAGGCCAATGATGATGATGATGAAACAAGTAATAAATGGGTAGGTATAAACAATTAACAAACATGAGCCCTACGCGTCTGGTGGAAACTTCGCGTGACCAAAGAGCTGGCTCCTATCTGGCCCAGGGTATTAGCATTGCCATTAAACGTGGCAACGCAGCCAGTGTCTTTGGGACGCTGCTCTCTGGTAGTGATCTGGATCAGTTAAGTTATTGATAGTTTTGAACGATCTTTATGTAGCTCAACTATTTCACATGTATTTTATATGATTGTTTAATATTCGGTTTCTTCTGTATATAAAGCCGTAATTAGACGATTATTTATCGATAGAGAGATTAGATCACTGACCGCAAGTAAAGTGCCCAAAAGGCTGACAATGTTAACACGTTGAATAGCCATACTAATCCTTTGTCCGAGTCTGAGGTAAGCACCAGCCCTTTGATGTTTGGTCTCGTCTACCAATCTTTTGGATAACTCTCTTGGATAACTCTCTGAATATGATCTACGTCTCAGATCCCCACGGGCCTATAGTTTCTACCTTAAAAGACAAAAATATATATAAAATATATACCAACGTATGCATATTTCTTATTATTATATAAATACTCGAGGCCCTCGTGAACTTCGTAGGACCTAAAATTGATTTGATTGTAAATCACCCCAGGCGAATTATAAAAAAAAATCGGTCAAATCATTTTTAGGTTTTTGCGAGACTAATCCACGCCAACAGATTTTAATATATAAGGATTGTAAATATATATATTACTAGCTGACCCGGCAAACGTTGTTTTGCCATATAAATAAATTTCGTTTTTTTTTTTATAAATATTATCCTATGTTACTTCTAATACCTCCAATAATATGTGTACAAAGTTTCATGATGATCGGTTAAGTAGTTTTCGCGTGAAAGCGTAACATACAAACTTACATTCGCTTTATAATATTAAGTAGGATACATTAATAAAAATGCATTTACATTAGTAAACCTTGATAAAGCAGGACGACGACAATGTTTTAACTAAACGATAAAACAAGTAGGTACGACTATTTAGTAAGGGAGAGTTGGATATTACCGAGCCCCTAAGAGAAAATGCCTAAACCTAAATGTAAATTTGAAAAAATCTATGTGTAAGAAATATATTTGGCTTACCGTATAATTTCACAAAGCATAAAAAAATCTAACCAAAAAAAAATCGGGTTGCACTCCGGGAGTGCCGACAGAAGTGAAAACTTATTTTGGCGCGTTAGAGTTTAATAATAAATCACTTCAAAATCAGTAATTATATACGACTGCAAATCAAATACCGAACGAACACAGATGATGCAATACTTTTTGTTCAGAGTGTAGATAATATATCAAAGAACCTAACTCAGTAAACTTCTCTATACAAAAGTAGACTGTAAACATGTGAATTAAGGTTTATAATCAAATGGGGCGAGCGCGGCAGCCGGCTGCGTCTATATCAAACAACCTAACTCAGTAAACTTCTCCATACAAAAGTAGACTGTAAACATGTGAATTAAGGTTTATAATCAAATAGGGCAAGCGCGGCAGCCGGACATGTGAATTAAGGTTTATAATCAAATGGGGCAAGCGCGGCAGCCGGCTGCGTCTCGCCCCAGACGGTAACGGTGTCGCGAATCCAGAGGTTTTACCTCATCTAAAAATATGCGTACCGCGCTAAAAGTAGTTTTCACTTCAAAAATGGAAAACCGTTTTATCAAACTGGTATGATAATATCGTGCGTGCCCATAGCCATTAATTTCGTGCCAGTTCCATTATATCGTGTAACTCGACATTTAACAGGAATATAATGATATATATATTTTATTATATAATAAGGGGATAATTAGATTGCATACATACATCAACGAGTACTTAAAACTAGGTCAAATAGCAGACAAGATGCAGTGGTAAACGCCTGAAAGAGCTATTGGGCAATGAAACACCTGATGAAGAGCGACCTTCCTCTCACACTCAAACGAAAACTCATGGACGTGTGCAGTCTCCCCATCCTCCCCTACGGTGCTCAAACATGATCAATGAAAAATCAGCAGAAGTTCAAACTCGAGGTTTGCAAGCGAACTATCAAGCGCAGTATCCTAGGAATCAAACTTCCGGACCGCATAAGAAATAATGAACTGGGCTACAAAATACAAATACCAGCACTTGCCCACCATGTTGGGCAACATGGTGGGCAAGTGCAAAGTGGGCCGAAGTGGGATTGGGCAAGACGAGAGACGAGCGTTCGCGTAATGTAGCATTATAGATTCGACTTTGAGCATTACATTACAATGCTACCTTCTTGACTGACGAGCATTCGCGTATAATGTTGTAAAACACATTGCATCATTACAAGGTGCGCGTTGTAATGCTCTGTTCTCCTCCTTCACTGATGTAAACTCTTTTTGTATCATAACAGTTTGTGCACTGTAATGCTCAGTTCTCCTCCCTGAATGATGTAATGCTCGACTCTGTAACGTTACATTACACTCGATTGCTCCCGGTGAGGGAGCTCCTTAATATTAATAATATAAAGTTATATTATTTATTATTTTGTATAGTCTTCTTACAAATATTACTTAACAAATAATTTAAAACGTTATAATGATAATTTGAATCAGCCTTAATGTAAATATTATATCAATTTTGTTACATATTTTTCTATAGATATGTAAAGACTTTACGATAAACCTATTATTTATCTAACCTAACCTGGTATTTGTTCTTTTAGATCTAATAATTATATATTTTTTATACGCTTTATATTATATAGCTTCACTTGTATGTATGTTTGTATGTAACCGACTCCTTAGGACGCAATTTTGACCCACTTTAAACGGCCAGATTTCATTAAAATTTTGCACACCTGTCAAAGACCGATGACAATGCAATAATTGGAAAAAAAAATTAAAAAAACCGGTTATCCTAAAACTAAAAAGTAGAAAATAAATAATAGTTTCAAAAACTAAAAAACACGCTTTATACAGAAAACCAAACTAAAAAATAGAAAATAAATTTTAATAAATGTAAATAAGAAAAAAATGTTTTATTAAAAAAAAAAGCGTGGGGTGCATGGTGGAAGGACTATCAATTCGATAATATCTTAAAAAGCACCCCACGCTTTTTTTTAATAAAACATTTTTTTCTTACTTACATTTATTAAAATTTATTTACTATAATCACCATTTGCCTTAGTTCATCTATTGAAGATGATTCAGGTGGCGTCAGTCAGGTTACAGAGCAGTTATTGGATCCACTCCAACAAGCTGAGGTGGGTGAAGTTTCCTATCCACTCACGCCACTCTGCCTGGGATTCTGTTTGATAGCGAAGACCTTCCCAGGTACCCACACTAACCTCTCGACCTTGCCGACAGGACTCGCAGGAAAGACGAAACAGTACATGCGGTGTCGGTTCGGTTGCAGGTGCATAACGGCTGGCACCGAGCCGGGTTTGTTTCAAGTTTTCCTTTCTGTTGCTAGCTCTTCTATTAATACTATAATATTTATTATTAATATATGTATTATAAAACAACCTCATTATTATCAAATCGTAGGTACGAATCAAAATTCGCACCTAACAGCATTTTTGCAGTTGTTTCCGCTGTTTTTTTGTGTATTTAGTCACAGCAACGGCATCTCATTTTGCTGTCATTTTAAATTTTCCCTTCTTCTTGAAAAAAGATAGTTTTTCGTCCTATTGCATTGGAGGGTTATAGTTTTTTTTTCCTTATCTCATTCTTATGTCGTCCGTATCCCACGACTTTTTTATTTTCGATACTGGATTTTCCATCTTTTTGTGCACAGGATGGAAAATCGTATATTAATAACTAGGTACTTATGAGTAGCAAGTGGAATTGTGGGCTAAGGCCTTGCTGAGGCGCAGAAGGTTGCGGTTTCAATTCCCGCCGCGGGACAAGAGTTTGTATGATCTGGAAGTATTTGTCTCGGCTGTTTCTATGTATAATATATGTATGTATTTACAATAAAAAAGTGTATATAGGTCAGTAGTACATCAGTCATGTGTTGCCCATAACACAAGTTCTGCTTACTTTGGGGCCAGATGATGCTGTGTGAAATTATTATTATTGACCCGCAGAGGCGCGGATATGTCAGGCGCACAGTAACATCCAACTCTCCCCTGCCTAGCAAAGTTGTACTTATAGACTGAACAAATTAAATTACTACTGATAAGGAAGCCCTGCGTAGCATTGATAAGTAAGTAGTAACTATTTAATTTAAATATTTAAATAAAGTTGTTGGTGCTCAAATGTTACAATTTTTTTGGTTTGTAAGGGCCCGTTACTTATGTAATGGTCCTGAATCTGTAGTTTTGCTGGACTGACTAAAAACTCGTAAAACACGAATCTTTAAATTGCGTAAACCAAAGTTCAAATAAGGGTAACATTTTGAACATTTTTACGGTATTAAAATATGTTTAGATTGTAATTTTGTTCATTATTGAATAGATTTTTCTCTTTACGTGATGGTTAAATTGAGCTATACACGTCAGTCACGCGTTAATTTAAGAAGTGTCATTTGAAAATGTTACTCTAATTTAGACTTTGATGCAAACAAAAGACCGTTCCTGTTTTAGGAAATTTAGTCCAACGAAACTACGGAATCGGGCACATTATCTACCTATCTAAATGCCAAACCTTGAAATAATGTAGCTTCATTTGGTACCTAATTGTTGTTACGAACCAGTGTGCAAGGATTATTAAGTGCGCCTCAAAGGCTCCTTTCGTGCACTCTCTCTCTCTCTTGTCGTCTCATACTAGTTATTTTAAACAAGTGTAGAGAATGAATTTAAATGCGCTTCAGAGGCTCTTTTCGTATACCTACTTGTCACAAGTCTTGGAACTTTGTAGGTTTTACGACATGCCGGTATTGCCGCTCATAGGTAGGTACATTTTTCGTGAACTTCACACATGTCTTTGAGCTTTAATTGAGATTAATGAAGATGAATGATTTTAGAGAGAATATTGAGATATGGATATTGAGAGTCCAGTCTCAGAAGCCATGGACAAAGTGCAGGGAAGTGCCTATTGATAATGTGCTTTACTTGCCAGGAACATCGACTTCAGGAATGACTCGGATACCGCGATCTCTTGCAAACGCCACCACTGAGCGAATGTCTGCTTTCGTGTACACCATGGAAGGGAAATATGCACCTTTCTCACTAAAAACATAAAATTATGAAAAAAATAAAGCCATGTTTAAATTATGTGAAGAACATATTATTTATAACCTATGTTTGTTTTGTGTCTGGCTATTTTATATTATCATATGTTACACACATATGATAATATAAAATAGCTATTCTATTCTATATTCTATATAAGTATATGAAGTATTCTATCAGTCATCTGGTCACAATCATACAAGCCATGCTTAGTTTGACTGTGTTGTGTGGATTGTCCATCAAAATAGTCCTAAACTAAGCATAGCTCGTATTACGGTGACCAGATGGCAGATGATATTGAGTAGAATACTTATTACTTAGGTACATATTAGTTTACAACTTTATTTTATTAATGTTAATAATTAAAATAAAGTTGTAAACTAATATACCTATGTCACTATTAAGCTATAACTAAACATACTACTTAAGTAATCATATTCATTGCAACAAAAATTTATTGTCTTTGCTTGTTGTATGTCCTTAATATTTTAGACTTATTTTTTTTTAAATAGGTTGTATCTTAAATAAATAAATATGATAAATAATTCCGGACATTTAACACAACATCATTTGGCCCCAAAGTAAGCAGAGCTTGTGTTATGGGTACCACATGACTGATATAATACCACTTATATACATTTTTTTTGTAAATACATACATATTATTCATAGAAACACCCAGACCCGAGACAAATACTTGCAGATCATACAAACATTTGTCCCGCGGCGGGAATCGAACCCGCATTTAAACAATCACCTAGATAAAACATTTTTGAGTCTCCCTCCGACATACTGACCTACTTTCAATTAACTCAGGCTTCACACCTTACATAATTAAATATTGTCGACACCGACATTGGCAAAGTTATGGAAAGTAACGACAGACGCCATAACTAAAAGAAGAAATATTGTGAGTGCTCAGATCAATGATGATTCTAATTGGGTAGGTAAGCCCAATTATAATATCATACGCGTATAGGTAATCACCTGACGGTTGCTCTTATGAACGTCAGAGTACGAGTACAATGACATGGATTGGCTAAAACAAGGAGTGGCGCGAATATCGATCGGTAAAATACTTACGTTCGCTGGCTACCTATGATGCCGCCCGACGCCACAGGCCACTCCTGTTCGATAGCAATAATTAGACGTAGTTCTGCAAACTATAATTAACCCTCACTTACTCAATAACTAAATTTTGCATGGTGTGCATGTTTCGCATATGTGTGTAACTCAATTTTACGAGTTACACACTCATGCAGACTCCTTAGTTTGTATTCTCTATGCAAAGAAATACTTTTACAGAATAATAATAATAATAATGCAGGACTTCACACAGCATCATCTGGCCCCAAAGTAAGCAGAGCTTGTGAGAATCAATACATAGATTAGGTACCTATTCGTACAAAGTGTCACCTTGGAAACCAACCGTCGTCGTCATGAAACTTTTTGAAAAGCTAATCAGCGGGGCGGTTATGAAATTCTGATACTATCAAAACCTTGATACTAACAGTAGGTACTCAGTTATTATTGATAAATTGGTGATACGGAAGATTAATGTTGATTGTCAATGTTAATTAATGTGCACATCTGTCAACATTAACGCTATCATGTCATATAAATAAAAAACTCAAATAAATATAAAGACAGAGCACCGCCAAGTGAAGGCTCCAAAGCGTGCTGCTCTGTGTAAATACACGCACTTACAAACACCTAAATCATGCTCCTTGCTCTTAGTCACGTCGTCGTCGTCCAGTAAACAAAATCCTCGCGCCTAAGGTCAGGTGCAATGCAATCGATGACGTGTTGTGTTCCAAGTAACCTAAATATTTACGATTTAAGTTTAATTATAAGTAGGTAATTGAAGTGAAAAGTGACTCCGTGACACTCATTTTGTAGCAATTTGACTTGTTTTCACCACACAGAAAAGTATACCTAATGTTATTTTTACGGATTGTATAGGTACCTACTGGGGTACTGGGGAGGAGCACAGTTTTAAAGCTTCACTTTTGTTGTTTACGGCACTCCGTCCATATATTTATTTGGTCTGAGATAGAAACAATGTACTTAATACGAGTACTAATCTATCCAAACCTGGTTCCAATTGCTATCAAAGTAATGAACTAACTAATTTTATATTATCGTTTATTATTCTGTACATTTTTGTTAATAAATTAAGTGTTATCGAACTAATGATTTAAATAATGCTTATTGCTGATCAAACCTTGATAAGTTCCAATCGGCATGACCATGCTACTTATTTTAGAAAACAAAATATATAAATAATTGTGTTTATGGCCTACATCGGCATACATACGCTATTATGTCACATTATAATGGTAGGTAATTATTTTGGATTAAAAACTTAAAGTATTTTACATACGACTTTAAAGATTTTAATCTAAAATAATTATCCTATAACTTTCTGCAATTCTAAACTAAAAATCCAAATATATCAAAAGCGACATTTTATGTTGGTTCTAGTTTGCAGAGCTACGTTTAATTCTTCTCCTAAAAAAAGGTTAATTTTATTATATTTTAAATGTTAATATGTATCTATTTAAAACAAAAGAGTATTTAAGTAGTATATCAGTCATGTGGTACTCACAACACAAGCTCTGCTTACTTTGGGCCCAGATGATGCCGAGTGAAATGTCCGGGATTATTTATTTATTACTAGCTGTACCCGGCATGCGTTGCAATGCCACAAATTTTCTCACCGTTTAAACCTTCCCTGGACTACGACAAACATTTCAACACTAAAATCAGCTAAATCAGTCAGTCAGCAATCAGCCCTTCTCGAGTTATAGCGAGACTAACGAACAGCAATTGATTTTTTTATTTAGATTTATTATTAACAAAAGAGTAGATATTTAAGTATATCAGTCATGTGGTACTCACAACAAAAGCTCTGCTTACTTTGGGGTGCTTTAGGGCCAGATGATGCGGTGTTAAATGTCCGGCATTATTTATTTATTTTTTATATTGTTTACCTTAAACTAGGGTACCGTTCGCTTTGATACGGAAAGCTCTGGTCGTCCATGATGTGCCAGTGGAGAACGTTCATCTTATTCATCGCCAGAGCATCAATGATCTTGTAGATAGTGGACAGCGACAAGTAATGTCTGCCTGTGTCTATGAGCAGACCTCGATGCTTGTATTGAGGGTAGTCTTCAATTTCTGTGGCGTCAATGCGTATTTGCTACAATTTTATTAAAACATTCATCATACATTCGTTTATCTACCTACCTTCCTAGCATGCTTTCATAACATTTAAACTACTTACTTACCCACTTACCAATTAATAATTAAAATGTATTTTAATATAATTACAGAAATGAACAGAGTAATATAAAATACATTTCAAACAGTTGAGCCATCTAATTACCGTTTAAAACAATGCTGGCAGTATCTTGGGGATGCTGTTCTCTGGCAGTGATCTGGATCAGTTGAGCTATCTATAGATCGTTTTTAACAGTCCTTGTGAAACTATTTAGTTGGATATGGATTAGTACCATGATGCGAATGTCATAATCTTTCGATTCTACCCGTGTTTTTATTGACTAATTTATAGAAATGGCGGTTATTGTAACTTAACTTTAATAATTATTAGCCTCGTGGACTTTTTGTGATAAATGTGATAAGTAAGTACGATAAACATGTATAAATGTACTAACGTACCTACATGATTTTATGTATCATCATTAGTTTTCGCAGCGCACGCCAAATAATAATGAATAAATAAATATTAAATAATAATGGACAATGTAAACAACAACATCAAGCCCCAAACTAAGCATAGCTTTTATTATGGTGACCAGATCACTGATAGAATACTTATATATTATGGTGACCAGATCACTGATAGAATACTTATATATTTTTAAATACATCATGTTACTTTATAACACCCAGACACAAAGAAACACCTATGTTCATCACACAATTGTTTATTCTGGGAGGGAATCGAACCCTCAACCTACAGCGCAGAAGGTAGAGCTACTACTAACTGAGTTGACAGGCCAGTCTATAAATTGGTAAATTTTTGATAACTAGGGTTAGATTTAAAATATATATATATTGATCTAATTAAAAAAATACAGCATATGTTATTTGCTGATAAGTAATGTAGCTTTCATTAAGTGAATGTTTAAAATCGGTTAAGAATAATCGGTCTTTGATTTATCAATTACAAACATGGAAACAAAAAATCTAATAATTTATCATTTTATTTATTAGTTTAGATGTAATAAAGTAGATACTATGTAGGTACGCATTTTTTTGTCCTAATGCGCCGGAAACGGCTGGATCGGAAAGGAATGACTCAAAATAAGTGATAAGAGAATCTACTTCACCTAGACCACAAACAAACCTGTGATTTAAAAATATTGATCGTTCCATAGATAGCTCAACTGTTTCACATGGTACGAGTACTTTATGCTATTGTTTAGTTTTCATGTTAATATTTATAAAAATATTAATTTAATTAAATTTATTATCTACTAGTGGTTAGGTTGTGGTTAGGTTGTGTTTATTTATGTGGATCACGCTAACAATGTTAACCTATACATGAATTACGTTAGTTTAATGAAACTTACGCTGAAATTATCAGTGAAATAAAACAGTTGAACAAATGTTTCCAGACCTCGAAGTATTCCCCAGATGGATTTGCTTTTTAGGACGCTGTGCTTTGCAATTTTTAAACTATCTGCAAAACTAAAGAGTTTTAAAACATAATGTAGGTAGGTATACTGAACCAATCCTCGGATACCTATGTTACCTTCGCAAATGCTGACCACAATATTATTTATAATCGCGATTATAGTTAGGTAGGTTAGGTACAAGGAAAATGCTTACATTTTTCATCCATTTCATAATGCGGTGTTCCCTCACATTTTGCAAACAGCACGATCTTTAACTCTTTTAAAATGCCGTGGTTTTTATTCTCTTTGTTTTGCTGCACGTTTTGGTTGGGATACTTTAAACTTTGGAATAAGTCTAAATCACTTAAGATTAAATTGTATCTCTTTAAGGCTTTAGTGAGGAGACCACATGTGTGGTTTGGAACCTAGGGATAAATCATAATTACATATCATAGAGGACGAAGAGGACACTCATGAAAAATTATCATGATACGTACAAGCCACATGTGGGTAAAGGTAGGCATGCATTCTCTTTAAATTAAACATTGCTTATCTTGGTTATTAGTAATTTTAAATACAAAACTGTCAGAAACTTACAGTAATGTGCAGGTGAGATGATCGTAAAACATAATAAACACTTTCGTTTTTATATTCTTGTTGAGGTGCCGGCCAGACTTTACCCTTTGTTGGTGGGTACTTTGGGCCAGTTTTAAACACTCTAACCGTTTGCGTCGCACTATAGAACTGGCAGGTTACTAATATGATAATAATAAATATAATAAAAATATATGGACGCATTGTGACACGACGCGGCTCCCTATCGTCTAACTGACTGAATGAAGCAGCCAGCGACTAAAACTACGGACTGGGTAGGTATGTAAGTATATACCTAGGTACCTACTTATTTCTGAGCATAAATGTGGCTGTAGCACGACTAGTATATTGGGCAAGTTTGACAGAAAATAATAGTTCTATTAGGTAGGTCTAATGTATAAATCAGTGAATAGGTTGGTACGTTTTCAAAACTAAAAAGAAAATAATTTCATAATACATTACATAATTATATGGATATATATTATGTTGTGTGAAGACAAGTCATCACACGTAAACAATAAATACCTAAACAGATCAGAAAGACGAACAACGAAGCGTTCGAAAGAAATTGGTTTGAGATAGCGGCGGTGGTCCAGGGTTCAGCTCAGACACCGCCATATACCTACTTAGTGAATTCGCCGAATACAGGGTCGGTACACCTTTTTATAAATCTAGAGATATGTTAAGATTTGTCATAAACATAGATGTAGTAGATAGCTAGGCATGATGAAGTCGGTTATGAGCAGTTATTGACAAACGAGGAGCCTATCATTAAGGCGAAGTTCGGTACACGGCTTAGGGGTTGGTATATGGTGGCCTTCGAGGGACTCAGTGACATGATTGTTTTGGGACATGACTCATGTCCTGTAAAAGTCATAAAACAGATTCGCTCATTAACAATGATTTTACAAGAGGACCTAGATATGTTACGTTCCTAGTAAATTGCGTTTGAAAATAGTCGCAAATTTATATTTATATTTTCAAATTCAGTGAACATGATTGTAGTTTGTACTTTGTATAATTAATATACAAAGTACAAACTACAATCATGTTCACTTGTTTCACTAATGAACGATCGACTGATACGGAAAACACAAGAGTAAGAGAGATAGTTATCTGTACCCAATTGCGCTTCGATTGTCGCCGTGGATACACAGATTATGATTTTTAATCGAACAGAACGGACATTGGTAAAGAAGAAAAGTAGGTAGGTAACAACAAAAAAGGTAAACGCGATAAACACCCATTTTAAAGTAATAATTATGTTATCTGACCGCGAAATTTTATAATTGATAATAGTTTATATTATGCAGCTGCAACCCTACAATCACGTCCCGACTTATATACGCGCTCCGAGTTCACAATTCACATACTTAATATACTATCAATTCTCAGTCGATTCCACTTAATACGACGTTATATAAAATAATCATATACACTAATACTGTGTTGGCACTATAATTCGTCCGGCTAAAATCAATACCTCCGGCTAAAATCAATACCTACGCCGACGTCGCATCTGATCTTTTAATCTATGGCGCCATCCCTATCATACGCGTGATTTCATGAAATTGCTATCCCTTTTCTTTACTGAGCACGTGTTTTCGTTACGAAAATTTTTAAATTAACTTTTTCTATGTAGTAAAAATCAAAATAAGTTGTACTTACGCGTGATATGAGATCCCTTGAGCTTTATTTATTTTTCTTTGATAGTTTGTGCACTTCCGAAACACACACGACGGCATTTTATTTATTTTTGTTCTATTTCGGCTCGACGGTCAAACGTCATATTCATCGACTTGTTTGGCGTGAACTGAGAGCGAGAGTGGTCAGATGGGTCTTTTATGAATCTTCAACTCGGGCGCGCTAGAACATATCTCTACTCTTGTAAAATCATTGGTCATTAAAGAGACCTTGGTGTTCACAAGGTGTACCTACGATACTGTAATATTTAACCGCATTCACTTGCGGCTTCGTATTCTAAACCTTAACCGGGTGACGAGCTAAAATACTACGTACCACCTTTGGCGGCTGTTACACAGTTGCATGAAGAGGAAATAGTCAGCATTCTACTACAGTGTATTATGCCACTGTTCAAGGACAACGGAAAAGTTAGTATTCCACGAGACTTGCTATGTGGCCGGTACCTACTAATTCCTAATGAATGGCTAGCACTCCAATTTAAGTATTTTCTACTTTCGCAAATATATTGTACAAATGTAATGTAAATCCTATGTTTTCTTATTTCTACAAATAGTAACCAACATATTTGACATACCTACCTAATATTGGTTAGGTACATTATGCCAACTATGTTGTATAGGTATTTGTAAACGCTTCGAATATTATTGATTATTTTATTAAAATAAATGAGATACGGTACATACCAGTAGGTAGGTAGGTACTTACTGATTTATTTATAAAGTAGGTAAGTCTTATGTTTAGATACATAAATACATTAATAACTGTTGTGCTTGTGGTTAACAGTATCTACCTAGATTGTGGAAGCGTTCCTACATCGAGAATTCTGCTAGTATAATGTTTGTATCGATTAAATCGATATGAATGGTATCGATTAATTAATTACGGAACTTACCGATTTCTTAATTACAACTCTAGCCGGGCGTGGTAGTGCGGCTGCGCGACTGTTGGTGAATGAAAGAAAGAAATGAAGTGAGGAGTTGTTTGTTGGTTGGTTGCTGTCCGTCCGTTGATACTTGTTTGTTTTTTAAGTAAAAAATTGTACTATTTTCAATGAATTGTATCAAAAACATGTAACATTCAGTAACTAAACGTTGTGTAGGTAAAATCTGTGCTAGCAGCAGAGCGTTTTTTATGCTATTTAATAAGGAAATACGATAATTCCATGGGCGTTAACTTCACACTAGGTATACCGTGAATCTTTATTGAATTAAAAATAGGGTTAATAACTACACAATTTACTTATGATGTTGAATTTCAAAGCGTTAATATAATTAAGAAGTCATTACCGTGCACCGAATCGGAATTATTTCTATACAAGAGGAAATCAACTGGAAAGTAAACTCTACTTTCGTATGAAACCCAGCTCCAAATTCATACTTCAAAAGTTATAATTACATGTAACTGACCTATACTTATCGGCACCCATGCAGCTCAGGTGGTGAGATAATCTCTTCTCTTGTTACAGGTGTATAAATAAAAAGACTGAGCTATGAATATCATATTGTTGGTGTACATATTTTCTACACCAGTATTACAACAGTGTATGACACAAGACTATAATAATGTCCCTACTTACGACCCTGACGCCAGCCAGCCGAGTCCGACCAATGACTACTACAACCCTAACGCACCTTCAGACCCTCGTTATGACAACCCTTATGATCCAACTAAAAAGTTCCAGAATAACCCAACTAATCCTAATCAGTATGATTTGAATCGAGCTCCGTATGATCAAGAAAAGAGGTTCAATCAGTTTGAGAACCCGAATGATCAGTATCAAAATCCATACAATCCTGAAAACACTCCAAGACCTGCATGGGATGCCAGCAGGACTTACAGCACAGCTTTCAAGGGAGCAGCTGTTGAAACTGAAAGTGTTATTATCACAGAAGCGTGAGTACTTTTCTTTTTAATTTATTATTATCTATCAAATTTATATTCTTACATTAAAAATTCTAAATAACTCACTAAAATTATAGTTTTCTTACAGGTTCTTTCCTTGGTTTTTATTAGATTTATGTCATGATTTACAATCTGGCATTATAAATGCATAGTTCTATACTATACTTACTATATTTATTTATTTGTTTACTATTCTATATTTTGTGTTAAAAGATAAGAATTCCCACTAGTAAAACTAAGGCTCTAAGATAAATAGTTCAAAAATGATTGCCTTAGGGGAAAAAAAATATAGAATTTTACAATAAAGTGATTTTGCCGATTGGGTGAGATTTGATTCCTTATAAATAATTTCTACATGTTTTGGTAATAAAGAAAGTTACATTCAACTCATGCCTGTTTTAAATATTTTTTCCTAGAGATTTAGATTTCAATTTAAATCAAAGACCAAAAAAAAATGGGTGGTAAATTTAAATCTCTCTACTCTCACTACACTCACTGCTCCAACAAGCAATATGCTATGAGAAATGTACAACATTTTTTTATTAAACAACTACTATTACTTATGATAAAACTTTTTACATCTCCAGGACATATTTCATAGTAGCATCACGCATGGTCCGTCCCGGCCAGATCTACAAGATATCTGTCAACATACTGCAAACACTCCTCCAGATGACGGTCAGGGCTTCTATATCCTGCAACGGAGTGGAGATTGCTGATGTGATACAGAGGGTGAAGGAAGGTGTTCCTGAAATATTGAACATGAGGGTAGGTTAACACTAGCTTTTAAATAAAACCTAGATGCTTGGTACTATATGGTTGGAAATCCCACTAGCATGCAATGCGATGAAAATACGCGATCATTATGATTAATGCAATGCTATTGTTAAATGGCAATGCAACTATGGCTTGACAATTTTAAATGGAAGTTGCCATTTATTTATTTATTGGGTCACTAACAATAGATAATAGCATTCACATTTAATTTCAAATCAACTCACTGATATACCCTCTATCTTATTGATCCACATAGGGTAATGTTTAATGTATGGTCAGTACTTTTTATTTTAATATCAATGATTAAAGATCCCACGACTTTGCGACTTCAAAGGATTCACTGGACAGTAACAAAGTTTTTTGAAGATAGATACTTGAAGAGAAGCAAAAAAGTATTAGTTTCGGGTGTCTTGAGAAGCTCTTATATTATTTTTTTTTTTTTATTTCGTGTTTTATTAATAATTTTGGAATTCAGATGCAATAAAATTTTCTTTGTGATTCAAGTAAAAATAATCCGTTATAATTATTTGATACGAAAAGTCACTATTTTATATAAAATAAACGCCATTACTTCACATTATTAAAATGGCCATCATTATGACACATGCCATTAACGAAGAAGAAGAAGAAGAAGATGGCAACAGCTTTTAAACACCAAGATAGTCCATCTTATTTACTTCCGTTAGTATAACAAGGACAAACCATACTTAAATGCCACGCTACCTAATTATATGATTTTAAGATAGATGGTAATACTGTTCACAAATCCTCATTTATTTGTGTACTTAAAATAAACATGGCACTAACAAATATTCAGGTACCTCCAACCACGATCCCGGGAGACTATAAGCTCCGAGTAGAAGGGCTATACCTCGACACTCCGTTCGGCGGCAGAGCGTTTGCGAATGAGACTCAGCTCACGTTCTCCAACCGATTCATGACCATCTTCATTCAGATGGATAAGCCAGTTTATATGCAGGAACAGACTGGTGAGTTCTTAGTTCTATACACCATGTGTTTTGTGACCTATTTACAAATTACTTATACCTGTCTACTTCTATACACCCTGTGCTTTTTATCTATATACACATTGCTCATATCTGTCTACTGTTTTAAACGTAATCCCAGGGTACACCAAAAAAGTTATATCTGGTCAATGAATGGATTTACAAAACTGAACCTACTTTATTGTAAGTTTGTTTACTTTATGGAGTTTATTTCAGTGCGCTTCCGAGTAATACCAATCAACACGGAGCTGAAGGCATTTGGGCGCGCTATTGACGTGTTTATCCTCGACCCGAACCGACGAATCATGAAGAGATGGCTTTCCCGACAGGTATGTTCTTGCCTACAAAACAATGTTGTTTCATTTTTGTTAAGATACGATAACACGGGCAATTTTTTGAGCAATAATTGCTCGGCAACGGCAACTAGTATGGACAAATATGGAGCGAACGAACTTCTTTAATTGCTGTATACAAAATACAAATTCATTTTCATTCAATTCGTATAAAACAGTATTTACAAAAATTAGTGGCTTTCGCAATAGGGCAATCGCGGATACCTGTATCGCGGATAGCGAAAATCAAAGATGTCCACAAATTACATTACTTAAAATCTAAAGCAGATATTACAGCACATTTTAACAAACAAATCAGGAGAAATAAAAAACAAAAAAAACTAAAAGACAAGAGGAAATAAAGGACACGGGAATGAAGGCTGCTGTTTATAAGTGTGTATGTGTGTGTGTGTAAGAGAGAGAGAGAGAGAGTATGTGTAATCACGACGACGCGGATCAACCGTTGTGGGCACTATGGGCATGCCCACAACCCTAATAGACTTATGACGTCACATTTTCACGGTCTATTGAGGTGATAGGCTGAATTATATCTAACACCTTAATAAAATAAAAAAAACAATGAATATTATCTGTTTCTTTTTGGCACATGCGTAATCGTACTTGCATTGGAAAAAAAAATTGCACATGACTATTCGCTGGGTGCGAATATATCTACTAATTTGTGTGTTTTTATACACGCTTACTTTAATAAAATCTTGGCCAGACGGTATATTTTGTAAAAATCTCTTTGTAGGAATGCACTATATCGTTCATGAGAGTTCATACCTACTCGCACTTGGCTGATTTTCGGTTGGCTGTGACCACAACCTTTTTTTAAGGCTGGATCCGCGCCTGCACGACGAGATAGTAACCAAAATTTCGAGCATGCTTTCCTTTCTGTCGTAGTCTAACGTGAGAAGGCATTTTCTTATTCTTTTTATACCGGAAACAGAGCAGTTTGGGTCACAATGATTACAAACGCAGAGGTACATGAATGGGAAGGACGCCTTGCAAAAGAAGTTTTGACCTCTGGCAGTTTTACTTTCACCCATCGGTTTTCCGTGAAGGAGAAAGCACTGGAATCAGAACGAAAGGACCTATGCAACCCGTAGTAGGTATAGCTGTGACTCAGCATTTGAGTATCTGCTTAAAGAAATACCTACTTATATCGAAAGGGCTTGGAACATTCGGCACAGATCTTTGCGGCTTGAATTACCGCCGCGAGACATATGTATCTGTCTCGGGTCTGGGTCTAGGTCCATATTATGCTTTACAAAAAAAAGGATATCAGTCTTGTGATTCCCATAATACAAGTTTTGTTTACTTTAGGGCTCTAGCCCCTATGATGCTATGTGAAATGTTCAGCATTATTTATTTATGGTGTTCAATGCTATACAATCAAGCATTGATGTTGTTGCGATGTTATCATTGGTAGATGTTGGCAAAACTACAGCCAATTCACACTACGACATTACTTTTGCCCCACACTTTATGTTCTTATACAAAAATATATCTACATGAGGTAATGGATACATTCCATAACAATACGGGAACAATGGGTGTTAATTTATCAAGCGACATAAAATAATGGTGTCCCCCCCATTGTGTCACCTGAACCTCAAAAGTGTAACAGAATGAATACTAGTATGTTTCAGTCAGTTTACTGTTCGTGAACAAATTATCACACATTATTGTTTTTAACTAATTTGAATAGCCTTTATTAACAATTTTATAATTCCGTTTTACAATTATTATACTTATTGTAAATTGCTTAGAAAATTTGACTTATAATTACATTAAATTTCACTTCATAATTAGAGATTCAAAATTCAATATAACTTTATTTAATAAAATCACAAGGACCACTTTGAATCGTCTTCTTACATGCTAGTGAATCTAGGTGCCGGTTCCTCCTAACCCCAGTTCAAGAATCCGGCAAGAAACTTGTCTGGTCTTAACACTTTTTTGTATGATCCTTGACAATTTTGTTACGGATGCCGAGTCGAGTTGGAGTTGATAATATGCTTTAATAGACAGTTTCTGTTTAATTTCGTTTTAAATTTGCCAATCGATTGATTGGCAGAGATTGTAAAGCGTTTAAGTCTCCAATCAATATCTGTCTTGTTTACATTTTCCATTTGGTTCAGTTTTTGATTCTACACATATACCTACATATTAACCATATATTAAATAAATATAAATAGATAATGCTGGATATTTCGTACAGCATCATCTAACCTCAAAGTAAGCAGAGCTTGTCTTTTAGGGACCAAATGACTGATTACTACTTATATACATTTTTTCGTAAATACATAAATACAAAAATACCTAGATCCGAGACCAATATTTGCAGATCATACAAACGATTGACCCGCGGCGGATATCAAACTGCGCTGAAGGATTCTGTACATTTCATAAATTTTCTAAAAGCTTCTAAACGGATTTTTTTACGCATTGAACCATCATCTATTTATTCATGCCAATTTTGTTACGGATGCAGAGTCGAATTGGAGCATAGTCATCCCAAGCTTTTTTGTCATACAATTAATCTGTTATCTTATAATATGCTTTAAGAGACAGTTTCTGTTTTATTACTATTTTAAATTTGCCAATCGTCGAATCTACCACATTTCTTGAGACCTTGTTATAGAAGCGTACACTTTGTCCTATAAAAGACTTATTAGACTTAAAAGATAATATTTATTTCAGAGTAACTTCGGTACCGTAAGTTTGCAATACCAGTTGTCTGACCAGCCTCTCTTCGGGGAATGGACCATCCGCGTCGAAGCCCTAGGACAGGAGGAAGAATCCAATTTCTTAGTGGAGGAGTATTACCAGACCAGATATGAAGTGAGTGACATCGCGAAACTAGACGCTCGTTCACCTTTATAAGCTGCCACGTAAGGTCAATCAGGGGGCCTATATACGAAGTAGAGAGCCCATAAAGATCAAATTATATGGATATGACATTAGCTTGTGACAAGTTATGTGACTGAAGGGTGACAGCTGCTGTCATTTCCATACTATTTCCTCTTTCCGCAAAAGCGTTTGCGTGAACGATAACTCAGCCTGAGGCATTTGTTTAAACCCCCAGGATAATTGGAAACGCCGTGTTTCATTTTTAGTTATAAAACATTATATATTATCGTACGACATGAGAGACGTTTTCAATCGCTCGTGTTTGAAATTACTCTGGTTGACTGCAAATGTATACATAGATTTAGATTAGTAATATTCATAATTTCGTAGAAAAAGCCTAAGTTCCGAGATAACTGTGATATTTGTATTACCGAAACAATTTCGGCGAAATATCATAATACGTCGGCCACGCAGAAAGTAATGCGATTAAAATTTAAAAAAAAACGTGATTATTTACAAGTAAAAGTTTAAGTTTTGAGAGATGAATTGAACTGTCGTGTTTCATTGTAAAATGGATCTGCGTCGCGAACATTTTCGTGCGATGATTTTTTACGATATCAAATGTGGTATAAAACCAGAGGAGTCGTTTGATCGTTTTCAAATGGCATTTATTGATGAATGCCAATCTAAAGTAACCATCTACCGTTGGCATAACGAATTGATACGCGGTCGTCTGACTTTGGGTGATGAAGAAAGAAGTGGTCATACTTCGACGGATGTTACCGAGGATAACGTGCTAGCAATGAAACATTTTTATTTATATAAATTTTCTTCTTATTCTTTTTTTTGTTTTTATGTATAAGTTTGATTAAGGACCCATGCTTGTCTAGGTGAGATTCTTAAATTATTAGCGCACACTGTGGTGTAGGTACTTTAATATGTATGCATAAAACGCACACTTTAGAAATCTATGTAAAGACGCGAGTACGAAAATGATAGCTGGTAGTGAATGGAATAGAATGTTTTAAAATTATAAAAAACACAAACTTAAATATTAAAAAAAATATTGATTGAAGTCTGTGGATTGAATAATATTGTCTATTTATATGTTTACATTATGTAGGTTCTCAAAACCATTTTTAACCCACTTTATTAAAAAGGAGGATTTTTTTTTTTTAAATATTTATGTTCACCGATTACTCAAAACAGCTGAACCGATTTGGAAAATTCTTTTTTTTTTGAAAGGGTATACTTCACAGGTGGTCCCATATAAATTTTATCAAAATCGGTCGAGCTGAAAAATAAACGAAAATCTAAAAATTGTATACATCGATGTACTTTCATACCTCGCTGTCTCATTGGAGCGTTGCATTTATTTGGCCTACCCATATTATATATATACAAAATACATCTACTTTCCACTAAAAATGTATTATAGGCTCAAATTTCATTCAATGAAGTCGGTTTCTTTTTAGTTTTTAAAACGTAATTATAATATAAGGAATAACTAATATTATGTATATGTATCTGAAGTAGAATCGTCCAAAAACATTGTTTTATTTGTGCTGTATACCTAAGTATAGACCCTAAGTGGCTGTAGTCATTTTCTAAATATTCTTGTATGCTGTACAATGTCGTATCTAATAAGAGAGTCCTAACGTGATTGTTCAAATAGCGCTGATTGGGCGATAGTTTGATGAATTCCGGTAGTTTATTATATAACTTTGGACCAATAGCAATAGGCAGTTTATTCAAGGTTCTTAGACGATGTTCTGTTGGTTCTAAAATAGTTTATATTCATATCTAGTGTAGATAATTGATTCAAGCGTGACTTTGCGGAAATCCATTACAAAACATTAAATAGATGGACAAATATTTAGTACTATTCCGCCAATCTATTCCTAAAGAGTTACCTCCAAAAGAAATTCGACACGTGTTTCGCCCCTCCACGAGGCATCCTCAGGAACACTTGACTCACTCCGCACCCCGTCGAAAAAACACTCTGCTCTACAGACTTGTTGCTTCGACCAACGTCTCAGTCTCAGCCTGACGTTGGTTGAAGCAACAAGTCTGCAACAGTCACCTATGTTCATCACACAAATGTTTTTCCTTGAAGGGAAACGAACCACAACCTACAGCGTAGAAGGTAGAACTGCTACCAATTGAGCTGTTAAGCCAATTCATTCATTAAACTAAAATACCAATCTTGTTGCAGGTAAACGTGACAATGCCAGCGTTCTTCTTCAACACGGAACAATTCATCCACGGACGAATCATGGCGAACTATACATCGGGAGCGCCTGTTAATGGCAACCTCACCCTCAAGGCCACCGTGCGACCCATCCCGCAGTACCGACCGCAATACTACACGCAGGTAACACGCCGCTACTATTCTGAACAAAGGTGGTTAACTAAGTGAAAACTAAGCCTCACCTCACTATTTGTTTAAACCTCAGTTCCAGAATCTGTTTGGAAAGAAGAAAAAGATACATAAATAAATAATCACGGCATCATCAGGCCCCAAAGTAAGCAGAGCTTGGGTACCACATGTCTGATATACTACTTATACTTATACATTTTGTTTTAATCGACTTCAAAAAAAGGAGGCGGATAACTTCGTCGTTTATGAACCGATTTTGACGATTCTTTTTTTTGTTGGAAAGGAGATATCCCAAGGGTGGTACCATGATAAGGAAACCAGGATCTGATGATGGCATCTCAGAGAAATCGAGGGGAACTTTCGAAAATCGTAGTGGCGACTAGTGCGTTTGTTTATTTTATATTAAAGTATTTTAAAGCACTCACTACTATTTAATGAAGGTCTGGAGTCGATCTGATGATGGAGCCGAAAGACAGTCGAGGGAACTCTTCAACGATTTACAGCAATTCTCTGGTGTTTGGGCTTGATTAATTTGTATTGATGAGAACTTTACACCTAGATGGGTTGTGACTGTCATTAGGGGTCTGATGATGAAGACAAAGGACAGTCAAGGGAACTCCTCAACGTTTTACAGTAGCTGCCTTGTGTATATACATAAAGTCGGTAGTCTTTTTAGTTTTTAAAACGTAATTATTGTAAATGCATACATATGATACATAGAAACACCCAGACCTGAGACAAATACTTGCAGATCATGCCAAAATTTGTCCCAAATTTTTTAAAGATTACTCACGGAGAAATACACGTATATTATATAAAACGTGATATTTACAAATATCACGGAGGCGCCCCAAGTATGGCCATTTTAAAAAATAGGCTAAAACGCTGGCTTATCGAGCAAAGTTTTTATAGTTATGGCGAGTTTTTAGATAATAAATTACCTAAAATATGACATTTCTACAAATTCATTTATATAATTAATATGTATTATGTATAATTTTTTGTGCGTGTTTACTTATTAATAAACTTTTTACATTTGACTTATAATGATATTATGAATAAATAACTATTATGACTATTATTATTATGACTCAGTGCTCCATTTTATTTATTTTAATTTGGGAGAACAAACAGAACTAAATTATAATTATAATAAAGTCTACATAATTTATAAAACTTAAAATGATGAAATTAGTGGACAGTTTTAAACAATAAAATGAAAATAAAACATAATGATACAAATTCAAAGAGATATTTTCACAAAGCTACTTAAAAAGTATGCGTTGCTTGCAGTTGGTTCCTAACTACGAGTTTAAATTTGGAAAGAGAGTGGTCAAAATATCTATTTTTAAAAAGCTGTTGATTTGCTTCAACTCGACTCGGCATCCGTTACAAAATTGGCAAGGATCAAAAAAGAAGACCAGACGAGTTTCTTGTCGGATTCTTCTTGAACTGGGGTTAGAAGGAACCGGCACCTATATTCACTAGCATGTAGTAAAAAGACGATTCGGTGGTCCTTGTGATTTTATTGAATAAATATTGTTTTGATTTGATTTGTTAAATTTTTTTTTGTTTAGGGCCAGTTCAACAACAAAGGGCGAGCCGGAGCATTCGGATTTGGTAACAATCAGTACACAAGAGGTAATATTATTAAAGGGGATTTTTTTTCTTAAAAATCCTTTTTAGTTTTAGATTGTATATTTTTTTATGAATACGAGAAGTTTCCAACCACTTATTTACTAGAGTATATATAATATTATTACTATTATTATTATTACTCTCAAACGGTGAATCAACAAAAAGTTTGAAGACATCTATTTGCCAATTGCAAGAAACGAACGTCTGAAGCGTACTTTGATCTTTTCACCACACTGATTTGAAATATCTTGTGACTCTATAACAAAAAGAGGACATCATTTTGACTTTAGCATGATTTATGATTAGAACTGTGTATTTTCCACAGTCCGTCCTAACTACAACCCGTACATTTACAACGAGAGCGGGTTCACGTCCCAGTTCGACCCGAGCGGCTCGCACGTTGAAGCCCACTTCCGTCCCGGCCAGCCCAACCAGCTCGACCAGCCCGAGTGGTTCTACGACCCGCAGAAAGTCGTCACTAGGATGTTTAATTTTGTGAGTCTTATTGTCAATGAACTGTCAACTGATTCGCTTCGACTAGAATGTTGCTACAGCGGACGTTTTAGCGGTGTCTGAAGCGTCTGAAGCAGGAAGACGGGGATGTGCGGCGATCCAGTAGAAGGAACATAGCACTCCTCACTTAAACAGGTTATATTAGAGAGTTTTAACTAACAATAAAACATACCTATTATTTTTCCAACGATATCCGGAATCCATCTTGAGTCAAGCACCTGTCTTTTTCACGTTTTTCGTCCTAGCAACTTCCTCTCTTCGACTTCCGGCGCCACTGCCGCCTCGTTTTATCGGTTAAGATGGCGGCGACCCGCATGGCGCTCGGCTTTTACCTCATTATACTTACTCACGATGTACCAGGTAGGTATTACCTGGATTCCGGATATCGTTGGAAAAATAATAGGTATGTTTTATTGTTAGTTAAAACTCTCTATTATTTGTTCCGTGACGATATCCGGAATCCATCTTGAGTGATATGTTTGTTATCTCCTGGTATGCCCATAATTATTACAATAATTATGTAGATGCTATAATGTGTTATGTAAAATAAAAAAATAAATTATAATAAGTTATTGAAAAGTAAACAATATTTATTCAATGTTATATATGAATCATACAGTTTTAATCATCAAATTAACCAAATCATTGTTATCGCACAGGTTCAAAGAAATTTGACAAGGAAACTGACGTCGTAAAATCATTATTTCTGGATTGATTCGCTAGCTCTCTTTGATAGTATGTTCTAAAAGTATGTTCTTGCCGCCAATTTCCAGTCTGAAGAATCTGATCAATAGGAAACTTTTCTAGCCAATTGAGAGAGGCTACGGCAGAGCGTACCGAGCCTGGCGTGGCATCGACACCCGCGTCCTTTAGAACAGATTTGATCCAACCACTGATTACAGTTCTAGAAGCTGGTTTTGGATCACCTCTAGCAGTTATAAAAAGTTCTGACAGCATATCTGATTTCCGACGATCTTGTGAAGTACCGATTAATTGACGAGTCCAAAATACACAGTCGAGATTTTTGTTCGGATGTGCTTTTAGTTTCCATCCAGATTGCCTGTTGTTAGCGTCATCCGTCTTCGATCCAAAACAAGGCCACATGACAATAGAATTGCCCTCATCTATATATTGGTCGGCATTGATCCTCAGCAGTGTCAGGTCGTGTACTCGTCGTCCTGCCGCTAGCAAAAGTAATATAGCGGCACGTCTGGATACTTGGTACAAATTATTTTCATCTGGTGTATTATTTTCTAAGTATTGTAATACATTCTTTACATTCCAAATAGGTGGTTTCATTTTCTTGTCCTTTGCAACTGAAATAGCTTTTAAAATATGTTTAATAAGAAAGTTAGATGCCAATGTAGTATTACCTGATAATTTGGTAAAAGTAGAAATAACAGATTTATGGACTAGTATAGTTCGATAAGCCAGACCTTCGCTGTTGTGTAAATACGCCAGGTAACGAGCAACTTGTTCTGGACTCGGATCTCTGTAAGAAGAATTGTTAGAGGAGCACCATACCTTCCATTTGTTCCATGCTGGCATGTAGGTGTTTATTGTAGATCGCCGCCAACTTGACAATAACAGTGATCTTTCTTCTACTGACCATTTTTTGATTTCGTCTGTCCACCCAAAATCAGCCAGGCTTCCAAATGAATGTCTTGAATCTCTGGCGGGTGCATTCCGGTTTTCGTGTCGATCAGAACTTGTGGAAGGAGCGGGATGTGATAAGGTTCTTGAATGGCCCGGGCTTGTAGGTCTGCTTGCCAAAATACCATCTTCCACTTTGGAGCGATCAAGATGTACTGACCGTTCGCTGTGTTCAGGTGAGACAATACTTGGGGTATTAGGTTCGGTGGAGGAAATAGCCACGCAAGTTCGTAGTCCCACTGGTGAAGGAATGCGTTGTGAAACAGAGCCTGCTGGTCCTGCGTGTCCAGCGATACATACCTCATTACTACGTGAGCTGTTTCCGACGCAAATAAGTCTACTTGCGGTGTGCCCCACATCTTGAATATGTTGTCCGTTGCTGTAGAGAGTAGGTGCCACTCGGGGCAGACCTTGCCGCGTGATAGGGCATCCACTTCGCAATTGAATCGGCCCGGAAAGTACTGAGCCGTCAGTTGTAGATTTAATTGGTCCATCACCTTCAATAGTTGCCGTGTGAGGTTCAGAAGCTTCTTCGATTTCGTTCCGCCTTCCTTGTTTATGTAAGCTACGACTGTTCGGTTGTCTGTTTGCAGTAAAATGTGAGCATTGTGAAGCAGGCTGTTCTCTTGTTGTATTGCCGCGTAGACAGCAAACAGCTCTTTGAGATTGACATGCCATGACTGTTGCCGTTTTGTCCACTGTCCTGACATTTTCGTGTTGCCCAGCTGAGCTCCCCAGCCGAAATCCGATGCATCCGTCGTGAGCAGATGAGAGATCGAGTTTGTATGTATAGGAAGTGAGCCCTGTGCTGCCTTTAACCACCATCGCATTTCGGAGAGTACCGGTTGTGGCAATTTCGCTTGTTTGTAGGGGTGTTCCGTGGGAAGGTATCGATTGTGAAATTGCAGGGTTCGACAATGTAACCTCCCTCTGCGTATTACAAAAGAGGCGAAGTTGAGTCTCCCCAGAAGGGACTGGGCCTGTCTGAGGGACCAACTGCCTCTGGACATCTGACTGAGAAGTGCTTTGCGTAGCGTTTCGCACTTCGGTTCCGACAGGGACTTCGTGTTGAGTTTGGTGTCCCATGTAACACCCAGAAACTCCAGGCGTTGTGTCGGAACCAGTACAGACTTGTCCATATTGATAGTCCAGCCGAGGTGTCTCATTAGGTTCACCATAAATGTAATGTGTTCGCGTAAAACTTGACAGGACTGATTCACTACTAAAAAATCGTCTAGGTATACCACGCACCTCATATTTCGCCTTCTCAGGAACTCTGCTACCCAGTTCGTCAAGGATGTGAACGTTCGTGGCGCTGATGAAAGGCCGAAGGGAAGGCACGTCATTTGTAGAAGTTGGCCTTTGTAGCTGAGTCTCAGAAATCGTCTGTGTTCTACGGCTATGGGAAGGTGAAAATATGCCTGGCTCAGATCTACCTTCACCATCCAATCGTTGCTCTGTAAAAAGCTTGGAATTCGGAAATGACTGAAAAGCTGAAAACCTTTTAGTTTGACAAAACGGTTTAGTCTCTTCAAATTGAAGATTGGGCGAAATGATCCGTCCGTTTTCGGAACTAGAAAAAATGTTGATAGGTAGCTGGGATTGATCTCGGCTTTTTCTAGTACATGCGTGTCTATCATATTTTTTATTAGCTGTGTCATATGATAACTCTGCTTTGTCTCGTAATTTATTATGACAGATTGATTTGGATATATAAGGGGCGGCTTCATCACGAAAGGAATACGTATTCCCTTGAGAAGTTTGCATATGTGGTTGGGCGCACCTAAGTTCTCCCATGCATGTATATATTGCTTTAGACAGCCGCCCCGAAATGATTGCGAGTCATGATCGATTGTTTCTATTTGATGAAATGTAATTTGATTTCTTGCCTCTTGACGAATTGTGGTGTTTGTTCTTGCCATTGGAAGTCTTGTTGCCGGATGCCCTCGAGTGACCTTTGAACTTATCTTTCGACGCTGAAGTATTTTTTCGAAAAAAGTTTTCACTCTCTTGCTTGCTTGTCGATGGTTTCGACTGGTTATCATACGCACGCCTCTGGCCGGTAGCTGTAGCTGCAGTTTGCTGTGTTGGCTGGAAGCAAGTGGTTAGTTTTTCGGCCCCCCCAATTTTTTGAAGGTAGGCTGCAAGCATATCGTTGTCAAACAAATGTTCAGCACTGGGTGGAATTTTTTGCAACGCCCCACAGTGATATTCCTCCGAAATTTTCTTAATTAATAAATCCCTGCGCATGCTAATGCAGTCGGCTCGACGACCGCAAGATATTTGTAAAATATCATCTGTCACTTTTGCATAGCTCGAATCTTTATTAAACATTTGTTCAATCTTATCGAAAAGAGATCGTGGTGTAAGTGTTGTACTCTTATCATTAGACCAATCGACTAAACCTTGCAAAGTTGTGCGCAATTCGTCTTTTTGAGTAAGTATAGCATTGGATAAAGCTGCAAAAGTTCTCTCTATCAAGTACAAACGATCATCGTTAGACCTAGACGCATTGAAACTTCTCAGTTCATCGTTTACATTGAGTTCTATAAAACCCGGAGTAGTGACGTACTTCTTCTGAGCTTCAGAAAAACGAATTGCATGCCAGTCATTACATTTAAAACGCTGTAATTGGGTTATCTTTTCTAAATGTTTATCATCAGACTTAGGGTATGGCGGATCTTTTAACGTAGTTGATAGCTCTGACAATTGGAGCTGTTGATTATCCGCATCACTCGTGCTCGGCGGTGGGCGTAAGCCCAACTCGTTTGTTGTATCATTGTTGGGTCCATTTATTACCTCGGCAACCCACGAAGTACTCGTTTGAGGCTCACAGTGTTTTTGCGAAATCAAATTCGTTAGAAAAGCCACTTGTTGAGAAAGGAATTCAAACTGTGCGTCACTTACATGGTTAGACCGCCTTTTTCTCCTTCTATCCGGACTAGACTCCTCCGATGATGTACTGCTCGAACTTGAAGAACGACTTCTCTTCCGTGACACGTGTTCACCATCACTTTTTTCTTTATCAAAATATATTTCGTTCTCCATTACGAGAGGATTTTTTCACTACGTATTCAATTTACGTTAAATTATTGCTAAGACGTGTTAACGCTACGAAAAACGACGCTATAATGAGGTAAAAGCCGAGCGCCATGCGGGTCGCCGCCATCTTAACCGATAAAACGAGGCGGCAGTGGCGCCGGAAGTCGAAGAGAGGAAGTTGCTAGGACGAAAAACGTGAAAAAGACAGGTGCTTGACTCAAGATGGATTCCGGATATCGTCACGGAACAAATAATAGTAGTATCCGAATGACCGAGCATTTCTCGGTATAAAACACGGATAAAACGACATTTTCTATAAATTAAAATTAATTAATTAGCTAGATCGATTTATCGGCCCCGAAACCCCCTGCACACTAAATTTCAAGAAAATCGTTTGAGCCGTTTCCGAGATTCGGATTATATATACACATATATATACTTGGATATATATATATCCAAGATTGTTTAAAGGTATTAGATTAAGTGCTCGCAGTCTGTTAAGGGATTTCCAGATTGCTAAGGTTGGTTATATTCTGGTCGTAGTCGTTTGACTTAAAAGAACAGGAGAAGGTGAAACCTTCATGTTGACTGTCTAGTGGTTATACTATCCAATGAATTTCCGAAAAGCAATTGGACTATTTTTTTACCAACCCGCCGCCTTACCAACCCGCCTTACCAACCCGCCTTACCAACCCGCCTTACCAACCCGCCTTACCAACGCGCCTTACCAACCCGCCTTACCAACCCGCCTTACCAACCCGCCTTACCAACGCGCCTTACCAACCCGCCTTACCAACCCGCCTTACCAACCCGCCTTACCAACCCGCCTTACCAACCCGCCTTACCAACGCGCCTTACCAACGCGCCTTACCAACCCGCCTTACCAACCCGCCTTACCAACCCGCCTTACCAACCCGCCTTACCAACCCGCCTTACCAACGCGCCTTACCAACCCGCCTTACCAACCCGCCTTACCAACCCGCCTTACCAACCCGCCTTACCAACGCGCCTTACCAACGCGCCTTACCAACCCGCCTTACCAACCCGCCTTACCAACGCGCCTTACCAACCCGCCTTACCAACCCGCCTTACCAACCCGCCTTACCAACCCGCCTTACCAACCCGCCTTACCAACGCGCCTTACCAACGCGCCTTACCAACCCGCCTTACCAACGCGCCTTACCAACCCGCCTTACCAACCCGCCTTACCAACCCGCCTTACCAACGCGCCTTACCAACCCGCCTTACCAACCCGCCTTACCAACGCGCCTTACCAACCCGCCTTACCAACCCGCCTTACCAACCCGCCTTACCAACGCGCCTTACCAACCCGCCTTACCAACCCGCCTTACCAACCCGCCTTACCAACGCGCCTTACCAACGCGCCTTACCAACCCGCCTTACCAACCCGCCTTACCAACCCGCCTTACCAACCCGCCTTACCAACGCGCCTTACCAACCCGCCTTACCAACCCGCCTTACCAACCCGCCTTACCAACGCGCCTTACCAACCCGCCTTACCAACGCGCCTTACCAACCCGCCTTACCAACCCGCCTTACCAACGCGCCTTACCAACCCGCCTTACCAACCCGCCTTACCAACCCGCCTTACCAACCCGCCTTACCAACGCGCCTTACCAACCCGCCTTACCAACCCGCCTTACCAACGCGCCTTACCAACGCGCCTTACCAACCCGCCTTACCAACCCGACTAGCT
Organism: Lampropteryx suffumata; assembly: GCA_948098915.1. Lineage (NCBI taxonomy): Eukaryota > Metazoa > Arthropoda > Insecta > Lepidoptera > Geometridae > Lampropteryx > Lampropteryx suffumata. Next base: position 2,265,177 of record OX402552.1, read on the forward strand.
ACACCAGCCCAGTAGACTCTAAAATCCCACAATTATTTATGAATGTCCCTATAATTTTCTTTATAAATGAACTGGCTTATTTAGTCCCACTGGAGAGCACTAGATAGTGCTCCCCCGCCTTCGGATCTTAACCGGTCCGAACGATCCGGTCGTGTGTTCGAAAATCGAAGTATGTGTGCGCTTACCAGTACTTTTAAACGGTGAAGGAAACTAGTCATAGAGCCCTAAAAGTTGGAAGACAGATGTGCTGAATGCACACAAGGAGCATCAGGGCCTTAGAAACTACACTGGTTCTAAATAACTAGTCTTCTTGCGTGTCAATGATATAATCAAATTATTGTTTAAAAATACTGCCACCCTCACTCCATCGTCCGTGGCGTCCATTGAGTTGTCCCTTGTGCAGGTGTTAGGGCACAAGTCCCATCTAAAGTGACATCGTTTAGATGGGAGCTCCGCAGTCGCATTGGGCACAAGTAGAGTCGCGGTAGACCTATTTGCACATGCTTTCTTTACAGCGGCCAAAATAGTGACACGATCTGAAGAAAACTATGATTATTAACTTGTATAACATTTTGTATTGCAGGATGAAAAGTACCCGTTCTGGATGTCAAAGCCCGACCCCACAGAGTACGGACTATATCACAACCAGAACAGCCCTAACTACAACTCATACACAACCCCGTCTACTTACTACACCAACACTTATTACGACCAGCTGCCTTACTTGAGATTCGTAAGTAGAAAATTAAAATATGATCAAGACCGTAATCTTCAGGCTCGGTAGACATTTTTCTGATAAGTCTACTGAACAGCTTTCAGTTACTATTAATGATTTGGTATTACGGTAGGTTGATGATGATTGTAACACATGCTGTCATATAAATAGAAACCGAACGTACGTTGCCAAATCCCCTGTTGCTAATCGAAACATACTGATAGACATTAATTGTATCATTATTCATGACTTTGAATATTTTTATACATAATATCTTTATACATCTTTTTACCTCTGTAGCGCAATGGCCAGGGCCCGACAGAGACGCAGAAGGTTGCGGGTTCGATTCCCGCCGCGGGACAAATGTTGCATAATCTGCAAATATTTCTCTCGGGTATGGGTGTTTCTATTATAATATGTATTTAGTTTTTTGTATGTATGTACAAAAAACTGAAAATATCAGTCATGTGGTACCCATGTCACAAGCTCTGCTTACTTTGGGGTCAGATGATGCTGTGTGAAATGTCCGGCATTTTTATTATAATTATATAAGTTTTTTTTAACATTTATTTTTGTAATTTACTTTTAATTTTCATTACTCCCGACAAGTCTGCGATTCAACAACCGCGGTCGCGAGTCGACCGAAGAGTGACCACCGAGCAACAATTCCAGATTTGCAAACTACCCTCATTTGTTATTAAAATTCCGAAATTTACGTTTTCACCGAAATGTTCATCTCACTTTCTGAGCATCAGTTCCCTGGATTTTCGACCTAAAATTCACCTAAAACCGATATCATTACAAGATAGATAAAGAGCAATGTTTCGCACCACAGTTCAACGGCACATACGACTTCAAATACCCGATGTCAGAGCTCGCTCAACTCGTGCCAACACTAGACGGAGTGGAGGTTATAATAACGGCATCGGTCGGCGACCCCTTTCTGGATGACGTCATCGAAGGCTACAGCGTCGCCAGGATATTCAACTCGTCCCTCGCCGTCACCTTCCTCGGAGGCACGCCGCAGGTCTTCAAGCCGGCTATGCCTTTCGATGTCTATGTAAGTATCCTCTTCCTTAAATTATTTATTAACCAACACTTAAACATCACTGTATTAAAGCAGTTAGCATTTCGAACGTTCGCTTTCATATAGTAGTTTGCCAGCAGCGGTGCTTAGCAAATCTTCGTACAGCAAGTGTATTGTGATTGTTGGGTGGGCAGTAGTATATATTACTAGCTTCCGTCCTCGGCTCCGCAGTGTTATTACCTAAATAAAATGTATCACTTGTTCTAAGGTACACTCCATCAACCTACCAAATTTCAACAAAATATATGCAGTTATTTAGCCGTGAAAAAGTAACAAACGGTAAACATGCAAACAAAGACACTTTTGAATTTATAAAATTTGTATAATTTCTACCCAACAAGCCAACACACAACTTATTATTGGTCCTTATTGTTGTCCTTATTATTATTATTTTTTTTGTTTTTTTTTAGTGCACAATATTTATCATACGCTAAATAATATTACAATCTAGCCAAATAAGCTAATGAGTAATTTTGCTATAGTATTTTTGACATAGTATTATAAAATAAATTATACCTAAGAATGTGTCCAATAGCACTCTTTTTACAGTCTCTAGTTAAGGGGAAGACACTTTTTTCTTGCGTTTTTATATAGTTACTTATCACTTCACTATTGTTAAACTACACTAACTCAAATGGTTTTTTCCGTTTGAGCCTTCTTACAATGTCTGTGATGTCGAGGAGCTCGATTGCCTCGACGTTCACATGGTGATGAAGCCTCTGTTCGTGAGCTTCTGCATACTTTTGTATCACCTTATCGACGAACTCTATTCTAAGGTCTCTATGGAGATCGTCATTTCTTATGTACCAGGGGACATTCACTATTTCCCTTAGAACTTTATTTTGGAATCCTTGGATTATATGGATATTGCTCTTTTTGGTACAGCCCCACAGCTGTATGCCATAGGTCCATATTGGCATCAGGACTTGCTTGTACAATAATAACTTATTGTGTACTGACAGAGTGGAGTTTCGTCCAAGCAGCCAGTACATCTTTTTTAAGCGTATTTCTAGATCAACTCTTTTCTTCTTGACGTGTGCTTTCCAGCGCAGCTTTGCGTCAAGAGTCATTCCTAAATACTTTGCTGTATTTTCGTAAGGTATAACCTTATCGTTTATATATATTAGACAGTACTGTTCTTTCTTATTTGTAAAATTTATATGAACTGACTTTGTTTCATTTAGATTAATACGCCATTTCTTTGTCCAGTTATGGATTTTATTGACAGCTACTTGAACCTTTTCTGCGGCTTCTGCGTGAGTGCATCCAAAAGCCATTATAGCTGTGTCGTCAGCAAAGGTTGCGATGGTGTTGGTTTTTAGTTCAGGAATAACACAGGTATATAGCAAGTACAGAATCGGGCCCAACACACTTCCCTGCGGTACTCCAGCTTTAATTTATTTTATATCAGAGTAGGCATCATCTTGCCTTACTCTAAATACTATATTTGTTATATACGATTCAAGTATGTCTGCGTATGATTTTGGTAACAATTGTCTCAGTTTGATTACAAAGCCATGCCACACCTTATCAAAAGCCTGTGCTGCATCTAAAAAGATGGTAGAACAGACTTTTTTATCTTCTAGAGCTTTTTCTATCAGATTGGTGATTCGGTGTACTTGGTCTATCGTTGAGTGCTTTTCCCGGAAGCCGAACTGATGCTCTGGGATAAGATTATTTGTTTCTATAATAGGTTTGAGCCTTTTTAGTAATAACTTTTCGAACAGTTTGGACATTATTGGTAGCAAAAAAATTGGCCTATATGATGTTGTGTCATGAGGTGGTTTTCCTGGCTTGGCTATCATGATTACTTCCGCAACTTTCCATAAGTCTGGCACGTATTTAAGCCTCAGCGCGGCATTAAGAAGATTGGTTAGCTTAACCAAAGCCTTTCTTGGAAGGTTGTGAAGTATTTCTCCTGATATTAGGTCAAATCCAGGAGATTTCTTTGGATTTATATTCCGTCTTATTTCTCGCTCTACTTCTTTTGGTGACACAAGCTTTATATATGTTAATTCATCTACTTCTAAAACTTCGTGTGTTGTTGGCTCGAGTGTTAGTCCTTCGTTTGGTTTAAAAGTATTTTCTAGATGCTCAGCAAACCGTTTGGCTTTTTGTTCATTGCTTACGACCCATTTTCCGTGTTCTATTTTTATTGGTGGAATTTGGATATTGGGTTGTTTCATATGTTTTGTAGCATTCCAGAGTGAGTAATCTGTACTGCGACCACTGGTTAGCTTCTGAAGATAGGTCTTGGTTGATACATCATTGTATTCTTGAATTTGCCCTTTCAACTGTTTTGTGAGGTGATTAAGCTTGTTTTTGTCCTGCGGACTTCTGGATTGATGCCATTTATTTCTCTGTTTTCTTTTCTCGGATATAAGTTGAAGAATACCTTTAGGGTAGTTAGATCTTCTGACCTTTAGTTTCACATCGGGCGTGTTTTTCCAAGCGGTCTGCTGTATGAGCGTTATAAATTTGTCTACTTCTAAATCCAACTGGTCTGGATGTTTTAACGGTACTTTAAGGTCTATATTAATATCTAATTCTATATTAATATCTAATTCTATTTTACAACTCTCCCAGTCTGTGTTTTTATTAACTAGGTTTAGAGGGTTTTCCTTAAATAATACTTTCTCACTTATTTCTAAGTATATAGCAGAGTGATCTGAGTTCATATCATCGCTCTGTTCTATTCTAAGGTAGTTATCAGCTATGTTTCTAAATATAAAAAAATCTATCAAGTCTGGGATTTTATTTGGATCTGTTGGCCAGTAGGTAGGCGATCTCGTTGATGCAGTATCACAGTCGATCTCTCGTACCGCTCTCATCAGTTCCCTTTCTTTTGTATTTGTTAGTCGGGAACCCCAATACGTATTTTTAGCATTGAAGTCACCTCCTAATATAAATCTCTCTCCAAGTGGTTGCAACAGACTCAAGTACCTGTTTTTCTGTCCTTATTATGAGAACAAACCTGTCAGCTCAGGTTTGTTCTCTCTCTTTGTTGTACATTGTACATATTTTGATCGTCTCTTGCATGCAATCAGCGATTTGAATAGCGTAAAGCACACAAAATTAGCTTCCCTAACCCTAGTTTTAACTTTTCTGCCAAGGTTTCGATCAGCCTTATTAAGTCTAATCGCTTGACATCATTACTATTTCCTAATTGAACAATCAGTGTAGTGTTTTAGTCTAAGAATTTATCATATTTGTATAATAGTCCACGGACACATCTTTGTAGCAGTAGCGAGCAGCAGCACAAGATGCCTTACGACATACAGAAATTAATTCACCTTTACTATTATAGCAATATTCTTCCCACTTTAGATTAGATGACATAATGACCTTAGGGGTCATCTAGACTTCTAGACTTACATCTTGAATCTTCCCACATATAATAAAATAAATAAAAATGTTTGTATGATCAGCAAGTAATTGTCTTGGGTATGGGTGTTTCTATATGTATGTATATACAATAAAAAGTACCTAAGTAATACATCAGTCATGTGGTACCCATAACACAGGATCAGATGATTCTGTATGCAATGTCTGCATTTTTTTTTATATGCGCGTATTTTTGTAGTTCTTTTGTTTTCAAGGGTTTATCCATTTTTGCATCCAATTTTGGCCATTTTTAGCCTCTTCCATACCTTGCTAGTTTGTTCCGTTCTGGGGCTCTCGAATCCACAGGATCCCCAAGATACAAGCCTAAAAGTAATAGGTACTGTTGTAGATGGTGGTATCGTACCACGACGGATCTCCACTGCCGCGCTGGCAGGCGGGGGGCGTGTCTCTCACCGTGCAGCTGGCGGTGGAGGGGCGCGGCGCCGCCATAGAGCCGCAGCGGCCGCAGTTAGTGCCGGGACACGACGCCGTCTGGCATCTCAAGCTGGACCTTTACAAGCTGATGAGTGAGTATACTCCACCAACCCCACAGCTGGACCTACTGGAGCCGCAGCGGCCGCAGTTAGTGCCGGGACACGACGCCGTCTGGCATCTCAAGCTGGACCTTTACAAGCTGATGAGTGAGTATACTCCACCAACCCCACAGCTGGACCTACTGGAGCCGCAGCGGCCGCAGTTAGTGCCGGGACACGACGCCGTCTGGCATCTCAAGCTGGACCTTTACAAGCTGATGAGTGAGTATACTCCACCAACCCCACAGCTGGACCTACTGGAGCCGCAGCGGCCGCAGTTAGTGCCGGGACACGACGCCGTCTGGCATCTCAAGCTGGACCTTTACAAGCTGATGAGTGAGTATACTCCACCAACCCCACAGCTGGACCTACTGGAGCCGCAGCGGCCGCAGTTAGTGCCGGGACACGACGCCGTCTGGCATCTCAAGCTGGACCTTTACAAGCTGATGAGTGAGTATACTCCACCAACCCCACAGCTGAGAAGTGCACCAGACGAGGTTCGTCTTGAACTGGGGTTAGGAGAAACTGGCACTTAGATTCACTAGCATTTAAGAAGACGATTCAAAGTGTTCCTTGTGATTTTTTTGAATAAAGAATGTTTTGATTTGATTTGATTTGACTGAGTCAGATCCATCTACGGCCCGAAACTTTTATAATGTCGCCTACCCATCTCGCTGCCGACTCACTGTTCTAGATCCAGTCCTCAGACACTGTTTAGTCGTCGTCTTGCTCCACCTATCGTAACCTCTGTATTATTGACTAATCGATATGTATCCCCCCTTTAGAGTTGGAGAACAACCGGAATTACCGCGAGGAGTTGAACTCGGTGACCGGCGTGCGAGTGAGCGCGCAGCTGGCGGACGCGGCGGGCGGGCGGGCCCAGGCCGACATGCACTTCCTGTCACATTACAGCGCCAATAAACAGCATATTCGAGTTTCTACATCTACCACTGACCCTAGAGTGACTATTTATTTTACCATACACGTAGATGGAGTGATCCCAAATACTAAAACTACATTGAGACATTTGAAAGCCTATTATCCTAAAATTGTTTGAGAAAAGTGACGGAGACATCATCAAAGTAGTCTTAAAACCTAAGTAAAGTATCAGCATTCGAGCGATATTCATCACCGTTTTCAAACTAAGAAACACCTTAATTGGATTCCTAAATAATTAGAAGAAGCCTGAAGCAAAAAACATTTCACCGTTAGTGCTATCTAAAGTTCCAAACCGATTGGGTAGTGTTATTATGCACTGTCATTTCGCTTTAGATATTCGGTCTTACTTTAAAAACACCTCTCAACTTTTTCTTCTTCGTTAATGTCATATGTCATATGATGTCAATTTTTCCAATGTCAAAGTGTTTAGATTGTTTATAGACGTTACAAAGTCTATACTTTGACGACCTCTGTGGCGCAGTGGGGTTAGGTCCGGCTGAGACGCAAAAAGGTTGCGGGTTCGATTCCCGCCGCGGGACAAATGTTTGTGTGATCTGCAAGTATTTCATACAGCATCATCTGGCCCCAAAGTAAGCAGAGCTTGTGTTATGTGTACCACATGACTGATATACTACTTGTATTACTTATATTACTGACTACTTATATTCAATAAAGCCATAACAGTTATACAAATAATATAATTACGTTTTAAAAACTAAAAAGAAACAGACTTCATTGAATGAAATTTGAGCCTATAATACATTTTTAGTGGAAAGTAGATGTATTTTGTATATATATAATATGGGTAGGCCAAATAAATGCAACGCTCCAATGAGACATCGACGTATCGAAGTACATTTAAACATTCATCGATGTATACAATTTTTAGATTTTCGTTGATTTTTCAGCTCGACCGATTTTGATAAAATTTATATGGGACCACCTGTATACCCTTCCAAACAATAAAAGAATTTTCCAAATCGGTTCAGCCGTTTACGAGTAATCGGTGAACATATATAATAAATAAAAAAAAAACCGACGAATTGAGAACCTCCTCCTTTTTGATAAAGTCGGTTAAAAAGAGCTATTTGTGGATATCTAAGGAATTATGAGGCTTTTAGACGGCCTTTGAATTCCCTCACACTCGTCTCATACGATAATTTTTGCAGGTTGGCGAATACATAGTGTTCCACGTGCAGAGTAACTACTACATGGAGTCCTTCAACTACGTCGTCATGTCCAAAGGCATTATCCTGACCAGCGCGCAAGAAATTATGCAGGTAAACTTTCTTTGGGAAAAATACAAACAAAATTCTGATTTTAAAAATGCTTCCAACCCATTTTTCGAGAGGTTGGTACTGTCAGCCAACAGTGCGTGTGTGTGACTAGAAAGAGAAAGGGAAATAGAGAAGGAGAACGCATCAGTACGCAAAATCTACAGTGTTGTATAAAGTGTGCTATTATAGAAACTAATCATTACATAGTATAAAACAAAGTAGCCTCCCGCTGTCTGTCTGTCCCGTTGTACGCTTAGATCTTTAAAACTGTGCAACGGATTTTGATGCGGTTTTTTTTAATAGATAGAGTAATTCAAGAGGAAGGTTTTTATGTATAAAACATGCATAATATAGTAGAGGAACACTAATAATTTTAGAGGTTTCTAATGTGATGTCGTAAATAAACTCATTTTTTACGCTTACATTATAAACGCTGGCTGAACCCTACGAGATAGATAAAAATAATGTACTACAGAATTGTACACCCTAAAAAGGTCTACACAAAAGTCCGCAATGGTATATGTCTATCTCTTAGTCTATGTTATTCTCTTAGATAACGTTGTATAACGTTGTACAGTCTGTAGTATATTTAGTATCAGCACTGCACCCGTGCGAAGCCAGGCCGGTTTGCTAGTTCAGGATATAATGTTAATGTAAGCTAATTAAATCTGATTTACAAAAAAAAAATGTTTACAACATAATCCGCCGCTCTTATTATCACTTTGGCTACGGCCTTAGTAAACATTTGTATTGTACGGCGCCGCTCGGCACTAGTTGCAGCGACTATGCATCGGCCTACTCGCTGCTTTATCCAACTACACACATTACCTAAATATTCATTTTATATTTGAATTGTAACTTTAAGTAAATAGCATTTCTCTGTAACTAAATTTGTAATTTTTGTGAGAAATAAATTCTTAAACCGTATGTTTCTTTTTACCATGGTGATGGTACCAAGATGTCAGATGTTACACATCATATGCGACAACTGTGAGGCTCGCTCGTTTTTATGAAAATATTAGCTGTTACCGCGACTGCTTGCGACTGTAACGCGTATGCTTAGAACCTTTACTTTTGTTTTTGACGTGACAACGTCTAATAAACTGTCTAATATCTGTTTTGTTATGACGTTGTCACGTTAAACTATCGTCCGAAAACCGACTTTACAGACAACTAATTTTGAATGCCTTCTGTGCATCTAAAGAACATCTCATAAGTTTAATCCCCTATTTTACCCGTTCCGGGATTATTTTGCAAAAACGTTGAAACACATATTTCTTTATTTCTTACCAAAAGCCTAAATATGAATTTTGAGATCCCTAACTTAAAAAAATATAAGTTACCCAAACAAACTTTCATCCCCTATTTTACTCCTTTCGAGGTTGTTTTTTGAGACAAAAATGTAGCCTATGTTGTTCTTCAAGATCCGTTCAGCCGTGTTGCCGTAAGAAACAGACAGACAGAGACACTGTATATGTATATGGAGTGTTGTTGTTTGTTTGTTGCAGGAGGGGGTCCGTACGTTCGCGGTGACGGTGTCGGCGGAGATGGCGCCGGTGGCGACGCTGGTGGCGTGGAGCACGGAGCGGCGCGGGCACGTCATGGCCGACTCGCTCACCTTCCCCGTCAACGGCATCTCCAGGAACAACGTAACTAATACATAAATCACCCTATTTTTATTATATTAAAAGCTACTTTTACTATGACGCAACAAAGTGCAATTTAGCTCCCACAAGCGCTTAGGGTACTTGTAACTGTGTAGAAATCTAATCTAATCATACAATTAGATCTCCTTACTGCTCATAAATATCCTTCGTGCACGTCTATCCTTTTCTCAAACTATGCTAGATGAAATATACACCATAAAGCAAACACTTTAGCTGCGCCCGCAGATGATTTTTTGACGCTGACTAGTGTATCCTTAGCAGCCCAAACCCAAAGCCGACACAGTTCGACGCGTTTGCGGGTTTTCGCTGTAGGTTGTCGGTTCCCCATGAAGAACATAATTAGACTACGTAATAATAACAATAATAATTCCGGACATTTCACACTACATCATCTAGCCCCAAAGTAAGCAGAGCTTGTGTTATGGGTACCACATGACTGATATACTACTTGTATACTTTTTTTTTTGTAAATACATACATATTTTATATAGAAACACCCAGACCCAGTAATAATGAGTTGTATCTCTCCTCCACAGTTCACAGTGTTCATAAACAACCGCAAGCACAGAACGGGCGAGCGCGTGGAGGTGGCTATATTCGGAGAACCCGGCGCCTACGTCGGTCTGTCCGGCATAGACAACACATTCTACACCATGCAGGCTGGCAACGAACTTACATATGCTAAGGTAACTTTATTTTATAACTACAGATATCCCTATTCGTGCGGCCCACCTAGTGGCCGAAATAGAAATAGTGTAAAAAGTTCTGTCAAAAAGCAACAATTTCCATTTTTTTACAATAAATCTTATTGGCAGAAAAACCTCTTTTCGGCACGAATTTAATTGAATATTTGTCCACACAGAAAATAACTTTTTTTTTATATAAGGAAGTTCTAGGCACTCTTGAAAGAACAATTCTCTCAGGGTTTTCGATAAGATAGAGAAGACTGTATTCTGAGCAAGACTTTTACATCTAAAAAATAACTGTCCCAGGCACTACAACGCTCTGTATGTTTTACCTACTTGTTTGTGGAAAAACTAAGAAGGTAAATTATCAATAATTTGAGTACGAACCCTAAAGGAACCCTTACTGTGCAATATGTATATGGAAATGATGGTAATGAATGACTAAGTAGTTCGTTTGTAGTGAGCAATATAAACGCAGCCTAATATTTTCAAAGGTTGGCCACGCCCACTGGCCAATCATGATCACTGACGCTGATAGTGCATTCCTTTCACTTTCATGCCATTTACAAGAGCGCCCTATATTAGACATTCTTCCTGAACAAGGTATAGATTAGCGGCCTTACTTATAAACGCCTCTCAACTAGAACACAGCCTAAACACTGCTTAAAATTCGCCCTGTCACTATCTTTGATAATGTGGCCCTAACTAACCTTGTGTTTTTCGCAGGTGATATCCAAGATGGCGCATTTCGACGAGGCCACGAATGGCACGTTCGCTTACACGTGGCGCTCTCACTTCGGCGACGCGGACGATCTCGTGTATTTCCCTTCGTCTACCTTCGGGATCGACGCCAATAGGACCTTTGAGTGAGTGAAATGTGAAGTCTTTTATCTACAATTTCAGTTAATTGTTTGATGATTCTCAGATTCTAGCGAACGAAAGGAGCCTCTGAGGCGCACCTTTCACCGCACTGGTTCGACATAACTAGTGACACGATAAGATGTTACATTGTTACTTACTTTTACAGTTTTTGATGTTTAACATCTTTCCCTCTCACTTTACTGCAATTTGTTGGACGGAAGTGTTATACAGGAGGTCAGGGAAGCGCGCGCTATTTGATTTGACCAATGAGCGCGCGCGCAGAGTTGACCATTAGATGGTACGAATATATTTTCCTGAAATGTCAGATGTTTCACATATTATGCGACTACTGTTAGGCTCGCTCGCTCGTGAGGATGTCTTACGAGGGTTGTCCAGGGACGAACATTATATTTGGCACCCATATTTTGCACAGAAGTTAGTATTCCCGTACGTGACAGGTTGCAAGCCCTTTGCTAATACGCTAGGCTAGATAGAAATCAGTTTTTAAAATATATATTCTATCTACTACCTGGTTCCAATAGTTTAAAGCATGTTTTGCTTGGGGCTAGATGGCGTTCTGTGAAATCATATATCAGTATTTTATTTTTATTAAATAGGTATACGCCCCATGGTCATAGTTATTTTTTCTATTAGAGCAGTAATTTCACTTGCTCCAGTGCCCCTTAAACCTAAATACGATAATGCATGCACCCTGCTGCTTGGAACCACAATATATGGTACTAAGGTTGTGTCCACCGAGACGGCTTTTTGGTGAAGAATCCTACCGCCAGGCTCAGATCAAAAAATATAAAGACAGCGCTGATTTCGCTAATTTTTTGCTGTGTTTGTGACTGTCAGGAGAAGGTTCTTATGAATGAAAAAATTAAGAAAGTTGCGTGGAAAATTAGAAAATTTAAGGAAACTTAACGACAATTAACGAAACTTTTCTAATGTTTTCTAATTAGGGCCAAGTGCGTTCGATGACGTTTCGTGCTCATAATAACCTAATATTTACGATATATTTATTAAAAAAAGGAATTATTTAAAGTGAAAAGTTATATCACAAAATCACCATGAAACAGAAGGAAAGTATAGATTTTTTGTATAACGTTGTACAAGTACGTATGCATGTACTAAGAGCAAGGAACATGGTTTGGGTATACACCCACACAGGTTCTACACACACGGATACCTATTCATACGAGAATATGTGTGTAGAAACGTGGGTTTTGCGATTTCACCTTGGTTGTTCGCGGCACTCCGTCTTTATATATATATTTGGGGTGAGCTACCAGGTTTTATTTTATAATGGTCGTTATTAAGGTCGTTTTGTGTGTATTAGATTCGCGGGTCTGATAGTATTCAGTGACGTGGAGGTGACGCGTCGCGCGAGCCTGTGCAACGCGTCGCTCGGCCTGGGAGAGTGTCTGGAGGGAGGCTGCTACCCGCTCGCTAAGAAGTGCGACAGAGCCTTCGACTGTAGCGATCACACGGACGAATCCAACTGTAAGTACATTTACAAGTTTTATCTCTCTGCAACAATTTTTATAATGCAATGTTTTTTTTGTTTGTATTGTTCGTGCTCGAGTTTCAGATAAATGAGTGTCTATGTGTATGTATGTCTTATTCACAGATTATTTTAGTTCAGGCTTCGAAAATTTTATTTCAATAAATAATGCCGGATATTTGACACGGCATCAGCTGGCCCCAAAGTAAGCAGAGATTGTGTTATGAGTACCACATGACTGATGTATTACTTATATACTTATTTTTTTAATCGACTTTATCAAAAAGGAGGAGGTTCTCATTTCGTCGGAATCTTCTGCTTAAAACTTAATATTAATAAATAAAATGCAAAATAAATGGGCCCGTGTTTCAGTTTTTTTCAAAATAACCCTAAAAACGGGGTAAAAATGGGGTGTTAAAGTTTGTATGGGAACTTTTTAACGGGTGGTGTGATTTCTTAAAAACTTGGTTTGGATACTTAAAATGCAAAATAAATGGACACGTGTTTCACGATTTTTCAAAATAACTTTAATCAAGGAGTGAAATGGGGTGTGAATGTTTGTATGGAAACTTTTGTGGGTGTGATTGGTTTGAAACTTATCAATAAAATATGTCAAGGAGATAAATTGCATCCTGGGGAAGGATTTAATAGTGAACAAGTCGATTATGTTTCCATACAAACGTCGAAGGGTGATCACACCACCCTGCACCGTCTGATGATGAACAACCAAAACTAATAGTGATATAAATTTGTCATAATCTATGCTTGTATCAATACAGAATTGTAAAAATAATATAGGTTTGAAAGATACAAGACTCAAAAAAAAAACGTCTTTCATCACTGATTTTAGCGCATTTTAGTGAATAAATAACAAACGGAGTACGCAAACTAAAAAAATATTCCGATACAAGCATAGATTATTTATTCAAGGTGCACGTCTATCCTTTTCTCACACTAAGCTAGGTGAAATAGCATGCATTTTAGCTGCGCCCACTAACGAGTTTGTGCCGCTGACTCGTGTATCCTTAAGATACAATTCCTTTTAAAAAAAATGCGTACGAAGTAGCGAGCAACAGCTAGTAAGTTATAATTTAAAACTGTCTTTGATGTTATCTTGATGTTATGTTTCGGTTCCAGGTGAGCACACGAACAATTTCGAGCTGAGCCACTTCCGCAAGTTCCGGTTCAACCGCGTGCAGCGACAGTACGACAACGTGTGGCTCTGGCGCGACGTCAACATCGGCCCGCACGGACGTTACGTCTTCACTGTCGACGTGCCGCAGGTTACTTATACTATAACATACTATAACATAACATAACATGCCTATTGCATTATAATGTATAATGAAGACGAATGTATAATGTGCTCGCCGTGAACGCGAGCGGCAACGCACGGACCGCAGATCAAACTCACCCTGATGAAGATTCTCTAGATGAATCGAAACAGTGTCTGGTGTCAGTGTCTATCGACTTATTTAATCGTACATAAATAAAATCCGTGTTTGTCAAAATGTATAATGAAGACCTCTGTGGGCAGTGGGCCAAGGCCCAGCTGAAACGCAGAAGGTTGCGGGTTCGCAGGGCAAATTTTGGTATGATCTGCACGTATTTTGTCTCGGGTCTGGTTTTTTCTATACAAATGTATGTATGTATGAGTATTTACAAACAATAAGTATTATATCAGTCATGTGGTACCTGTAACACAAGCTTGTCCAGATGATGCTGTGTGAAATGTGCGGGATTATTTATTTATTTTATAATATTAATAAATTTGAAAATAAAACGTGCAAGTGCAAAAATCGACCGAAACGGGGGTACCGTATTTACGTACCTACTTTTTCACCATCGGGTACAAACTAGACCAACTCAGGGTTTTATACCGTCATGATATATACCGCACTGAACATTGCTCTAACAAAAAGAAAGGTTAAACTTAACTGAGTAGTTGACAAAAAATCGCATACATACATCGGTATACATCTAGGTCATATATGATTATAATAGCAAAAACAAATTTTGAATGAACTGCTTAATAACGACATTCGGATTTTTCCATTTTTCCATTTACTTGTGCTGTTAAACCTTGCTTATTGGCAAATTTCACGGGCCTAGTCACGGGGAAGTTCGCCACAAATTTTGATTTAATATGTGGCATAAATAGTTGTATTTTGCGTTGACTTCGAAGATTTTATAAAGCTCTAAGTCCGAATTAAAGCTCTAAGTCCGAACCCTAGTTTTGATATTAATTTCAACTCGCATTCCCGATAAAAAGTTACATACACACACACATAGACAGACAGACATTTTTAAGGGCTCCTTTTTTCCTTTTGTGGTACGGAATCTTATAAAAACGAACTATTAACTCATTAATAAATCTCTATACAGAAATACACAGACTAGAATAATATAAAATACATGTTTCAAAACAATAGTTTCGGTATCTAAGGACTATTTTAAATGATCTATAGATAGCTCAACTGTTCCAAAATTATATTAAAAAGTACAAGCTAATAGCTTGTACTTTTTAACTCCCTTAAGCTTTTCCTGACTCGTAACCAAAGTTATCAATGACAAAAATGTCAAATATTACATTTTATGTCAAACTTCAAAACTTTGCCGTTTTCTGATAAGGTTTTAACCATTGATTAGTCAAAAAAGGACAGGTTCCGCAGCTCCTATACCATCTTTTCAGTTTATGCCGCCGTAACCACAAAAAATACATGCTCTATACGTATAGAGCTGACTAAGCCGCGGGTTTCTTCATGCTATTTGCTACTCCGTTTAGATAGCACTGACACTTACTGAACTTATACGGCTTTACTTATAAACGCCTCTCAACTTGAACACTGCCTACACGATGCTTAAGAGTCTCCCTGTCACTATTTGTTACTCAAAAAAGGTTGGCACTATTTTAAACAGTGATTAATTTTTGTCAGAAGTTAAGAGACATTAGAAGTGCAGACTATGTTGTAAGGTGCGTAAGACATATTTGTAAATGGCGACCTAACCTACTTTTTTATATTGATTCTGATTTTAATAGGAATCTAATACTGGTCACCTACAGAGTTTTATGGCGTAGGAACCCAATTTTTTTGGTAATTTTTTTTTTAAATTATGTTTATTATCATTTACTTGCTAGGTACCGGAAAGAGTGGCATGATATCTTTATTAAGCCACTTTTTCCGGAGGCCTATACCCAGCAGTAGGTGCAATCGGGCTGAATGATGATGAAGATGATATCATTTAATACCTTAACTTTTAAGTCTATTTTGTGTGAAATAAATATTTTTAATTTCATGTAGCATTGCTACTGTACAATCTCTCTATAAAAAAAAAAAATATTTCGGAAACATGTCACATTTAACCGCGATGAGCGTTAGATAGATTTATGTCTGTCGTGAGATTCATAATCAGAAAGCAAGAAGATGCTGTGAATAGGTTAATGAATATTGGAATATTGTTTCAGATACCAGCCCACTGGACCGTGTCTGCGTTTAGTATGTCGCCCTCACTCGGGCTCGGCATGCTTACAGAACCATTGCATGTGAGTGCTCAATAACAATCTTATAATCCTCGTATTCATAATCACTAGTACAAGCTCTGCTTAGTTTGGGGCTAGATGCCGCTGTGTGTATTCTCCGATATTTATTTATGTATGGTTTTGCTGTATATTGATGTTTGCATGTCGGTTAAAAACGAAGTATGTGAGACCGTTTACAGTAAGAACCTTAAAACCTACTTCGTGTAAATCAATTTCATGACATTCTCACGTCAGTAATCCCCTTGCTTGGTAAATATATCCTCAGATCTAACTTGCTTTAATTTTTAAGGATGTTTAAGGAGCCACCACACATTGTATTTAACACATACACACGTTGCACATTATTTAGTACTAGCTGCTGCCCGCGGCTTCGCACGCATGGTACATACATAAAAAGTAGCCCATGTCCTTCTCCAAGGTCCCATCTATCTCTATACCAAAATTTATCGAAATCGGTTTAAGCGTAAAAACGTAACAAACAGACGGACAGAGATACTAATAATATTAATATAGATTCCGTACGAGACAGGTAGCAAGCCCATAGCCGCTTATAATAGTACTATATATTACTACTCTTTAATAAGCCAGAGGCCAACTCTGTTGGTAATAAGCTGCCACAAGGCCTTCGTCGTTGCCTAGCAACGCCGGGACCGACAACTTACATAAATACAAAGGGTCAATTTCATAATCACGAATTGCCATCTTTATTCATTGATAATTATAATAACAAAGGCAGACTATACTGTAAGCTCAGTTGTAGTTTTGCCTTCTGTATGTTGGGGTTCAATTTCCTCGCAAGACAAACATTTGTTTGATAAACATAGATGTTTGTTCTGTGTTCCGCTTTCCTGGCTTTATTACCGGAACGGCTTAACGTGTTCACATAAGCACGGAAGCGGACTGATGACCCTGGAGAGCGTTGCATAATTAAGCTAGCTATGCTATGCTACTTGCTATGCGCTAAAAAGTAACATATAAATACGGTATGGATGGTTAGATAATCATACCGTCTATACCGTAACACCTTTATGAACAGTCGAAAAGTGTCCAAAAAACACGACTGTATATGGTGGAGTGTTAGTGCCGGCCGACACAAATGTACTGTAGTTGGTTGTGGCAGGAAAAACATTAGAGCAGAATAAATGCTTTGAGAAGTATTTGTGATTTAGCTTAGAATGATAAGAGTGAGAAACAGTGTGATAAGAGCTGTTGTGGAGTGATAGAAGACGAGATATGATGATGGTTTATATTTGTAGAGAGGATGGATGAAAGAAGATTGACGAAACAGCTGTATGAGGCGAGCGGGAGTGGAGAAGCTGGAAGGGGAAAATCTCGGCGTACTTACTTTGACTAAATTGGGGATGTGTTAGATAAAGGCCAGGTCAAGCGTTTATTCCGACTAGTCCCATTTGAAGTTCCATTATTGGCATATTACTGAAACAAGTGAGATTATAAACAACTTTTAAAGTATTACTTGTCCCATTAACATGTTGCTTGTATATCAACATGTACTAGGACCGCAGAACCTTCGAGATATCATTTATAGCTTGGATTTATTTAATTTACATTGATTATTGTTTGTTGCGTGAATTTGATTTTTCTTGGCTTTTGTAGCATGTACTAGGAGCAGAATTGCCAAGAGGTCACCTAAACCATAAACCGACGCGCTTGTATAATGAATGTGTTTGTATGTGTAATGTGTGAAAATCTGTAGTCTATGTACGTAACATGCTAGATTTGATGTGTGTTCATTTGTTTATGACAGTACGTAGGCGTGCTGCCGTTCTTCATAAAAGTGGAAGGTCCGGATGAATGCCGACAAGGCGAGCAAGTGGGACTGCGCGTGGTGGTGTTCAACTACACTCCGCAGGACCTCGAGGCCGTCGTCGTACTGGAAGCCTCGCCCGACTACAAGTTCGTACACGTCGAGCAGAACGGTATCGTGAGTACACCTTCATATTTATTTAATCAACTGTTTATAAACAAGTTCAATTTATTTATTACTAACAAAATTAGGTTATATGTCGCGTAAAACCTGGGCGGTGTTTGATATTCTGCCTCCAAGCAGTAGTGTGCAAGCATTACTGTGTTTAGATTTGAATGGCACTGGGACAAGTGAAATGATAGGCAAACAGACTTGAGCTCTTGTCTGTCTTGAGCCGGCAACGTGTGTTTGATATTTCAACTAAAAAAAAAGTCCACGCCGTATTCCTACTAGTGAGTGATTTGATAGAACAATAAACAAATACCCACTCAAACTTTACAATATATATGTAGGATTCAGTTATTAGCTATTTATGGTCTGTGATAGCGCAGACAATCTTTAAGTGAGCTAGATAGCGTGTGAAATAGACACTGTGCGGTTTTAGCTTAAATCTTTTGAGATTAAGACATTGACACTTAATTATGATGGCATTTGTGATTTTGGATAGATGTATTTAAAGTATTTGTCGGTGGAAAGTGTTTGTTTCTACGGCCTTCAACTACACGGTAGTGAGTCTGCAAACACAGTATAGCCATCTTGAAGCTCACAATGCACCTGTCGCAACCAACGGCAATTCTTCGAAATTAATTCGGTGGTCATATCAAACTACCCTCAATCGAAGATTATAAATGGAGGAGGTAGTATATGACTCCTGTGGCGCATTGGGCCAAGGCCCGGCTGATAGGCAAAAGGTTGCGGGTTCAATTTTCACTGCGAGGCAAATGTTTGCACGATCTGCAAGTATTTGTCATATGAATGTAATTACAAATAAAAAATGTAATGTTGATCAGGAAAACTGAATAGGTTTCAATCACAGCATTTATTTGAAAATTAGTGGACCTTGTTTTATAAACCTAGACTCTATTACAACCTTACAGAAATAGCTATTACGGTAGTTCACTGTTTCACGACCTCTCAGGACCAGGGACGGCGATCGAATGCCAAAGAAGATCGCTCTCCCGAAAAAGAAAACGAACTCTGTTCTTAAAATTAAAACCATCCGGAAGGTAGTTTAGAATTCGTGCCATTCGTTTAAAATACGATAAATAAACATGAAAATGAAAATGAATATGAATAGGGGTTACAATAATTTGTAACAGTAAGTACATCAGTTATGTGCTACCCATAAAACAAGCTCTGCTTACCTTGGGGCTGGATGATGCTGGGTGAAATGTCCGGCATTATTTACGATTGTGGATATACACAGGTACGTTCGTACAACCCGCGCACGTCGTTCGGCGAGCACCAGTTCTTCGTGTACATCGGCAGCGGCGGCGCCGGCACCGTGCACGTGCCCGTGGTGCCCGCGCGCGCCGGCCACATGCACGTGCGTCTGCACGCCGCCACGCTCATGGGCACCCACCGCTACACCAAGACCATCAGAGTGCAGGTACATACACAAACAGTAAGCGCACTCACTTATACAGTACTCGTACACATAAACAGTACGCGCACTGTTCTTTCCAGACCATCCAAGTCCACACACCCGTAACGTCAAAGTTGAGTCAAAAGATGTTTTATTCAAAACAATCACAAGGATCACTTTGAAACGTCTTACATACCCAAGTCCCACAGGAACCGACAAACTCGTCTTGGTCCTAGAACTTATTTACATGATCCATCTTATAACTACCTTAACCACGAAAAACTAATACAAGAAAGTTTATACATTTAAAATCTGTCAGTTAACTGAGGGCAGAGCAACATGAGGCCATGCATTTTACCATAACTATTTAAATCGATTTGGGTAATTAGATCAAGGGGAGACTTTTGCCCAGTGAATAGAATGGGCTAATACTAATCGTAATGATATAATTTCCAGCCGGACGGCCTGCCGCAGTACCGGCACCAGTCGGTCGTGCTCGACCTGTCGAACCGCGCGTACGTGTTCCAGTACATGCACGTGAACGTGACGGAGACGCCCGTGATCCCGTACGAAGTGGACCGCTACTACGTATTCGGGTCCAACCGCGCGCGCGTCTCCGTCGTGGGGGACGTGGTGGGGCCGCTGTTCCCCACCATGCCGGTCAACGCCACCAGCCTGCTCGACCTGCCCATGGTGAGTACATGCTACCCGCGCGCGCGTCTCCGTCGTGGGGGACGTGGTGGGGCCGCTGTTCCCCACCATGCCGGTCAACGCCACCAGCCTGCTCGACCTGCCCATGGTGAGCTTCTATTGTGTACGAGTGGCTCGGTGAGCTGTACACCTCGCGAACGTTTTTCCAAATTACTGAAATATAACATCATATCTCCGCCATTTTGAAAAACTTTCTAAAACTGAATTGAAAAAAAAAATTTGGCCGCGATAGTCTTATTTAGTTATATTCATACAATTATAGTTAAATAGTTGTATGAATCTAACTAAGACTAAATAAGGTTTATTTTAAATCAGAAATTGTAGTAAACTTTAAAAAAAAATTACCTAGCTGTAGGTAATTTTTTTTTAACTAGATAAACAATATCTATTTATATATTGAAATTTTGTATTTCGGCCGAGAGAAAGGCGAGCTGGCTGGGAAGAGAAAGAAATGGAATATACGTGCTAGGAAGTGAAAGAAATAGATAATACAGGCTAGATCAAAAGCAATGTTATGTAATTTTATTAGAAACTTAAAAAATATTTAAAAAAATGCTTTCGTATGTCTGTCTGTCCGGATGTTCTTCTTCTACTGGTCGCATTTCTCAACCGTGAAGTTTTGTGAGCAGGTTCTATAGTCACCTATATCTTTTTTTTTTGTCGTTTCAGTTATTTATAATATTTAAAATGGCGGAGATATGGAGGGTTGAAAACGTAAAAAAAAGTTATATTTCAGTCATTTCCAAAAATATTCGCGAGTTCTATAGCTCACAGAGCCACTAGTTAACCTATGTTTCACAATTAATGAATCACGAACTATGATATTATTTATACCACACCTGCTGAGAAACTTGTCCATTCCTTTTCCAAATATAACTTAGAAAGTACATCATTTCAGGCCTTCTAAAATGCGGGACGGAAAAGTCTATGGAATTTCATTTCTAACGCGTTTAGCGGGAGGAAAGTGTATGGAAATCCATTTCTAATGTTTTTTTTTTATTTCTTCTAGATGAGCCGGTAGCTATGGTTATTTACATTATAGGTCAAACGACAATAGTAGATTGTATCATAAGGGAGCAAAATAATATTTTTACGGCGAGGGCGCTTTTTTGAATCCAGAGCAAAGTGAGGGATTCTAGAGTAGAATCCCGAGCGTAGCGAGGTATTCTTTAGTAGAATCCCGAGCGTAGCGAGGTATTCTTTAGTAGAATTCTGAACGTAGCGAGGGATTCAAAGTACGTCGCCCGAGCCAAAAATATATTTTGCGCCCGAGATATTTTGCACTTAAAGGCGAATCAAGTCGTCCTTTTCGAATAGATGGGATGAAAAAAGTTTTTCATAGGGCAGTAATGAGTTTTTAAAGACTGGCTGGTACGACGGCCCATAGTTGCGCCTCCAGCTGAATAAAAAAAAAAAGAAATCAAATTAAAAACGAACTACAGACCGCGTTTTCGTCAATTTTCACGGATTATTAGAAATTCATGGTTTTGTTTTGAAAAATGAAATCTTCAAGTGACAGTGAAAGTATAGAATTAACTCTTGAAAGTATTAGAACTGACGCAAGAAATGTGATGGATTAAAATATGAGGCGCCTTTTATTTCCTCATAGTGGGTGATGAAAAGTAGAGTGTATCACTCGGGCGCAAAATATATTTTTGGCTCGGGCGACGTACTTTGAATCTCTCGCCGTAAAAATATTATTTTGCTCCCATATAATACAATCTACTATTTACTCCAAGTCCGCCAAATGATTTATTCCTCTTCCGATTTTCGAACAATATTTTGAAAAAAGAACCTAAATAATAAAAGCATGCGCGGGAATTTCTTTGAATTTTGAATTTGGGTTTGGTAATTTTATAAATTCTACAGAATGCCGTCGATTGATAATGAATATATTATTCCTCGTAGGTGTAGTATAAAGTACTATGTACTCGGGAAAAAGTGCGATTCCTACCTCGTGTGACACACTGACAAATGACACACTCGATAGGAATTGGGCACTTTCATGCCTAGGTGTACAATGTACTATTTTGCCCCGCCTCGTAGAAGAAGCTAATAACATAACTCATCTTCACCCCACAGGACTCAGCCGAGCAGAACATGTTCAGTTTCGCAGCGAACATGTACCTGACTCTGTACATGCGACTCATCAACCAGAGGAACCGCACCCTGGAGCGAGACTCGTTCTACCACATGAACATTCTCTATCAGCGGCAACTCTCCTTTATGAAGCCCGATGGATCCTTCAGTCTATTCCGTAGCGATTGGTAACTAAATAAACAACTAGTTAAATTTTTCTAGTAAATAAATTAATGAATCTCTTTATTGTTCACCTTAACATAAACTATTTCACAACTAAGAATACCTAGAAGTATATGTATTCTTATGGATCAGATGTGTCCTTAATCTTTTAAACAGATATGTCGAACAACACTAGAAATATTGGTTATAATTATAATCACAAAATAATAATCAACGAAAGTAAGTAACAACCCAACGAACATAGATTTACATTACGGTTCCTAAGACGTCCGTCAACCCGAGCGCCAACACAAAAGTGGTCGTCTGCCAGTGCCGGGCGCGCGCCGATCCCGCGGTGCTATCCCAACCGGTTTTGACACGCGATGCCCCGCCCTCTCGTCTCACCAGATAATTTCTCTAAGAGTATACAATGGACAATGGGCTGCCTTAGCGATAAGACCTATCGCTAAGGCAGCGATTTCTTCCAGACAACCTTTCAGAAAAACAAAGAAAAAACAATTTCTATGCCATGTATATTTTGATAAACACTGGTTTTAGTCGGTGGAGGCACCGAAACTGCTTCAATTCATCGCACTCTCTGCGAACCGTGAACGCTCGCAGTAACTCACGGACCGCGGATCAAATTCACCCTGATAAGATTCTCTAGATGAATCGAAACAGTGCACATAATTTATTCAAAAAGAAAAAATCATTGGTGCATGAACGGATTCGAACCCAAACTTCAGGATCGTGATTAAGTAACAAACAAATATTATTACGTGCTGCGCCAATAAAATTCGGCTGCGCCATATAAACGTACTGACGAATTTAACTTTATTGTTTTGAATGGAAGAACAGAAAGCAGCAGCAGTGGGATCCAACGAACTCTTAAGATAATGTAATCCTATCTCTCCTCAGGAACCAATCAGCGTCGAGCGTCTGGCTGACGTCATTCTGCGCGAAGATATTCCAAGATGCTTCCTTTAACGAATGGGAGAACTTCATCTACATTGATCCTGAAGTAGGTTTAAAGCTGTTTTTTTTTTGTAGATTTTTGTCAATTTCATTTTCATGAAAATGAAACTGGCCTGTCATCTCAGTTGGTAGTTGCTCTGCCTTTAGCGCTGTAGGTACGATCCAAGACACACATTTGTGTGACGAACATAGATGTTTGTTCTATGTCTGAGTGTCATAAAGTATCTTATGTATGTGTTTAAAAATATGTAAGTTTTCTTTCAGTCATCTGTGGGGCGATTATGGAACTTTGATAATATCAAAACATTGATACTAATAGCTTTCAGTTACTATTGATGAATTGGTATTACGGATCGCTGCGATTTCTATCGGCTTCTATCGCTAGTTATAATGTGAAGTTGGTGTCAAACTATAACTCGACCAATTTACAAAGTACGATTGTGGTAGGAACCGTGTTTAGCGTACTAAGCATTTAAACACATCGTATATGATTGATTGAAATAATGCCGATTGCTAATCGAAATTGATAGAGATTGATGCCGATTGCTAATCGAAACTGATAGACATTGATTGTATCAAGAGTACCATAATCGCCCTACTGGTCACCATAATACAAGATATGCTTAGTTTGGGGCTAGGTGATGTGTGTAATGCCCACCGATATTTATTTATCTATAGACGTTTTAAACGGTTCTTAGATAGGTGAACTGTTTTACATACTACTTATATTATGACTGTGAAAGTTTGTGTAGATGTTTGAATGTTTATGTGTGTTTGTGGTTCAAACATGCCGCAACAAAATCTACAGTAATATGACGACTTTTGTGGCGCAGTGGGTTAAGTGCCGCCTGATACGCAGAAGGCTGCCGGTTAATTCCCGCTGCTAGTCAAATTTTATCTGGGTCTGGGGGTTATAATGGTTATTGTATTTACAAAAAAAAATATAAGTAGACTATCAGCCACATGGTACTCATTACATAAGCTCTGCTTATTTTGGGCCAGATGATGCTGTGTCAAATGCCCAGCATTGTTGTTATTATAATAATAGAAATAGAAATATTTATTGCACTTATGTTGTTACAGTAAGATGATTATACATTGTTTTAGTCTCAAACACAAACCCTGTTAGGGCACAGCAATGCTTAACTAGGGGCGCTATTACTATACTTTCATAACTAATTAACTACTATCTTAACTAATAATGTATTACAACTATTAGTGTGAATACTACAATTTTGATAAGTTGATCCTAAACCAATCAAAGTTATTTATTATAACATTTCTGATACATATGATAGAGATATCAATAATGTATCTTATTATAATTAAAATCTAATATAACTAACTATAATTAACAGACAATAATATTATTGCTGATTAAAAATCTAAGAGTATAAGAATTCTTCTGATGAATAGAAACAGTTTACAATCAAGTATTTTTTCAAAATATTTTTGAATTTTTTGGCATTTTTTTCATGTTTAATGCTATCAGGAGTTTTATTATATATTTTTACACACATTGCATATGGTCCAGAATGTATCATTTGTAAAGTTGAGGTAAGTCGGCCTATTTCGTGGCCTAAGGTTTTCGTGAATATTGTGGGAACAGGTTTATATTGTTAAAGGTTACATGTGTTAAAGGTTCCAAATAATTTTTTTTTTTTTTTTCAATTAGAATTTTTATTATTTCTTACGAAATTAAAGAATGTGCTGTCTTCAGGTAATATCCCAGGCAGTATCGTGGGTGCTGGAGCACCAGACCCCCGAAGGTGCGTTCTACGAGGTGACGTGGCTCCCGAACCGCAACGACAACTCCACTATAGTCGTGCCCAAGAACAGCTCGCTCTACCAACGGGAACTCTCTCGAACCGGCTGGAACAACTTGAACTATACAGAGGTAAATATCTAATACGGCTTCGATGTGTTTATCTGTACGTTAAGGATTCGATTCCCTCCTTCCTTCCCCCTCCCATAAACTTTTGTGTGATGAACATAACAATAATTGTTGTAACCTATTATATATAGGTTTCCTAGAAACTTGGTAAACAATATAACCTAGAAGAAAAGTTTTGAATCAATTAACCTCTTATACTTATTATTTATCATACGGATGTCTTTTATCCTCTGTTACACCCCTTAGAGGTTGAATGAGGATCAGTAAAGTTATAGCAAATTAAATAGAACTAGTATCCACGTTATTATTTATGATATAAGAATGATATATCTTTTTGAATTATCCAAATCGGACCATTACTTACGAAGATATTAAGTATTAAACATTATGCCGTTCCTGCCGGTAAACCTATGTAGTTGGGTGCGTGTGACGTCACTGGTCACGGGGCCGGTGCCCTCGTACTTCACGATTCGATAACTGGCGGCGACCGTCCCTGTGACGTCACAGCTACCGCGGCAAACACTCACTGAACTTTGCTAGTCATTTCGTCATAACTTCGTTAATTTTTGTCTTAAAACAAAACATTATACACTGTATGTTAAGGATTTTTTAGCTCTAAAAATCTGCATTCCTAATCAAAAACGTTACGGATCCCCAATTCGGGAAATGCTTTCTCAGTTCTCGTCTACATACATGTCTAGTCGATTCTCTGCGATGTGGCGTTACCCCTATGTCTGTCAGTTAGTAGGAATTTGATTCTTAATTATGTGGATTGTTACAGACGACGGAATCAATAATAATGCAGCGAAATATAACCCTCACGGCACATGTCGTGATCACACTGGAATCTGTCAAGAACCTCAAGGATATCGGCGTGAGAGAGGTAATTGTGTATAATAAATATCATTTGTTTATAGAAGTAAAGATAAACTCGCAGTTTCTATTAATAAATATTTAATAGGGCTATGTGTATCATAACAAGGTCTTAAGCAACGTGATTTGACGATTGGCAAATTTAAATACGTGTTTTATTACATGACAAAAAAGCTTGGGATGAATCTGTTCTAACACGACTCGGCATACGTAACAAAAAAATTTTTTTATTTATTTTGGGACAATAAACAGCTACAATGGCCTCAATTCTGTTTGGCACCAACCTAACAAATTTTAGCTAAAATTAGGTTTTGAACTGTCAAATTAACCTTTGGTGTTCCGCTGCTACCAACTTATCGTAATTTTATTTTATCAAACTTAATTAAGCGTTCCTAATTTAGTTAGATGGTACCAACCGAATAGGTTTTTCAAATGCTATAACTAACTAAATATATTTTAGACAATTCCTAATTTTAGAAATGAACCAACCGAATTGCCACCATTATACAATATTTTAGATAAAAGGTAACTTAAATATAGTAACAATATCATAGCATTATCCCATATTCGGTATAACAGCATTGAATTTTTATGGTAGTACGCCGAAAGAGGCTTTTATAAAAATAATAGATCTTAAACTAATTTCAAGTAACTAGGTATCGTGAATCGTTGTACAATAATAGAATTAGGAAAGTAAACATAACAAGAACAAAAATATATAAGAAATGTAAGGAAGAAAATATTATTGAACATTACAGTTGGTAGTAAGAATATTGAGAATATTCATTTTAAACATCCATTTAGAGCATGCAAAAATATCGATGTCTGTGAAAGTAGAATTATAAGACTCAACCATTCGACGAATGGGAAAAATTTGCAAGGATCATACAAAAAAGTGTAACGACCACATGAGTTTCTTGCCGTATTCTTCTTGAACTGGGGTTAGGAGGTACCGGCACCTAGATTCACTAGCATGTCAGACGATTCAAAGTGGTCCTTGTGGTTTTAATGAATAAATAATGTTTTGACTTTTCTACTTTGTGTATACCTGGTGGTATGAGGCTACAGTAAGTCCATCTTGATAGCACCACAGTTCCAGATATTCTGCCGTGAAGCAGTAGTGTGCAAGCATTACTGTGTGCCCGCTCGAAGGGAATTGAAGCAAGTGACATTACTGCACGAATAGACAAAATAACTACACGATTGACATGAGTGATTATAGTATAGATAATCTCTCAGTTACTATACATGGTTGCCGGCTTGGTAGTTTAAGAAAAACTGTATGCAAGCTTCCTTTTTTCGAAATGAAAGCTGAAATAACTAACATCAACAGGAAAGACATGCTTAATATGTAAAAATTGCAGGTTTCATCATATTGTTTTCCATCGCCAAACTTAACGATTGGTTATTTAATAATAATTGATTTTGACAAATAACATACTCTAGTATCATGGATCGAAATATAAATCGGGTTTTTAAGTAATTGAGAAATTAAACTTAACAACACAAACATTATGCAAAAAATGTTATCACCAACTAGAATCTAAAAATAGTACAAGGTAATCAAAATTAGGCAACTATAGATATTTATGACACGTCCGCCACGATCGAGTATTAGAAAAAAGTGAGAGGCGCGGTAAATGAGCGTCTTGCTGCCGCCACAGCCGTGACGTCATCGTGACGTGCTGCTCAACCCCTCCATATAGCTAGATATTTCTAACATTAGGCACAAAACTTGAGAAAAATATATAAGTCTTCCTACCAATTTTCATCAAGATCTGTTCATCTAGAAAATCTTCATCTGGGTGAAGCTTGATCCGCGGTTCGCTTGCAGTGTAACTAAATGTACGAGCATAGTACAACTCTCGAAAATTTTAAAAGTGAAAAACATCCGTTCAAGCGTTTAGCCGTAAAAACGTGACAAGCAAACAAACTGACACACAAAACACTTAGATTTTATAATATGAAGTATGTATGTATTACAGGGTCTAAGCTCACGCGTAGTGTCCGCGCAACAGAGGGGCGTGTCGTGGCTAGAGAGGCACCTACAACTGTTGGACGAGTTCGGTGACGTGCTACCTTTAGCTCTGGTCGCATACGCACTCACCTTTGCCAAGGCACCCAGCTCCGAGCACGCGTACCGACTGCTGAGGAAACGGCAACGATCCGAGGGTGAGTTTTAAGTCTAGTCCACTGCTTGAGCTTGGAACATAGGTGTTGTATTACTTCGCTGAAGTTAAAACGATTCGTTAAATGAATTACTAACGTGTTGCTTAGGGGTCGTGCATGTTAAGCTCATAATTTCTAAAAATAAAATAGCACCCATGAAACCTACAACCATCCCACTCCCACGTCTTGAGTTGTGTAAGGCCTTATTAGGTGCAAGACTGTTTACTAAAGTACAAAGTCCACTTACGTTTAAAATTGACTTGTGTCGGTTCTTGTGCGATTCTACGATAGTTTTAGGGTTGTTGGCCTAAAACTATCGTGGAATCCATCGTATCCATGAGATGGCAAAAAGTTATCGAACAAAATGGTACCTACATACTTTAGTTAAATGTAAATAAACTATATTAAAAAATGTTTTGAATTTTCTTAAAAAATGCGAAGAAACTTTTTCCCCAACCTATTATATTTAATAATAAATCTATATTTGATTAAATTTTTTCGGTATAAGTAATTTGTCTTATAGTTGGCCATGTTTTTTTATGTTGTGTTTGTATTTTTCTAATTCCGCCTTTTCATAATTAATCTTCACCTTTCTTAAAAGTTTATTGAAAAAAATTCTAAAACGTATATAAGTCGTCTTCAAAGTTTGATTTGCTGTACTTTGATTTAACTGGACATGCATCCGATCCCGTGTACGAATACAACGAAGACTTCCTGGGGTTATCCACGGCTTAATAATACGCTGGGACTAGGGTACATTAAAACTCCTGGTATTCGTTTTAGTTATCTCCATCATTTTATTGACAAAAAGATCAGCAGCTTCGTTAGCGTTATTTAAATCATAAATATTTATTTATTTATATATACTTTTAATTAACACGGATAAAACCAATTACATTAATTAAATATTATTATGTCTAACTGCAACTATTAATATATAATTTTAAATTACAAATCTAAAACTACAGTTATACACAGAATAAATTAAAAATGTTATTATACTACACACAGAAATAAAAAAATATTTCTATCAAGTCAAAAAATACAAATAATAGAATATCATGTCAGGACTACTATATGGGTAGTTACTTATACAAAAACAAACAAATAAATAACCAGTCATACTTCACGTTCACAAAACCTTAGACAGTCTGCCAGTATTTTGGTCCATCCATCCGCAAACAGGTCACATTGAGGATAGGCCTCTAGGAGAGCGTTGAGTGCAGCGAGGATGCGAGGCACGGGCTACAGTATGACTGGCTGGTACGGCAAACAACTTATGTTTCCGATTCCGAAAGAAATTGACAGGGGCATAGAATCGACACAGCACAGCACACAGGCCCGGAGCGTCAATTAGGCCACGAAATCTCTTGACCGCCGTTATGATTTGATCGTTGGACCGGCGAACCTCTAGCGAGTTGTAGCCCAGACAGCCAAGGAGAAATTTTGTGGGATACATGAAGGGTTAGAATCCAAAACGATGCTTACAAAGGAACCTAAGGAAAGCTTTTTGAACCTTTTCTAATAGAAGAGCATACTTGGCTTCGTGCGGATTCCATACGCATGCGCTGGTTTCGAGCTTGCTCCGAACAAGGGCACCAAAAACAATTCGAATCACATGCTCACTGCAGAATTCCCGAGCGTTCCTCAGTACGAAGCCTAAGCGTCTATAGGATTCATTCGCCAACGCAACCATGTGATCATTAAAGGTGAGATTTTGATCGAAAATGACGCCCAAATCTTTCATTGTGCATGTACGTGTTATCAATTGTGTAGTCGAAGAAGATTGGATGCCGCACTCGACCGAAAGTCATCGAGTAGCATTTACCAGGATTGAACTCCATCCTGTTAGCAATACTCCAGTCGTATATTGCATCGACGTCACTTTGGAGTGCCAAACAATCTTCCTGAGTTTTAACCTCAATATAGAGTTTAAGGTCGTCAGCATACAGAAGGCTCCCAGCACGAGTCACGACTGTGGGAAGGTCATTGACCATTAACAAAAAAAGGAGTGGGCCAAGAATTGATCCTTGGCTGACGCCGGAACGCGTGTGTTAGGGTCGTACATGCCGAGCCTGACAAACTGCTGGCGATCCCGCAGATAGTCCACGAGAAGTCTGAGAAGACCTGGGGCCATACCTATGGCCGAAAGTTTCGCCAGCAGTATATCATTATTAACCCTATCAAACGCCTTCCGGAAGTCGAAGTAGAGTACGTCGACCTTGAGTCCCTTATCTAGCCGGGCTGAGATGAAGTCAACGAGCGTCAACAGATTCGTGTTCACGGATCTCTTGCTCCTGAAACCGTGCTGTTCGTTACACAAGTACTTATGTACTTGAGCGTAAATGTACTTATGCAGTACACTCTCGAATACCTTCGCAGCTGAAGATAGGATTGCAATGGGGCGGAATTCTTCAACGGATGACTTTATAGTGTTTTTAGGTATCGGGGTAACTCGCGTAGCAGCAAAAGTAGCTTGCAAACGCCTCGGCCGCTTCAGGGCCAGAAAATGTTGTGCCTTGGTAGGATACGCTAGGTTCAAAGCCTCCCTTTGAGCTTAGACTTGAAATGTGCTGCCAGAATTTACGGGGGTTGAGTTTAATGGTGTTCTCGATACTTTCTATGTGCGCGCTGTGATGATTGCACTCGAGATGCGAAGCTTCAAGTTGGCTCTATGGTTCGGAGAAAATTTTATAAGCTTCGTCAGATTTTTCCCGTTTCCAGGCAGCGTGCAACTTTATCTTATACCTAGCGTTCTTGATAATGTCGGACGTGAACCAGACCGGGTAACGCTCACATACTGAATTATTTCGGCGCTTTTTTGGCATACAGGCGTCAAAGATACTATATAAAGTTTTATAAAAATGTTCACTAGCACTCAAAACATCTCGGGCCTGTAATACCTCGCTCCACGAACAGTCAGACAATAATTGATGTAGCTGCTCAAAATCGCACTTTTTAAAGTTCCAGTCTTTATCTGGACTGATGTTACTTGGCGCGATTCGATCCGAATGGTGTGCCGAGTCGATTCTTACCTCAATGTCAAGCGGAGGATGAGGCCGATCAGGGGCAACTATCCCTTCCGTGGCCGCCACTGTTACCTCGGGCGCACTCTCGCACTCTCTGACCAGTACTACATCCAGCATACCTCCATATGAGTTCACCACTCCATTCTTCTCAGTCAAACTAAAATAAGATTAAAAATAACAGTAATAACTATTTATAGTAACAGAAGCGCTATTCATGTTTAGGTCACCCTTTATTAGCACTGTCTCTTTTATTTCACTAATCACACTTTCGACTTTGCAAAACCATTCCATATATTCACTATCACTGGCTCACGGGTTGATATAAATTACACACACAAAAATAAGCCGACCGTGCCAATTAAAACTGGCCCAAAGATTTTCACAGTTATCCGTTTTAAACGCCGGAAGTCGTCTCAGCGTAATAGGCGGGCGCGCCGCGAGTAGGACGCCGCCACACGGTGTCAAGGAAGCTTTCGGTTACCACAACAAGATGTTGTTCCAGCGTTGTCAGATTGTTTCGCCAGAGTCGAAGTTTGGTTTTTAGGCCACGAACATTCTGATACAGGGTGTTAAAAACAGAGATTTTATTGCGTTGTCGCTGCGCCACGAAAGGTTGTGTTGTGGGGGTTGTCTAGGGCCAGCCGGTTTCTCAAAAGATGCCAGATTCTTATTAACGCTTCTTATATTTTGACATATAATATTAAGAGATTTATCGCTAACATCCATGTGAGTTTTACAAAATCCAGGTTCACATTGGCCTAAAAGCCAAAAACAAGACCTACCGGAACTAAACACTTGTCTTACCTTGAGTTGTAATTCGAGCAGCAACGATGACAGTAGAATATTAACAAATCTTATAGCTAAATGTTCTAAATTCACATATTTACAAAGAGATATAGCCTATGTACAAAGATTAATAAACAACTGTAAAACTTTTACATGCTGAACCGCAGCTACTGTTCAACATACGTCGAAATTACTGGCCGCTAGGAGGCAGGAATCTAAAGTTCAAAGCTAAAGCTAAAGCTTTATACATGGAACCCACCGCGTTTTATTTAATTATTTCACGGCATCTGGTAGAAATATCGCGTGACCCAAGAGTTGGCTCCTATCTGGCCCAGCGTATTAGCATTGTAGTTCAACATGGCAATATCGCTAGTGTCTTGGGAACGCTGCTCTCTGCCAATGATCTGAATCTGTTGAACTACCTATAAATCCTTTTTAAAGGTCCTTAGATAGCTCAACTGTTTCATATTATTTTATAGTATTCTATACATCTCTGTTTTATGCATGGAATAAAGTTTAGAGTCATTCAGACTTCACTCACCCACTGAGACCGTTCACTGAGAGAAAAGTCGTGGGGTTACATTTATTTCAAGTAGATAAGATACAAAATGCAGTGTAGTTTCACGACTGATATTGATGGAAATTTCACACGGCACCATGCAGCCTTAAACTAGGCAAAGATTTAACTGTGGAAACCAGATGATTGATACCCTTACAAACATCTATGTGCATCACACAAATGTTTGTCTTGGGGAGAAACGAACCCTAAACCTACGTAGAAGGAGAGTTATGTTGCTCTGCCCTCAGACAATTAACTGACACATTTGAAATGTATAAACTCTCTTGTATACGTTTTTCGTAGTTCGTTATAAGATGGATCATGCAAATAAGTGCTCGGACCAGGACGAGTTTCTTGCCAGTTCTTCTCGGACTTTGTTAGGAAGAATCGGCACCTAAATATACTAGTATGTAAGACGTTTCAAAGTGATCCTTGTGATTGTGTCGATTTTTTTGACTTTGACTTGACTTGAATACCAACTGATCTTTGAAGCTTGACATATTTAACCCTACGTCTCTTTAGTCCAAAGAGAACAAATATGTGATTCGGAACAAACTTTATTTGGCCATTAGTTCAGAACTTTTGCAAAGAATCGCTACAGCTAAAGGAAGCTGCATATTCTATCTCCAGGCGGGCTGGTGTACTGGGGCAAGGAACGAGTGCCGCAGCCTCCGACTAAGATGGAGAATCAGAAGCCGTTCCTCCTCCCTCGGCTGCCGTACAAGTACGACTCCAACAACATCGCGGCCACGGCGTACGCCCTGCTCACGTGCATGGACCACCAGGACAACAACGAACCCATCGTCATGTGGCTCAACGCACAGCGGCTGCACGACGCGGGCTGGGCTTCCACACAGGTAACTTAATCTATATTTGTGCTCAATCCACGTTATACCTAGCCCCAAACCACACCTAGCTTTTCCTATGGGACCCAGTGGGGCGATTATGGAACTTTGATCCGATCAAAACATTGATACTAATAGCTTTCAGTTACTATTGATGAATTGGTATTACGGATCGCTGTGATTTCTATCGGCTTCTATCGCTAGTTACGATGTGAAGTTGGTGTCGAACTATAACTCGACCAATTTACAAAGTACGATTGTGGTAGGAGCCGTGTTTAGCGTACTAAGCATTTAAATACATCGTATATGATTGATTGAAATAATGCCTATTGCTAATCGAAATTGATAGACATTGATGCCGATCGCTAATCGAAACTGATAGAC
Source organism: Lampropteryx suffumata (assembly GCA_948098915.1). NCBI lineage: Eukaryota > Metazoa > Arthropoda > Insecta > Lepidoptera > Geometridae > Lampropteryx > Lampropteryx suffumata. Next base: position 2,299,190 of record OX402552.1, read on the forward strand.
ATTGATTGTATCAAGAGTTCCATAATCGCCCTACTGATGACTTTTTTTTAGCTTAGGTAATTATAATGAATATCGCCCACAGGACACATACATATCTCTCCGAGCGCTCATCGAGTACACGAACCGCAAACGTCTCCGCGACGTGAGCGCCCTCTCCGTCACCGTGGACGCCGTCGCACTCAAGGACTCTCGCACCATCACCTTGCGGAACGACAACTTCGCTGTCATGCAGTATATAGACGTAAGTAGATACAAACGTCTCCGTGACGTGAGTGCTGACCCCACTTATAATAATAATAATAATAATTTATTTGCAGGCAACAAATTATTGTACTTATAGGTAACAAACATATTAGCCCATAGACAAATCCGTTAAAGACTTACCTATATACAAATCACATCACTGACGACGCTCGCACGGTGTCTTGTGTCAGGGTTCCGTTGAATTTCCCGAATCTACCTTTCTGCCACTATTCGACCTTTTTACTTAGTGTAATAAGTACAGAGCGGATGTTGATGATGATGATATCGTGGCAGCAAAATAAACGCATCATCATCATATCAGCCTTTATGAAGTCCACTGCTGGACATAGTCCTCCCCAATAGATTTCCAGGAAGAACGATTTTGAGCCCTCTCCATCCACCTTCCTGCGATCTTTACAATGTCATCAGTCCATCGGGTGGGGGGTCGTCCTACGATTCGTTTTCCTGTCCTTGGTCGCCATTCGAGAACTTTTACTCTCCAGCGGTTATCAGTTCTGCAAGCTATATGGCCTGCCCATTGCCACTTCAACTTGCAAATTTTGAGCGCTACGTCGGCGACTTTGGTTCTTCTACGGATTTCCTCGTTGCGGATTTTATCACGTAGTGAAACACCCAACATAGCTCTCTCCATTGCACGTTGCGCGACTCTGAGCTTGTGTATGAGGCCAATAGTCAGCGACCAAGTCTCAGTTTCATATGTCATCACTGGCAACACGCACTGGTTGTAGACTTTCGTCTTGAGGCTATGCGGTATCTGTCACGAGAAGATGTGCCTTAATTTCCCGAACGCTGCCCATCCGAGTTGGATTCGTCGGCTGACCTCTTTGTCGAAGTTGGACTTGCCTAGTTGAATCGTCTGACCCAAATAGACATATTGGTCTACAACTTCGATTATATCGCTTCCAACATGTACCGGTACGGGTGCAACATGAGCATTTGACATGATTTTTGTCTTGCTCATGTTCATTTTAAGACCCACCTGTTGGGAGACGATATTGAGGTCGCTGACCATTGTGCCTAAGTCTTCCAGCGATTCTGCCATGAGGACTATGTCGTCGGCAAATCGAAGGTGAGTGAGGCGTTCGCCTTTGATGTTGATACCATGTCTATGCCAGTACAAGAGCTTAAAAACATCCTCCAATGCAGAGGTGAACAGTTTCGGAGAAATAACATCTCCCTGTCTCACCCCTTTATGCAATAGGTATGGATTCGTGCTCTGGTCCTGGAGTCGGATAGACATGGTGGCGTTACTGTACAGACGTTTTAACACTTCGATATACTGATGGCACCGCTGGAGTGACCGCAACACTGCCCAGGTTTCGACAGAATCAAAGGCTTTCTCATAGTCCACAAACGCTAAACAAAGTGGCTGGTTATACTCTTCGGTCTTCTGTATAACCTGCCGGAGCGTATGTATGTGGTCTATGGTGTTAAAGCCTTAACGGAACCCGGCTTGTTCGGGAGGCTGGAAGTCGTCAAACCTACGAGCGAGACGATTTGTAACTACTCTCGAAAACAGCTTATAGACATGGCTCAACAGCGAGATGGGCCTGTAATTCTTTAAGAGGGTCTTTAAAAGGGGTTATCCCCTTTCTTAAAGAACAATACCACCACGCTCCTGTTCCACGCCTCTGGCGTAGTTCCCTCGAGGATGACGAAGTTGAACATCTTCTGGAAAACCTTAAGTACCGGTTCCACCCGCTCTCAGAAGCTCTGTCGTTATTCCGTCTTCCCCCGGTGTCTTGTTGTACTTAAGCTGCTTGAGAGCCGTTCGGATCTCGTATATGCTGACGTCCGGAATGTCTTCAGTATAGTGTCGGGTTAGGCGGGCTCTTGCATCGCTAGTCGTGCTTGTAGCAGGACTTTGCGATGAGGTGTACAGTTGTTCATTGAACTTCTCGAGCTCTCGTAAAATTTCTGGCTTCGAGGAAACGACCCTGCCACTGTCGGTCTACAGCTTCGTCAACATGCTTTGCCCAATAGACAGATCTCTCGCGAACACTTTGGAACCTTGATTGCGCTCTATCGCGTTCTTTATACTATGAGTATTAAAGAGACGCAAATCGCGTCGCATAGACTTAGAGATCTGTTTATTGAGCGTGTTGTATTTCGACATGTCCACTAAAGACTGCAGTTTCATTTCGCTACGTGCTGCCATGAGTTTTAGAGTGTGCTCAGAGAGTTTTTGGGTTCTACCTTTGCGCTGGTTCTTACAAAACTTTGAGCCAACGGCATGGACAATTTCCACCAGCCCGTCATTTAATTCATCCACGGATCCGCATTCGGCAAGGCATTGAAAGCGATCTTGGAGTTCCAACTGCAAGCTCTCGGGGTTTTAGATTTGGGCAGGACTTGGACGAAGAGTAGATTTCATCAGGCGGGACCTTTCAAGCTTTACGTTAAGATTTAATGAGCCTCTAACCATTCGGTGATCACTGCCGGTGTACAGTCCAGTTAGACTGCACACGATTATACGTTGAAGTTATTAGTAGTTGAGTGCTAAAGTAAAGCCGGGCCACACACACAGTTAAAGTTTATTTAAAGTAAAAAAAAAAATGCAATGCGGAAAATGCTAGGTTTGACAAGTTAAGTTAAAGTTAAGACGATTCCCACCCACGACCCGCTTATTGACCGTTCATTTGTGCAATGCCTTAATAAATTGAGGTTGCGTATAGGTAAACAGTTAAATGTAGGTCTTGCACCGTACATATTACCAACCCCAAAGAAAGAAAAAAGGGAATCGAGAGATAGAATCGCCAGTACAAAGTAAAATAAAAACAACATAATCTAAAATTAGACGTAATAAAAATTCAATTAATATCTAAGGCTAATCAAATCTAAACTAGATTTATTTTCGTTGACTACTGTCATCGATGAAGAGCGGGCCAGCCGTGTTGGCTTCGGTGGCGGTGGTTGAAGTTGGTCCGCTACTGACGTCATCTTCGTTGGCCGCAGCATCTCAGTTTGAGTTTATTTAATAATATAAATAGGTGGAAGGTACCTATTTATATTATTTCCTTGGAAATGTATCTACCTAATTATTATTTTTAGGACATATACCAGCTACCTACTATTTTGGTTGTAAGATTGATGTAAATCTCACATGACACATGTCAAAACCTCAGTGGTTTATTTGTGTTATTTTAAGTACTTTTATTAATTAAGTTTATAATGACAAATAAATTAAAAAAAATAATTAATATGTTCGTATCTTGTGTCAAGGTTTCGGGTTGGTATCTTCAGCTTGAAATCAACTTTTATGTTGCTGTTAAACTTTTGTGTGCGAATATAGTAATCTCTTTCGTCTGCGGTATGCATCCTTGCTCTAAGATAATGATAGCAGAGGTGTCAATTACATGAGACATGACGTCACTCCCACAGACAGCCAGATGTTTATAGTATGTAATTCGATCCACATTGCACACAGCTTGAAGTTGGGTCAAGTATTCACTCGACCATTTTTTCCAAAACTGGTGTAGTAAATTTTCCGTCAATTGCTATCGTTTGCGTAGATCAAGGTTCTGTGCTTCATCATAGCTTGATAGTGATAAGGTCATCGTTGGACTGCCTGTAAGGAAATGACATGGTGTCAAGCAGCCGTAGAATACGTCAGGATCTTCGGTTAATGGACAGAGAGGTCTTGAGTTCATACAAGCTTCAATCTTTGTGAGTAAAGTCGCAAACTCTTCATAGGTGAGCTTTTGATCACCTAAAACTCTCCGTAGATGATGCTTCATGGAACGTACCGCAGCTTCCCATAATCCTCCAGCAGTTGGCCAGGCAGGACAGTTAAAATGTCATGTAATCTCCATTTTTCCCAACTGTCCGAAGAATTCCTGTGATAATTCTTTCTGAAATAATCCGTATTCGTTATTAAGCATCTTTGAAGCTTCGATGAAGTTGGTGCCACAGTCCGAGTAGATGTGTTTTGGAGTTCCCCGCCTTGCACAAAATCTTTGTAGTGCGGAGATAAAAGTTTCGGTGCTTAAATCAGATGCTAGTTCAATGCGCACCGCTTTAGTGGCCATACACACAAAAATGGCTATGTACCCTTTCGTAGTTTTTCCTCCTCTTCCTTTGTTTAGTTTGACATTCACGTGTCCTGTAAAATCAACACCCGTATGAGTGATGGGTCGTGATGGTGTCACTCTTTGTGGTGGGAGGTCTGCCATAAGTTAAGAGTTTTCTGTTCGTTTGAACCTATGACATCGCACGCAGTGACGTGGTTGAGTTTTCACGACTTGGTTCCCGCCCACGATCTAATATCTTTGGCGGATATAAGCCAGAGTCAGGCGAGCCCCTCCGTGTAACGTAGTGGCGTGTGCCTGTTCTATAAGTAATTTCATAATTTTTCCATCTCTTGTCAAGTTGATGGGATTTTTCATATCTCTTGGTAAACCAGTTTTGTTCAGACGTCCAGCGACACGTATTATTCCGTCTGTATCCAAGTATGGATTCAGTTTATAAATTAAGCTTTTCTGAGTCAGTGTTTGATTGTTTTTTAATAAGTTATATTCTGCACTTAGTTCCTTTTTTTGAACGTGACGTAATAGTATTTTATTCGCCGCTTAAAGTTCACTTGTAGTTAGGTATTCTGTTTTGCTATCTTGCATTGTCTGCTCACGTTTATTTATGTTTTGAATAAATCGTATGATCCGGTTTATTCGATCTAGTGAACTACATTTTTCCAACTAGTTATCAATAAAGTTTTCGTCGCTCTTGCAGTAACTCAGGGCTGCCACTCTTTAATCTTTTTCTCATCATTATTTGTTGTAAATAAATAATTCAAAGGTCTTTCGAGTTCTATTGTCGGAAATGTTTTTAGTAAAGTGGGGCCTTCCCACCATAGTTTCGTCACCAAGTCTAGAATTTTATTTGGGTATAATCCTCTTGTAGCGCAGTCGGCTGGATTGTTCTTGGATTCTATGTAATTCCACCGATGAGCAGGAATCACTTGTTTGATTAGTTGAACTCTATTTTCCACATATTTCTCCCATTTAGTTGGTTCACCCTGCAGCCATGCTATTACTACTTTCGAGTCACACCATGCCCATATGGTAACATCAAGTTCTTTTAGTGCCTCTTTTATCTTTCTCATTAGTTGTGTAAGTAGCAGTCCTGCGCAGAGTTCGAGGCGAGGTAGTGATAATTTTTGTGACAGTGGAGCAACCCTAGTCTTAGCCACAAGAAGGCTCAACATTGGTTGCCCTTCATTAATTTCTGTTTTTGTGTAAATAATGACGAATATGCTTTCTCGCTTGCGTCACAAAATCCAAATAGTTGTATGTTTTGCCTAGTAGTTCCGATCCATCTATTTATTTTTATAGATTTCTTTTGATTTCCCAAGTTTTTCCTCGAAGTTTTGGATCATGGGCATTTCTACGATGTATTTTCCATCATTACAACGTCTTGTAGTTTCCCGATAGAATTTTTCACATTTTTCTTTTTTGTTAATATCTTGAACTCCTCCAGTAATATTTTCTCTCTCCCAATATTTAATTATTTCATCTAGGTCCACGAAAGTTACAAAACAGTTAAATGTTTGTAATTTAACACATAGGATCCAGCCAAGTTGAGTTTTTTGAGCGACAGGCGCGTGCTGTTCCCCTTTCAGGACTCCGTCAAGTATAATTTGGGCATAAATATCTGCACCTAGAAGTAAGTCGATAGATCCAGACACGTTGTATTCCGGGTCTGCGAGTTTTAAGTTTTCCAAGTGTGGCCAGTTTATTTTTTCGAAAGTATAGTTCGGAAAGTTGTTTGTAAGCTTTTTAAGTATCAAAGCTTCGGTGTTGAAAAAATAGTCCGTATGAATAGACTTACAGGAAAGTTTAATGCATCCGTGACAGTCTGCGGCGACGGCTCCGACCCCCGAGATGGAAGCATTTAGTTTACTTCTTGGTAGACGGAGTTGTTGAACTGCGTTTTCAGTTATGAGATTGACTTGCGATCCTTGATCTAGCAAGGCTCGAAGTGCGATGTAAGTTCCATCATTAGTTTTTACCATGATTTTGACAGTAGTCAAAAGAACTTCTATATCATTAGTAGCTAAGTGATGAGAGCTTTGCTGTTGAGAAGTTGATGGTCTAGGTCCTAACTGTTGGTTTTTAGTTTTCTCTGTTATTCCAGTAGGTTTATTGTTATTATTGTGCAATAACGTGTGATGTTTATTATTGCATTCTTTGCACGTCTTGTTTGATGTACAATTATAATTTACGTGTTTAAATAAGCAGTTCTTGCACACGTTTAGTTTTAAAACTGCGTCGTTTCGTTTTTGGCTATTCATGTCAACGAATTCAGGGCATTGCATTAACACATGATCACTACCGCATAAAGGGCAATTTCCATAACTCTTGTAGGTATGAAACGATTTATTGAAGTTCTTGTTATTTTCTCCAAAGGTTGGTTTATAGTTATTTGACTTTTCATATGTTTCTTTTGGTAGTTATTAGACTGGTAGTTGTAGTTAGTGTAGTTTTTTTAGTCGTGTCTGAACGTGTTTTTATAGAATGTTCTTTGAATCTGAGACGTAGATTGGTCTTTCTGACGGATTTTCACCGTCTCGAATGCCATAAATTTGCTCTCTAGAAATGTTAATAATTCTTTTAAGTCAGGTAACTCTCTGTTATTCTGCATTTCTTTGGTGTATTCTGTGAAAGTCGTCGCATCAAGTTTTTGCAACATGTAGTACACAATAATCGGACCCCAGCTAGTTACTTCGATTCCCATGTTGCTTAGCCCATTAATGCTTTCAGTAATCACATTATGCATTTTCTTCATGTTATGAGCTGTGGGCAATTGGATGGATGGTAGTTGCTGCATAGTATTCATGAAAGTGGTAAATTGAAGACGACGATTATCGTATCGATGGTTCAGTATCTCCCAGCATGATTCATAGTTGTCACTACTGATAGTAAGATGTTGCACTAGACGTTCGGCTTCTCCCTTCAGTTTAGTTTTTAAATGCTGCATTTTTTGTGCTTCTGAAATACCGGGGTTATCGTGAATGGTCTGGGTAAATATATCCTTGAACGATATCCAATTTATGTAGTCACCAGAGAAAACTGGAAGTTCTATTTTTGGTGTAGATTGCTGATAATGCTTGTTCGACCACAATTGAGTGTTGATGACTTTCCTTAACGTGTCGTATTTTAGTTCTGTCTTCAAATTTTTTATAGTACTCCTTCATAAGTGCAGGTTTTTTAAGTGAGCCTTCAAGTTCCCAGTGGAGTTTGTCGATAGAGTCCCATTTCGTTTTTATGATACATAAATTTATATACATAAATCTCCCATTTTTCTTTCAAAGTTTCTACGTCAATCTTTGACATAGCTCTATCTAAAGCTTTAAAATTACATTCATGTTGTTGCATTAGTTTTCGTATTGTTTCATTAGTGTCTTCATTCAAAATTTCCGTTAAGTTTTGTTGTTGATGTTGACGTTGGTATGCTAGTAGAGTCATGATATTTATCTTTGTTGTTTCATAAAGTATCTGTGTTTTTCCGTAAACATCAGTGGTAAAGAAGCTAATCCCCGTTTTATCCGTAAATTTTTCTTGTAGAGTCGCACGCCCCTCGTCAAAATCTTCCCATAGTTCTTCCAGATTCGTGAGACGTCTTTCTAAGTTCTCGATAGTTTTTCGCGAACTGCTATCTTTCTTGTAGTTAGTGCATAAGCTTTTGATTGCTTCAAAGCATTCTAATTGCGTCTTTAGTTCCATGTTCAGTTAAGTTAAGTTAAAATAGTTAACTTTATAGTTCAGTAGTTCCCAAGATGATGGTTCAGTTCACCCAGTATACCTGCGAGCACACGATTAAAGTTATTAGTAGTTGAGTGCTAAAGTAAAGCCGGGCAAAACACACAGTTAAAGTTTATTTAAAGTAAATCACGGAAACTGCTAGGTTTGACAAGTTAAGTTAAAGTTAAGACGATTCCGACCCACGACCCGCTTATTGACCGTCATTTGTGCACTGCCTTAATAAATTGAGGTTGCGTATAATGTTGATTAGGTAAACAGTTAAATGTAGGTATTGCACCGTACAGCCGGTTTTGACCCTGTTTATCACTGAGACATCTGTCTCATTAAATATTTGCTTTTTTGTTCTCATGATTAAATCTATCTAGCGTTTGTGTCCACCGGGGTGAAGCCACGTCCATTTTGTGGACGACCGCTTCTTGAAAAAGAAGTTCATCATAAAGAGTCCCTCCTTTTCCATGAAGTCGGCCAATCGCTGACCCCGTTGGTTGGTCCAAATCCAAATTGCCCCACTCTCAGTTCATCGCCGTTCCTCACACCTAGCCGTGCGTTGAAGTCCCCCATCACAACCGTAAAGGGTGTTTTCGAGGCTTGTATGGCATTTCAAATGTCATCATACATAGCCTCCACTTCATCGTCTGGACGTTTCGAGAGAGGTGCGTACACCTGTATGACCTTAAGCGAATACCGTTTGGTTATTCTGAAGCATGTGCTACACGGTCTGAAACCGCAGTTTCTACCAGGGTGACCTTGGTAGAACGTTTTCTGTCTACACGGTTTGCAAACAAACCCCAAACTTCAGTGTTTTTAAAACGCTCGTGCTGAATAGACGTGTGCAGAATGCTTGTAATGCACTATTACAATTTACAAAGACGCCATGGCTCCTTATTTATCAAAATTTCTAAAGTTTGGAGTTTGTATTGCATTTTTGTGTGCATTTGAAGAAAAAACAAAATTTTTTTGGGTCGAGTCTTTGTACTCCTTAGACGTTAACTCCCAAAGACAGGGTAGGTCTCTAAATAACTCGATGAATTCAGTGATAACCTCACGATCTTTCTCCATAATATCGTGCGTGCGCGCAATACGTCCGCGCTCGATGCGTGCAGCGGCGCGACTGTGGTACGCGTGGTTTTAACCAAGCGGCTAGACGGTTTGCAACCACCGCTTCTGCCAGTGGTTTGCTGGGCAAGCCTTTCTACCAAGGGCGTTTAAAGGTCATGCGAAATTTGGTTAGCAACCACTATCTACCCGGCTTGAAACATACGTTTCTACCAAGGACACCTTGGTAGAAACTGCGGTTTCAAACCGTGTAGCACATGCTTGAGTATAAGCATGTGCTACACGGTGCCACCCTGCTCGACACGCTTTCGATTTTTACAATGTTGTTAACGATGGATTTGTGGACAAGAATAATAATAATAATAAATCTTTATTTGGAACCACAAACAATATTAATCTAAAACATAAAGAAAAACGGTGATGCCCGTGGTAGTATAAATTATACTGTGTTACGCACATCAACGCCCTCCTCCGTGGTACACTCGAAATTCCAGAATACAAACAAAAAGTGACATACTCGATATTTAAATGAATAAGAGAAGTTGTAGAGTATGAGTATGAGTATGAGAAATGGTATGGCATATGTGAGTTATTAGGGTATGTGGGATGTGTTGTGACTTAATGACACAAGGCTGTTAAGAGCTTGATGTCATTAGAAACATTTGGCTACAGGAGAATGTAGGGTGATTCAAAGTGTAGGTGAGTGTCTGTGTGTGTGTGTGTGTGTTTGTGTGTGTGTGTGTGTGTGTGAATTATATTACAGTAGTTATATATTTATTATACTATGTATTTAATGAGGTCTTCAGAATCGTCATACGATTTACATAAAAGCCATTTAAGACATTTTACTTTGCAATTATATAGAGAAAGGGGATAAATATTTAGTTCTTTGTTCAGTCTGTTATACAATGTAGAGCTTATAAACTTGTAATGTCGGCTCGCCACTGCTGTACGGCGTTTTTCAATTTGGCAAACTCTGTCAGTTCTTCTCCTATAGACAACAAGAGATGAGTCATATGCCAGTTCGGAATGTTTACGGAGTGTTGTATTTAAAATAAAATGTTGACGAACATTGGGAACTTGAGAGAGTGAATATAATTCGTTTGTAGGAAATCTAAATGGTTTATTTTGCATTACTTTTAGCACGGACCTTTGGGCTCTTTCAATTTTAAGTATATGGGTTTTGGTAGATCCGCCCCAAGCAGTAATTCAGTAGGATAGAATTGATTGACCAAGAGCGTAGTAGACAGATTTTAACGAATGGAGATCGAGAATATTACGTAGAGATTTAAACACAAAAGTAAGTTTTCTAATCCTAGATGGAGTAGATTCAATTTGTTGTTTCCAAATTAAAGCGTTATCTATCACAACCCCAAGATACTTCACAAATGCCGAACGTTCTAAAACCGGGCAAGTACAAAAGCTGGTATTTGGTTGACTTGGTACAAAAGTAAACATTGAAAGTTATGGGAGGCTCAGAGGCTTTATTAATGGCAAAAGGGATAAAACTAGTTTTAGCTACATTAAGAGTAAGGAGGTTAGCATCCAACCACTGCATTACGCGTTTTAAAGCATACTCTGAGTGGACTTTGGCTTCTTGCCAGTTTAGGCCATGAATTAAAAGAACTGTATCGTCTGCGTATGCTATGATTTTGCACTTGGGAAGAGGCATGTTACACACACAAATCATTGATGTAAATAAGAAACAGGGTAGGTCCAAGGACACTACCCTGTGGAACTCCAAAGGTAACATAATTTTCTTTGCTAGTATAAAAATCTATTAAAACGTGCTGAGATCGATTCGTTAGGTAACTTCGAAAGATGTCTGGTGCGATACCTCTAATGCCGATTCGTTCAAGTTTAGAGAGTAAAGTGGGTACAGAGACAGTGTCAAAAGCTTTACTCAGGTCTAAAAAGATTCCTATTGCTCATTGTTTTGTGTCAAATTGTCTTACTATGGTATCCGTTAGCTCCAGAACCGCATCTTCCGTCGATTTGGCCCTTCTAAATCCGTATTGGTTTGGAACCAGTATAGCATTATCAGTAAGAAATTTGGTTAGACGTTTATTAAGGATTTTTTCAAATATTTTTGACATGAGTGAGAACCGATATGGGTCTATAATTAGTGACACTGCCTTTGTCTCCACTTTTGTAAATAGGGTGAACAATGGCTTTTTTAAATACCCTAGGAAAATAACCGGTAGAGAGACATAGATTAAATAAATAGAAAAGAAAATTAAGAAAGCCGATACCATGCTGGGATAGTTGATCGCCCTCCCGGTAGTAGAATAAGTTGCCGGAATTTAGGATTATCGTGTCCTCTTCGGACTTCTGATAACCTTTAATATCCCAGTGCAACTTTTTTACTACTTCTTCCAGCTCTATCACCTTCTCGTCGGTCCTCAGTGTGCGTGCGTTGTATGTTGCCAGGGCCAGGGGTCTTTGGATTGGTAGCAGGACCTCTGCCGGAGATTTTTCGCACCCCCTGTTCCACCGTTACCATGGCCGCCACCTATGCCAGGAATAGCGGAACTGCTGGGAACTGGGGGCCGTCTTCTGTTTTTGTCTGTCATTTGTTAGTTTTGCCATAGTCACCACGCTTGGCAGGCGGATTGGTGACCGCAGACTTAGAGTTAGTACTCGGGGGTGCTGCTACCCAATCCCCCGGTGTGTGTTCCCTTAGTCGCCTTTTACGACATCCACGGGAGGATATTCTATGCCGGAACCATCACGGCCAAATAAACGCAGTTTCTTGATTATTCTTAATAAGTATATATTATTATGAACAGATCCCCTCGGCCTGGGGCACGGTGAAAGTAACAGCGCGCGGCGCTGGGTACGCCATCCTGCAGATGTCCGTCCAGTACAACGTGGACATCCCGCGCTTCCAGACCGAGCCGCCCGTCCACGCCTTCGCGCTGCAGTCCTCGCAGTACTACTACGGACGGAATCAGTCGCACATCGAGTTCCAAGGCTGCGCCAGGTAATTGTCATCCACAAGGCTAAGCCAAATAATTGTAACAGTAATAGTTTCTGTATAGAAACAATTTTCTATCATAGAGTGTTTAATAATAATAATAAAACACCACATAAGTTAATTCAATTATTTTTATTTATTATCAATTATTAAATATTATGACAGCAAAAAAGGATAATTTCACAGTGTATACGTATACGCAATTGTGACGCCTGAGTGCGTGACGGCAGCAAATGTGATACACTACGATTCTCCATTTTATCATGTACATACTTTGTTTTTAAAGTAAACACATTTAAAACATAAAGAAAGTACTTAATAACCTAGAGAAAAATATAAAATTATCTTTAAAACACAAAATTGGATCATAATCTTAAAAATAAAGAAAAAAAGAGCGAGTCTTACAGTAGTCGCAAATGATGTGTAACATCTCACATTTGACTTTTATATATTAGCAACATTAAAATTATATTCTGAATTAATTTATATAGCAGCGCACTTTATACTTAACACTGTAGGTTAAGCGCACATCTGATGCGTTCTTTTCCATTTCCCTTTCTCTTTTTAGTCACAGACACGCACACAGTACGCTAACAGTACCAACCTCCCGAAAAATGGGTTGGTACTATCCGACGGCCAACTCTACCACAAGCGCGCTCATTGCTCATATCCCTGTCTTCCTGTTACACACTTTTGTGCTTTTCACGAAATCATTCTCACAGAGTTGTTTACTCGGCAACTAGACAAAAACCATTCAATAAACACAGTTAATTACCGTGCCTAATATTAATTACATATATTACCAAAATTAAACAATTTACTTAACCTTAAGCAAATCTAAAGTTCAAGAACGAACGACGAAATGTTTTAATGCTTTCGGGAGGGTAATAGAAGTTTGTTTAATAAACTTTTAATATACCAAATGGTCTGTTTCCCTTCCAGTTGGACGCTCCAGACGGAGTCTCCCCGCTCGGGCATGGCAGTACTGGACGTGGGCATCCCGACGGGCTACCGTGCCCAGCAACAAGCCCTGGACGCCTACGTGCTGTCTCGCCGGGTGCCCACTCTGCAGCGCGCCAAATACATGCCCACCAAGATGCTCTTCTACTTCGACTATGTACGTCACCTGTCTCACCAATACACTACTCTGTCATTTACTAACTTAAATATACAGTCTAACCTGATATACATCCTTGTCTGGCCTGTCGGTTCTGTTGGAAGTAGCTCTGCCTTCTACGCTGTAGGTTGAGGGTTCAATTTTATGTTTATATGATCTGCAAATATTTGTATTGGGTCTGGATTGGATTATTTATTGTGTTGTATTTAACACAAAAAATAATCCCGAACATTTCACACAGCATCATCTGGCCCCAAAGTAAGAAGAGCTTGTGTTATGAGTACCACATGACTGATATTCTGCTTATATTCTATTTTATTAAATACATACATATTATACATAGAAACACTTAGACCTAAGACAAATATTTGTAGATCATGCAAACATCGGTCCCGCGGCGGGAATCGATCCCGCAACCTTCAGCGTCTCAGCCGGGCCTTGGTCCACTGCGCCACAGAGGTCGTTGTATTATTTTGGGTTAGGGGGAATTTCACACCTAAATTCACCTAGTATGAAAGACAAAGTGATTCTTGTGATCGTATTGAATAAAAATATTTTTGAATTGAATCTCCTTTGTGTTTCAGGTTTATATAACATTACGCGGACGAATTCCCTTAGACTACTGAAACATCTATAAATAAATATGACCCTTACATGACTATCAATAATGTATTACTTTGAATCCAAACGTCATGTTAATAAGATTGTGTTTCTCGTAGCTGTCTCCGGAGCCGACGTGCGTTAACTTCACGATCGAGCGCTGGTTCCCCGTCGCCAACATGTCCCGATACCTGCCCATCCGCGTCTACGACTACTACGCGCCAGGTAACCCAACCTGCCCAACCTGCCCAAACTGTACTCCATAGCCTTTGTTTATCGCTTCTTCATGCTGTGGTACCTTCAATTCATTGGTTTCATAACTCAGTTGGTAGTAACGCCTTTTGAGGTGTAGGTTGTGGTTTCGATGCCCATTGAAGACAAACATTTGTGTGATGAACATGTACGAGCGTTATAAAGTATGTATATGAAGGTATTCGGAATACTAACTTCTATGCAAAGGGCGGCAAGGCGTCTTACCTGCGAACCAATATAGATACTTATATCGAAACGATAAAGTCGTTGAAATGTACGTCAAATGAATGGATAGTTTCGTTGTGCAATTAATAACACTGGCCCTAGAGAATCACTTCGAAATTAATTTAAGGAAATAAATATCATGACAGTGCCTTGTCAGTTGTATGTGAAAATCTAATGGAAGTTCGCAAAAAGTTCATTGTAAAAAAAAATGCGATGATCATAATATTAATATTAGAAATAAAGATATTATTATATATTAGTATTATTAGTATTCGTATTAGTAGTATTCTAATACTAATAATACTAATATATAATAATATCTTTATTTCTAATATTAATATTATGATCATCGCATTTTTTTTTACAATGAACTTTTTGCGAACTTCCATTAGATTTTCACATACAACTGACAAGGCACTGTCATGATATTTATTTCCTTAAATTAATTTCGAAGTGATTCTCTAGGGCCAGTGTTATTAATTGCATTAACTCGCTGTTCCCACAGTTGGGTTCCCACAGTTGGGCTCGCTAAAGTTAATAAATCTTTTATAAGGTACTTTGTGTACTATTGTGTAAGCTTCTATACCAAGGTTCCGAGCGACGTGTTAGATTTGTCTATTGGCAAATTTAAAAACATATAAAACAGAAATAGTCTCGTAAAGCATATAATAAAATAATAAAGTATTAAAAACTAAAAAGAAAACCGACTTCATTGAATGAAATTTGAGCCTATAAAACATTTTTAGTGGAAAGTAGATGTATTTTGTATATATATAATATGGGTAGGCCAAATAAACGCACCGCTCCAATGAGACAGCGAGGTATCGAAGTACACGAAAACATCATCGATGTATAAAATCTTTAGATATTCGTTGATTTTTCACCTCGACCGATTTTGATAAAATTTAAATGGAACCACCTGTGAAGTATATATTCAGACAAAATTCAGACCTTTAAAACAAAAAAAGAATTTTCCAAATCGGTTCAGGCGTTTTCGAGTAATCGGTGAACACAAAAAAGATTCCGACGAATTGAGAACCTCCTCCTTTTTGATGAAGTCGGTTAATAAATGATAATTTAGATTACAAAAAAGCGTAGGATAAACTCTACTCGGCATCCGTAAAATTAACAAGGATCATACATAAAATTGTTGAGACCAAACGAGTATGAATCCGGCAAGGATTATTCTCGAACTGGGGTTCATATCGTCGATTATGGAGAATTACGACATCGATTGTCAAAAGTACTGTCGGTCATTTCATCGCTTGTAGCGACTCGAAACGATGTATCTAATAGTAGGGATTTTGCACGATTATTAATTCGATATACTAGTTATCGATTTTAAGAGTAGAGTAGATGTAATGAAGTATACTCCTGAACTTCAGTAAATACGCTTCTACCACATGCCCTTCTAATCATAATCACAAGTAGACTGTCAGCTCTGCTGGTAGTAGCTCTACTGTCAGTGCTTTAGGTTGGGGGTTCGATTCCCTCCCAAGACAAACATTTATGTGATGAACGTATGTGCTTGTTCTGTGTCTGGGTTTCATAAAGTGTCGTTAGTATGTATGTAAAACACCAGCTGCCTGATAGAACACATATAATAATAATAATTATAATCCCGGACATTCCACACAGCATCATCTGGCCCCAAAGTAAGCAGAGCTTGTGTTATGGGTACCACATGACTGATATACTACTTATATAATTTTTTTTTTTTTGTAAATACATACATATTATACCCAGACCCGAGACAAATACTTGCAGATCATACAAACATTTGTCCCGCGGCGGGAATCGAACCCGCAACCTTCTGCGTCTCAGCCAGATCTTAGCCCACTGCGCCACAGAGGTTGTCATAATGTAATATATATGTGTTCTATCAGTTAGCTGGTTACCATAATACAAGCTATGCTTAGTTTAGGGCTAGATGCTGTTGTGTGCCTTGTCTAATAATATTTTATTATTATTATTATTATCATCAGCCCACACTGTCCCACATAATGGTTTGGGTCAGACGATTCAACTAGGCAAGTCCAATTTCGACAAAGAGGTCAGCCGACGAATCCAACTCGGATGGGCAGCGTTCAGGAAATTATAGCACATCTTCTCGTCACAGATACCGCAGAGCCTCAAGACGAAAGTCTTTAATCAGTGCGTGTTGCCAGTGCTGACTTGGTCGCTAACTATTGGCCTCATACACAAGCTCAGAGTCGCGCAACGTGCAATGGAGAGAGCTATGTTGGGTGTTTCACTACGTGATAAAATCCGCAATGAGGAAATCCGTAGAAGAACCAAAGTCGCCGACGTAGCGCTCAAAATTTGCAAGTTGAAGTGGCAATGGGCAGGCCATATAGCTCGCAGAACTGATAACCGCTGGGGAGTAAAAGTTCTCGAAGGGCGACCAAGGACAGGAAAACGAAGCGTAGGACGACCCCGCACCCGATGGACTGACGACATTGTAAAGATCGCAGGAAGTAGGTGGATGGAGAGGGCTCAAAATCGTTCTTCCTGGAAATCTATTGGGGAGACCTATGTCCAGCAGTGGACTTCATAGAGGCTGTGATGATGATGATGATGATGACTGTCCTACTGCTGGGCAAAGGCCTCTCCTCATTCTTTCCATTTATCCCTCGCACAAATACTAACCAGTCGGCGTGGAATTTGGTGAGCCCGTCCCTCCACCTGGTTCTTGGTCTGCCGCGACGTCCTCGTACCCACAGGACACCACTCCGGGGTCAGCTGGCCCACTGGCCCACTGGTCGCCCGACATGCGGCAGACATGACCAGCCTAGTCCCATTTGAGCTTGGCGGCTTTTGTCGCTATATCGGCGATCTGTGTTCTTGAGCGCAGCTCGGTGTTGCGAATCCTATCAATTCGCGTTACTCCGAGGATTTTGCGCTCCATCGCACGTTGGCAAACCTTGAGCTTATACTTTTGGATGTTTGTCAAAGACCAGTATGGCGATTATGGATCTTTTGACACAACCAATGTCTATCAGTTTCGATTAGCAATCGGCATTATTTCAATCATTAGTTTGATTGTAATTAGAACCACTTTTGACAAGATGGATTACTATTACGTACGTTTGGTTTTTATCTTAGACCAAAAAAATAGAGGGAATAACCTAATTGAAGCGTCAAAACCATGTTCCTCTGTGTAAATACTTCCTCCTCCTTCCTCTTAGTATACTTGTACTATTAAGTATTCTCTCATGTCGTCACATGTAAAAATTGTCACAGAATTTATTTATTGTGGTTGATCGCGGTGCTCCGTCTTAATATTTATTTGGTCTGAGGTTTCTATTAATATGACAGCATGACATCAACCTTTCGTAATACCAATTCATAGTAACTGCAAGCGGTAAGTAAGCGATAGTATCAAAGTTTTGATAGTATTAGAATTCCATAATCGCCCCTCAGGTCTGCGCGCCATATGTTAGAACGGGGAAGATACGTCATCAGCATACGTCCATCAATTTGCCCTTGAGACTTAAGTCTCCTTTCATCAAGTTGCCCATGGACGGATAGCTCTTCCAGGCATTTTCGGTTCACCGAGCGATTTCCTTGTCCTGCCTGGGTTGTAAGGAGACTATTTGGCCCAGGTAAATGTACTCCTGGACGTATGCTAGCCGTTCTCCATCTACCGTTACACTGGTCTCAACGCTGTTAGTGATGACCTTGGTCTTTGTCCTATCCATCCTTAACCCAATCTCAAGGCTTGCGATGCTAAGCTCTTGAAGCATCGTTTGTAGCTCTAAAGCCGAGTAAGAAAATAGGACTATGTCGTCGGCGAAGCGGAGGTTTGTTAACCTTACTCCGCCAACAGCAATCTCTCGTCCTTCCCATCCAGACGTCAGCTATCTGAACACCTTCTCGAGGGCACTGGTGAACAGTTTTGGGGAGAGGGGGTCGCCTTGTTGTACTCCTTTTGTTATTGTAAAAGATGGTCCAGAAGAATTTGACTTTATTGAGGTTGTACTATTATTATAAATTTTCTGTATTAGGTCTATGTAAGTAAATTCTATAATGCTGACTTTTAAGAGCTTCAAACACGGCAAAATGAGTCACACTGTCAAACGCCTTTGCGTAGTCCACAAATGCGAGGTACAGTGATATGTTGTTTTCGTTGGACTTTTCTATTAGTAAGCTGATTGAGTGCTTGCAGGTGGTCCGTCGTGGAGAGTCCTTGACGGAAGCCAGCTTGTACAGCTGGTTGTTCTAGGTCCAGTTGGCCAGAAATGCGGTGTTCCATGATTTTAATGAAGGCTTTATATACATTAATAATAATATTTATTTATTATTAATTTCATTATAGATGTTATGTATTGTATTTTAAATACGTTAATTATCTTTCAGAACGATTCAACGAAAGCATATTCGACGCGCTCCCTACGTACTTACTGAACATTTGCGAAGTGTGCGGATCGTCTCAGTGCCCGTACTGCGCGATATACAACGCGGGACCCACTCTCTCCCTTGCGCTACCCCTGTTGCTGACCGCTTTTATTGCAACATTAGCCAGGTGGAAGCAGAACGTGTAAGAACTCGTGCATTATATCTACAGCAAGCATAACAAATCATGACACAAAGAAAGATACGATACCAGTTTTGTAAATTACCAGGTCAAATTACTTGACTTAGTTGTTTCGCCAAGTTTTCTTAAATTTCGTAAAATACGAACGATATTTTGCTTAATCAAAGTCCAAATTAGAGCCACATATATCTAATGCCTTTAAACGAGCAATTCTTGTGTGATAAGAACGGCTCCAACGATTTTCACGAAATGTAGTGTGCAGGGGATTTCGGGGCGATAAATCGATCTAGCTAGGTTTTTAGAAAACGTCGTTTTATCCGTGTTTTATACAGAGCAAAGCTAGGTCATTCAGGTAGTTTTGAAATAAGTTAGAATTGACATTGTTCTTTTAATGAATTGATTTTCTTTTGCGAAATTTATTAAGTACTAGTTCAATACCAGTTTACATGGCGACGAAAATGACCTAAAACACGTCAATCGCGCATCAATTTAGTAAATATAAGAAGTGTCATTTAAAAGTTTAATTAAGTTAATTCATACATGTCATACATCATACATGTTAAGAAAACAAAATAAGTTCGATTGTATTTTACGAAATATTAGCTAATCCGGCCAAAACAACGAATATTGGTAAATTGTGTTACCTATAATATATGCATTTGTACTTTTTAGTTGTGTGCGATGTTTGCAGGTCCTGTAGCATTTAAGAACTTGATTTACATAAGACATATTTAAGGACTACCCACTTCGTATGTGATAACATCACAAATTACAAGAACTGTAATATGCTAGCTTTGTATCATTGCATCGATCATACAAAATGTACAAAGTTACATAATGTACAGATAAAATATAATTATTCTTCAAAGGTATCACATGAAGTACTCACTTTTTACATATTTGTTTGTACATATCTTGAAAATTATAATTATATTTTTATATGAATCGTGAGTTTTTAAATAAATTGACAATCGTGACAAAATTATAAAAACGCACACAATTTGTGTGATAAATTACGATTGGTTTGAAAAATGTTGTTTGTAATTTTATTATTGTTTGGTAAGGCTAATATCAACTTATAATATGCTTGAACTCGGACTGCATTAAAAAGTGAGATAAAACAGAATACACGTCCCTGTATTTTTCTAAACTTACCTTTACGATAGATAAGGTTTAGAATTTTGTTTTGAAAATGATTAATCATCTAACAATCAAATTATAATCTTAACGTTTATTTATAAGTATTCCGGCAGCTCTTAGGCCAGAAGAAAGTGTTACTAACCACCGTTAGAAATATAGTATTTGTATAGCATTCTGCTTATTTACCTCAGCGCTGTCTCGGTTTAATTATATTCCTGTCTGTCTATTTAAGGGTTATTGTAAGATCCATGATTCCAGTGTAGTTTTAAGTAGTGTTTACTTAGCATAGTGCCCACTTTTGATAGAATTAGCTATAGCTAGACCGGAAAGAGTATTAGTTCGCACACTATGTCAAGCCCACTGATAAACTTTACAACTTAAACAACTTTTAAGGCTGGTGTTAAAGCGGTACACTCAGCAAATAACCTTTTGTATGGAAAAAATGTGTCTCATTCTGCCGCTATTTAGTTATCTAAGGAAGGAGTTATAATTATAAGAAAAACATGGTGTATTGTGTAAGGTATTGTAAATTCTGTAATATAAATTTCGAAATAAGATCTAAAATACTTAATAATCATTATCTTCTCTTAAAGTTGACGTCGATAAACTTGCAGCTTACGGTAAAGAATGAACTAATTAATTATAATATTGTCCGTTCCACTTTTTAAAAATTTCCTAATTTTAATTTTATTCTGATTTTTGCTGAACAACGCGTCCAGGTCATTTGCTCAGTGTAACGCCTTAAATTCGGAATCTCTAACAATACTACTCCATCTATTGGTCTATACATCTAAGAAAGTTCTTATCACTGGAATTATCGCAAGAAATTTCTTATTGAAATTAATTTGTATCTAAGCTTTGAAGCAAAAACTGTCATTTTACGACAGTAGCCTGTTTCACTGTTTCCGGTTTAAATATAGTGTCAGTTTATTGCAGAGTGAACCAATCTCAAGTTAGCTGTGTTGTATATTAACGCATTTCTCAATATGCATTTGTAGTATTTTATGTTCTTATTTTTAACCCAAAGACAAGTATTTTCTACACTGTCCAGCAGAGATATTGTAACTTTTAGTTTTTATAGTATGTGTACTTAGCATTTATGAATCTCTTAGACTCTTAGTACTTTATGTTGTTTTTGGGGTGCTGTCCACATTTTATATTTTTACTTCAGCTATTTGTAATCATGGCAGCTATTAAATTCTTCCAAAAAAAGAACGAACTTAAATTACTTATTTGTATAGCATAAAATGCATATTAACTTGCCTTAAAATGACAAAGTTTAGGGTAAAAAGATGAATGAAAGTTCAATTATACTGTATATTATTTACATGTAACAAAATATGTTTGAAATTGAAGTCTTATAAAGCAAAGTAACGGAAATGAAATGCTATCAAAAAAGTATTATGTATTATTAGTATAAAAATTAAGACAATACTTACTTTTTTATCTTAATTAAAAATTTGTATACATTTTGTAAGTACATATACCTACCTTATTTTAGTGTGAAATTTTACATTTTACGATAAGTTAAAATATTATGATATCTATTCGTGTATCCTTTTTACATTATTTTATCATGGAACTACTTATATTGAATGTACAAAATTGTGAACTACCCGTCCAAAGTAAAGATATATTTTCATGAAGTTTATTTATAGTTCTGGAAGCAACTTATTTACGAAACTCTAAAGAATCTCATTTCATATGCCATGTTACTTATTTAGTTTCCGTCCAAAATTACCAATGACTGATGATTTTACTTACTTTTTTATGATTGTGTACTGTGTATTATTATTATTGTGTTACAAAATCTTGTGTAAGTAGCGTAGAAGAGCAAGAAAAAAGTGTAAAATCGTGTATCATGTCTCTTCATAGAAATATTTTTAAATAAAATTCCTTTCAAATATTATTCTTTTAATTATTTATGCAAGGGTTTACGAAATCATACAGGTATTATAATAATAATCAATATTGGTATTTGGTAGACAATGCACACAACACACTATCTAGCCCCAAACTAAGCATAGCTTGTAATATTGTGACCAAATACCTAGCTTTCAGAATACTTACAAATTTTTAAATACATGCCTATGACACTTTTATAACATAAATACTTTAATTAGCTTAAAACAGCTTGTATCTGAAGATTATAGTTTCATACATGATAGAACATACCTAACCTACACTAATCTTTTAAAATTATAGTGTATCAGTTAGTATTAGGTTATTCTGTGCCTTCAGAAGAGATGTAATATACCTACTTTATGAGTCTGTGCTCTGCCTGGATGCTGCCACCCAAAACATATTTTCATTTATGTGGCCTGGTCCCTTTATTTTTTGACTCCTTGGTCCTTATCTATTGTGGAGTAGCAATAAAATGTATGTATTGCTACTCCACAATAGATGTCACTAGTTAACCTACTTTCTTGGGGCTAGATGATACTGCATTATTTATTAATGTCTGGCATTGTTTATTATAATATTTTTCTCATCTATTTACCCGCACACCCAATTTTTTTTCTTTGTCTAATAAACTTTCTATGTCTAATCAAGCGCATTTATGCTCAGAGGCTTTAAAGGAATCTCATAATCTAGAACTATCTTGAGATATATAAAACTGCTAATAAATAAATTGTATGTACCAATAAAAAGTAATAAATATGTAATAATTTCCTAATAAGATTTAATATCCTACAATATGTAATGCTATAACAATAAATACTTATAAATCACATTAGGATCAGCATTATTGCCTCTTCTTAACTTGCTTCGCTTTAGTCGTTGAAGCCTTAGCAGTACTACCCCCACTGAAGAGTGAAGTTATCATCTCCGACATCTCTGGCATTTCAGTCATCTTTGTCAAGTTACCAATTTGTTTCAAATCCTCCTTGGTCTCTGGATCATTCATCATTTTTGGCAGAATCATAATCAAGAGAAGTGGCAAGACCATCATGATCACCATGGGGTTGAACAAGAAGTCAGTCATCCTCCATTGTTCGCGAACTTGAAAATATCTCAATTTAGACAGAGCTTTCATTCTCAGCGGGTATGGAACTTGGATCACTTGAGATGTCTGAATGTAATTTACTTTCCGAGCTCTGAACTTTCCTTTAGAGTTAATTTCAACTCTCACTGGCTCGTACATAAAGTCGGGGTGGATAACTTCGACCACGTACGATCCAGAAGGTACATTATGTATGACGAACGAGCCATCCTCGCGTACAAAGCCAATGTATTCCCCGCTGTTGACATGCACACGCGTTTCTACCTGCCAGGGTACATTCTCTAGCACCTCCGGTGGGATCACCCTCCCTTCGATCACATACTTGCTACTTCCCACCTCATCGTCGAAATTGATCGCACAAAACACATTCTCGAAAGCGAAAATGGCAATGAGACTGAAAATTATCAGTTTCATGATCAGACAAAGATTTTCACAACTGATTCTGCGCCCAGTCTTATTACTAGAGTAAATTATTTACATTTAGTGTAGATTGAAGTTGTGAAACTCTATGTTTCTGCGAGTAAAGCTAAAATATTATAAATTCAATTCAATTTCAACTCGAAAACGAAAATCTATTGAATTGAATCGAACGAACGAACGAATGATGAGGCATGTATGTAATGACGTTGACGAAATAGACGGTTGGCTAACCTGACGTTCGCAAATGTTGACACTGACAGCGGGCCTGTCTTGATTGATTGGGTGAATATTGCAACAGGAATTATTTGTTGCTGGCAACAAATTCATGATTGGTTGATGACGTTGACATCACATCAAGATTGAAGGTTGCAAAGGAAATTATTTGTTGCTGGCAACAAATTCATTCATTTCCGCTTCCTACTCTTTGAAGCAGCCCGAGCTATCTTTTGAACCCAGCAAACTGCTTCAGTTATATAGATAGTCCTGCCTGACCTGCCTTCTAACTGCATCAATTTTACCTGTGTTGAGTATTTATGTGGCGAGATAGGACTTTAAGAGCAAAAGGGCGCTATGGGCAGTTTTATTGATAGCGGTTTAAATAACTACCAACCTTTTATACCATTAGCTTGCGAAAGTACGTGTATCTATTCTTTACTGAAAAATACTTTGAAGTTACTATACTTAGGTACCTACCTACCTTCCTACAGAGCAAATAAAATTGTTCGGAAGTTCATACTCCTCGGTGATGATCGGTAATGTCATTAATGATGGGTCAGGCAGGCAGGATGGAAACTGTACAATAATAATAATAAGGCAAGATGTTTTATTAATTATCTCCCACTGTAGGCTGAATAACTTTAATTAAAATTAAGTATTACAGAGGCACATCGACATGGATAACAACATAAAAAAATCTGATTGATGAATGGAATTAACCACTGCATTCTCCACAAGTAGCAGGATCTCATAAACAAAGGAATTGATCTAACAAAAGTATCAGTAATCGTGACAAATGAACGCGCGGCGACACGACGGCCAGCAGGACGAGTTCAACTATACTGATCTAACAATCTTTAACAAGACGAACTTCGGGGGTCACATCACTTCGGGGCCTCCTCTCTTCTTCATTGAAAACTCATTGTACGCCAGCATCCAATTTATCTCTCGACAAAAACATCTGTACAAAATATATTAAATACATCTGCATGCTAATAATATGTAAGTAAGTTCGCTACTTCGTCAACAGCGATCACGATTATTAAATGATTTAAACACAATAACTCCACCTCCTGTGCTAGAACAAACATTAAACTATAAACGAACCTCGCGCCTGGAGACCTATATACAAGTCAACATTTTAAAACTCATACTCTCTTCAGTCACATGTACTCTGCTGCTTCTAATTTGTAATTCCTTTGCATCAAATTCCGTGCGGTCTTAGGAGACTTACGATCTAGAGTCGCATATCGCGTCCTTTGCTTATCGTCCGTGCGTGGCATCATAGTATATTATTTAGAATATATAGGCGAGTGCTCGGTGCGGGCGGAGCTGGCTAGTTGTTCCGCTCCTCGTCGCAATCGCGCGAGATGTGGCCTGGCTTGCCGCACACGTAGCAAGTCTTGGTGCCGTCGGGGCAGTTGCGAGAGATGTGGCCAGACTTGTTGCAATTGTAGCAGGTCTGGTTGGAGTTGTCGCGCCCGCCTTCGGGACAGTTCCGCGCGATGTGACCCGTCTTATTGCAGTTGTAGCACGACGGCTCGTCGGGGCTCTGCGCGCACTCGCGCGCTATGTGCCCGGTGCCGTTACATCTGCAACAAACAAACAAACAACATTACACATTATTATATATGTAGCGCAATCTCGTACGTTGAACCATTTCATTTGAGGACAATAATTGCAAATAAAACACTGATAAACAGATTGTATTCGGTTGGTTTGCGAAGTTTCTAAACATTGTAATGAGCAAACAGTAATAACGCAATGTACATGAAAACAACTGTGTAAATACAGTTTTTGATTACGAAACCTAGCTAGAACCACCTTCATCCTACCTAACGCAAGTTAGGCATAACGACATACTCGATTACAAGTTCAAGGTCGCAATTTTAAAGTAATATCATGATTTACATGAATCAATCGACCTTGATCGGTCGATCGGTCGGGTCAATGAATAGCTTAAGGTAGCAATAAAACAACTCTTGGTGACAACACAAAGACTAAAAAATAATATGCTAAAAATAGACAGTTTGAAGTGCATTCGGTCCCATACATTTCATACTGGCCTTGCAAGGAAAACCAGTCACCTTGAGCACTGTGCAGTGTATCCCAAACACGCAGGTGTACATTTACGATCGATTTAGAGCAACATATTCTAATATATAAAACAGGCAGTGTAAGTGACCAAGTAGTATTTATATTGTGTCAGTTTTTCGTCCATGAGAGCATGGTATAAATCCTAACTTAGGGTAGAATTAACAGGTGTAAGAAACAACATAGGCATTTTACTATATAAGGCTAGATGGTGTTGTGTGCATTGTTCACCAATATTTATTTATTTACAAATATTTGCATTTGAAGATCGTCGGCTTCCTTGGAGTCTCTGCAGTCACGTGCATTATGTATTTTACACTCAATCTATTTGCACATGTATTCCGCATTAGTACCTAACTAAGTAGTGAGTGTATGAACTAGGGACATATTGATCTGTAGCAATGGTCACCCTCGTCACAGTCGCGTACAATCAACCTACAATCCAAGGATGTAATGACCCATTGCAACAATTGAGTCGCGTTGTCCTTAGGAATCTCGTGGAAGTGTTCTACTGCAGTCGGGCCAGAAGTCTTCAGAGAATTTTAAACATTCAGCTAGGTGTTGCCTCATAGATCCTACAGAAAATAAGTGTTTTTTTTTGCAGTCGGATGCAAAGTTTCAGAGGCATCTAAAACATTTTGCGGGATGTTGGGAGTTGGTAAATCCTAGAGAAGATAATATCCTAGATAAGTCAGGGATGTATTAACCTGTAGCAACGGTCAGCTTCCTCCTTGCAGTCGCGTGCGAAGTGTCCGGTGCGGTTGCATTTGAAGCACTTTTCGCGTTGACGGCTGAAGCCGGAGTCCCCGCGTGGCGCCGCGCCGCCGCCGCCGCCGCCGCCGCCGGCCTGCGTGCACTCCCGGGCGAAGTGCCCTGTCCGGTTACACTTGTAGCATACGCTCGAACTCATCGCTGCAAACAAACATTTATAACATCAGCAACATCATTATAAAATAACGGTTTTTATCAAAGACAACCTCGAAATGCCTTAGCGGCGCAATGAATTGCGTCGTTGACAAGAGATATTGAGATTAATTTCTATTTCAATAAATATCTTCAGATAAACATCGGCAGCGTCAGAATATCTCCTAAAACACGATGTTCAACGAAAAAAATATTGGACGAGAGGCTCGAAATAATCAAATATTAGAAGTTACAATTTCATAACAAAATGAAAATTCTTTGACCCTAAAAATGGACAACAGCATACGCGTAACCTTACCCCTGACCTTGAACTAGAGGTCGTTCCCCCTAACTATCTCTTTCGCTCCAATAACCGCGTCGATAAGTGTGACAGAGTCCATCGGTTATTTACGCAGAGGTTTGATGACGTCCTCTGATAACATGACGGCTGCACGTATTTAATTGGTCTTTATCATTGGGGCTCTATAAAGGGTACTTAGCGGGCCTACTAAATTACACAGATGCAAATCATTTCAGTCAGCTATCTGTGTGTAGGGAGATTGTTTAAGTTTAAACTAGAGAATAATATGAGAAGAATAATTTTACAACTACGTAGACATGTAACTTTACGCGCTTTCAAGAATGAGAACAGAACTTACAAGGTGTGAGTTACATAGTGTATATATTAGATCACAAATTGTTTATGTTGTAGATATACAAGAGGCAAAAATTTTTCAAGTTTAAGACTATGCCAAGTCAAAAAGTATTGCCAATTATTGGCAAAATTTAACTATTGTATGATTAAAGCTAACGAGTGTTTAAAGTGCGTAGGATATTCCACACGAACGATCAACACCAGCGCCGGTTGCTTTCGCAAACTGAATCGGTATATTGGCGCAGGAATTTTTTGAAAGTCAATTTGCGATCATTTCAGCGCGGGAGTAAGGGATCAGATATTCGGGAATTTACCAACCTACCAAATATTCCGTGATGAAGTAGGAAAAAGCATTGATCTTTTCTCGAAAGAACCTTTCAGTTATTTTTGCTTTGATAGGTAGTGATGAAGTAGGAAAAACCATTGATCTTTTCTCGAAAGAACATTTCAGTTATTTTTGCTTTGATAGGTAGGTATATTGAAGGAGCTATCGTGGGTCGCGATTAGAGTGACGAATCGAAAACCTAGTACCATTCTATGTATGTAATAAGGAAATTACTCCCAAGTTAGCAAGAGAAATCGTTGTTCATTTTTATATGTAAAACAATTAAATCGTCGCTATATAACCATAGAAGCCTTTAAAAGTCACAAACACCTTATAGCGACGCCCGGCTTTAGGCGTTATAAGTGTGAAAAGCGAAACTTATACTGGCCTCGGGAATATCGATTGTGAGTTATTGCGACATTGGTCGTCGTCGCTCATATTCAACAAATTGAGAAACTGATAAAAAATATGTTTTTGGGCCATTTTCTTGGTCCGCCCACAATATTAACTTATGTTGAAACATGTGCTTGCTTGTGCTTGAACAACTTTTAGCTATATCCTGATTCTCTGAGGCGCATTTTTATTCACCGCACTGGTCCGAAATAATTATAATAGAAAAGAGAGAGCTATATTCTAGGCCACTGACTATATCAATTCATCTGAAAGAAAATTCAAATACCCTCATAAAATTACAGATTAAAAAAATTACCTCTTTTAACATTAAGCTATTTTGACACTAAAATGTTTATTCAAATAGTGATACAAATATTCAAAAATAACAAATCGCATCAATGTATGAGTTCTAAATCGAACTGATGAGCTGATAAAAAAATGGATTGCAGCATAAACTAGTGAATGGAAATAAAACAGCGAACCAAGTGAAAGCTGTGAAAGCAATGAGGAGTAATTATGATAAGTAGTGCAGCCAACTATGTTGTTCATTCATATTGAGATTTTCACCCTACCAATAAAATAGATATTAAAGTTTCTGGGGATTTTTACTCGATTGTAAATTTGTAACTAGTTCTATCGTAGAGCAACAGCTGAACAGATTTGGATGAAACTTAGCATAGATTTAGGGTTTATCTTATAGGACAAAGACTCAAATGCCAAGCTGGTTAATTATGTAATTATAAGGTACACTGTATGTTGGTAGCTTGTGCGAAGTGTAAAATAAGGTTAAATTATTTAATTAAACAACGAAAAATTAAAAAAAATTGCTATTGAAGATTACTAGCTAGCTCCACTAACCAAGGTAAGACTGATCTTTTATGGGAAGACCGTATCATTTTTGATAGAAGACTTTTGTGAATGAGGTGGATGTAAAATCTGGACTAGACCTTCATCTACTGAGATTATAGCATTTATTTTGATGATCATTATAGATTTTTAAAAATCTGTCTGATTGAAACAACCAATTCTGAGGATAAAATTTTAAAACAGATCTAAATTTTTTTTGTCCAATGTTAATCAGATGGTATTTTATCAAAATGATGATTGTGGATGTAACAATCGAAAATATAACACCCCACCTTATGGATGTGATCTTCTAAATGCTATTTCTTAAGCAAACTCGGCCAGTACAATTTTGTATAAGTAAACTAAACTATGAAAACAATTACTCAAAAATAAAATGTCTATAAAATCCAGTTGGCTTGCCATTTGAATTTAATGTTGCCAGTTTTGTACAATGGAGTATTTTTGAGTATTTTTGCCACCACCTTGTCTAGTGCTGCCAAAATTTTGATTAAATTTTGAATTCGAGACAGAGTTTATGACAATGTATGTTGTTTAATTTTTTCAATGAATTACTACTACTAAAATAATAAGTGATAAAAAAAACAAGTAATACATGACTACTACTACTAAAATAATAAGTGATAAAAAAAACAAGTAATACATGATAAACAAGTGCTTATACAGTAGCCATTTTTATTATCAGCTTCTTTCCAAGAATCTTCACATAAGGCATGAAAGTATTGTGTTATTGGTGGCAATTTGGTTGGTTCATTTCTAAATATAGTCTAATTTCTAGAATTGTCTAAAATATATTTTAGTTAGTCATAGCATTTGTAATACCTATTCGGTTGGTACCATCTAACTAAATTAGGAACGCTTAATTAAATTACATAAAATTAAATTAGGATAAGTTGGTAACAGCCGAATACCAAAGTTTTATTTGACAGTTCTAAGCCTAATTTTAGCTAAAATTTGTTAGGTTGGTGCCAACAGAATTGAGGCCATTATACCTATAATTTATAATAACACAATAGAATTGTTGTATCTAAAGATAATTTGACTTATCTCAAAAAATATTTGACAATACAGTCAGGCCGATTTAGAATTTACCTATATAAGCAGAATAAGTCACCTGACCAATCAAGAATCATTTGTCATCTACTATAGGTATTTAGTAAAAAACATAATTGTATCAATAAATTACTTTCACAGAAAAGAAAGTGAAAATAGGCCTTGGTAATTAAACCAGTGCTATTTTACTATGATGACTACAGCCCTAAGAGAAGACATGTGCATAGAATGTAGAGTTGAATCTTATCACAAGCAAGTGTTTGACAGAGCCAATACAGAACATAACCTATACCTACATAGTGTGAAAACACATAACCTGCTACCATTGTCCAAGTAGACACGACAAGCCAATAAAATGAGCATTGGGTTCTGTTTAGGTACATATCGAGTGTAGGTTATTATCTATACACACATTCCACCTTTTGATCATAGTACATAAATGCGTCACTGCCTAACGCAAAAAAAAAAGAAAGCTGAAGACAAGCGAAGAAATAGCTACGAATCTACTTCACATAGCATTCCAACGTAAAGTAAGCCCAATAAGCGAAAGCCAATGAGTATTCAGATTGATTTTCACTGAAGGAAACTCGGGAAATCACAATATCAGTTAGATTTTACCTGAATGAATGTGTGTCAGCTACTCACTGATTGTCAGGGCGACCACGTTCAATAAACAACCTATACCTAATCCTGAATTGGTAACGTATTTTTGAATAAATTTCACTTGGAAAAACTGCTGTTAAAGGCGTTGGTGCTCAATTCAGTGGTTATTATAAAGAAACACAGCTGTAATATTCGTAAAACAGAAAGCAGTTGAACCACGTGTGGAGGTACCGGTAGCGCGCGGTTTCACAGACAATGTCGCACTTTACACTTACCGATTAGTTGTAAAACTTCTTGAGCACTTATTTCACTATTATTTTGACCGTTACACGATCAAATACTCAGAAAGTTTCAGAAATTAGTTGTAATTTAGGACGCTTCGTTAGCAAGAAAGCCAGCCACCATCACTACGAAATCGTAAAAGACATTTTGATCATAGACAACAAAACAAATTATAAAGTTTCAAACAAACGCCGCCATAGCGTGACTCGTTAAAATTATAAATTTTATGGTTTTATGTTAGTTTCTATCATCCAACATTGACGTAGATGATCATTTTCTAGTATTTTACCATAAAAATCATAATTTAAATCTTTATATTCACGTTTTTCGATCTAAGTTGTTCAAGATATTGTGTTAAGGAGAACAGCCATAGTTTGTCTATGACATTTCAAGAATCTAACCAATACGATATTACCAGCAGCCAATGAAATTGAATGTAAAATTTTTAACCAATAGCACTCGTATTTTAGGTTTTATATTATTGAAAAGCTATGCGACCGATTTTAAAAGTGAACTTTTAGAATTGCCATCCATGACATTTATATGTATGCTTGATTTGTCAAGGCAATCATATCTCTTTTTTTTTTTTGATTGTTGGTTTTGGTTGGATGTTGGATGGATTTGGTCATAAACTATAGGAAGGATGCTATTTGGTTGTGGTGTTGTACTCACAGAGTATTTTTAGTGTAAATGTAATTCTTGATCTTCAATCAATCTCATTTAGCTATTTATCAATTTGTATAATAATGTCTGCTGAAAAGAGATCGAATGATGACGATAAGCCCCAAGAAACTGAAGAGGCTGATGATGACGGCTGGATAGGTCCAATGCCTTCAGAAGCGGCGGCACCAAAATCCAAGAAACGGAAAGGTTTCATCTGTTTTAACACTTCTTAGTACTGCATCTCCGTATTTTATATGATGATCATCCTACTACCTATATAGTTTTTTGCAGTATTGCTAAATTTGCCCTGTGAACCAATGATACAAAAGGTGATGTTTACAAAAAATATTTCAGTTTTGGAATTTGAGTCTCTGTACCTTGAGAATCTGCCATCATCAGAAACGTACGAGTTCAGTTACATGCATCGCGATGTCGTCACGCACATCGTGGTCACGAAGACAGACTTCGTAATTACCGCTAGTCAGGATGGTCACCTGAAATTTTGGAAGAAACTGGTAGGTAACCCCAACTTTGCGACAGAATATTGTTTGGTTTTGCCTGTTTAGGTATACCTTTTTGTATGTTTAAACTTCAATATTTCAGGAGGAGGGTATAGAGTTTGTGAAACACTTTCGCTGCCACTTGTCACCAATCAGCCATATAGCTACAAACAGCACGGGGACTCTGCTCTGTACAGCATCCTCTGAAAAGACTGTCAAGATATTTGATGTAGTAAATTTTGGTAAGAGTCTACGGCCAAAATTCGAGAACAATTTCCTGCTGTCAAATACACTATACAACACCTAAACTTAATCTTAATGTTATAACTGTGTCTTATACTTATTTTGTATCTTTTGTGTTGTGGCAAGAAGCAAATAAATGTCTGTTTATGTATATGTATGTATACATGAAAAAAGCAAAAAGTTTAATACAAAAAAATTGGCCAAGAACCTGCTCTAGGCGAAAGAAAATGTAGAATGCGTAAAAAAGTTCATATACTCAACTTAGATCAAAGAAACGAACAGATGATATCCAATTGTATGGCATAATTTGATGGAATTACACCCTGACCCCACACCTTAGACCACACCTGATTGCTGATAACAAACACTAAAGAGGGAACAAAAATCTATGTATAAATTAGGTACTTAATTTGCCTAGGTACTTAGATTTCTTGATAGTTATTTAAGCAGAGAGTTATGATGTTATAATGTGGGCAAATGCCTAACACAATGTTTGAACATGCCTCAACACACACCACCCTTATTTGTTTATTTATAAACGCACACACATCATACATATTACAAATTAGGATTTAGGTCAAAACTATGCCTTTCTGATATGCATGAAAATAACAGTTTGCAAACATTCATCATAAATGACTCAAGAAACAATAATTACGTTTTAAAAACTAAAAAGACAACCAACTTCATGTAGGTATAAAAAAGCAAAATACTACTGAACCGATTTTAACCGATTTTAACCGAAATTTATATGGGACTAATTGGGAAGTATATCCTTTCACATGAAATCTAATTTATTCAAATCGGTTCATAAATATTGATGATATGAGGTCCTTTTTTAAGTTGTTGAAAGGAATGAGAAAGTATTTGCTGCATTAAAGAAAATTACATTAAATAATTGAAATAAAAAAATAAATTACAAAAGAAACCGTGGACATCTTAGACAATAAAAATCTGAGTAACTATATATTCATGAAGATTTCCAAAACAGCAGGGGATTCTTTGTGAACATGTTTTTTTAGATTGTCATGAGCGTCACAATAAACTGAAATGAACATAGTAAAAACTAAAATTTTGGTTGTTTTTTATAATCCTGCTCATCATCAAATTATACTTGGATTGTTTCAGATATGATCAATATGATATCAATAGATTTTGAGCCATACTGCACTGAGTGGGTCCATTCAGCGGGAGACCCAATATCAGCTTTGGCTGTGTGAGTATTTTTTTAATGTATTCTAAAATCAGTACCCAAAATACAGAAGTGTTCAGACAATCCATACTCAATAATATTTTAAATTCGAAAGTACAGAGATAAATTCTTGTACAGGAGATATTAGAGATATTTCCCTAAATATTACTATGACAAGGTGTGCAGGACGACGCATGGATAGATTATACTCGTAGTTATAACGTAGCTAATAGTTAAAAAGTTATATTTTTAAGTTAATCACCATTTGTTTCGTAGTTAAGATTTATAGTTGCTTTATAGATATTTAAATAAATAAAGTTCTAAATACCTTATAGGGATAGGTAGGTATGTATATAGATGTCATACAAAGCGTGTCATAGAAAATAGTAAATAGGAAAACTCGCGCAAAAGTATCAAAATAGTGTTAAAATAATGTGATAGAAATAGGTACATCATATTGAAATAGCCGACCCAGAGTATTGAAAATGTATAGGAAAAATAAAGCTCTCTGATTGGCTAAAATTCCTCGCTTCCTATTGGTCCGCCAATCAGAGAGCAGCTTTATCTGGGCAATATTTTGTATAAATATTGAGCGATATGTAGCGACTGGCATTCAGTCCAGTAGCAGCCTAGCAGTAAGGAACAAGAAGAAAATAAAGAAAGAAAAAACTGAATGGTGTTTCAAGCTCTCAAATCCCAGCGCAAGGAATGTATGGAATCCTGTACACAAGGTATGCTATGTATAATAATAATAATTTCGGACATTTCACACAACATCATCTGGCCCCAAAGTAAGCAGAGCTGTTATGGGTACCACATGAGTGATATAAGTACTACTTATATACTTTTTTTTTAAATACATACATTTATACATAGAAACATGGTATGGTATGGTAATTGATGGGGTGATAATTAAAATGGCCGCTATGATTGCAACTGATTTATTATTATAAAATAAAAGTGCTTGCAATGCTAATAATGCTGAATGTGCTAGTTTGGGATACACTTGTCAGTTTATGGGTTTGTTTGTTACCTTATCTCAGCTCAATGAGCAACTCAATGAGCAACTGCTGCACTCGTGGTAGTGTCCTCGCCTTCGATCCTCAAGTTTGCACCTGCAGGGCTATTATGGACCTCTGATATAAAACATTGATACTAACAGCTTTCAGCTACTATTGATGAAAGTTAATAGGAAGGTTAATGTTGATTGTAAGACATTCTGTCAGTTCAGTTCAGTTCAGTTCTTGGTTAATGGCCTTTGTGGAAGGGGGGCCACAATTTTGCCAATGTCACGTTTTAAGACATTGTGTCATATTAATAGAAAGTAAGAAAACCGATCCATGAAATAATGCCTAGGTATTGCTTACTGAAACTGATAGACATTGATTGTATCAACAGTTCCATAATCGCCGTGCAGTCCAATGCAATTTTCTGTTTGTGCGCTATGCCAGTACTCTCATACGGTGTAGGATACCGGCATGTTTTAGAACCTAAAAAATTAAAATGTGCTATGTGCCGAGTGCACGGAAAGAGCCTGAGGCAAAACAATGTGGTGAAAATACTTTAATATTTTCACCACATTGTTTTGAATAACTGACTCGATAAAAAGGAACGACGGCTAAACAGCTATAATTTGATAAGGATTGTATCTTGAGATGCCTAACAAGTAAGGAGATTCAATGTGATCCTTGTGATTGTATTCATTAAACATTTTAGAACATTTACAGAGGTAAAAAACCCCGGGCAGCAGCTATTAAAGTTAAATAAATAAATAAATAATGCCGGACATTTCACACAGCATCATCTGGCCCCAAAGTAAGCAAAGCTTGTGTTATGGGGTGGTACCCATACCCATGGCTGATATACTACTTATGATATATTTTTTTTTGTTTTAAGTACATACATATTATACATAGAAACACCCAGACCAGAGACAAATACGCAAGTATCATACAAACATTTGTCCCGCGGCGAGAATCGAACCTGCAACCTTCTGCGTCTCAGCCGGGCTATGGCCCACTGCGTCTCAGAGGTCGTCGTTATTTTTAGTTGGGTCTTTTTTTTGGCAGTTCAGAGAAGAACACCAATAAGATCCACGTGTTCGACGGCACGCAATCTTCTGGAACAGCTCTCCACACGTTCGACACGTTGCATCAAAGCGTCGTAGCCACCATCAAGTATAACCCTGTGTTTGAAGTAGCAGTGTCAGTTGACAAAGCAGGTAATTATTATTACAATTTGAATAATATTCCACATATCAAAACCCTCGCCGGGCTGTGTCCGCGTTCGCGTCCGGTATCGGCGATATGGCGGTGGCATTATTTTAAAGGATATTAGAGAGAGTTTGTCATTGACTCATCCGTAAGTAGCAGTACCATTGGGTTCTAATGTTCTGAACTTATCTGTCTTATAGGTATTATAGAATACTGGACCGGACCTAAGCACGAGTACAAGTTCCCCAGAAACGTGAAGTTCCAGTCGAAGTTAGACACAGATCTTTTCGACTTTGTGAAGAACAAAACTTATCCGACAGCGCTGGACTTCTCACCGGATGGAAAGAAAATGGCTTCTATTAGCTTGGATCGAAAGGTATTCTGGCAATCAATTTAATACTTATCCTACTTTATTATTATTATTCCCGCCGCGGGACAAATGTTTGAATGATCTATATTTGTCTAGGGTCTGGGTGAATCTACATAAACAAAAAAAAAGTATTTAAGTAATATATCAGTGAAATGTCCGGTATTATTATATACTACTATGTATAACTTGTTAGCCATGAAATTATTAGACATTAAAACATAAATCATATTAATAGTTAGTAATAAAACATTTTTATTTAAAAAAAAAAAATTACAATGGTGGCAATTCGGTTGGTTCATTTCTAAAATTAGGAATTGTCTGAAATATATTTAGTTAGTTATAGCATTTGAAAAACCTATTCGGTTGTTACCATCTAACTAAATTAGGAATGCTTAATTAAGTTAGATAAAATTAAATTAGAATAAGTTAGTAGCAGCAGAATACCAAATTTCACAGTTCAAAACCTAATTTTAGCTAAAATTAGTTAGGTTGGTGCCAACAGAATTGAGGCCAGTATCAATTTGAATCATTCGTTGATATGTTCACCACAACCGGTCTTTTCCTTGTTCCTTCCTTTTCCATTTCTTCAAAATCCGAGTAACCGTTTAGCTGCGAAAAGGTAAACCAAGTACACATACAGACATTTTCGTATATATTATGGATTTCGTATAAAATCTGTGTAAACTTTATTAACAAAATAAGAATGTTTGTCTGTTGATATAATAGGTGCGTGTGTTCAATTTCGTGTCAGGCAAACTGAGCAAGGTGCTGGACGAGAGTCTCCAGCGCTTCCAGGAGTCGCAGCATCTCACGCAGCAGCTGCCCAACATGGAGTTCGGAAGGAGGTCTGGACATGACTTTCAATACTATTTTAGATCAGTTTTTTGAACCTATGGAAAAAAAGCTAAAAGCTAAAAAAAAATGAGCTAAAATTCTATTCTGGGTAATATTTTAGGCATATAACACTGAACTGAAAGGAATCGCGATAGTCTAATTTTGTTAGGTCTAGAAAATGCAACAACAAAACTACTACCATTGTCGGTCGAATATAGAGCCGTCGAAAAAAAAAACTTGCTTGGTAATAGTACATTGTACACCTAGGAGAGAAAGTTGTACACCTAGCCCAATTCCTATCGAGTGTGTCATTTGAGGCCCGAGGCGCAGCCGAGGGTGTTAAAACACGAGGTAGGAATCGCACTTTCTCCCGAGTGATACATAGTGCTTTATAATACACATACGAGGAAAATAAAATAAAATCTTCACTATCACTTGACGACATTCTGTAGAATTAATAAAATTACCAAAACCATTACCAGAACCATCATTAGGTTAAGTAATAAAGGCATGCGGAATTCCCGCGCATGCTTTTATTACTTAAGTTCTTTTTTCATAATATTGTTTGGAAATCGGAAGAGGAATAAATCATTTGGCGGGCTTGGAGTGAAAACATTTTGTCCTTTGACCTATAATGAAAATAACCATAGCTACCAGCTGATCTATGAAAAAATTTAAAAAAAAATTACACATTAGAAATGGATTTCCATACACTTTTCTCCCGCTAAACGCGTTAGAAATGAAATTCCATAGACTTTTCCGTCCCGCATTTTAGAAGGCCTGAAATTATGTACTTTCTAAGTTATATTTGGAAAAGGCATGGGCAAGTTTCTCAGCAAGTGTGGTATAAACTTATTTCCATCTCTATTTTGTGACATTTGAAAATAATATTCTCAAGACCATCAATATAAATTCTTATTGATTGACGAGTTTCTCCGTTTTAGCTTAGGCAAAAATGCTTTCGTATGTCTGTCTGGATGTTCTCGTCTACAGGTCGCTTTTCTCAACCGATTCTCGTCAAATTTTGTGAGCAGGTTCTATAACTGTATAGATTTTTTTGTCGATTCAGTTTTTAGATTTTTTTTTAAATGGCGGAGATATGGGGGTTGAAAACGTAAATAAAAAAAGTTATATTTCAGTCATTTCGAAAAATGTTCGCGAGGTCTACAGCTCAATATCAATATCGAACAAAATCAGTAAAAATAAATGGATTAGTAAAGGACTAAAGATCAGCTGCAAAACAAAAAGGACCCTACGGTACTTATATTATTCTAAGAAAAGTGAATCCAGTCGTAATCATTATAAAAAATATTCAAGGATACTCCGTAACTGTATAGACCAATCAATAAAGATACATAATTATAAAGTCATAAATGATGCTAAGAACGTTTGTAAAGCCACATGGAAATTGATCAAAACTGAAACCAGTGACACAAAACCAATTGAGCACATAAATTCTATAAATCATAATAATAATTTAATAAAGATTCCTAAAGAAATAGCCGAAACTATTAATAATTACTGGACTAATATATCAGATAACATTAGTCAAAATAAACATAAAGGTAACACTGCATGTAAGATCTCAGTTTGTAGTAGCTTATTCTTGAGACCCTACGACTGCGATGATATTCACAGAATTATAATGTATCTTCGAAACACAGAGGCGGAAGGGTATGATGAAATATCCACAAAAATTTTGAAAGCTTGTTCAATGGAGATAACCCTAGTATTAACGTACCTGATAAACTTATCTTTTGAAGA
The DNA here is from genome assembly GCA_948098915.1 of Lampropteryx suffumata. Taxonomy (NCBI): domain Eukaryota; kingdom Metazoa; phylum Arthropoda; class Insecta; order Lepidoptera; family Geometridae; genus Lampropteryx; species Lampropteryx suffumata. Next base: position 2,337,706 of record OX402552.1, read on the forward strand.
GGGTTCCTTTCCCATGCTTTTGAAAAAATCAATTGTTAGACCCCTATACAAGAAAGGTGATAAGTCAAAATTAGACAATTATAGACCCATAACATTAATACCTGTAATATCTAAGGTCTTCGAGGTAGCCATGCAAAGACGCATACAAGCGTTCATTAATAAAAATAATATATTGAAACAGGAACAATACGGGTTCCAGCAAGGTAAATCCACAACGTTAGCTTGTTTTAATCTCGTTAAAAAAGTAATAGACGGCATCGATAACAAAGAATTAGTTACAGTTATTTTTTTCGATATGTCAAAGGCGTTCGACTATGTCTCTCACGATATTTTGTTGACTAAGCTAGAAATGTATGGTATCCGTGGACCTGCCCTTAGTTGGTTAAAAATGTACTTGGACAATCGACTACAATGTGTCGAAATAACCAATCTGAATAACGATAATGAATTAGCATCTGTTCGCTCTACCTACAGACCTAACAAAGTTGGAGTGCCTCAGGGAAGTGTCTTGGGACCTCTTCTTTTTCTTCTATATATTAACGATCTTCCTGACATCACTTCTAAGCCCTGTATATTATTTGCTGATGACATTTCTTTAATATTTACATCTAATCGCAACACTGACATTAATAATTACATAATTGACATAAATAATACTATAGAATGCATAATTAAATGGCTTGACATGAATAACTTGAATGTAAACTTGACAAAGACAAATTATATACAGTTTGGAACCTATGCACGTATAAACCAGCCTCTGAAAAACATTTCATATGGAAATATCAACATTTCAGAGGTTGATAGGACAACGTTTCTAGGAATAGTCTTAGATAAACATTTAAATTTTAAAATGCAGGTCGATAAAGTATGCTCCAAAGTAAACAGATTTGTTTATGCTCTGCGGAGATTGAGAAAAACGTCGTCCTTAGCCACAGTACTTCAAGCATATCATGGTTATGTAGCATCGGTACTCACATACGGTTTAATTCTTTGGGGAAACTCAACAGACTTAAAAAGAGCATTTATCGCACAAAAAAAATGTGTAAGGGCCATTGGCGGGATACCGCCCTGGGAATCATGCAAACCACTCTTTAAACAATTAAATATTCTCACACTACCTTGTATGTATATCCTGGAGTCTGCTTTGTTTGTTAGAAAGCACAATCAACTGTTTGTTAAAGCTAGTGAGGTATATCATAGAAGCACAAGAAACCAGGACAGAATTGTATTGCCTAAAGTTCCAAAGACGAGTATGTATATAAATAGTAGCTATGCATTATGCGGAAATGTATATAATTCCATACCTGACTATATAAAAAAATTACCATTAAATAAATTTATTAAAGAACTCAAGACCTGGTTACAAGCTAAATGTTTTTATAACGTATCTGAATTAATAAAATGACATAAATTTAATTATGTAATATTCCTAAGTGACGTTTATATTGAATTATTATTATGTTACCTAGTTATTTTTTTATAAATGTCTCACATTGTTAGAAAATATTGTACACCATTTATCAAATGGTAGCATAGCTTACCAAATAATAAAACCTGTATTATACCTATGTTCCACAATAAATGAATTATGAATTATCAAAAAGCCACTAGTTTATCTGGATGCTCAATACTGTTATCCTCAGGTTAGGTAACCATAATTTTTACTTACTTTACAGATCTAAGTTTTAGGATGTACCTATAACTATAGTTTGAGGATGTACCTATAACTATAGTTTGAGGATGTACCTATAACTATAGTTTGAGTATGTACATATAACTATAGTTTGACTCCTCAGAATGGCCACAGAGCGTGACCTAGACAAGTCGGAGTCAGCGAACCTGGCCAATGTTGTGTTCGACGCGAGCGGCCACTTCCTCGTCTACTGCACCATGTTGGGCGCCAAACTTGTCAACCTGCGAACCAATCGCTGCGTCGCCATGATCGGGAAACCGGAGAACTTACGCCCTTTGAATCTGGCTTTGTTTCAGGTACGAATTTATATGTACCGCATCATGTATTACTTACAAACTCCTTGGTATAACCTGTTTCAATATTATTTAGAAACGAAACGGGTATCATATAACGGGTATCTTCTCACTTGCACAATTCTGTAAGCAATATTGTGCGAGTGAGAGGAACTAAAGCAGCTATTCAGGATTCTTTTATTGATTGACACAGGCTATTCTTGTACCTCACAGGTTATAAGTTCAATTTCCATCAAGTACAAACACTTGTGTGGTGAACGTGTTTGTTCTGTCTGTGTGTAGTACAAATAGTATTATAAGTATACTTAGTATCAGTCACCTAGTATCTATGGACATAATAAGGACAAGGTTTGCTTAGTTAAAAATTATGATTAATTTATCGTCAAACCAAATAACGATTAAAACAACATTTACAGGGTACAGATTTAAACAACAGATCCAAAGTCAAAATCAAAAACATTTTTATTCAATACAATCACAAGGATCACTTGTAAACGTCTTACATACTAGTTGAATTTAGGTGCTCCTTACCCGAGAGAAATTTGAGAAGAATTGAACTCGTCCCGGTCCTAGCAATTTTTTGTATGATCCTTCTTATAACTAACTTAACTAGGAATAACTAATACAAGTTAACAGTAGTTTATACATTACAAATCTGTCAGTCTAAGGGCAGAACAACATAAGGCCATGCATTCTTATCAACAATTCAGTAATAATATTATAATATGCTGTCTTCGCAGGACTACCCATTAAGTAAGCTTTACATTTCTTAATTGGTAGTTTAGTTGCTTAGGAAGCTTATTATAAAAGCGCACCACATTCTCCATAAAGGACTTATTACTAAGGTCTAGTTTTACTAAGGTCTTATATTATAATAACACAATAACGGGGGGGGGTCGAGTCAAATCTCATCTAATCTTACGTTGGAGAGAGGGGGGGTCTCGGCAAATATTACGCAATTTTTTTTCTGATTGAAACAAAAAAAAAACTATTTTGGTCCATTTAATCCAAATTGTACATGCTTAAGATTTAAGATCATTCACTAATTCGTTCGAAAGAAAATAATTTCATTCATACTTCGACGTTATACATCTACTGCCTGTCAAACCACCATATTTGCCAAATAGCTCAATTTAATCTGAATTTACGGTACAGTGTGAAAGTACATTTTGAAAAATCTCACGTGAGATTGGGGGATGGGGGAGGGGGTTGAATAAAATCTCACGACATCTCACCACAACACCTCACGTAATTTATGGACGCCCCCTTTGCGGCCCGATGATGCTGTGTGAAATGTCCGGGATTATTATTATTATTGTTATAACTATTTAAAATGAATATCCTATGTCCATGATTCCAGGGTCGTACAAACCAATCTAAAGTGGCTTGCACAATGGAAATGGAAGGCTCTGATAACCCAACTCTCCTCAACGTGAAGACCGACCCCACATTGTTCTGCACAGCTTATAAGAAAAATCGATTCTATATGTTCTCGAGACGGAGCCCAGATGATATCAAAAGTCCTGATGCTGATAGAGATATCTTCAATGAGAAGCCTTCTAAGGAGGATATTATATCTGCTACAGAAGGGCAAGGTAGGCTGGTAATTTTAGTTCTATTCCTAGTGCCCTCTGATCCAAACATCATTTTGTTTTCGCCGCTGTGAACAGAATAATTTATGGGGTTATATTATAGTATAGTCAGACCCAACATAGCTTCATGGTTCCATACGACAACTGCTACATAACGAACTATAAGTTACCGCTGTGACCGACGAAATAAAGCAATACTCCACCATATACAAGAAACGCCTTAATGCACACCCAAACCAACTAGCTGCACAGCTGTCCATTATAAGCTATCCACAAAGGTTGCGAAGACCGAAAAAAATGTGTCATATTTTATGGAAGGAATAATAATTGTAAAGAGATTTGGTATTTATTTTCAATATTTTTGTCCAACTTCCTCGGTACAAATTATTTTAAAGCAAACAGATTTCTCACAGAACCTCAGGCATTATAAAACTCATTATTTATTCAGTTAGATAAAGATTAATATATAATGGAACTGGATGAAATAATGATAAACAAATATAAGGAGAAATGTCATTAGAGCAAACATCCTACAAATCAGACTACCAAGAAACCTGCTCATAGCTTGATTGCAGATAAAAGTAAGACCCAACTTAGAAGTAAACATATTACATTACTTAAAAACCGACGACTACCAATCTTGATAAACACGACGCAGTCAAAATGAAACTAAAGCTGGAATCTGTTTTGCTTATTAAACTGTATAACTTCTTTATTGTTTTAAACTGTTCTAGTACGTGGACCGTATGCTTTTTTATTTCCCTAAGTATTGATATGAATAAATAAAACAATCTAAAGTCCTCAACTTAAAATAACATCTAAGTGCAACTTCAAATATATTTATTTGTAGCAAAACTAGCAAGAGAAAATTAAAATTACACTGATGGCGAAAGAATAAAATTTCTGCCAATATCGCCCTTCCCTAGTAAATTCTAAATCAGCAAAAAAATAATTAACTGGCAGGTCAGTTCACTTGGTAGTAGTTCTGCCTTCTGCGCTGTAGGTTGGGGGTTCGATTCCTTCCCAAGACAAACAAATGTCACACAAATGTTTACTTATGAAAACACATACTTATGATATTTTATATCTGGGTGTTATAAAATATCATAAGTATATGTATATAAAAATATATAAGTATTCTATCAGTTTCGATTAGCAAAAGGCATTATTCCATGGATTGGTATTACGGACATTCGGTTTCTATCTCAGTTTCTATTCATATGACAGTGTGTGTTACAATCAACAACAACCTTCATTCATTCATTCATTGTATTGTATTGATCATTCATCAATTGTTACTGAAAGCTGTTAGTATCAGAATTACATAATCGCCTTGCGATTGATTTAACGCACCATTTAAATTCAAACCGAATTTCTTACTATAAACACTTAACATCTAAACACTTGACATTGACAAAATGGTCATTATATGATACATCCTTCGATCACATATATGTGATCGAAGGATACATGCCATTAACGAAGAAGAAGAGATTCTTCGTTCTGGTCACAATACAAGCTATGCTTACCTCGGGGCTAGATGGTGTTGCGTGCATTGTCCAACAATATTTTTTCTTCATTTAATAACTGTAACTAGTTCATGCGTTTGTGAGCTTCAATGCCACAGATAGACACAGACTCACATTAAACTTTTAACACCCCTGTATGTTTCAGGAGTTAAATATAATACTTTGTCTATAGTTATTATTTCTCGACAGGTGTCCAGCGGCTATACGAGCTGGCGATTCTACACACTTCGCTCGGAGACATCCATTTACGACTATTTGGTGCTGACACACCCAAGACTGTGGAAAACTTCTGCGTACATGCTCGCAACGGATACTTCAACTCACACATTTTCCATCGAGTCATCAAGGGCTTTATGATACAGACTGGAGATCCTACAGGTATACTTTTAGTTAAAGCTTCTATGATATTGATAAAAAGTAGTTTAATTCGTATGTAGCTCGGTTATAGTATAATATCCTACTGATATCAATAATCTAAAAGTTTCTGTGGATAAAAAAAATAACAATATTTATTTGCTGTATAAACATAAAACTAAGAGTTTGACAAAAATAAATTACAATAAGTCCCCACGATACAGGCTCTGCGTAGTGTGTTATGTTTGAGGTATGTTTGACAAATGTTAGTTTTATCACCTCAGTCGCCAGTATATGGAAGTAATTAATTGAAGTAATTGTTGATTTTGACCTTCTTTTGGGTGTGCTTAGCTCTCTTAATATATCTCCGCCGGCAGTTGACTGGTTCCGTAGCTACTTATTCGATCGGCAGCAACGCATTCGTGTTGAGGACACATTCTCTACATGGTGTAACCTCACTGCTGGCGTCCCCCAAGGCGGCGTCCTCTTTCCTCTTCTCTTTACTATTTTTATTAATTCCATAACGTTAAATCTTTCATCTTCCTACCACCTGTATGCAGATGATCTTCAAATATACTGTCATACTACTGTAGATAATGTCAATGGAGCCATTAGTCTGATGAACTCTGATCTAGGTAGAGTTTGTGAATGGAGTAAGTCTTACGGACTTACTGTCAATCCAAGCAAAACTCAGGCCATCATAATTGGTAGTTCTAGGCAAATCGCTAAACTTAACCATAATCTTCTCTCACCTATATTATTTAATGGTACACATATTCCGATCAGTCAGTCAGTTAAAAATTTAGGTATTATAATGGACACTAAGTTGACATGGCAGCCGTGGATTAATGAAATTAGTCGAAAATTTTTCGCATCATCTGCGTCTTTACGAAGACTTCGTAATTTTCTGCCAACCGCTACCAAAGTTATGCTTGCACAATCCCTGCTCCATCCAATATTAGATTATGCAGACGCCAGCTATCTTGATCTATCCGAAGTCCATCTTAACAAACTTGAGCGTCTTCAAAACCTCTGCATTCGGTTTATATTTGGCTTGCGCAAATATGACCATGTTTCAGAATTTCGCATGAAGCTCAAGTGGCTCCCTATTCGTTTTCGCCGGAATGCTCATATCCTGACGCTGTTATACAACATCCTTTATCTGTCTTCATCTCCCCACTATTTAAAGGAACGTTTTATTTTTCTGCACCAATCAAACGATCGTGATCTGCGTTCGTCTGACACTCTCCAACTCCTTACTCCTGTTCATAGTTCAGCTATGTATGGTGAATCCTTCACTGTTCAAGCTGTACACTTATGGAACTCCTTACCTTTATCTATTCGCTTATCTAAATCAATTCATATATTTAAAATCAAAGTCCATAACCTTTATCTGTCTTTATCTGGAAACTGCTAACTGGTTGTTAGCTTCTATCACTATAGAAAGTTGTTTGATGGTGAGTATGTATGTCATCTTTCTTTGTGTAATTTTTGTCATTTTTATAAATATGAATTATAGGCATTTTTATAGTTATTGTTATATTTTGTATTTTTATGTATTAGATTAAGTATAGGTAACTTTTTTTTGTACACCGCCGAATTTTTGGTTTTTTGTCTATCCTGTCCATCCAAAGGTTGCCTGGAAGAGATCGCTTTTAGCGATAAGGCCGCCCATTGTACAACTGTATTGCTAATCATTATTTTTTTGTATGTTCTCTTGTGTACAATAAAGTGTTTATCTATCTATCTATCTAATTACCATTAATTACCCTAAAAGATAAAATAATAAAAGAATGAACAAAATATTGGCGATTATGGAACTATTGACACAATCAATGTCAATTAGTTTCGATTAGCAATCGGCATAATTTAAATCATTAGTTTGATTGTAATTAGAACCAGTTTGACAAAATGGATTACGTAAAACGTACGTACGTTCGGTTTCTATCTCAGACCAAACTAATATATATAGACAGAGGGCCGTAAATAACCAAAGCCTCAAAACCATGCTCCTCTGTGTAAATACACGCACCCACGCATATACATCGATCCAAACTGTGCTCCTTGTTCTTAGATTATACAAACATACTTGTAATATTATTAAGTCTTCTGTCATGTCGTCGTCAGAAAACATCTTACATTAAAAGACATTAACATATTCCGTAAGGTTATTTTGTACAAAATTAACGAACACACTACCTAAAGCGTGAAGGTTTTGAGCGAAGTTTATTGAAAACGCCGTGACATGAACTAAGGGCCAGGAGCACGATTACGATGTGTGCGGGTATTCTCAAACGGAAGCACGGTTTTGAACCTTTATTTTAGTTGATCACGGCCCTCCGTCTTTATATGTATTTAATTTGTCTGAGGTTTCTATTCATATGAAAATCAACATCAACCGTAATACCAATTCATTAATGCATCGTTTCCATAAGCTTGAACGGTCGCTTCGTAGTGGCTATCTCAATGTTGACCTAGATTATTCGCGTGAGTCAACGCGACGTAAAATGGCTAGTCCAAAAAGATCAGACACTATTGTGATTGACACTTTTCTTGCATTTATACAATACAAGCTGGATGTTATGGACCAGGTCCAGGTACACTAAAGCCCAGATCGCAGACGCCAAAAAGGTACTACACGATACAGCGGCGACCACCATCCGCCTGATAACCAGCCAAAAAGGGAAGGGCGTGGCAAAAAGGACATCGAGGATATCTTCAAGGTGTTCCTGGAGACCGATCCCGATGACGTCCCGACGTTTGTTTGTCAAGACGTCACCTATCTTCCGCCACTGACTTGGGACCACGTGGACGTTACGTGTGTCCTTAAAAGATAACACAGCTGAAGGCAGATGTCTCCAGCATCCAATTCCAGGCGCAACTTCAACTTTCGGAGCAAACTGTGTCCGAGTTGAAGCTCGAAATTGTGGCATTGCGCAATGTAAATACGGTGCCAGCTATTTCGCCGCAATCAGCGCAAAACGTAAATATGCGACGCGGTGCAATCCGATGCCAGACTTCACCAGTCAGCAGTTATGAAGACGCGACGCTTTACAACGATACGCAGGTAAATGACCGACCGGCTTCGCTGACCTCGGCCCCCGGAACGTCAGCCCCGCCAGACTGCGGCTGACGTTTGATTTCTGCGCTCCCTTCTGCTCCCCTCACCCCGGATCAGGGAGCCGCCCGCTGCACTTGTGCATGGCTTGAAGCGGTTAGAATAAAATAGAGAGACCAACTTCAAGTCGTATGTGCTCCGGGTAGCTGCCAAGTACATGGACGTATTTCTCGCACCCGACTTCTGGTCAGCAGGAGTTGTCATCCGACGGTATAGGGAAGCACCGCTTACGAAGAAAGTGCCCTGACTTTTTGTTTAGTTCATAAGTTAATATGTATATATATGTTAGTCTATAAGGTATTTATTTTCTATGGGTCCTTGTTATTGTATTTCATACACATAATTTTGTTGCCTGAAATAAAATTTAATTTAATTTAATTTTAATTTTAATTTTAGTTAATAGTAACTGAAAATGATTAGCATCATAGTTATGATAGTATCAGAATTCCATAATCGCCAGGCTGGTTCAGCGATGATGGTGATGGGAATGTTTCCATCTAAAGTGATGAAGAGTACGTTAGACTGGCCTTTCAGCACAGTTGGTAGGAGCAGAGGTAGGCTCTGCTCTAGGTTGAGGGTCCGATTGTATTAAAAAATATATTCTATCAGTCATCAAGGTTCCGGGTTCGATTTCCGCCACGGGAAAGAAGTTTTGTATTATCTGCAAGTATTTGTCCCGGGTCTGGGTGTTTCTATGTGTGTATTTACAAAAAAAGTATATAAGTAGCATATCAGTCATGTGGTACCCATAACACAAGCTTTGCTTACTTGGGGGCCAGATGATGCCGTGTGAAATGTCCGGTGTTAAGTATTATTAATATTAATTATTTCCCATAGTACAATCTATGCTCAGTTTGGGGCTAGTAATGGTGTTGTGTCCATCAATATTTATTGATTTATTTAGTCGATGCTGCGCTGCGAGAGATAGCATTACCAATGGTAATGCCGCCAGAATTTTAGGGGTCGCTGCCCTCTGCATGTATCTAACTTACGTTATTGTTACAGGCACGGGAACGGGCGGCGAAAGCATATGGGGCGGCGAGTTCGGCGACGAGTTCAAACCACACTTAAAGCACGACCGCCCTTACACCATGAGCATGGCCAATGCGGGACCCAACACCAATGGCAGCCAATTCTTTATCACGTTAGCACCCACGGTATGTTAGACATCATACTTCTTGCAGAACCTAACAATTTACCTGCATCATGAATTCGCTCCTTCTTCTTATCGTGTCACTAGTTATTTCTAACCAGTGTGGTGAATGGATTAAAGTGCGCCTCAGAGGCTCCTTTCGTGCACTTAGGTAAACCTTAATTATAACGGCTGGCACCGAGCCGCGCTTGTTTCATGTTTTCCCTCTCTATTGCTAGCTCTTCTGTTAGCTGATTCGCTCATTTATGTATATGTATGTTGTAGCAAGTATAAATTGAAAAACCCTCGACACAAAAACAAAGAACCTCTACTTATATATATATATATAGATATATCAAAAAATAAATCAAAATGTATTTATTTGGGAGCATAAACAAAAATTACAAAAACATGGATAGAACGTTAACGAACGTCGGTAATGTTAACGCCCACCTCCGAAGATAATAAAACAGAACCCAAATTAGCTACTAGCATACTATAGGGGGATTGTAGACCCCTTCACAAAATATATGTATATCCTATTCATTGAGACCATTCCAATAAGTCCAAACATGATACCTCAGCTGTATGTTGGTGAGGAGTTGGGTATCCTCCAGGTGACTCTGCAACTTCAGGTCAAAATTACCACGTTCTTTCATTATTGTTGATGTTGCAGAATACTTTTTTTAATAAATCAGTGTGTGTCTGATCTGGAAGTGTCTCACATCCCTTCAACAACCAGCAAAGAGCTAATGATCTTCAAATGACCTAACAGATATTCTGAAACATAACTAAGAACACGCTCGATCAAGTCACCTGTTAAACAAAGCTAGGTTGATATGGAATCTGGTATAAAAAAGATAAAAAAACTTGTAAAAAAAGTCAGGAACCACTCTCAAATTGCTTTACTAGCTGCCCCGCTCGAGACTTGTCATTCTATTATTAATATCCTTTTGCGCTGTGAGTTGGGCGTTCGATTCTCTTCCAGGACAAACATTTGTGTGATAAACATAGGTGTTGGTTCTATGTCTAGATGTTATATATACATATTAGGTTGGGGAAAAAGTCTTTTCGCATTATAGTATCTATGTATGAACTTGTAATAAAATCTCTTTGGCTATACTATTTGTATCTGGCTGGTTTTGGTATCATTAAAAGTTTAAATTTTAAAGAACATAATTCCAAATTCAAATTAGGAAAATGTGAGATTTTTATTTGTTTTTCGTACTGTCAAGATGAGTGAATCTAATGAAGAAATTCGATACATTTTAAAATTTTACTACAAAAACGGTAAAAATGCAACGCAAGCCTCGAAAAAAATTTGGTTTAAGCGTTTTCAACCCGGAAATTTAAATGTCAAAGATGCACGTCGCTCTGGTCGCCCTATTACGGATAAAATGGATGCCATTATTGAAAAAGTGAAGCAAGATCGGCATATCAGTAGTTACGACGTAGCTGAAGAACTGGGAATTGACCACAAAACAGTTTTGGCTCATTTGAAAAAAATCTCTTCAGAATTCTTTAGGCAGTGTCAGGTTAACATCACGAGAGGACTGCCAAAACCACTTGTCGCGGTATTTTGATCAGAAGTCCCAAAATTTCTATAGCAATGGGATCATGTCCCTACTTACAAGATGGCAAAAAGTTATCGAACAAAATGGTACCTACATACTTTAGTTAAATGTGAATAAACTAAATTAAAAAATGTTTTGAATTTTCTTAAAAAATGCGAAGAAACTTTTTCCCCAACCTACTATAATAATATAAAGTATCATAGGTATGTATTTCAAAATACTCAAGTATTCTGGTGCTAGATGGTGTTTTGTACATTGTTCATTATTACAATTAATTATTTTAATGTTTAGTTTGTGTGAATGTATAATAAGGATAAATGTGTGTGTGTGTATAATAAATAAATAAATAAATCATGTAAAAAAGCGCTAGGCACAAGACGATTTTCTTGCAAGCTCTTTTCGGGCTTGGGTTAGATAGAATGAATTGGCACCTAAATTCACCTAGTATGTAAGACGTTTCAAAGTGATCCTTGTGATTGTATTGAATAAAGTATCTCTTTTTATTTATTTATTTATTTATAGAACTAGAACGGTACATACACCATTTACTCTAGTTTTGACTTTTGACTTTTACTTTATAACACCCAGACACAGCCTAAACATCTATTTTCGTCACACAAATGTGTGTTCTGGGAAGGAATCAAACCCTCAACCTACAGCGCAGAAGGCAGTCTTATTACCAATTGAGCTGACAGGTCAGTCAGTATGTAAGTCCGTATAACAAAGTATTTTTTGTTGCAGCCATGGCTCGACAACAAACACACGGTGTTCGCACGCGTCGTGAAAGGCATGGAGGTTGTGCAAAACATCGGCTCAGTCAAAACGAACCCCAAAACTGACAAACCATACGACGACGTGCGTGTCATATCTGTCACTGTCAAATAATACATCTGTCAGTGCTATCATGGCGTAACTTGCTTTACCCCTCAATTACCGAAGTCGCCTTCGTGTCAGTATTGCTACTAAGAAGTACAACTGGTAGTACAAATGACAAACCTTTGTTTCTCTAAAGGCGCTCCCTCACCGGGATCATTCGCGTGTAATGTAACGTTACAGAGTCGAGCATTACATCAGTGAGGGAGAACTGAGCATTACAGTGCACAAACTGTTATGATACAAAACGAGTTTACATCAGTGAAGGAGGAGAACCGAGCATTACAATGCGCACCTTGTAATGATACAAATTCAAATCTATACTAAATGTTACATTATACGCGAATGCTCGTCAGTCAGTAGTATTGTAAAGTAATGCTCAAAGTCGAATCTATAATGCTACATTACACGCGAACGCTCGTCGGTCAGGGAGGTAGTACTTATTGTAATGTAATGCTCAAAGTCGAATCTATATGTTACATTGCACGCGAATGTTCCCGGTAAGGGAGCGCCTTAACAGCTACAAAAAATACTCGACTTTTTGAATTATAATTAAAACGTAAGAAGTTTAACTGGTAGTAAAAATGACACACCTTTGTATCTGTAATACTACAAGTTGTACATCTTAGTAGTACTACTGACACGGAGGCCCGAAGTCGGACTATTTTTGGCTGCCTTGCGAAGCAATCATTTCTTTCTTATATTATTTGTTTTTCTCGAGTTATTGACTCTGATGTGAAGTGTGATTAACTGGAATAAAAGTTTTGTGATTCGAGCAAAAACAATCGGTTCAATTATTTTGAAAGACACCATTTATATATCACGCTATCATGCGGAAACAAGTTGCCTCCTTGATGTGCCGCGTGCGAGGTAGCACCAATAGCCTTCTCGTTACCATACTGGACAGGGTTGACTGTCCTGTCGTACGCAAATGGAATGCCTTACATATGGCTTCCAGAACCGCTATGTTTAATGTACGATAGGGTTAAGAAGTCGTTTTTAGGTTGTTTTTAAATTGCATTCATGTATCGACTTGTTTGAAATAAACAAATTATATATAATAATATATAAAATTACGCTTTCTTCAAAAGACTACACTTGAAAAAAGCGTAGTATAATAGCCTACACAAAACCTTTGATGAGCAAGAATGAAACACATGTAGGTAGGTATGTGATACAACCATCCGGAAAAAACCAAGATCATACCGGGAAAGAATAAAAGAAAATTATGCCCATTAGTCTTACTTACAAACTTATGCTAATGAAATAATGATAAATGTAAAATAAGTTAACTTTGTAAGATAATAAATAAATTAATGTTTATAGCCATGTACTTTTTTTTCATTGACTAAGCGAAGCGAGTGTCTCCGTTTCAGCTTAGGCGAAAATGCTTTCGTATGTCCGGCGTCTGTCCGGATTCGCCTCTACAGGTCGCATTTCTCAACCGAATCTCGCGAAATTTTGTGAGCAGGATCTATAAGTATATAGATTTTATTGTCGATTAGTTTTTGGATATTTTTCAAAATGGCGGCTATGAAAACGTTGAAAAGATATGGGGGTTGAAAACGTAAAAAAGTTACATATCAGTAATTTCGAAAAAAGTTCGCGAGGTCTACAGCTCACAGAGCCACTAGTTGGTAAGTTAATTGGCTAAGAAAGAATAGTTAAATTTGACTTCTATCAAGAGCGAGTAACTGCCGTTGTCATAAACCACGGAGCCTAATCTGGAACTTACGTTCGGGTTTTGGTATACGAAGACGCGACCGACGCGTTGAATGAGTTAAATCACTAGGATTACGTTTCGCGCATCACTGCGTTTCTGTAAACAGACAACGCAGTCGGTCCAAATTCGAAGTTACGATTGGATTCTTGAGTCCAAGGTAGGTACCCAGATTTCATTTTCATAACTTTCGTGAGTTGTACTATACATTTTGTTAAAAACACGGGCTTCACTCACGTATTATTTTGTCGATGGAGGCACCGACCCTATTTCGATTCATCTAGAGAAACTTCATCAGGGGGAGTTTGATCTGCGGTCCGCTCGTTGCCGGTCGAGTTCACGGTTCGTACTGAACAAAATATACGTGAATAAACCCATGTTCTGGTCTGCTAAGACACTGTGAACCAAAATCATGAAACTTATAATCTCAGCTGACACAAACGCACATCACCCCATATGGGGCATGCAAACGTCAAACAGAAGGGGAGATGACCTGGTAAATTACATATTCTCCACCACCCTCTCAAGCAAACAAAGGTACAGAACCAACCTACGTAACAAGACGACATCGCACCATCATAGATCTGACCATGGTATCAGGCAACTGCCCAGACCTCGTGCAGAACTGGAGGATATCAGGGGAATCCTCATGCTCCGACCATAGATGGATCAGGTACGAGTTAAAACTAAACACCACAACACCAGCACCACACCGGAACCCTCGCAAAACAAACAAGGAGGTGTACATAAACTCGCTGAAGCACAACCTCGGCGATCCGACACCGGTTCAAACAATTACAAACACAACAGACATAGAAAATGCAATCAAACACATCACGGTTAGTCTAACCAAAAGCTTTGAAACAGCCTGCCCCCTCACCGTGGCCAGAGAAGCCAACGCTGAGAGGAAAGGATGGTCAAAGGGACTAGTAAAACTCAAAAACAAAGTACGCAAACTATTAAACAGAGCTATGAACACCTACGACGACGAGGACTGGGACGAATACAAAAAGGCCCAAGCCAAATACAAGAAAAATATTCGTCACAGCGGTCGTAGTAGGTGGAAAAAGTTCTGTACAAACATTGAATCAAACTGCAAAGCCAACAGAATTAGGAAAATCCTGGCAGCGGAACCAAAGCAGGATATCGGTTCCCTGAAAAAACAAGACAATACATATACAAAAACAACAGCGGAAACACACAAACTTCTGCTACACTCACGTTTTCCCGGGTGCCGAATAGACAATGTCATTGAGTGGCATGAAACGGAGTGTACAACGCCAACAACAAAGGATTGGGCGGTCGCGCACTCTGTGATAAACAGGTCAAAGGTAAACTGGGCCATAAACACGTTCCAAACATATAAGTCCCCAGGCATGGATTATATTTTCCCCGGCCTCCTTCAGTGGGGAGCACCGTACATAGTGGGGGCGCTGACAACCATACTCAAGGCATGTCTAGCCTTCCGATATGTACCCATGACCTGGAGAGAGGTCAGGGTCATCTTCATACCAAAGCCTGGTAAAAGTGACTACAGCGAAGCAACATCATACAGGCCTATTAGTCTAACTTCTGTCCTACTAAAAACTCTGGAAAGACTATGCGACAGACACATTAGGGACACGCTACTCAGGGATACTCACGCTAACACCCCTGCACCCCCAACAACATGCGTATAGCGCGGGCAAATCCACCGAATCAGCTTTACACATAGTTGTAGGGAGATTAGAGCGAGACATAACAAACAAAACACTCTGCCTAGCTGCCTTCATTGACATAGAAGGCGCTTTTGATAAAACAAACTTCAACAGCATTAACGCAGCACTCCAAAAGCATAGGTAAGGTGGAACCAACTCTGGAAGATTGGATCTTAAACATGTTACAGTTCAGAGCTGTACGTGTCGACCTAAAGGGGGACACAAGAGGAGTGGTGGCAAGAGGATGTCCTCAGGACGGAGTACTGTCACCACTTCTGTGGAACCTGGTGGCAAATGATCTAATCACCAAACTAAACGCCAATCGCTTCTTTACGGTGGGATATGCGGATGACCTAGCAATACTATAATCTGGACACTTTGCCAGCGTTGCATGCAAGCTGATGAACAATGCTCTTAAAATAGTTGAAACATGGTGCACAGACTATGGTCTAAACGTAAACCCATGCAAAACAAAACTAGTAATGTTTACAAACAAGCGCAACCTAGGTACATATCAACTCCCGAGTCTTTTTGAGACACAACTACACCTCTCTGAGGAAGTTAAATACCTAGTCATCACACTAGACAACAAACTGAACTGTAGCCCAGTTCAGTTTGTCTGAACTGGGCATCTCGAAAATAAAATAAAAAGGGCCACCATCTCATTTTGGCTATGCCGAAAAATTATAGGCAAAACCTGGGGTCTAACCCCTAAAACTACGCTGTGGCTGTAAAAAACCGTAATTAGGCCCTCCATAACGTATGGGGCTATGGTCTGGTGGCCCAGAACCAAGCAAATCACAACGATAAGCAAGCTACAGCGGTTCCAAAGACTGGCATGTGTAGCAACAACAGGGTGCATGAGGACTACCCCCACAGTAGCTCTAGAAGCCTTAATCGGCTTTACACCACTACACCTACACATAAAACAAGAGGCGGCTACAGCTGCCTTTAGGCTATGGGCCCTAAACCTATGGGAGCAAGAGCCTAGCGCACACCGCACTAACATCTTAAAAGAGTATGCGGAGGACAACCCACTGCTTCTCTCACCCTATGACATAGTACCCAAAACATACACACACACAAAGAGCTTCACTATACAACTACATGAGGAGCCGAGTGACAGCTCAAACACAAATGAACTCAGAATATACACGGACGGCTCAAAAATGAAAACAGGGACAGGAGCGGGAGCGTTCTCAGAAGATCTAAACATTCATGTTAAAACTTCTCTGGGCGCTCATAACTCAATCTTCCAAGCAGAATGTATTGGTGTAATAAACGCTGCAACCGCAGTGCTACGTAGAGAAGTCACAGACTTTAACATCAGAATCCTCTCCGATAGCGCCGCGGTACTTAAAGCACTAAACAGGTACCAACACAACTCTGGATTGACCATACAATGCCACAACCTGCTGGAAAAGGTAAGTCAGTCAAACAGAGTAACCCTACAGTGGATAAACATCCTACGTTACTATCCTTTTTTATACCCCACTAGGTTTTTGCAAGGATGTCTTGGCTATAATTCCCGCGGTATTCCGCGGTACGCATATTTTTTTTGCTAAGCCATTTCTAGTCATTTTAGAGTCATTAGAAGACACCTGAGTGATTATTTTATTGTCAGGGGCGTAACTACCGCCGTATCTGCCGTATCAATTATACGGGGCCCCCGACACGCGTAAGCAAAAATTAATAAAAACTCCCCAAATTTTTTTTATTTGAGAAATGACAAAAGTCAAAAAAAGCAATTTCTTTTTTTCCCGCGTAAAGCATACTATTGCTGTTTAGATATATTAATTTCTCAAACTAAACAATGATTTCAGAGCCTTTGCGACCTGATAGGTCTATGTTACCTATATTTGAAATATTACAACCGGAGAAACTCCTGTCTTCTTCAAACCAAGAGATATTAAACGCTTCCGGAAAACTGTCGGCTAAATACAGTAAAGACATCTCAGTTAATCTTTATGACCAATTAAAGGCTCGAAAAACATGCTTAAAATCTGAAATTCAAAAAATGTATTCCATTAAGGAATGAATTTTTCATAGTCTTGCATCCAGTTTTCCGGAGGTACCTAATAACAGCATGCTTTTTATTCTCGACCCTTCCAGTTACAACCGCAACTGCTGAAAGAAGCTTTTCAAAATTAAAACTGAAAAATTGAAAAAATGAAATTGAAATTGAAAAAATGAAAATTACCTAAGAACTTCGATGGGACATGAACGCCTGTCAGACCTGTCACTATTGTCTACAGAGGTAGAAACATTAAAAAAACTAAAGTCATCATCTGCTATAAATGATTTAATAAATCAGTTTGCTTTCATTTTCGTTGGCGATTCGTAATACGCACCATCTAGCGTTGAGTAGCAAAAACTAAATGAATATCTTACATTTTTACGTCCATTTCAAAAGCGTCAAAGTTTTTCACACTAATCAAAAAATACCATATTAAAAGAAGGTATTCAACCCTACAATTTGTTGCTGTAATACTTGAAAGTAGGCACTATTCAAAACGCCTGCACTATAATATTTATATTGCTAGTATAAGCACCATCCAACGTTGAGTAGCAAAAACTAAATGAATATCTTACATTTTTACGTCCATTTCAAAAGCGTCAAAGTTTTTCACACTAATCAAAAAATACCATATTAAAAGAAGGTATTCAACCCTACAATTTGTTGCTGTAATACTTGAAAGTAGGCACTATTCAAAACGCCTGCACTATAATATTTATATTGCTAGTATAAGCACCATCCAACGTTGAGTAGCAAAAACTAAATGAATATGTTACATATTTACGTTCATTTAAAAAACCTAAAAGTTTTTCGCACTAATCAAGAAATACCATATTAAAATAAGGTATTCCACCCGACAATTTGTTGTCGTAATACTTGAAAGTAGGCACTATTCAAAACGCCTGTACTTATAATACTGATATTGCTAGTATAAGCACCATCCAGCGTAGAGTAGCTAAACTAAATGAATATGTTACTTATTTACGTTCATTTGAAAAGCCTCAAAGTTTTTCGCACTTATATAAAAAATACCATACCTATTAAAATAAGGTATTCCACCCGACAATTTGTTGTCGTAATACTTGTAAGTAGGCATTATTAAAAATGCCTGTACTATATATATATATATATATTGCTGGAAATACCGTTCAAAACGTTGTGTTACACACTATAATTTATTAATTACAAAAATTAAACCTACCTGCACACATAAAATAAACGAACACGTACTTAAGTAATGTGCGCTTCCTAGTGGGATGGGATTTATATCTATTTTTGACATGAAGACAATTTTAATTTGGAGGCAATGTTAATTAGTTAATGGATGAGAAATAACGATCCCACAAAATGCCTGTCGGCCTCTTGAAACATAGCTTTATGTTGCGGTCGGATAGTGCTATTAAAAAAGTAGGTATTGTAGATAATACAACCAAAACTCATGCGGTCCTGTTATTTTAGATAAATATGTACCTACATATATCTTTTTGACTTTCAAAAATATTACACAGCAGTCATTGAATCGCCCTAACCCTAAATTCGTATGCATTTTTGTGTTATCGAGCCCATTTACCACCTACGGGTACATTTTGGGGCTTTAAAAAAGCCAAGGTCACCTTTAATAACAACACAAAAAGCAAACAATACGATTGTTCATAAAACGAAGGAATTTTAGGTGCATTTATTTTCCTTCTTGGTTATCTTGTTTGCCCCATGCTAGAGAGGGGGATATGTTTCTATCTCGCTTGTGCACCCCTCCCGCGCCGCCCGCATTAATTTCCTTGCTCCGATCGGCGCGGTTACCCCGCCTCTACGCCTCGCCCGATGCTTGTTTCCATTGAAATTATAAAATAATTTGTAACTATTTTTTTTTAATAAATATTCTGATATTAAACGCAGGCGTTATACTAGTAATGATTGATCATTAATATACAATAAATGAATATAAACGATCCGAAAAAAAATGGTTTAACGCAAGTACCTACCCACCTACCTAACGACGACCTCAGTGACTCAAAGGTCCGGCTGAGACGCAGAAGATTTCGGGTTCGATTCCCGCCGTGAGACAAATGTTTGTATGATCTGCAAGTATATCAGTCATGTGGTTCTCTGCTTACTTTGGGGCCAGATGATGCTGTGTGAAAGGTCTGGCATTATTATTATTATTATTAACAAAAATAAAACCTTCTCATTAATTTTTGTATGTGTGGGCTAAAATAGTTATGTTGTAAAATTCATTTTTTTTTATATTGGTTGCCGCAAAATTCTGAATTCACTAGTAAGTGAACACAATCATAAAACATGTTTAAAACTTGTTATTGACCATCGGCATATTACGGCACTGCACTTACAACACCTTCTGATAAAAATAAAATAAACATGGTTACATAGTGAGCGTTCTAGATCGAGAATGTACTAACCTATATAATAATCTGTAAATTACACAATACTAATTTACAGCTTAAACAAAACTATCGTATAATACAATGGAAACGGTATCCTCGATTCTCGGTAATCGCACGAAGTCGTAAACAGCCCGCTGCGGCCTCGCGCTACGCGACGAAGCTATTAGCCAATGGAAACAAAGTTTTCAGTTGTATCACGTCATTTACAACCAACCACAGTTCGGCAATATCACGCAATGTCTAAAAATAGCTTATCTGAGTCACGGAATATAAGCAGTGGTTGTTTCTTGACAATGTTTAGAAACAAGTAGAACGTTGAGAGTAGTGGACGTGCGGTGCCACACGAAAAAGTTTTGAAGATCGCGTAGTGAGTTCAGTGATACCGGAACGTTAAGTGCATACACATGGTTCGGAACTCCGGCCACGGCATGGAGACCACCTTTTATGACGAGCAGTATCCCCTCAGCGGACCCGTGGATAACCTAAAGCGGCCCCTCACCTTGGACGTGGGGCGAGGCGGCAAGCGGGCACGACTGGGTGCGCCAGTTCTCTCCTCTCCTGACCTACAAATGCTCAAGCTCGGCTCGCCGGAACTTGAGAAACTGATCATCCAAAACGGCATGATCACGACAGCAACCCCTACTCCTGGTGCGCCGGTGCTATTCCCAGCGGCGATCGCACCCACTGAAGAACAAGAAATGTACGCGCGACCATTCGTCGAGGCGTTGGACATACTGCATCGCAACCAGATAGATCAACCGATGTCGATTGGCCGACGAGTTTACGCCGACTTGGATCGACCTTTGGAGCGGTACCCTACACCTATAGTAAAGGACGAACCTCAAACGGTCCCTAGCGCTTCCAGCTCGCCACCTCTTTCCCCCATCGATATGGATACCCAAGAAAAAATCAAATTAGAACGAAAGAGACAAAGAAACCGAGTGGCAGCGTCAAAGTGCAGACGGCGTAAGCTAGAGCGTATCTCTAAGTTGGAGGATAAAGTGAAGATCTTGAAGGGCGAAAATGTGGACTTGGCACAGATGGTAGTCAAACTCAAAGATCACGTGCACCGGTTGAAGGAGCAGGTCCTGGAGCACGCGAACGGTGGCTGCCACATCGACTCGCACTTCTGAGCGCGTCGACTGCCGCTCCTCCACATTCCATGCTAGTCGCGCCCGCTAGGACGCAGCATACAAAGCAATTTGTGATCTTAATTTTACTGTGTAAATTATAAGTTGGTAAACGATAATGAATAAGGTGTTAAAGCGTCTCTATGTCAAGAAGGCCGAGAATGAATCGTTAAGTTTGAGAGATTAGATTGCCAGTGAAAGCGTCATTCGGGACAGAACCTCCGCTCTAAGGGGAGCGATCCAGGCGGAATGGTTGTTAGTGTTAACTACCTACTTAGAAGGATGTACTTAGTGTGAGACAATTAGTAAGCTTGAGCTTCAATTGTACGCTGCATAAAATATTATTTTGTTTTCCTTGTATCAGTATTGCGTTGTCTCGTATTTTAATTATGTAGAAACTAGAAAGGATAATCATGCAACATCATACGTTTGTAGACTGACTGAACGATGTTGAAGAGCGCGACGCGACGTTGCCAGTTTTACGGAAAATTTCCCGTTTCAGAGCTGTTGCCGTACTTATATTTCCATACTGGGTTTCCCATTGTTCATTGTTTTATGTTTTATTATTAGCATAATACCTACTTATTATTGTCTTGTATTCAAATAAAATTTAATGTTTGTACACCACAACTTATGTCAAGCTAAAGTTCCGTCTTGCTTTAACTTAAGCAAAGTGTTGATTGTTAAAGAGAGAGGGCAAGTGAAAAAACTGGCAACAGCGCATTGTACCAAGTCACGAGCGGATGTTCTGCTAATTAAAATTCCGCCTGCGCCGCCCTCGCGGAATGGCGGCCATGTGTTCAACAGTCGGACGATCCGAATCATGTTTGTTGCACAAGGTTAACGATTTTCGGTGGTAATATGGAATATTGACGTGATCAATAACTGGAAGGTCACTGTTGGTTTATATCGAAACAAAAAATCTTATTGTGTGTGAGACTGAAAGTATGCAAGAGTTTGTTTGCTTAGAATGAGAGAGCCATGCAATAAGCATAGTATTTTCCCCAAAAAGTGTATTTCTCAGAACTGACCCGGTGCTCTATAATATAAGTGGACGTGACTTTTGTAACGTAAGACCGTCCTGATGAAAACAGTATGAATGGAAATGATCGTCTGGAACAAGATAGAATGTGAGAGATGTATTTATTTGTGAGAATGTTTAACGTTTAAGTAAAGTAGCAATCTCGAGTGCCTACGCTTTGTACACTAAAGCCTTTACATATTTTTAATTGTTTTTGTTACCATAATTTTATGCTACAGTACATTGTTCTGTATCATTGTCTTCTATATAGGTTAGATTTACATTTAAGTGATATAAATACCAATTAACAAGTTGAATTGTTATAGAATTTATTATAAGGTGTCGACCGTGTCAAATTATGTGAGAGCTATAAAACTACTCAAAACCTCACGGTCATCGACCCAATTTGTATTATTTTTATATAAAATTCTTCAGAATGTTAACAGTAATTTGTAAGTTTAAAAAAAGATAAAGAACAGTTATACTAAAATAATATATTTCTATGAATTTAACAAAGAATATTGTTTATACGAAATACAATATTATTGTATGATAAAAAGAAGAAGAAATAAATTATGAAGATTATTATACCATTTAATATTTATTTTCTTCAAGTACCTTATACCTTACCTAGAAATGACAGCAAGTACCTATTACTAAATGCAGTAGGTAGGTAGGTTAAATATTAGAATTGTTTTAAAAAAGTCGTTAATTATGTAGTCATTATACAAATTAGCCATTTTGACTAGTTAATAAGCAAAGTACCAAGCTATGCTCTCGTATTAACACAATTTGAAGCATAATTTCCCCGAACGAATACATTATTAATTTATTACATTTGTGTCCAATTCATATTTTTATCAAGTTTTATTATTTAGTTCAATGACCTTTAGCCGGTATAGGTAAGCTACATAATATTCTTAAAGTTTTACAAAAATATGTAATAATTTAATAAATGGATCTTATCATTATAAATCAGAATTCATTACCTACATAATTAAAAACGTAAAAAAGTATGACATAATTAGTATGGTCGGTCCATGTTATTGTAATGTCAATGAATAAAGGTTGCAAAAGTTAATAAACTACACATCACGTAATGTTTGATTATGAGATATACCTTACACCTTAGTTTTAACACAGAAGTATTAATCAGTACCATGCCTATGTAAACTCCGAATTTTAATTCGAAAAATTTCATATGTCGTTTAATTACGGGGTTAGTAGCCAGAACCACAAAAAAGATTGAATTTTGAACGCTGTGTAGGTATGATGACTCACTCAACCTAACCTGATAAGCGATAAAGCACACATGGTCAAGCATCGGATATCCGTTTTACTTTTAAGCAAAGAGTTACAGAAACAAAACCAATCGACGTTATTATACCTATCTTACAATTACAAGAGTTATATATACGATAGATTTAATATGGTTAGTATAATGCTTTGTTTTTATAACAGAACATCGCTAACCAAACCTAGGTACGCATTGTTCTTTGCAAAACATTACTCTATTTACTAACACACCCGTGTTTATAGATATACATACCTGTATATTGTCGCGTTATGTAAATATTAATGTTCTTACACTTATGTTTTTCTTACGACCTGCTTCTTGACGTGCCTCGAGCGGTTCACTCGCTTTATCGCATCGTCAAGATGACAGAATTGCATTTTTGCAATTACAGAAGTTTCGTACAAGCAAACTCTTACGTTTTCTCAAGTTTGGACTAGTTCCAAAGAAAGCGTAGTGTGCGGTCGTTTCTCAATAGTGGTCTATTGTGCTACCTATGAGTCATTTTACTAGAAAAATTGCATTTAGAACTAATCAAAGAAACAGAGGACAAATGAAGACCTTTTGGCAAGATTGAATTGTGTAGCGCTTTTGTGGCATGTTTCTTTGTTCCGATAACGACTGACACAAATTAGACAAGTACCGTGAACACTTGTAATTGCCTTCGTTCATTAAAATAAATTATCTGGGTATACCTACTTAGTCTAAAACAATAAATTACATGACAATAGAGAACATTAGCTCGATTTGAAGTCAAATAAACACATTTCGTGAATCAAAAATAGGACTTCAATCTGCTTAGTGGAGTTACGTAAAGGTAATCCTCGACGGTGCGTTGGTCATCAAATCTTAAACCTTTATACCGGTTACATAAGAAGAATGGAAAGTAAACGAAAGCATCTATACCTTATTCCCTTGTAGACTTTGGTATAACAACATCAACCGGATCCTACAGCATACGGCTAAATATGGTTTTACTAAGCGGTAAACGTTTGAGGCTTCATTTAAAGCAAACAACAAGGAAAATACGATGAAGTTTGAGCGTCGGGTCACCTTCAACTCTCCTCCGGTGCGGTTCGCAGAACGGTCGCAACATGTCCCCGATTGATCGAACAGGTGTGCTCTTGGAATCATAATTCAATGACTCTATGTCGTGATTTGATAAAACTATAGATATAGTAGAATTAGTAAAATACGTGATTTAGTATATATTGTTATGTATTTTACTCATTCTATGATGTACCTATACCTACTAAGTTAGGTTACTTAACCAGTATTTACAACCGAGTCAAAAATGATTATAAAAGTACTTACAATATTTATTTAGTTTAATTAGAAAAAACCTTAGGTAAGTAGTTCTTGTTCGTGCTTGTTCAGAGAAAAAATAAGTACCTAATACCTACTTACTTTATATGACTTTTATCGGATCCATGACTTTCAAAATATATGTAAATATGTATTTTTATACAGTTACATATCTATATATTTTTAACAAGCACAAGCTACGAAACAAACTTTTATCACCTATGAAACATTCTATTTTATAGAATGTTCTATTCTATAACATTATATTACCTACACGAAACGTTTCCATTTTTAATATACCTACCTACACATTAATTTTTATTCAAGCAGCCACCAACAACATTGTTATAAGTTCACAAAAAAAAAACTCGACCATTCAATGGATTTCCCAGACATTTTCTAAACCAACCGCTTTGCGACGCAACTGCAGCATTACCCGTGGATCTCGCCCAGTAGTTCTCGGAACGACACGAAACGACGCGACACCACTGGCGAGCCTCCAATCACCTCCAATGATGGGACGAACAAAGAAATGTCGCCTCGCAGAATGAAATAAATAACACCGATTAATACTATACTACCTGGTTAGGTACCTATTAGCTTGCAGTGCAGACTGATAAAGCACACAACAGCACGAGATTCGTTTTTATTGTGCTACAAGTCCTCATAATAAAATGTTTTCAATCAAAATCTCGTTTGATTGAAAACATTTTATTATGAGCGCGTGATACCTATTCAGTCGTGACTCGTGAAAGCATGTAATTTTGGTTTAAAATTGGGGGGTGTATTTATTTTATTTTACTTAGGTATTAGCAAACCAATCCTCGGATATCTTAGCCGCTTGGGAATGTTTTTGAGCAAATATCTTAATTTTGTTATTGTTTAAATATGTTGCTATCTTTATTCATTGACAGTAGAATGACAAGGACAGAGATACCTAAATACCACGCTAGCTAAATAATGTTATTAAAGGTTATAGAGAACATTTTTAACGCAAATTTAACGCACATTTAACGCAAATTTTTCTTCGATTGTTGGCTGTCCCCGTAAGTTTAGGTCGAATTTGCCAATTCAATCCGAATTATTGTTTATAGATTGAAGCAAGTTAAGGCAGAACCTGTGACTTGTGACAACTTAAAATAAATTATTTTAACCCTAAAATCTACCTACATTGTTTTCTTATCACTATAGATAACTAACATGAATTGAAAACAAAAATGACACTGGATGATAAACACAACATTTCAATAGCCATTAAAATTTTTAGTAATATTTATTACTTTTTTTGTTATTTATTATTCATAGTCGAGTTAATAAAATAATTAACTCGACTATAAAATTAAATAGGTAGATAGGTACCTACCTGTGCTTTTGTTGTTTTAAAAAACAGTTCAATAATCGCTCTACTAAGGTAGGTACAGGTACCTACTTATTATACCAATAGAATCTCAATCTGTCAATTATTTATTAGCTTAGTAGATATCTGACCCTTAAATAATAATTTTTCGTTTTAATAATAACTATTAACAATCAAAGTACTTAAATTAAACAAATTGATGTAAGTTAGGTAGTGGTGAATTATGGTCAACTTTTTAAATATAAGTTAATAATAATGATAATGGTGCAATGTGATTTGAACGACGAGGAATCTTAACAAAGTTCTAAAGGCCATTCTGCGATGCCGTTTAAAATAGTCAAATGAAGATCGACTATGACTTTATTATCAAACAATCACTTGACACTGGCAAAATTGTCAACAAGACAGATGCCATTATAGGAAGAAAAGAAAGAAGGACCACTTTGAATCGTCTTCTTACATGCTAGGTAGGTACTGAATCTAATGTAATGGCTTGGATCTTCATGAAGTAAATGGTACTTACAGTCTAGCTAGATTTTGTACGTGCCTACTTATATGTAAGTAGGTAAGTACATAAGTTATACTTAGTAGGTACTTAATTCAAGATTTTTAATAAAAATTTCGCTTAACAAACTTTACTTTTAAGTTTTTTTTTGTTTCTTTGTCTTATCAAATACCTAGATAGGAACTTATTTAGTAGGTAGGTAGGTTAGGTAGATTTTGCGTGCAACACAAAATACCCAACGACTTACTAATTAATGCCTATTTCCTACACAGTGTTACTGACATCGCCTTGAAGTGCTTAACAAAGAAACAGAAAAACATGGAAAACTCCTTTACATAATGTTACAAAGAGAAGTCAATGACTTTGTCCAAAATGTTTGGGCTGAGCTGAAGAATGGGTGGCATCGCTCAGTGTCCGTAAAAGTAATACAAAACGCCTACCAACCAACAGACAGGCGAATGCATAAATTTATTACCTATAGTTATAGGTAGGTACCTACCTACCTACCTAAATTGTAATGTTGACTGTTACCTATCTAATTGTAGAAACGTAGGTACCTACCTACCTAGTTTGAAGGGACAATATTGATTCAGTTTATGTTTTTGAAAGTTTTATGTTTACACTGTATCTAACTACCTACCTAGTATGAATGTACCTAACTATCAATTAAATTAAATTCTTAAACAATTTTACAATAATAAAATAAATAAATATTGCTGTAAATAAACTGCTACCCAATCAAAATTCAGTTCTATTTTTGTCACAGCTGGAGGTCACTGACTGGCACTCTTGGCATTAGTAAATATGAATACTTAGGTACCTACTTATAATAATATGAGCTTTAAGTAGGTACTTATAAGATGTATAAAATTCTACATTATAACCATTTAAGTACCTACCTATCTCTTAAACATAATTAGCTAACGTGGTGTTAATGTACCTATATGTTCCTATTTTTAACGCATTAGTTATTACCTATCTGTAATGTTAAAATAAGGTGTAAATAAACTGAATTGAATTTATTTTGGTGTAGGTAAAAGTACCTACTAGGTACATGGTCTGTCTTTGTCATCTAATGTCAATGAAGAAAGATGGCAACACATTTGAAATAAATCCATATTACCCAATATGTGATAATGAGACTTCGAGGTGGTGAAATTATGGGAATCACATGTCCCAATAAACAATTGTATCTTAAATGGTGGTTTCTGTCTTGTCCTCTCACTCGCACAATTCTATAGCAATATTGTGACAAAGCATAAAATAAATTATTATTTGTGTACAATTCAGCAAAATGGTGATCTTCATAGAATCAATAGGTACTAGAAACAGAAACAAATTAAGTAGGTACTTATACATTTTCTTATTTACTTTTTCTAGACAAAACCTCTCTAGGTTTCGTCTAGAAAAAGTAAATAAGTCCTTTATGGGGAACACGGTGCGCTTCTATAATAAATAAGCTTCCTGAAAATGCAACTATACTAAACCTATTAAGAAATTTAAAGCTTACATAAGGGATAGTCTTTTATATTATAATTTATAATATAAATGACTTTAATCATGACTATAAGAATGCATGGCCTCATGTCGCTTTACCGTCAGACAGTTTGACAACCGACACATTTGAAATTTATAAACTCTCTTGTATTCGTTTTTCGTATTTTAAGGTATGATAAGATGGATCATGCCAGTTCTTCTCGGGCTTGAGTTAGGAGGAATTGGCACCTAAATTCGCCTTGTATGTAAGACGTTTCAAAGTGATCCTTGTGATTGTATTGGATAAAATATTTTTTGACTGGTGTTGGTGTTGGTGTTGTCAAATCCATGAGTACAACACCATTTAACACAAAAATAAGCATAGCTTGTAGAATAAGCTATAAGAATCAGATGACTGATAGAATACTTACATTCATTAAATACCTACTTATGTTTTATGCTACTGTAACATCCAGACAGAATAAACATCTTTATTTATCATACATATTTGTAATTGTATAAGGCAAAATTGCAACCAATTGAACTGAGAGGCCAGCCAGCGACTAAAACCGACAATAAATAAAGTTTATCAAAAAAAAACGATTTCAAATAGGAAACTAAAAGTAAAAATCCCGTGACTGTCCTTCGTCTTCATCATCAAATAGTCACAGCCCATTTAGGTGTAAAGTTCTCATCAATACAAATCAAACCCAAACACCAGGTAATTGCTGTAAATCGTTGAGGAGTTCCCTCGACTGCCTTTCGGCTTCATCATCAGATTGACTCATATTAAAAAGTACCTAGTGCTGAAAAAAATTACAAACGCACGAGCCGCCACTACGATTTTTGAAGGTTCCCCTCGATTTCTCTGGGATGCCATCATCAAATCCTGGTTTCCTTGTCATGGTACCACCCTTGGGATATCTCCTTTCCAACAAAAAAATAATCATCAAAATCGATGGTTTATAAACGATGAAGTTATCCGCGTACTTATACACATAAAAAACAGTTGAATTGAGAAACCTCCTATTTCTAAAGTTGGTTAGTGATACGTTTCTTTACTGAAACAGGTTATATTACCAAAATTACTGCAATAGGCAAGTACCTAGGTAATTCAACCATTGCTACCGGTTCGAGCGAAACGAAATCTGAACTAGACGCTTCGACAAACTGGTCTTGTGTAATTTGAGAGTGGTCAGCCATTTAGTTGCAACAAAATATCAATCAGCAATTATACAATGATCCTTATCACGTTCGACGGATGATCCATTTGAAAAGCAACAAAAAGTTTAATGTCCTACGGTTCATTCCACCCAACGTCTAACAACCAGGCCGATGCCTTAGCACAACAGAATACGGTTCAAAATGTTCCAAGTCTACACGTCGCGGTGATTTACGACGTAATGACTCGTAATTTGGACAATGAAAGCTTTAGATCGAATTCCCTATGTGGGGCCATAAAGGTTTGTACGTTTTAGGGGCTTACTTATTTTATGGAATTCTCGGTCACTCATTTGACCCGGTCAACAGATTCTCTTACGATTTTCCCAAGATCTAAGTCGAACAAAGGTTAAAGGAGACCGCATTACGCAACTAAAATGGAGTTGGGCAGAACATCTGGCAAGGTGAAGTGACGATAGATGATGTAAAGCTCTAAGAACCGAGCATAGAAACGTTGGTCGTCGAGTGAGATGGGCAACCAGAAGGAATGGCATACTTAATACATACTATACCTAGCAGTTGGTGAAGTCGGGCTCAAAGTCAAGTCAAAGTCATAAGATACTTTATTTAATACAATCACAAGGATCACTTTGAAACGTCTTACATACTAGGTGAATTTAGGTGCCAATTCCTCCTAACCCAAGTCCGACAGGAATTGGCAAGAAATTCGTCCAGCGCTTTTTTGCATGATCCATCATATAACTAGGTACCTTAACTAGGAAAAACTAATACAGGAGATTTTATATATTTCAAATGTGTCGGTTAACTGTCTGGAGGACATGCATTCTTATCAATAATGTACATATATAAGATATATAAAAGTTTCTTTGACAAACGCAGACTAGGTTTGGAACAGGGTGGGTAGGGTACACATACTTGTACCTACTCAATATGGTAAAAAAATAGTTTTTAGTAGGTATCAGTTAGTTTATTAGTTTGGTTGCTCTGTTATCTGTGTACCTACTATTTAATTATGTTACTTGTATCTATGTGTGTGTGTTTGGGTCAAAATAAATTTTATATACCTATAACTAACTGACCCGGCCACGCGATGCTGTAACTCAGTAGTTCTAATACGATGAACCAATATACGCTAACCTCTAAAATTATCAGTGTTTCTGTACTATAGGGTCTTTCATTAAGCGTGTCCTATCTTAAAATTTAAATAAAACAATATGTGTGTGATATATTATCGAAATTATTTATTTATTTGAAAGATGTAGTGATGCCATTATGTGTGGAATATGACATCATTCAAATGTCCACCACGGCTTCTCTGGGTGGAGCGCATGCGAGATATCCAATTTTCCATGACTTTTGCGCATAAATC
Organism: Lampropteryx suffumata; assembly: GCA_948098915.1. Lineage (NCBI taxonomy): Eukaryota > Metazoa > Arthropoda > Insecta > Lepidoptera > Geometridae > Lampropteryx > Lampropteryx suffumata. The sequence goes on from OX402552.1 coordinate 2,368,342, forward strand.
AGGCTGAATTTGACTTATGGCATAGGTTATGTTGGCTTTGAAGGCCGCTGTGATTTGTGGTTTATTCACATAGACCTGTGACTTAAGAAAACCCCACAAGAAAAAGTCTAGCGGGGTTAAGTCACAAGATCTCGGTGGCCAGTTCACATCAGCTCCACGTCAGATGACCATGCCCTCAAATCTCTCATGTAGAATATTCAATGTGGCATGAGCTGTGTGGCACGTAGCGCCGTCTTGTTGAAACCACATGTCGTTGGTGTTCAGATGATCCAGTTCATGCCAAAAAAAGTTGGTAATCATCGACCTATAGCGCTCGCCGTTGACAGTGATGGCCTGGCCAATGTTGTTCTCAAAGAAATATGGCCCGATGACGCCGCCAGCCCAAAACCCACACCAAACTGTAACTTTTTGGGATGCATTGGACGCTCTTGGATCTCATGTGGATTGGTATCGTCCCAAATTCGACAATTTTGTTTGTTTACGTACCCATTCATCCAGAAATGGGCCTCATCGCTGAAGATAATCTTCTGTGAAAATTACGGTCAGTTGCTAACTGCTCCAGTGCCCATTCAGCGAACACACGTCGTTGTCTATGGTCGTTTACCTTCAATTCCTGGGTGAGTTGAATTTTATACGGGTGCAGGCCCAAGTCACGACGCAAAATTCGCCAAGTTGTGGTCTGTGAAAGGCCGAGTTCTTGTGAGCGACGCGAAATCGACTGCCTCGGATTCTCCTGCACACTCTCACGGACAGCGGCGATGTTTTCGGCAGACCTTGCGTTTCGTTGACGTACGGGTGTTGGTCGATCATTTACCGAACCAGTGGACTCAAATTTATCCACCACACGACGAATAGTCCTCTCGGTAGGACGATTATGGCGACCGTAAAATGGGCGAAGCGCGCGGTGCGTTGCCCGAACAGAACACTCATTTTGATAAAACAATTTTATCATTTGCACGTGTTGTTGAATGCTATAGCTATCCATGATGATTTGGCAAAACAGAATGAATAAATTACAACCAATTTGACAGATGTAGCTTCAACAAGATGGCCGCTACCAACTGTCAAAGTTCGGACGTGCCTATTGGAAGACCCTTTATATTATGCATGTATTATACATACAAAAAAAACCGCATCAAAAGCTTTAGACCTACAGAACTCTTCAACGAAAAAATCGCTACTAAAGTTATATATTGGTGATCTCAGGCATTAACTTTATACATACTTATCAGTTGATCAGACATTGGGCTTTGAAGATACCCTGAGGAACTCTTCGACGACAAGCAGCTCATGTATTGCCATTAAGGCATTGTATTGGTGATCACATTCAAAAGCTTAATAGGAATTTGTCGGTTAATCAGACTATGGGCATAACTTTGACCAAGAAGGTTACCTACGGAATTCATCATTGACAAAAATATCTTGTATCGCAATTGGAGTAGGAATTGTATTGGTTATTTGATATTACAGGTTTTGATATTCAGTGTTAAGAGGGTTTCAGTTTAAAAATATATTGTTATAGTATCAGAATTCCACAGTCGCCTGAATGAAAAGACGCCTGATAGAGTCAGTACTGATTAGTAGTCATGTGGTACCCATAACATAAGCTCTGCTTACTTTGGAGCCAGATGATGCTGTGTGAAATATCCGGCATTATTATTATTATTGAGTGAAATGAAAGTATACGTGCCAACCCTACATTGCGTGGGATTTTCCTTCTTACTAGAGCTATCTACGGGGAAATCCAATCGGTCTTTGTTAATTCTCCACTTGTATATTGCATTTACTTAGTGGGTTTAATAATCTTTTACCTGGAAGATACTAAGCGCATTATAATTCTTGGACAACAGAAAATAGTCCTAGATAACGTAGATAAGAAAGACATGTTTTACAATATGACTTGTTTACTTGGTAATCTCGTCCTTATCACTTTGAAGGCTTAGTGAACGCACTTTACGCAAGGCGCGGGCTGTTAGGTAGGTAGGTCATACCTACCTACATAATGAACGAACTAAAGCTTATTCTACGTACATTTTGTACAAACACTACTCCAGTACTCTGTGTAGTTTTTTTTAAAGTGAAAACTTCTTTAGCATCGTTGTGATGTGAATGTCGATGAAACGAAAAAACGACAGTAAAAAGAGACAGACACATAAATTCATTAGATTTAACGCTCCCACGTCCCAAAATGAGATAGGAAGCATTATACAGTGTTTCTTATATTCGTGGTTCTCTTTGTGCTCAAAATTTTTGAAGGTTTCACTTCTACCACGTGTGAATTGCACACATGTGACTGATAAACTACTTACATACTTTTATTTTGTAAATACACACATATTACATATTATACCTACATAGAAACACCCAGACACGATACAAATACTTGCAGATCATACAAACATTTGTCTCGCGGGGGGAATCGAACTCGCAACCTTCTACGTTTCAGCCGGACCATAGCCCACTGCGTTACAGTGGGTACATTCGTAGAGCAAATATATTCGTCCAGAGTAAATCCAGTTAAAAATATATATGAACAATGATATTATATATAAACTGAAGACATAAATAAACAAATACTTAATATGAACAGTTACGTTAATATAAATTATTAATTATCTATTATTAATGCCGTCTATCCTACTGTGTTTTTTATATAATACATTTTAATATCTAACTATGTATTTTTGTTTTTTTTTATTAAGTTATAATAAATAATGCCGTTCATTTCAAACAACATCCCAAAGTAGGCAGAGCTTGTATTATGGGTACCACATGACTGATATACTTACTACTTAATAAGTACTTATATACATTTTTTTTATAAATACATACATATTATACATAGAAATACCCAGACTCAAGACAAATACTTGCAGATCATACAAACATTTGACCTTTTGCGTATCAGGCGGCCTTCGGTGTATGTAGGAACATCTATTTTTATTGTCTGTTGTTCTGTGTTAGCTGTATGTTATCAAAAAATCCTAAAAAAATAAAAAATTGCATCGGCCTGCAACTTTGTGCGCGTTAAGATCACATGACGGGATTTTCCCCTACCGTACTTATAAACTCTCTAATCTCAGAGAAGCCAATTTGCTGATAGAAAACAAAGTATTATCAAAATAATATCACTGTTGCTAATAAACAATATAATTTCATCACAAAATAAGGTTTCGCCAATTTAGCTGCTGCGAGCTGCGTGGGCGCAGGCCCGAGAAGGAAACTTGCAACGTTGGCCGCTGCTTTCTCTCCAATCGTGCGCAGTTTTATGGATATATTATTATGGATATTTTTATTAACTGTAATTTGCAAATTATACTTGTTTAGTTTGTTTGTTTGTACAAAAGTCGTAGATATGTAGATTTAATTGGTCTGAGATTTGTAGGTAGGTATCCAACTTAGGTATTCACCTAACTAAGAAGACGATTCAAAGTGGTCCTTGTGATTTTATTGAATAAAGATTTATTGTATTGTATTGTATGTAGTAATAGTGGATTACGAGTTTTTTGACAGTTTTTCTATCGAGGTGAACACTTCGATCGATCTATCGATACTATGATACGGGTATGAATAAGAATAACAGAACAAGCGCCCCTATCCATTCGTAGTCGTAGAGTACTTAACTGTCAAATATCTCGCCCTCGGTTTTCATTTAGTATTTAATAAAGAAACAAGATGGCGGATTTAGTATTTTAATAATGAATTAGTAATGTAACGAGTGAGAGCTCGTACAACATTGCTATTATCTATGTATTAGGTACGTGAAGCAAAAACGTTGTACCCCTTTTACGAAAATTGCGCGGACGGAGGAGTATGAAATTTCGCACACTTGTAGTTTATATAGAGAAAGAGTGCAGAATGCTATTTTTTTAATATTATGCATAAAAAATACATTAATTATTAATTAATTATGGTCGAATTTCGACCAGTGGGCGACCACTAGTAATGTTTGATGAGTGACAGTTTAAATTCAGGGCAATGTTTGTAACATTGCGCTCTTATATTATTTATTTTTATCTTTCTCGAGTTATTTCCCGTTTTATTAGTAATTTTGGTGTTTTTATTTAAATAGAGTTATTGAGTTAGCTAGAGTTATTGACGCGAACACTAGTTTTCATTTCTATCATAAGTTTTTGTTTATTAACTGCTTTAATACATAGAAGACCGTACGTAGATAAGTAAATTATTAATTTGGTGCCGATCAAAAGTCAATGGCTCATTAAAAGATAACCAGTCGGTCAGCTTCTGCCTTATCGTACGCATTTCATACTAAATTATATTATCAAATTATATCAGTACGACGTTCCAATACTTTCCGAAAAGTATCTGGATAGCAGATAACTATTCGTAGAAAATGATTACATCTAAGTACTACCATTTAAAAGTTGTGTAGGTAGTAATCAAACAACCATTCTTGGAAGGGATTGAGGATAATTTAACATTTTAGGCTTCCCCGTAGGAGTCGCTTTTAGGTAGTAAAAAAGTTTTAACAGGAGTTGGACTTGAATACAGTCTTCCTACGTTAGTTTAGATAATTCATTCAGGCGTTTCCATGTTTTACTAGCTGCTGCCCGCGGCTTCATAAAAAGTAGCCCTTCTTTAGTATGTCCTTCTTTAAGGTCCCATTTATATCTATACCAAAATTCATCAAAATCTATTCAGCTGTTTAGGCGTGGAAACGTAAAAGACGGACTGAGTTACTTTCGCATTTATAATATTAGTATAGATTTATTACATTTAAATTCAGAACAAATATTTAGTTCTAATAAAATATTAGTACCTACATTTATTTCAGATCTCGACGAAGCAACAACTGCAAAGAAACTCTTTTGCTCGTTCCGTATGTTTGCTGTGTACGTGTTTTTTCGTCCCGAAGCGAATCAATTGTTTCTGCTGAGTATGCCTCGTGGAGAGGCGAGACATTTGTGTAGACTCTTTTGGGCCTAACTAATTAGAATTGATTGGAGGGTTAGTGTAGTTATGTCTTTTTATTCCCAAATTTAAAATAACTGGATCCACAGCTCATTTGGTACTAAATAAATAAATAATGCCGGACATTTCACACAGCATCATAAATAGCCCCAAAGTAAGTAAAAATATTATTAGTAACCTAATAAACTGTGGAAAACCTCGCTTGGAAATTCCTATCGAAGAATTACATGGAATACCTACCTCGATGCTCGAATAGCTGACAAAATAAACCTTACTGAACTGGAATAAGCTTGTGAAAGCAATGTTTATTACGAACGATTATTGGTCGGAAGTGACCCCATTTTTGCAGCTGTTGCACAAAGTATCAATAGCCTTGATCCTAAATGTTATTAATGGTTCATTTCAATGCGTCTGCAAGTAGAGAAGGTTTACTTATCCCTATTAATATTTGAAATGCGAAAGTATCTCTCTCTGTCAGTCTGTCACGTATTCACGCTTTAACCCGAGAACCGATTTTAAAGAATTTTTGTAAAGAGATAGATGGGCCCTTGTAGAAAGACATAGGCTACTATTTATGTAGGTACCACGCGGTACCTTCTCCACGGTACCTACTAAAATTAATTAAAATCAGTTCAACAGCGGTTTATGCGTGGAAACGTAACAAACAGACAGACAAAGTTACTTTCACATTTATATTATTAGTAGGTATGTACCTACTCTACATAATAATAATAATGCCGGACATTTCACACAGCATTATCTAGCCCCAAAGTAAGCAGACCTTGTGTTATGGGAACCACATGACTAATATACTACTTATATACGTTTTTTTGTAAATACATACATATTATACAACCAGACCCGAGACAAATACTTGCAGATCATACAAACATTGGTCCAGCAGCGGGAATCGAACCTGCAACCTTCTGCGTATCAGCCGGGCCTTGGCCCACTGTGCCACAGAGGTCGTCATACTTACCTACAGTCTAACACTTGCTTAGGTACCTAGAAGTTTCTAGTTTTTTGATGTTTGATGAGGGATCAAATTTGGCATTCGTCTGGAAACTTCTCAACATAATATTATATAAAGAAACAAATAAAAGGAAGAGACAAGATACCCTGTAAAATTATCAGATAAAAAACAAGTATTGCTTGAAACAAACACAATTAAAACGATAAAGTGGAAGGGGACAGGGTCCCTACTCTTAAAATCGATTAACGATATCGAATCAATAATCATGCAAAACCCTACTCTTCGCGACATCGTTTTAACTTGTTTTGAGCGAAGGAACCTCTGACATTACCTTTGACAATCGGTGTCGTAACGTAATCCAACAGGAGATTCGATAGTTTGATGATTCTTCGTTTGTGTTTGACAAACGAAGTCATTGTATTGTGCTGACCAGATGACCAGATGTGACATGATATAATATTTATATATTTATAAATACCTACATACTTATGATATTTTATTAAACTTAGAAACAGAACAAACACCTATGTTTATTACACAAATCGCTCATTAAATTCAAAAGGGCCACATTCCGAAAAAAATCGTTTTTATTGCATAAAACGCATCAAAATTGGTCAAATTTTTATATTCAAAAAAGACACCTATTGATTTAGCGTTTAAAATGGTCCAATCACACAACTGCCCGTTGGCCATTTTGACACATTGACGACTAACTTCAGAACAAAACGGCCATTTTGTTAGTTGCGATTGCGACCCGGCAGTCTGCGTGAGCGCACGTAATTTTTATTTAAAAGGGCCACATTCTGGAAAGCAGCCAGCGTTGTAGTGATAAATTATAGTGAAAAGTGCCATATTTTGAAATGTGACCGTCCTTAATAAAGAAAATACGTGAGTACCATTTTATTTAATAAGGAAACGTGCCATATATTGGAATGCGTTTCTTTTGATTTTAAATACTACAATTTTAATAATCATTTATTTAAAAAAAAGTGCAGTAAGTATTTGGAATATGTCTGTTTTGCGTATAAAAATACCTTAATTTCGGTAAGAATAATGTACTTGTTGTTTAATGGCTGTTTTGATGTTCGTGAGCTATGATGTCTAAAAAATATGTTTGTAACAAAGTGCAGTATTTTTATTAAACTATTTTATTATTGCTAGATGACCCGACAGAAGTTGGCCTGTTCAAATTTTAATTGGCTGAGCAAGTTTTTTAATTTTTCATACTTACCAGCTACCTACCTACATCATCGTTTGACATTTTCGAATGATTCTGTACCTCAAAATGAAATGATGAACATATGAATGGAAGATCTATTAAAACATTTAAAGGGTATGTGCCTGCTTGTGGTGCTATTTAGGTAGGTATTTGCTAAGTTACTTTTGGGGTTTAAGTACCTACTCAAAATTTATTTTCTTTGTTCATAGAATGAATAGTCGCGCACATCGGATTTAGAACATGGTCAGAACAAAAAACGAAGATCTTCAAACTTCAACACACAATAACACAAAGTTTGTCTCAACTTCCAACTTCGCCGATCAGAGCTTGCCGTCCCCGTCCTTCTTGTCTGATAGTTCTTGTGATACAAATTCCATAGCAGACAGTCAAAATAATCTTAATCTGTCGATACTTGATGATAATCTTAATCTGTCGATACTTGATGAAGGTACTGTATCTGATGTGAGAAGTCCAGAAAAAAGAACGAATTTCGTTGTTGAGGAAAGTACAGAATGTGAATCAGCAGCAGCACAGCAGCTCCAGTGAATCTTCATCTACGAGTACGGAATTTCAAGCCGCAGTACGGAAGATTACTCGTCAGATGATAGCGATGTTTCACTTTTAATAAACACAACTGTTATGTTAAATTAAACCTTGTATTGTATGTAAGTTGAGACTGATGGTTTTACAGACTTATTTAAGAAGATGTTTAATTTTAAATACATTTTAGATAGAGTTTATTGTAACGACTCTGAAAAAAATGATCGTAGATCTCATCGTTATTACTAGTACCTAAGTCAAGGCTTTTAATCCGTTCAGCATTTTATTTTGAGACATAGCTTGAATAAAGAGGTGATAGTTGTTGTTTGTTGCTGCATTTACTGGTAGTAACAACATTGATCTCATTGATAGTTTGTTAACATGGTGTGTTCTGTTACTATTTTTTATGAATTTTATTTTGTGTAAGAATTTTATTATTTTGCCTGTTTTCTAGTCTTTTAATTAGTTATTTTAATGATACATAGTCACCTTTATTGATTATTTTTTGTTGAAACGTTAATAACATCATAAACTAGACCTACAGAGTGTCAGAAATAGTATTTTCACTATGAAAACAATTACTTTTTTGATTCTTACATGTTTTTTTTTCAATTTGCATGTTTGTATGTTTTTTTGTTGTAACACAAGCGTGTGATTCGTTATTTCATTATTTTTAAAACATTTAACAAAACTGAGACGTAAAATTTGATATTAAACTTATTTTTTGTATGATTTGTGGCCCTTCATTTAATAAATTCATTTGACATTTTTATATACAATAGGGACTTATTTGACTTTGTACGTTTCTGAGTAGAAGCTACAGTAAAAATTATACCTACTATAGGTAAATAACGGTTTAAGATACGCATCGAATGATATATACCACATGTATATATAAAATATGATTTACAAAATAATACGAAAAAACGACGGCCAAAACTTCAAAACGCTGTCCTGTAAAAAATGAAATTTTTGGAATGTGGCCCTTTTGAATTTAATGAGCGAAATGTTTATTCTGCTAGGGAATCGAACCCTAAACCTACAGCGCAAAAGGCAGAGCTACTACCAACTGAGCTGACAGGCCATTGTCTACCTATTCTTATTCCGTTAAAATCCGTTGTCGTCTTCTTTCATTGATGTTATTATGACCGACTATACTTAGCTGTCTGTGAGACAAGGAGATATATGTAAAGTATATAGCGGGATTTCATGGAAATTTTAAAAATAAAGTTACAAAAACTTGTAATGTAAGCGATGTCAGCATGAGCATTGTCCTGTCTGAGGAACTAGGCCAAGGCGTCTGTCGCTGGCCGAGCCCATGCCATGGACTACACTAGAGTTTGCAACCAGTTTATATTTTTGTAAAATTTTATCTTTGCATTATTATCTACGTACTAGCGACCCGCTCCGGCTTCGCACGGGTGCAATGCTGATACTGAATATACCACAATTGTGTTTATTTACGACATCACATTAGAAACCTCTAAAATTATCAGTGTTTCCCTTCTATATTATGCATGTATTATACATATAAACCTTCCTCTTGAATCACTCTATCTATTAAAAAAACCGCATTAAAATCCGTTGCGTAGTTTTAAAGATCTAAGCATACATAGAGACAGACAGGCAGGAAGCGACTTTGTTTTATACTATGTAGTGTCAAGTTGTAACGGTACAGAGAGCACTGGTGGTCTCGGCTAGTGGTAGTGATTCTTCTGATCCTGGGTTCGTAGGTTCGAGTCTCGTCGTGCTCCAATGGATTTTTCTGTTTGAAAATAATTCTTACGGCGAAGGATGACATTGTGAGGAAACCGGCATCTCGTAGAACTCAAAAGGTTCGAAGAGTTGTCTAGAGTACGAAAGGAGCCTCCGAGGCGCATTTTAATCCTTTCATCACACTGGTTCGATATCACTAGTGACACGATAAGAATAATAATAATGCCGAACTTGTGTTATGGGTACCACATGACCGATATAGGTACTTTTTTTTTGTAAATATATACCTACATAATATTATACATGAAAACACCCAGACCCGAGACAAATACTTGCAGATCATACAAACATTATACCCGCCGCGGCGGGAATTGAACGCGCAACCTTCTGCGTCTCAGGTGGGCCACTTCTTCTTCCTTCGCCCACTGCGATAGAGGTCGTCAAAATGACAAATTAACTTTTAGAAGCGCGAACTAGTTATAATTAATTTGCATATTTCAATTGTTGTTGTACACCACGATGATGGCGAATAGTGACTCACACCACTCAACAAAAATATATTTTTGTGACAAATTTGTGTTTACATCACTTTTAATGCTTATGACAAAGTCATAAAGTTGAAATTTGAATAAAATTTGAATTGTGGTAATAAATTAGCAATAACACAAATTGAAATTTGTTTCGTTTGACCTATTTGCCATTATGCTCCCTTGTGTCTGTTGATTTATCACATCCGTTGCCTGTACATAACTAAGTACATAATATACGTACTTGTTATTATTAATGTATGTATAGCAAGTTAAAGAGTACGTCAGTATACTTACCTACAATTAGTGTAATTGTGTGGCACACTATTTATATGCAGTGTGTAATGGAATGGAACCACATCCATGTTATTTGTTCTTCGTTAATGGCATGTATCATATTAATGTCAATTTTATCAGTGTCAAGTGTTTATAGCATAATGTCACAAAGTCTTATCTTGTCGGTTTATGTTTATGAAATTAAATGTTTTTTTTATTTTTATATTTGAGTTAAATAAATAATAATAATAATAATTGAAGGAAAGGTAAATTGCGGTTTACGATTTATGACGTATTAAAAAAAACTACTTACCAGATCTCGTTCAAACCAATTTTCGGTAGAAGTTTGCATGGTAATGTACATCATATATTTTTTTTAGTTTTATCATTCTCTTATTTTAGAAGTTACAGGGGACACACATTTTACCACTTTGGAAGTGTCTCTCGCGCAAACTATTCAGTTTAGAAAAAAATGATATTAGAAATCTCAATATCATTTTTGAAGACATAGGTCTTCCATAGATACATACATAGCCATAGATACCCATAGATACAAACACGTAGGTAAGGGTTTTATGAAAAAAAAATTCTGAGTTTCAGTTCTATGTATGGGGAACCCCCAAAATTTATTGTTTTTTTTTTCTATTTTTGTGTGAAAATCTTAATGAGGTTCACAGAATACATCTACTTACCAAGTTTCAACAGTATAGTTCTTATAGTTTCGGAAAAAAGTGGCTGTGACATACGGACGGACAGACAGACAGACAGACATGACGAATCCATAAGGGTTCCGTTTTTTGCCATTTGGCTACGGAACCCTAAAAAAGACATTTAAAGCCTAAAATTATTTGCGTACTTACCTATATAACAGTGCTGTCATGCTTCCCTGTCAGGTGACAGGTCAGCGCTATTTATTTTCTTTGTTTCTTTTTTTCTTCTTTATTTATTTTCTACTCTATCTTGTCGGACTATACTAGACTAGCTGTTCCGTTCGCGAATTCGTCCGCGCGTTTTAAAAAGAAAAAAATATCTAATTGTAAATCTAAATCATTCTCGAATCCACTTGAACACAAAAAATCATCAAAATCGGTCCAACCGTTTAGGAGGAGTTTAATTACAAACACACGCACAGAAGATTTATACATATAAAGATTTTGTAAATACATTCATTCATATAAAACATGCAGACCTGATACAAAATATTTGTAGAAAAACATTTGTCCCGCGGCAGGAATCTGATCCGCAACCTTCTCAGTCTCAGGCAGGCCTTCGCCCACTGTGCCTTAGTCTTAGAGGTCACAAAATTAGGTAGGTATAGGTATCTATTCATAAATAACATAACAAATGGTGTTGGCACGTCTTGACTAGCTATTAATCACAACAAGGATAAAAATAGATGAGTGTTTACATCTCTCAAGGCGAGGAGGCTGTATGTTGCATCACGGTAGTCCGAGAGCTAACGGTAATAAAGCCTTGACACCCAGAAAAATAAGACCTTAGTTTTGATGATTTGTTGAAAGTTGAGGATATTTTGGTACATATTAAGTCGTTAATTAAATATACACTTGGTACTTAATTCAGTAGACGTGGTCTTAGTCAACCTTATCTGTAGAACACAGCTTCTTGCATACAATTATTCCTATTGAATTGTCCGCCAATATTTATTTATTACTAGCTGCTGCCCGTGGGTTCGCGCGCGTATTACCTACATAAAAAGTAGCCTATGTCCTTCTCCAAGGTCCCATCTATCTCTATACCAAATTCATCAAAATCTATTTAGCTGTTTAGGCGTGAAAACGTAACAGACAGACAGAGTTACTTTCGCATTTTATTATAGTAGGGATAGTGCTGTTTTGTGACAGTGAGAGAACACGACTAACACCGCCATACTTAGACAGTTTAAACCACAGAAAATATATAATTTTTGATATAGATTTGACATAGAAAATGAATGCTAAGGAGCGACCTAACCATTAACTGACTTTTTGTGTAGTTCATAAGTTTATATGTATATATATGTTAGTCTATAAGGAATTTATTTTCTATGGGCCCTTGTTATTGTATTTTAAGCACATAATAATTTTGTTGCCTGAAACAATATTTATATTATGATTATTATTATTAAGGACTCTTGTGTGTGACATCTCATAAACACACACTAGCTAATGTGATATTAAAATATGTTGCCATCTCTATTCTTTGACATTAGAATTGTAGAATGACACGGAGAGAGCATATTTAAGCATCAGGCATAATTAAGTAGTCAATTAAGTGAATAAGTATAGAATAAGGGGCAAGTATTCTGTTATTTTAAATGTTTGGATGGTCTGCAAATATTGATCTCCAGCATTAATAATTTCTATGAACAAACGTAAGAAAACACATCATCACCTCTCGGTCTATCTATAGACACAGCCTTGTGTATTTCAGTGCTTGCTAATGGATCGCTAACTTCCGTTATTTTGACTGTATTGGTATTGTTTTTGGTTTTTTCTCAGGGTTTTGAACTGCCACGCAATAATGGCATTCTACTTACATGATAAACTGGTAGGGCTGAGAAAATAAAGAAATAAATAAATAATCCCGGACATTTTACACAGCATCATCTGGCCCCAAAGTAAGCAGAACTTGTGTCATGGGTACCACATGACTGATATACTACTTATATACTTTTTTTGTAAATACATACATATTATACATAGAAACACCCAGACCACAGACAGACACAAATACTTGCAGATCATACCAACAGATTGGTCCCGCGGCGGGAATCGAACCCGCAACCTTCTGCGTCTCAGCCGGATCAAGCGGACAAGCCAAAACGTGCGTGTATTTTGTGCTAGAGTTGTTACAATGATACGGACGACAAGAGATACACTTCTTGTAAGATCCTATGTAATTAAACTGAGACGGGGCAATTCTGTCAGCGGGGTAATTACGTAATTACAATACCATGGTAAAATACGTTGAATGTTACCTGAATATTATAAATCCTGAATATTATTTTGAACTAAATTCGGTTCGGTCCCCTACTTCCCTACCTTTTTCTGTGACATTTAGGTCGAATAAGCCAGTGTTGACAAGAGAATGTTTTAACGGAAATCGGAATAGGCTGAAATAAATCCGATACAAATACGTGGGGGGGGGGGGGGGGCTTGGGGGGGGGGCACGTATTTGTATCAAGATTTAAAACAATAGTGATAAACACAGCATTGAAGTAAATGTCGATATTATACAATTAGTTAAGGACCAATCGGGAAGTAGGTATATCCTTTGACATGAAATCAGATTTTTTCAAATTGGTTCATAAATGAAGGAGTTATGAGGTAACAAACATAAAAAAATACAGTCGAATATCATAAATACCACCTCACCTTACAGTAGGTACACAATGTCAAAACGGCGAAGTCTTGCACAAAGTGTCGGATCCGGCAAAGAATCAGGCCGCCCGGCTGCCTTGTGCTTGTATCGAGTTTTGAAACCGCTTCTCGCTAATTTGTTCAACCCCGTTTTTCACACACTGATGCGTAGGTATCTACTACCTATACCTACTTTATACTGTTTATATCTACTTAGACAGTCAGACTCCAGTCTGCACGATTCGATCAGGCCGCAGGCCTACTCTAGAAATTCTGGATTCGGATTTCGGTTCGTACCTATTTCTTATTTTGCACTTATTGTATTATGTATGATACATTGAATAAATGTTTTTGTGTTATTAATTAATGACACAATCTATTATTGTTTTAAAAAAATTGTACATATATATATGTCCAATGCGCGGTCTTATCGATAAGGGAACTATTTCTTCCAGACAACCTTTAAACAACCTTGACAGACAAGAGTGACTTCGTCTCTGTAAAGTGTAAACAGATCACGAAATTGATCGACACAGAGCACAAATTCGAAATTTCGATTGAGCTAGTTAGTCCTCGGTAGGTATCATGGTTTCGATTTCGATATTGCCTGTTGCCACAGATTAAATTATATTGGTTAATATTGCATCGCGTGTCGTGCTCGTGCGTTCTGATGATTCATATTCTTAGAACACACGCTCGAAAGGAATGTAATAAGTACCTATCTCTTTAAATCCGCTTCCGGTTTTTCACAATGTTACAATTTTGTTAGTTAGTTAAGTTATAAGAGCACTGGGGTGAGCTTTAACTCAATGGAATAGCGTTCAAAGTGTTTAAATTCACGATTCCCTTTTTATTGAACACCACAATCTAAGTACCTACCATTACCTAAACAAACAATATTTTTTGATAAATAAAACCTACAATGTGTTTCGTATGCATTTACATTTATTGGATAGTAGCTCTGCCTTCTGTGCTGTAGTTTGTGGGTTCGATTTCCTCCTAGTATAAACACTTGTGTTATGAACATCTTTGATTAAATTAAACAATTTGTTTTAATCAAAGATGAACATAGGTGTTTGTTCTGAGTGTTACAAAGTATCATAAGTATGTATTAACGAGACATTAGTTAGTTTATCAGTCAAGTTTCTACATGTTTTGCTATGTTTGGGGACTTTGGGGCTAAATGGTGTTGTGTGGAATTTTCCACCACCAATATTACTTAACACTTTTACTTAATAAGTATCAACGTATGTACTTACTTTAGCTTCTACGATATGCCAGTTTTCTCACGATGTTTTCCTTCACCGTTTGAGAATACTTACTGGTATAGCGAACATACATTTTTCAATCAGAAATATCCTTTGGTGCACGACTGCATTCGAACTCACAACCTTAGGATCAGAAGGCGGGGCCAGTGCTGTCCTAACTAAGCAATGGCAATACCGTCAATGTCTTGAGGATGCTGCCCTCTGGCAGAAATCAGGATCAATTGAGCCATATTTAGATCGTTATAGCAATCCTTAGATAGCTCAACTGGTTTACATGTATATTATACTAGCTGCTGCCCGCGGCTTCGCACGCGTGGTACCTACATAAAAAATAGCCTATGTTCTTCTCCAAAGTCCCATATATCTCTATACCAAAATTCATCAAAATTGGTTCAGCTGTTTAGGCGTGAAAACGAAACAAACAGACAGACAGAGTTACATTCCCATTTATAATATTAGTTTATTGTATACTACTCGTAACTAGCTCTTTGTCTCGGCATGAGACAAAAGGACGTGGTTTATGATTTATGGCAAAATGCAGATAAGCCATGCCACCTGCGTATGCTATGCATGCGACAGCTTGCCTTCTGTGGACGCCGACATTTCGCTGGAATCTAGTCCGCCATGTTTGTATACGCGGCATTTATGACAATACTTACTGATTTAGGTATAATTACTTATAAATACTCCTGTATTTGTCCCTTATATGTTGTACTAGCTGTCCCATTTGTGACTTCATCTGCGCGTTGTAAATATATATCACATTATAATACTTAACTTGACTTTGCTTCTATATGACACAATCACACCCACCACCCCTTAAAAAGTTTCCATACAAACATTCACACCGCATTTTATTCCATTATTTTGGAAAATCCTGAAACACGTGTCCATTTATTTTGCATTTTATTTATTCAAATCAAGTTTCAAGCAAATCGCACTACGCGTTTAAAGTTTCATACATTAGTTTTCACCACTTTTCACCCTCTTAATGGGTTGAATTTCAAAAAATCTCGCCTTAGTGGGTGGTTTTGCTGTAAAAGGAAGCTACCTTTCAAATTTCAGCTTTCTAGCTTCAGCGGCTTCGGCGATTAAGAATCAGTCAGTCAGTGAGGTTAAGCTCTTTTATAGGTATAAATAGGAGTGGCACGGCACGGTAAAAATGATCTGCAAACTGTACAGAGAGGGAAGGAAAGTGTTGCTGATTGTAGCTCTTACACAGGCATTGCACTCAGTGCAGCTGGGAACGTCTTGGCACACATATTAAGTGCGGTGCAGAGGGACGGTTGATGCTATCTTCGTGGTGAAGCAACCACAGGAACAGAGCCTGGAACAACAACGACCACTTTATATATTTTTTGTTGATCTAGAAAAGGCATTCGACCGCGTACCAAAGGGGTGTACTCTGGATCGGTCCTAAAAGGATGGGTTACTCAGTAAAGTTTGATAGCCTCATCCGGAACTTTCATGAAGAAATTAATGATAGCAAAGGTTTGTCACGAAGATGACTTTACTGAACAATTCCCCGTTACCGGTGGAGTTAAGGAGGGCTGTGTAATGGCTCCTACGCAGTTTCCCATATATTTTGCCGTTGTCATAAATGGTTCATACAGAGCTTGTGGTGAGCAAATAGACCAAATAGTGAGCAAATTCAAGAACGACATTTCACGGGCCATGCCAATGACGTTTGCTTAATGGCCGATAATTCGATAATATCAAAAGTCTGCAGAGGTATATACACAAAAATAAGTGCTGGAATAACATACCACCACCTGCACCTTCGTCTGCTTAAATCTAAATATTCTTTCAAAAAGAATTACAAAAGTATTTATTGAAGCAGCAGAAAACTGGATTGTCTAGTACCCACACTTATGATGCGCCCTTTGCTTGTTGATGCCCATTTGTTTTTTACACGTTAGTTGGATGAAAATTATGGTGGATATTGCGTATGTATATTGTATTGTAATTTATTTGTGTATTTCGTTTATGTACATAATTTGTTCGAAATGACTGAAATATAACTTTTTCATTTAATCATTTCGTAAGCTGTTTGTAAATGTGTTGTTTGCTATTTGTAAAATATATATCAAATAATTTGTTTGTTTATTTTATTATTGCGTTTCGTAAGGTTGAGTAACAGGATCGAAGGTCTCGGCAGAATAACAGCGCTGACCTGTCATCTGACAGGGAAAGGGAAGCATATCGCTGAGTCGAGATCTTTTTGCTGCTGTAGGACACAGCACTGTTAGGTAGGTACCTAAGTTCTTGTTATGTTTGCTTTCCTAATTCTATTATAGTACAACAATTCACGATACCTAATTACTTACTCGTAATATTAGTTTAAGACCTACTATTTGAATAAAAGCCCCTATCGGCGTACTACCACAAAAATTCAATGCTGTTATACCTAATATGTGGATAATGCAGTGGGCTATGATATTGTTACTATATTTAAGTTACCTTTAATCTAAAATATTGTATGTTGTAGCTGTTTATTGTCCCTAAATAAATAAATAAGTACGCACAATAATTTTAGGCTTTTTAAATGTCTTTACTCCTTTTACTTTCTACTTCCTTTTCACCTAATATTGTAGTCTTCTTTTTAGGGTTCCGTACCTCGAAAGGAAAAAACGGAACCCTTATAGGATCACTTTGTTGTCCGTCCGTCCGTCTGTCCGTCCGCCCGTCTGTCCGTCCGTCCGTCCGTCCGTCTGTCTGTCAAGACCCTTTTTCTCAGGAACGCGTGGAAGTATCAAGCTGAAATTTATATCGAATACTCAAGTCTACTGTCCTTTAAAGCTGTGATAAAAAATCAAACTTCTAAGCCAACGCAATCAAAAGATACAGCCGTTAATGCCGCAAGTTTTCGATATTCACAAGGGAATCAAAACCTACAAGGTACTTCCCGTGAACTCAGAATCTTGAAATATGGTACGAAGCAACGTCTTCTAGCACAGATAAAGGAAAAATTGCGAAAACTGTAAATTATTAGATGGATTTCATTTTGCAATAAAAATACCATAACTATGACTCAATTGTCGTGATGGGTGAGTTTTTACTTATATACCTACAGGTTTTTACGGAACCCTCGGTGCGCGAGTCCGACTCGCACTTGGCCGCTTTTTTTATTATTGATGTGTATGCGTGCTAATTCAGTAAATAAACAAATGTCTATGTCTATGTTTAAAAATCGTAAGTCTGGTGGCCAGTTCTTGCGCTACAAGGATGTCTTAAAACGCCATTTACATTTACCATCCTGTGACATACCCTGTGTGTGTGACTGTGACAGTTAGAAAAAGCTCGCACGGCGACGGTCAGAATGGCGAAGCATCGTCTGCAAGGCAACAGTGCCATTCGGAACTGCTCGTTTGGAACACCTTGACCCAAAATCAGAAAAAAAACCCAAATCCACATACAATACACCTGTAACTTTTATGGCCAGTTATACTGTGCATCCTGTAATTAAATATTTAAAACCAAATTCGGTTTTGCGAGTCATATTCGCTCTCGTAATAATAAATAATTTATAAGCTAAAGTTCGCATTCGACATCATCATCGTCTGTCCTTTGGATAGATATATAAGAAAGAATTAAAAAATAAATTGATCAATGGCATGTGAATACGCACAGGGAATGCTTTCGAAGTATAAATAAAACGAATTGAGTTAGGACTTAGTGGTGAGATGGCCCGCAGCTCAGCATAATGCTACTGTATGTTGCCATGCTACAGCAATGATCTTCCACTGAGACCAGTACTAATTTCACGGACATCCTTAACACATTTCATATTATACTAGCAACCCGGCTTCGCACAGGTAAATTATACAAACTATCCTCATGGATCACTCCGTCCATTGGTGAAAACCGCATGAAAATCCGTTTTTAAGTTTATCAGACAAACCAAAGCGGTTTGCGGCGCGGTTTTTTTACAAATGTTTGTTGCCTCAACAAATTTATGAACCGATACGAAAAAAATTTTTTGATTTTTTTTTTTTGATGGAAACGATATACTTTCCGATTAGTCCCATAGAATTTCATTAAATCAGTCGAGTAGTATGGTTTTTAAATCAAAATACCTGGAAAAAATAAGTCATCCAAGTAAACGAAATTTCGTATTTACATACATACGAGTAAATGAAGTCGGGTTTCTTTTTAGTTTTGGAAACGTAAATATATAATTTACTAGCTGGCGCCACTTCGTCTGCGCAGGTACTTCGTGTAATTCTAACGGTTTTTGCAGCGCACGTCAGAATAGCTTGCAAATAGCAAAATTTTTTCTTACTTACTTGACATTTATAGTTATATTTTGAACAATTCACTCAATATCTTTATAAATTATAGCCTATGTGTTATTCTGATGTATAAGCTATATTATTGTAAAGTTTCATTAAAATCCATTTAGTAGCTTTTGCGTGAAAGAGTAACAAACATACATACAAACTTTCGCGTTTATATATTAGTAAGGAAGTAAGGACTAGTAAGGATAAGGATTTTTAAACCCACATATTAAGCTGGACTGGCGCTTTAATATGCTCGGTCCTTGTCATTCTTATGTTAAAGAATAGAGATGACAACAGATTTATATAACACATTAACTAGTGTATTCAATAAGTATAAATACATACCTACTCAAAAGCTTATCAACACATAGCAGCGGTCTATATTTTTGGGAGGAAATCCGAGCAGGCATAATCTCTACTGCGTGAATTGTATGAGGGGTTTTCCCAGGTTTTAGGGAAAATAAGGATATTATTTATCAACATGTAACTTTATGTAACACTACTAACATTAAGTGAACAAAATTAATTGGAAAGGTAGTCCCAAACCTAGTATTTATTTACACAAATAATTACAAAAATGTATAGAATAATATACAATAATCCTAATACATTAATTATAATAAATGTGAATGTAAGTTTGTTTGTTACGCTTTCACGCGAAAATTACTTAAACGATCATCATGAAACTTTGTACACATATTATTGGAGGTATAAGAAGTAACAAAGAATAAAAAAAAAATACGAAAGATCAGCTAGTATAAAATACATGTGAAACAGTTGAGCTATCTATGGAGCGTTTAAACCATAGAGATATATAGATATATATATAGATAGAAACGATTTCTATGGAAATGGAGTTATTGGGCATGATCGATATTAGGTGATGGTTACACATTATTATTATGAGTATCCCGTCCCGTTAAATCTTTATTGATGTGACATCATTTTGTAAAAACAAAAAATTACAGAAATGAACAGAATAATATAAAATACATTTAAGAAACAGTTAAGCTATCTAAGGAACTTTTAAAACGATCTATAGATAGATAGATAAAAACTTTTTTTGACACAACATTACACAAACACAAAATAAAACAAAATTATATTCTAAACTTAACTACTTACATCATCATCACAGCCTCTATGAAGTCCACTGCTGGACATAGGCCTCCCCAATAGATTTCCATGAAGAACGATTTTGAGTCCTCTCCATCCACCGACTTCCTGCGATCTTTACAATGTTGTCAGTCCATCGGGTGGGGAGTCGTCCTACGCTTCGTTTGCCTGTCCTTGGTCGCCATTCGAGAACTTTTAAGCCCCAGCGTCCATCCGAGTTGGATTCGTCAGCTGACCTCTTTGTCGAAATTGGACTTGCCTAGTTGAATCGTCTGACCCAAACAGACATAATGGTCTACAACTTCGATTATATCGCTCCCAACATGTACCGGTACGGGTGCAACATGAGCATTTGACATGATTTATGTCTTGCTCATGTTCATTTCAAGGCCCACCTGTTGGGAGACGATATTGAGGTCGCTGAGCATTGTGCCTAGGTATTCCAACGATCCTGCCATGAGGACTATATCGTCGGCAAATCGAAGGTGAGTGAGGCGTTCGCCATTGATGTTGATACCATGTCTATGCCAGTACAAGACCTTGAAAACATCCTCCAATGCAGAGGTGAACAGTTTTGGAGAAATAACATCTCCCTGTCTCACCCCTTTATGCAATGGGATTGGATTCGTGCTCTGGTCCTGAAGTGGGATAGACATGGTGGCGTTAATGTACAGACATTTCAACACTTCGATATACCGATAGTCGATTTGGCACCGCTGGAGTGACCGCAACACTGCCCAGGTTTCGACAGAATCAAAGGCTTTCTCATGGTCCACAAACGCTAAACAAAGTGGCAGGTTATATTCTTCGGTCTGATGTATAACCTGTCGGAGCGTATGGAAAGCCTTTTCGGAACCCGGCTTGTTCGGGAGGCTGGAAGTCGTCAAACCTACTAGCAGGACAATTAGTAATTACTCTCGAAAACCGCTTATAGACATGGCTCAACAGCGAGATAGGCCTGTAATTCTTTAAGAGGGTGTTATCCCCTTTCTTAAAGAACAGTACCACCACGCTCCTGTTCCACGCCTCTGGCGTAGTTCCCTCGAGGATGACGGAGTTGAACAGCTTTTGGAGGACCTTAAGTACCGGTGTTCCACCCGCTCTCAGAAGCTCTGTCGTTATTCCGTCTTCCCCCGGTGCCTTGTTGTTCTTAAGCTGCTTGAGAGCCGTCCGGATCTCGTATAGGCTGACGTCCCGAATGTCTTCAGTGTAGTGTCGGGTTAGGCGGGCTCTTGCATCGCTAGTCGTGCTTGTAGTAGGACTTTGCGATGAGGTATACAGTTGTCCGTAGAACTTCTCGAGCTCTCGTAAAACTTCTGCCCAATAGACAGATCTCTCGCGAAAACTTTGGAGCCTTGGTTGCGCTCTATTGCGTTCTTTATACAATAAGTATTAAAGAGACGTAAATCGCGTCGCATAGACTTAGAGATCAGAGATCTGTTTAAAGTGTGCTCAGAGAGTTTTTGGGTTCTACCTTTGCGCTGGGTTTTACAGAACTTTGACCCAACGGCATGGACAATTTCCACCAGCCCGTCATTTCATCCACGGATCCGCATTCGGCGAGGCATTGGAAGCGATCTTGGAGTTCCAACTGAAAGCTCTCGGGGTTTTGGATTTGGGCAGGACTTAGGCGAAGAGTATATTTCATCAGACGGGACCTTTCTAGCTTTACGTTAAGATTGAATGAGCCTCTAACCATTCGGTGATCACTGCCGGTTTTGACCCTGTTGATCACTGAGACATCATTAAATATTTACTTTTTTGTAGTCATGATGTAATCTATCTCGCGTTTGTGTCCACCGGGGTGAAGCCACGTCCATTTCCTGGACGACCGCTTCTTGAAAAAGGAGTTCATCAGAGTCCCTCCTTTTCCATGAAGTCGGCCAATCGCTGACCCCGTTGGTTCCGCTGTCCAAATCCAAATTGCCCCACTCTCAGTTCATCGCCATTCCTCACACCTAGCCGCGCGTTGAAGTCCCCCATCACAACCGTAAAGTGTGTTTTCGAGGCTTGCATGGCATTTGAAATGTCATCATACATAGCCTCCACTTCATGGTCTGGACGTTTCGAGTGAGGTGCGTACACCTGTATGACCTTAAGCGAATACCGTTTGGTTATTCTGAGTTTAAGGTGTACCACCCTGCTCGATACGCTTTCGATCTTTACAATGTTGTTAACGAGGGATTTGTGGACGCGAAATTCGACACCGTGCTGAGAAAGTTGATCGCCCTCCCGGTAGTAGAATAAGTTGCCGGAATTTAGGATTATCGTGTCCTCTCCCTCTCTTCGCACTTTTGATAACCCTATAATATCCCAGTGCAACTTATTTACTACTTCTTCCAGCTCAATCAACTTCTCGTCGGTCCTCAGTGTGCGTGCGTTGTATGTTGCCAGGGCCAGGGGTCGTTGGGATTGGTAGCTGGACCTCTGCCGGAGAATCTTCGCACCCCCTGTTCCGCCGTTACCGTGGCCGCCACCTATGCCAGGAATAGCGGAACTGCCGGGAAGGGGGGGCCGTCTTCTGATTGTTTCTATCATTTATTGGGGGGTTTTGCCATAGTCACCACGCTTGGCAGGCGGATTGGTGACCGCAGATTTAGTGTTAAGTACTCCGGGGGTGTTGCTGCCCAATCCTCCGGTGTGTGTGCCCTTAGTCGCCTTTTACGACATCCACGGGAGGAAATGGAGGGGTCCTATTCTAATCCGGAACCACCACGGAACAATCCGGAACCACCACGAAACACTTACACTAAAAGAAAAACAAAATAGGTACACGAGTTATAACTAACACAAAAAGTAGCTAAGAAGCAAGGTAGGTGCAAGGAGGTCTGTGTATTAGGTATGCCAAATAGGACCAGTCTCAGCTTATTGTTACTCTGCGACATTAGGCGTAGGGCAATGCTGGTTTTCTGACTGGGCCTGTGTACTAGTGACTGCACGAACAGAGAGTAAGAACACAACTGTAATTACCTTATACACATAATACTATAGATAGCTCAACTGATCCAGATCACTGCACGAAGGCAGCGTTCTCAAGACACTGGCGGCATTGGCAATGCTAATACGCTGAGCCAGATATTTTATTGGAAAGTAAATAAAACATAAAAGTAAAAACTTCCCAACTTAAGACAGTAGCCAAATAATTTTTTGCATGGAATTTTTTTTTTATTTTTTATGCATATTTAAAAAAAAAATATTAGCATTCTGCACAAATATAAACTATAAATAAGTGTGCGAAATTTCAAACTCCTCCGTCCGCGCGATTTTTGTAAAAAGGGGTAAGTACAAAGTTTTTGCTTCACGTATTAGATAAAAGAAATATGGTATGTATTCAATATTATACCTCCTACTTCCTCGTTTCAAATTGTTTTTTAAATAACTGTTGGTTGAATAATTTAATAATGAAATAAGGTCTAAAATATTCAATAATCATCATCTTCTCCCAATATTGACGTCGTTATAATTGGCAGCTTACACTAATAGGCAGAAAGTAAGCTAATTTAAAGAAAATATAATTCCATATTTAAATGTTTTCTGATAAAAAAAACGCGATTTGAGCGCCGCGAATTTGCGTCAAGATAACTTTTGATCTCGCCTTATCAAAGTTTGAGGTGGGCAAGCCGGAACTAAAACGTTTTCTTCTCTTTCTTCTTCTTCATTTAATGACATCTTTGTTCATGACGGTGACAATAATTTCCTAGTGTCAAATTAATAGTTTCAATCAATTAAATTCAATTCTTGGTTATTGGCCTTTGTGTAATGAATAGTTTGTAATAGCAAGTTAAAGTAACGTTACAAAGTGACATTCGTCATTTGCACTGATTACTTTGCTCGAATCACACAGAACCTTGCCTTTATTCTTTATTAGTTTCTGTTTTTGTTAGGATAACTTTAAATTAATATGAGATTTTGTAAATTGATTATTTTATGATTTTATTTGCCTCTTATAGTTTCTTTTAATGTTTTAATCTTAAATTGTCTTAGGTTTGTTTTAATTTGTGTATTGCATTGGTTTGTATTGTATATACCTATAGTAATTGTATGTACCTACGTATGGATTTTTTCTGAAATAAATAAATTAATAATTATTCCAATTGATCACACCCATGTCAATAGATTTAGCTTTATTAATCAATAAAATTATTAATAAAACCCGGAAATAACTCGATCAAATCAATTAAAATAGCTGTGCAGCAAAAAAATATATTGAAATGACAATTCAAATAATGATAATAATGTTCATGGTCGATAGCATAGCACCCCCTAATTGGACGAACTCTGGTGCAGTGGGCCCAAGCCCGGCTGAGATGCAGGTTGCGGGTTCAATCCCGCCCTGGGACAACAATTATGTATGAACTGCAAATATTTCTGTTGGGTCTGGCTGGCTGTTTCTATATGTATATACAAAAACTATTTAGATAGTACATATAATCGTCATGTGGTACCCATATCTAACACAAGCTCTGTTTACATTGGGCCCAGATGATGTTGTGTAAAATGTCCGGCATTATTTATTTATTTGTACTGAACAGCTGGTTGCACTGAAAGTAAGTACTTGTACCTATTCATAAGTTTTTGACCTCTGTGGCGCTGTGGGCTAAGGTCCGGCTGAGAAGCAGATGATTGAGGGTTTAATTTCCGCCGCGGGACAAATGTTTGTATGATCTGCAACTATTTGTCTCGGGTCTGGGTGTTTCTTATGTATAACATGTATGTATTTACAAAAATCAAAAAAAGTACCTGTATAAGTACCTACTGTAGTATGTATATCAGTCATGTGGGGTACCACATGGCTGATATACATACTACAACATACTATAACACAAGCTCGGCTTACTTTGGGGCCTGATAATGGTGTGTGAAATGTCCGGGATTATTTATTTATTTATTATAAAAAATATATTTTCGCAGGACAGAATGCTATACTGCTATACTTCAACACAAAGTAATAAGCTTGATGCACTTCATGTACCTACCTACATACCTATAGGTACCTTATCTACTTGGTAATCTTGGTAGGTAACTAGGTACATATTGGTTTTGGTTGTACGGGTTAACTTGACAAAGTATCGTTATACCATAAATGCAGCTGCAGCGCCGCTAGCTGAAACTTTGATAAACTATTTTTTTTTGTTTAAGTAGTTTCAAAAGGATTTCAAAATTATAGTAATTATAAGTAAAGTTAAGTTTTTTTATTTCATTAAGTTTTTTTATTTCGTTAAGATTTTTTTGCAGATGTGTAAAAGAGATAGAAGTATCATGAAGTTAGTTCAATAGAGCTAGTCTATGGACAACACAGTGTAAATTTCATTCGAAAACATTGGTGGCAATTCGGTTGGCATTTGTAATACCTATTCGGTTGGTACAATCTAACTAAATTAGGAACGCTTAATTAAATTAGATAAAATTAAATTAGGATAAGTTAGTAAACAGCAGCATACCAAAGTTTAATTTGACATTTCTAAACTAGACTTATACATTTTGATAAACACGGGCTTTACTCACGTATTATTTTGTCCATCCATCGACAAAATAATACGTGAGTAAAGCCCGTGTTTATCAAAATGTATAGGTTTAGAACTGCTCACTATATAGTATACCATATAGTATGCTATATAGTACAACTCACGAAAGTTTTGAAAGTTCTAATCCTAACTAATTTTTAAATTGACTACTTATACCTACCTTACCTATTTTAGTTGTATAAATCTGTTACCATCTTTTCATTAGAATTATGAATACCTAAGGATTTAACTTTTTGTTTTCACATATAATTTTGTAATATTTTTTTCTCAGCGTGTATGTATTTGTCCAATATTGTCTTATGCGTATTTGAGCCTATTGGAGTCGAGACCCTGGGCATGTAAGGAACAGGAGCCCACCGCGTTTTTTAAATTATTTGATAAGAATGACAAGGTCAAAACAAAATTAAACGCTACGTGAGTTAATTATGTAATTATTGGGTAGATGGTATTAGTGTAGCGAGACCACGAAAGCTCTTATAGATTAGGTACGTAATTTGCACCTAAACGCGTACTAGACGTACCTACCCTCTATTTACTTAAACTGCCGACTTGCGTTGTAAAACCGGTACCAATTTACAATGTGGGTCAAACAGATGTTTCATGAGTTTGCCATTGTCTATCACCTAAACATAAATGTAGGTAAGTTTTCCGGCTAAATAAACAGGAAAACGACATATTTTCTGGAAAAAATATCAATAAACTTTAAACTAACGAATAAAACAGGGCATGAGTATGAAAAATCCTGTTGTCGCTCGGTATTTTAAGGCTTTTCGGGTGAGATGATGACGTCATCTGCGTGAGAAATGTATCTCTCTCTCGCTCTCTGATACCTACGTCTTCTGCTACGATCGGTCTTTCCAGCTTCCACTGGCGTCTTCCCATTTGTCACCATCAGCGCTTTTTAACCAATAATATATGTATGTGGTGGCAACACCATAAGTATCACACACCACAAACACTTAATAATATAATAAACTAGGTGAAGCCCGCGGCTTCACACGTGTCCACACTACATAAAAAGTTGCCTATGTCCGTCACCAAGATACAACCTATCTGCTTTCCAAATTTCATCAAAATCCGTTCAGGCGTTTAGCTGTGAAAAGATATACAGGCTTGCCTAGTGTGAATAGCGCTAAAAAGTCTGCCTATTGAAAACTACACCAACATCAAATTTAGTACTTTTGATTTTGATGAATAAGTATTATACCTAGATATATCTATTTCTATACTAATATTATAAACGCGAAAATAACTCTGCCTTTCTGTCTGTCTGTTTGTCACGTTTTAACGCCTAAGCCGCTTATCCGATTTTGATGAATTTCGGTACAGAGATAGATGGGACCTTGGAGAAGGACATAGGCCACTTTTTATGGAGGTACCACGCGTGCGAAGCCGCGTGCATCAGCTAGTATGTATATTAATGCTGAAACCAATATTTTTCAAATTTATATTTTCATTGCATTCTTGTTTACTTATGTGGGTTCTTATGACATAAATACGTTTATAAACTAAAAAAAGGAAAAGTTCATTGAATGATATTTCAGCCCATAAGAAAACCCAATTGTAAACTTTTTTGGAAGTCGGTAAATGTTTTTTTTTTTTCGTTTTTGGTACTTAATAATTATTTTTCGAAATTCGAAAACACCACTAGAAAGTCACAGGATGGCAATATAGATATTTTAATTTTGAAAACCAAACTACTAAACCGATTTTGATGAAATGGGATCAATCGGAAAGTATGTCCATTCCTATAAAATAAAATCATTTAATTTACATAAATTTACAAAATCTGTTCATAAATGATGTAGTTATGAGTTAACAAACATAAAAAAACCTAATTGAGAACCTTCTTTTTTTGAAGTCTGTTAAAAACCCAAAATACTATGGTATACTTATTCTTTTGTTACCGTGCATTTCGAAGTTTGGATTGAATGCGTTCTTTTTCGAGTCAATAAATCACTTGAAAGAAAAAGTCAAAAGAGCATTCCTCGGAGATAATAAAGCACCGGTTGTTGAGACAGGAATGTTTTAGTGACGTCATCACCACGTTAAACAATTTGAAATTAGAACATAATCGAATGCGCTCGTGGTTATGTAGGTAAGTATTTATTTGATTTTGGAACAGCGATGAACTTGAAGTGTTGCCACACAATATTTATTAATACAAATTAGGAACATATAAAAAAAACCGTAGACCTAGGTGTTGCAGGGTTCGTAAAAAATATTAATATTCATCATTATTTATGGTAAAAATAGTTGAATAAGTAGGTACAACTTATATTTAGGTAATCATTAACTAGCCTGGACTTCTACTCTGCCAAAAACGATAAAGTTATTGAAATGTAGGTACTTACGTCAAATCCAGTAAATCGGCAGTAGTTTTGTTGTCAAATTCAAATTATTGTATCGGCTGTTATAGAATACAACATCGATATCAAAGTAATGTTGATCGTTCCATCGCTCAATCTAAACGATGTAGCTAAGAGTAGGATTTTTAACGATTAAAGACCTGATAGGTAGGTATAGCGTTTATCGTTTGTAACAGTATACCTACCACCTAGATAACGAACCGCACCATTCAACCCTTCTAAAAAGGATAATATCTACTTATTGTCGCGAGCACCAATGAGGTTTTACTATAATATCATTGGCGAGCACCTACTGGTGGTACATAAATAATATTTTTTCATGTTTTGACAAGCGCTAGAGATATAGGTGGTTTGCTGAAAGATGTTAACTAGTAAGTTTACTATAAGTGTATTGAGTAAATATATAGTGTCTATGTTTTGTACCTACATATAAAATGATAATGTGTACATACTGTAGTATAATTTTCTTCTTTTTATCACAAACAAAAACACATACACACACAAACATTCACACATACACACACACACACATTCACATAATTACATACAAGCATCACACACACACCATGATTACTGTCGTTTTTTTGGTTAGGAAGTTAAAATGTAAATCCGTGATTGGCTGTCGGTTGTATACTTAAGTTTTGTGTATCATATTTTAAGAGCTGTGGATTTTGTACAATAAATAAATAAATAAATAAGCGCTGTACAATAGATTTTTTTTGCTTTCTAAATATATTTATTTATTTTGACTAGATTTATAAAATAAATTAATTGCATGATCTAATTCCACCATCTCCTTTTCACAACAGGGGGCCGAGCCGACCGCAGTAATTTTGAACGTTTGAACCAAAGCTAAACCTTAGTCAAAACGGTATTTTTGACATATGATCCCTATAACGGAAACGATTTAGCTCTAATTTGGATTACCTATACGCATTATAGTCGCGTTATTTTTTGACAGTCTTTCAAACGAACATTTTTGATTTAGTACATCCTAGTAGTCTGTGCATAGAGTAATACTAGCTAGTTCTATAAATACGGATACATTTATTCGATTGGTAAAATCAACGACTGAATCTTCAGGAAGAATAGCGCGGTAACATTTTCACATTCAGATTAGCAATATCCAAACCTTTGCCAAAACTAATCCGTTCAATGCCAACTACGTTGACCAATAACGCGATCGCCCTACAGGCCAAGCCGACGTACGGCTCAGTATCTTCCATACCTTGTCAGTCTACCACCCTCTAGCTAGAACAAAGCGCTTTGCTTCCAAATTTATAATGCGTACAGCCAAAGAAATGCTTTGCCGTCTGTCTTTCCTGAAAACTACAATCTGGGTCTCTTAAAGTCAAGAGTAAATAGGAGTCATCTAGACCTGCGTGCCCTATCGTCGGCCACATCGTCGCTTAACTATCTATGATAAAAAAACCTTTAAAAAAACATTTTTTTTTTAAATTATGTTACTTATTACAAGCGATGTAAGCAGTCGGTAAGTACCTACTTACATATAGTAGGTAAGTACTTAGAATTATTATGCTAAGCGTGTGTGGATCGCCTTGACCAAGCCTGTGGCTTGAGCCTTGATAGTTGACCTCAGGGCGAGGTAGGTAGGTAGTAAGTAGATACATGGTTCTGATACTTCTGAGGAAGTTGTAAACCCACTCTGATTGTTAATTATAATTTTGCCAGATTATTTGTGTCTAAACAAGAAGGTACTTACTTAATGTCTGAAATAAAACGACCAAGAGGACTTGATGACCTCTGTGGCTGTGGCTGTGGTGTGGATTTATTTATTACATATGTAATAAATAAATAAAATAAATAAATATTGATGAACAATGCACACAACACCGTCTAGTCCCAAACTAAACATAGCTTGTATTATGGTGACTAGATGACTGATAGAAAACTTATATATTTTTATTTACTTACTTATGATACTTTATAACACGTAATATGTAGTATATCAGTCATGTGGTTCCCCTGTGCATATTTTGGAGCCAGTTGATACTGTGTAAAATGTAGCATTATTTATTTTACTTACTTATTTATTTTAGTACGAAAGTAGGTACGAAAGTCGCCCGTGACTGTACCGTGACTGTACCGTGAGTTGAAGGAGAGAACAGAATATTATTAAGAGAAGATTGAGAATGTGAGCATTCCGGTGAAAATGGATTTGTAACCATTTGAGTTTATCGCGAAATTCGGAAATGTGGTCATAGTTGCGCAAACCAAATCTGAACCGTATACAGTAATTTTGGAGACGCTCATGCTTATAAAGTTTATCTTCAGTGATGTCGAGTTAGCAGGCGTCAGCATAATCAAGGATTGGAAGGAGGGATTGTGCAAGCGCATTTTTAGTAGAGGTAGGAAGAAAATTCCGAAGTCTTCTGAGAGAAGCCCCAGCAGCAAACACTTTTCGGCTGACTTCGGCCAAGTGCGGTCGTCACGAAAGTTGCCTGACGATATGTACGCCTAAGTTTTTTTACCGAATCACTCAGCTCACATTTGGCATCGAAGATCACCTGAGGGAGATGAAACCAGTCAATTTTAGATACTATCTAAAGCTACCTATTACAATAATTTGTCGTTTATCTGGATTGACAGAGAGACCATATGATTGGCTCCAGTTAAAATAACAACAGATAAAATTAGTGGCATCAATCGTCTCGTGTAACATAGATGTGAATATTGATTTGGAGATCGTCTGCATATAAGTGATAGGACGAAGAAAGGTGTTGGGAAATACTATTAATTGTAGCTTCCTTTTACAGCAAAATCACCCACTAAGGCGATTTTTTTTGAAATTCAACCCCTAAGAGGGGGAAAAGGGGTGAAAACGAACGTATAAAACGTTTTAACGCGTGGTGCGATTTGCTTGAAACATGATGAATAAATAAAATGCAAAATATATGGAAACGTGTTTCAGGATTTTCCAAAATAATTCTAACAAAAGGATAAAATGGGGTGTCAAAGTTTGTCTGGGAACTTTTTAACGGGTGGTGTGATTTCTTAGAAACTTGGTTTGGATACTTAAAATGCAAAATAAATGGACACGAGTCAGGATTTTTCAAAATAACCCTCATAAAGGAGTAAAATAAGGTGGAATGTTTGTATGGAATCTTTTTAATGGGTGGTCAGGTGATTGGTTTGAAACTTATCAATACAATTTGGCAAGGAGATAAATTGCATCCCGGGGAAGGATTAAAGCTACAATTCCTTAAAAAAAATGCGGACGAAGTCGCGAGCAACAGCTAGTACAGACATAAAGGGGGAAGGTCGGTTCAAAATGGCGGGTAGTGTCGGGATTTTCCTCACGCATTATTTGTTAATACCTACCAAAAGTTAGCTGTTTGTGTGGTTGATGATGATAACAAATAATACCAACCGAGTACAAAGGCATTGAATTATATTAAACCGCATATAAATAGGTATTGACCGTTTAGAACCATTATAAATCGACAACAGTATGTAATCTCTAATAAGTATTCTGTACTAGTACTAATAACTTTAAGTACCACTAAATAAACATTAAATAAAAACAAAAAAACATGTGTGCAATTCACACGTGGTAGTAGTGAAACCTTCAAAAATTTTGAATCTTTTAGCACAAGGAGAACCACGAATATAAGAAACACGTTTCCTATCTCATTTTCTCCCGCGTTAAATCTTATGAATTTTAGTGTCTGTCTCTTTGTACTGTCGCTTTCTCGTTTCATCGACTTTCAAATCACTACGATGCTTATGATGTTTTCACTTCAAAGAAAAATATATGTATTTTACACAGTATCATCTGGCCCCAAAGTAAGCAAAGCTTGTGTTATGGGTGCCACGTGACTAATATACTACATACTTTTTTTATTGTAAATACATACATATATATATTATGACTGGCCTGTCAGCTCAGTTGGTAGTATCTCTGCCTTTTGCGCTGTAGGTTGAGGGTTCGATTCCCTCCCAGGATAAACATTTGTGTGAGGAACATAGGTGTTTGTTCGTGGCTGGGTGTTATAAAGTATCATAAGTATGTATTTAAAAATATATAAGTATTCTATCAGTCATCTAGTCACCATAATACAAGCTATGCTTTGTTTGGGACTAGATGGTGTTTTTCGAGAGTGCATTGTCCAGCAATATATTTATTTATTATTACAGATATAATTAGTAGAAGTAGCAAAAGCTACTTCTCCCTGGTTAACTTGACTTCTATAATCATTCTGTTGATGATAAACAGGATACAAATTATTTCAACGTTTATTATGTATATACTAGCTAAAGTCATCATTTATTTTTCCTATAGATATTGTTAACGTAAGTATTAAGTTGCATCCATGTCCTCTTTTGAAGAATAGGTTCTTTTTTTAAAACTTCCATACATACGCTCTTACCAGGGTTAACTTTTTTGTTTATGTAGGCTTGGAAATGTTTTTTGACTTTCTTAATCTCTTCTTCCGACCACTTTCTGTGTGTAGTTTTGATTCTTTTCTGAAGTGGTTTCTCTTCATCACCATCACTGTCGCTTAAACTTGGTACTCTATTATTCTTCTTTTTTGGTTGAATTTTATTATGGTTCACTTTGGCTTTATGATTTTCCGCATTGTTACTACTTTCACTTGAACAGCTAGAATCTTTGATTTTTGTTATATTTGTACTTGGTTTTACTTTGGTTTGTCTAGTTTTAGGTCTTCGTTTCACTAAATTCACTTGGACATCATCATTTTCTTTGTTGGAGGATAATAATAATTTTTCAGGACTTTTATTGTTCTTGTAATCCAAATTTGTGATAGGAATTTCATCCAAATTTTCCTTATTATTTGAAAGAAAGCTGTTAGATAAACACTTTATTGTACACAAGAGAACACACAAAAAATAATGATTAGCAATACAGTTGTACAATGGGTGGCCTTATCGCTAAAAGCGATCTCTTCCAGGCTAGAAACTGTTAGATTGTTTCTATTTTATTCCGTTTTACATATTTTGTACTTTTCTTGCTAGTAGTTATTTGTCTTGTGTTTTCGAATTCTCCTTATTGTTTCCCGGGCTTATTTTCAGCCCTAACGCAATTTTTTTTTTGATCGGTAATTTTTCTATAACTACATTCGTATTTTCAGGATCTTCATTTTTGTGTGTCAATTCGAGCTGTTGATTTTCATTTGTATTTTCTGGTTCTGTATTCTCATTATCAGGAATTATCTTTGAAGAGATTTTGATCTTTGAAAGGTCGCTAGTACAGGATGTAGTTTCAGGGGCTTTGTTTGTTCTGTCAGGGTTTTGACTAAGGCTTAAGACTGAAAACACTGAGCTCTAAGTTCAAAATTATTCAGATCAAAGTTGCTTGACTTTTTATCTTGTCAAAGTTGATTCTTTCAATCTGGTGCAAGCGAAAACCGACTCTAAGGTGACGAACTTTTTCATTACGTGACTTTACATTATAAAAAAATCGAATTCGTTTTTATCCTGTTTGTCTTCAACCAGAATGATTATAGAAGTCAAGTTAATCAGGAAGAAGTAGATTTTGATTAATAAAAGGTGATTTTGATTTTATTTGTTACGTTTAAATATAATTTAAAAATTTAATCAGGTTATTTCAGCTTTTGATTTTTCGATTTCATCTTCTTGTCGTGTCACTAGTTCTTCCGAACCAGTATGGTGAAAGGTTTTTAAGTGCGCCTCAAAGAGGCTCCAGGAGGCTCCAGGAGGCTCCAGATGCTCAAGGAGCCTCTTATGGAACTTTTTAGGTTCTACGACATGCCGGTTTCCTCACGATGTTTTCTTTAACTGTTTGAGAGTACTGGTATAGTGCACATACATTATTTGGACAGAAAAACTCATAGGTGCACGACCGGATTTGAACCCACGACCTTAGGATCGGAAGGCGGGGCCACTACCACTAGACCACCAGTGCTCTCTTTGATTTGATATTAAGTGAACATCTTGTGTGATTTAGTAAGACTGAATTAAAATAAACTTTGACATTTATTTTTAGTATGTAAACGTTTTATTCCTTACCTACCTGCTTAAAAAAACATAAAACATAAGTAACATTAAGGTAGGAATGCGTCTTAAAAGCTTCTAATATAGTTACAAGATCGCTGATCTGCCACCGTGCTGCGTTTGAATTGGTGTGAAGTTTCAGTATGGAACATCTGCACTGCACAGAGCGGCAACGTTGCAGTCACTATCGACCAATAAGACGTTTACTGCGTTCTCATTGGTTCATTTGAATCGGATCAACATTTTAAAGGTGGAATTGTATATTGGATCAACAAGCGATGACGTAATACCATAGCTACGAGGGTCCAAATGTTGATCCGGGTCGGAGCCACACTTGTTAGTGAAAATGCAAATTAGATCAACTAATGAAGCTGTGATCAACTTGTGTTTTCGGATCAACAAAGTGCTCGCCTAAAGTCGTCATTGATCAACATTTACCGTAAAGCCATATATATATATATATATATATATATCGCACCCCTAGATGAAAACTCCGGTAAATCAAAAAATCTAATTGTTCAGAAAAGACGAAAAACTGATTTTAGGATAGCTATGAGAGACATCAAAAATCTAATATTATATACATAAAGGTAATGTTTTTTCAAACTAGTTCAATTATTACTTTTCACCTCAAAAATATGATAACTTTCATTTAGGTGTTTTGAGTTATTCCATGAACGGTTGGTGTACATTTCTATTAATATTATAACTAAGTTACAACCTGCTAAGTTAAGGCACACTGGCTTTAGTTTTTAGTTTATCTAGGTTCACTAGGGTTTCATTAAATGAAAAAAAAAACACAATTGTTTATTCAAATCAAAAGTTGTTATTTATTGATCCAAATGAGTAACATGCGAAAATTAAACTTCAAAATAAAAATAAACACAAAACTAAGCCTCTTGCTGAAAGGCCACTTATCAAAAACTTATGGGTTATTTATTACCCATAAGTTTTTGATTTTACTCTCATATTGGACACAGCGTAGGCAAAAGCATTTCAAGCATTTCAAACGACAATTTACTCCGCATGGTGGTCGCATTTTGCGAGCAGGGAGTGGTATTTTTAATTTACCCTGCAATTTATACGCCTTTCCTGAATTTTTTAGGGTTTTAACTATCTTCCATGTGTCCGGTTTCCTTAGCTTCTTCTTACCCTGTACTACTCCTTCTCGCGCTAGAGTTCCTTCACCCTCTGTAGTATTTTGAGCTAGGTTGTGAGCCTCGTAGTAAGGGCTAGTCGTGTTATTGTCATTGAGTCCTGAAGTATTATTTTCGCCTAATTTAAGCCAGTGACGTTATTTTGATTAATAATGCTACTACTTGAGCTATTGCTTGAGCTGCTGCTTGAGCTTCATGAATTTGAACTGCTGGACAAAGATGAAAGGTATCGAGATCGTAATTACGCAGAGAAGAAAACATATATTTTTGGGAATCGGCTTTTCGTAGTGCAGATCTGCATAAGAATCGTCGAAATCCATCGCTACTGTGAACTGGTGAGACAGCGTACTGACGTTTAGGAATTCTTCGTTGTCCGTCAGATGGCTGCACATCGAGATTCGAGTATGCTCGGTGATGGAACTGACTTTAAACCCTCAGCTGGCATCTCAGGCTCAATTACGGTACTGAGCATTTCTGCTGGTCTCTCTGGCTCCTCTATAGTATTGAGCATTTCTGCTGGCATCTTAGGCTCCTTTATAGCATTGTGCTTTTTTTTTAGAGCATGAGTTGTCCTCGGCCTTTCATTGTCTTAAAAATAAACAAAGTTTATAATATGAAACAAATCATGTAAAGTCATGGAAAGCAACTCAAAAAACTCAATTATAATCACGTACTGACTAACGAAATTTCATAATGAAACAAAGTTTTTATTTAAAATGCAATTAATAGACTATTGTTTCTATGAAAAGTTTTTTATTTCATTAGACAAACAAAAAAAACAAAACATAAATCTCATTCAACAAAACCAGCGTAAATTTGAATTAACTTTTTCTGTCATGTAAAGCTGAGTAATTCGAAATAACAAAAAAAATATTATAATAATAATATTAATAATAAATCTTTATTTGGAACCACAAACAATATTAATCTAAAACATAAAGAAAAACGGTGATGCCCGTGGTAGTATAAATTATAGGTACTGTGTTACGCACATCAACGCCCTCCTCCGTGGTACACTCGAAATTCCAGAATACAAACAAAAAGTGACTCTTATTCTCGAAATGAATAAGAGAAGTTGTAGAGTATGAATATGAGTATGAGAAATGGTATGCCATATGTGAGTTTTTAGGGTATGTGGGATGTGTTGTGACTTAATGACACAAGGCTGTTAAGAGCTTGATGTCATTAGAAACATTTGGCTACAGGAGAATGTAGGGTGATTCAAAGTGTAGGTGAGTGTCTGTGTGTGTGTGTGTGTGTGTATATGTGTGTGTATGTGTGTGTATGTATGTGTGTGTGTGTATGTGCGTGTGTGTGTGTGTGTGTGTGTGTGTATGTGTATGTGTGTGTGTGTGTGAATTATATTACAGTAGTTATATATTTATTATACTATGTATTTAATGAGGTCTTCAGAATCGTCATACGATTTACATAAAAGCCATTTAAGACATTTTACTTTGCAATTATATAGAGAAAGGGGATAAATATTTAGTTCTTTGTTCAGTCTGTTATACAATGTAGAGCTTATAAACTTGTAATGTCGGCTCGCCACTGCTGTACGGCGTTTTTCAATTTGGCAAACTCTGTCATTTCTTCTCCTAGAGACAACAAGAGATGAGTCATATGCCAGTTCGGAATGTTTACGGAGTGTTGTATTTAAAATAAAGAGTTGACGAACATTGGGAACTTGAGAGAGTGAATATAATTCGTTTGTAGGAAATCTAAATGGTTTATTTTGCATTACTTTTAGCACGGACCTTTGGGCTCTTTAAATTTTAAGCATATGGGTTTTGGTAGATCCGCCCCAAGCAGTAATTCAGTAGGATAGAATTGATTGACCAAGAGCGTAGTAGACAGATTTGAACGAATGGAGATCGAGAATATTACGTAGAGATTTAAACACAAAAGTAAGTTTTGTAATCCTAGATGGAGTAGATTCAATTTGTTGTTTCCAAATTAAAGCGTTATCTATCACAACCCCAAGATACTTCACAAATGCCGAACGTTCTAAAACCGGGAAAGTACAATAGCTGGTATTTGGTTAACTTGGTACAAAAGTAGCGCAAACGTGAGCGCAAACATTGAAAGTTATGGGAGGCTCAGAGGCTTTATTAATGGCAAGAGGGACATAACTAGTTTTACGTAAACTCCTGTTGGCCTTTGCAGACCATTAAAACACTTCGAATATGTAACTGTATTTATTTTCACTGATTCACCGTCTTGACTACAATTTTAGAACTGTTTCCTCCTCGGAATACCATCAACGACTGCTGATTATTTTCGAGCCGCAACCTTGTTGACTTCAGGAGCTAAGCAGTACATGTTTTACTGGCGCCACCGGATGTGGG
Organism: Lampropteryx suffumata; assembly: GCA_948098915.1. Classification (NCBI taxonomy): domain Eukaryota; kingdom Metazoa; phylum Arthropoda; class Insecta; order Lepidoptera; family Geometridae; genus Lampropteryx; species Lampropteryx suffumata. Next base: position 2,405,944 of record OX402552.1, read on the forward strand.
TCATCAAAACTCTTACTGCTTTACTCCGGAAGTGAAACTTGTATTTACGATTTAATTCCAGTTTAATTGAAATATATCTTCAAAATTCACCATTTAGAAAAACGTGATTATATAATCTGGATTTAAACCGAAAATACACATTATTCATACATCTTAATTAAATGAACACTAAGTCGCAATCAATCGAGATACTAGCAAGTGTTACAACCTAAATACAAATAACTTTACACTCCTGCGGGCCTAGCACGGCACGAGGAGAAATAGTCTTTCCCCCGTTTTTATCCACCTGTGGTGGACAGGTGGTGGTGTATTTCCACTGACAGATGGATAAAAAGGTGGAAAGACTATTTCTCCTCGTGCCGTGCTAGGCCCGCAGCAACTCGAAATCAAGCAGTATTTGCCCTCCAACCACAACAGCCAGGAGGCAACTAAAAATGGTGGGTGGCATAGTGTTCGCGCTATCCGGTGTGAAGTCATTCAACTAAAGCAACGTTTCGCGCCATCTATCGACAGCTGTTGAAGGTATCGTTACACGAGTTATATCTCCATGTAGGTTTGCTGGTCAGTAATTTGAAAACACTACTAACTCAATTTCGGTACTTTTTGAGTTAACGGGGTTTTCATCTAGGGGTGCGATATATATATAGGTATATAATATATAAATAATATTAATAAAATATATACTTATATAAACTAATATTGGTGGACACACAACACCATCCAGCCCCAAACGTAGGATAGGATAGCTCTAATTATGGTAACCAGGTGACTGATATTTTATATTTTTATGTTTTTAAGCACATAATATACTTACTATGTAACACACAGACAGCCAGACACAGAACAAACACCAATGTTCAATACACAAATGTTTGTACTGGGAGGGAATCGAACCCTCAACCTAAAGCGTTGAAGGCAGAGTTATTACCAACTGAGCTGACAGGCCAGTTAACTTCGAGGTCAAAGTCAAAGTCAAAATATTCTCTATTCACTAAAACCACAAAGACCACTTTGAATCGTCATCTTACATGCTAGTGAATCTAGGTGCCGGTTCCTCCTAACCCCAGTTAAAGTATAATCCGGCAAGAAACTTGTCTGGTCTTAACACTTTTTTGTATGATCCTTGCCAAGTCGAGTTGGAGCAGATTCATCCCAAGCTTTTTTTTATTTAAATAATCTGATATTTTATAATATGGTTTAAGGATTATGAGGATTTGTTTAGTGTCTACTTATATAGGTAACCAGCCCCGGCTTCGCACGGGAGCAATGCTGATACTAATTATACTACAGAATGGTTATCCATAGGAGATAGCTATATACCATCGCACATTTTTTTGTAGACCTTTTGAGGGTGTACAATAGTGTAGTACATTATTTTGATCTATCTCGTAGGGTTCAGTGTTTGCAATGTAAGCGCAAAAATATTAGTTTATTTACGATACCACATTGGAAACCTCTAAAATTATCAGTGTTTATCTACTATATTATGCAAGTATTATACATATAAACCTTCCTCTTGAATCACTCTACCTATTAAAAAAAAACAAAATCAAAATTTATTCATTTTAAAGATCTAAGCATACATCGGGACAAACAGACAGCGAGAGACGACTTTGTTTTATACTTGGAAAAGTTTTCAAGTGCCTACTGAGTTATGATTCTGTTGGTTGATTTTACCTCCAAATCTCGTAGGTGTTTATGCACCTACACTACTTACCTGCAGCAGGAAGGAAGGCATTAAATCAAGTTTAGTTCGTTTATAATCCTTAGTAATTGTTATAATGTAGCAAATCACTAATTTGTACCTACGTAAGCAAAGCAATAATACCTACCGTGCTTGATTTTATTTCTATACAGGACAGTCGGCTGCACTGGAATGTATGTATACTCTAAAAACTTTGAAAACGGCGGCGCCAGCGGTTACTGGTTACACTGGATTACGTTTTAGTTGTATATATTCATTCTCAAATACATTTGAGAAAGTTTTAAAGAAATAGGTACCACAAAATTTCAATCAATGAATAGTTTCGGGTGACCTCTTGGCGGTTATGCGAACCTAGTACATGTCGCTATACAAAGAAGAGGACTAAGTTGGTTATAATTAATAAAATTAATAAAATTGAATAAATAATTCACATTTCACACAGCCTCATCTAACCCCAAAGCAAGTGCAAAGCTTGTGCTATTGGAACACAGTTATACTTATAAACTCTTTTTATTTATAGTATACTCATCAAAACACCCACACTTGAGACGAATATTTGCAGATCTTATAAACATTTGTCCTGCTGTAGGAATTGAACCCGCAACCTTCTGCATCTTAGACAAGCCTTCGCCCACTGCCCCAGAGCTAAGGGGACCCTCACTTAATAGAAAAGTATTTAGTTTATTAATTTATCATTGTTTCTATTCGGTTGAATAATTTCTTTATTTGAGGTTTAGTCCTATTATTAATTGTGTATAATATCAGAATAATCAGAATCAATTGTCAATTTTATATTATTTAAGTTATTTCAAATTGGTATTTACAATGTCACTAGACATTGTATTTGGCTTAATGATATTAATGTGTTATAATTTCAATTAATTTGTAAATAAATAATAGTTTACAAAAACTAAATAAAAAACTTTTTTTAAAAAAGCGTGGGATGCATGGTGTCAATAGTTATAAATATTTCATTGACAGATATGAGAAGAAGGATTATCATTTTGATAATATCTTAAAAAGCACCCCACGCTTTTCTTTAAATAAAACATTTTTTTCTTACTTACATTTATTCAAAATTTATTTTCTATTTTTTAGTTAAGTTTCTATATAAAGCGTGTTTTTTAGTTTTTTTAAACTATTATTTATTTCAAATGTATACATTTAACATGTATACATTTGAAAGCAGCTGACTGTACTACCTACCTTAGAATAATAATATTGAATTAATGCATGCAAGCATACGACAACGTGAGGTATCGCACGTAGCTCAACTGTTTATGTTTCCCCTAATAAAGATTCAAAGACAATTATTATTATTAAACACAAAAGGGCTACCATTTTTATAAGCATTTGCAGACCAGTCTAGTCTCTGTTTTACATTTTCAGTATGGGATGTGCACTGTGCTACATTTTCAATAAAGGAGATACCTACCTAACAAAAGTATGTAACAAATTGAATACCAGTGAACATGCAGTAAGTAGGTACCTAAAAATATTAAAATATTACAAATAAAAGTATAAAAATATTCGAAACATGGATAAACTCATACTAAAAATCTAGTAAGGATAACAATTTTTTTTTTAAATATTTTGTTTGATTGATATCATAATCATTTATATTATTCCAATGAGCCCGGACACGATACAAAGTCAAAGTCAAAAAGAAACTTTATTGAATACACGGATGTCACGTGGGTCAGAGGTCACAGGTCTTCAAAATCAATGATAAATTTAGGGATGCCACAGGGTTCGATAATGGGCCCTTTCTTATTCCTAGTTTACGTTAATGATTTGCCTTTTGTTGTCTAAGATATTTGTTGCTGACGATACTTCGTTGGTTTTTAAAGGTATAGAGCCAAAACCAACAATTGCAATAACGTTCATGAATTTCTTATACGTTATATTTTGATAACTAATAACTGGTAAACTGTAAATAATCTTTCATATAATGCCAAAAAAACTAAATTTATTAAATTTACTTTCCTAAATGTTGAACGAAACGAATGGGGAGGCAATGAGTCTTGTAGATTTCACGATTTTCCTAGATTCTTAATATTGTAGGTACAGTGAAGACTACAAATTGAAACACTTGCTGGGAGGCAAGTGTTTCAATTTGTAGTATATTAATTTCTTACGATATGATGGCTTACTAATGAAGCTACAGCTAGACTAGTTTATTTTCGCAATAAATTAATTCCAATTCCAATAATCAAGGTAAAATTGGAAACTAAATCACATATTCAAGGACAGAATAAGTAGCTATTACGCAATTTGTGAGACTTTTAGTAACCTATTCTATTGACACCTGAAATTGATGCCCCAAATGAACTTTCCGCGCTGTTGAGTAGAAGTTTTTTAAACTTGGTTTTTTCTTGTCACCCTATTGTATTGTAATAAGTATGTAAGTACCTCCTCGCGCCAGTCACATCATCCCATCTTCGTTTTATAGGTTGTTGGTTGATAGCTCACACTCGTACGTGATTAAGTGGCTTATAGTGTCCACAAAGCGACCGCCTTGCTGAAGTTGAATAAATAATCTACTATACTATTAATATACTTAGGTAACTATTAAGTAGATATTGATAGATAAGACATTTTGATGTGTGGCTTCAGACACACACATGCATAAATACGAGGTAATCAGTAAATAAATATAGGTGGACAATTGGCACAAAACATCATCTAGCCCCAAATTAATCATATCTTATATTATGGTGACCAGCCTAGATTAGTAATGTAGTGTTCAATTGATAGTATTTTTGATTACAAGTGTTTTTTACATAAATTGTAATAAGGACACTTGGTAGACATCTATAGGATAGATAAGAACCCCCAGGATCAAGTGCCCTTTAAAATACTTAGTATGACTTTGTCCTGATCCCGGTCGATTTCAATCTAAATATTTTAGAATTGACAACGCCCAGGGTGTATAAAACGTGAATAGGTGCTCGGAAAAAAACCTATTGACGAAGAAAAACTAAAGACAGCTGTGAAGAAGCTTTAGAAGGTAAGAGCATCCGTGAGACAGCTAAAGCACACAACGCAGACCGCTAATAAATATGCGAAAAAATATGATTAATTAATTAAACAACTTTTATTTCATAATTTACAAAACTATTCCTGAAGACTTAGCAACAGTACCATGTATCCTCTACTTTTGAAAGACTCGATCCCATCGGATCAAGTCTTCCATAGTAGGGGGATCAAGTCACCCACACGTGATACAATTCTCTTATGTTAGTTTATGTACGATAACTGTATATTTTATAATGTTTGCAGTGAAATTCTACGTCTTTAAGTATAAACACATTTGTATGTTATATGACTATGAGGCTTGTAGAGGCGAAAAATAAGAGTGATAATCAAGTGTCCCCAGTTTACCTTAGTATAATGTGGAAAAATTAGATGTTTTGTGTTTGTTTGTACTCGAGTGTTTGTTTGTTGGATAAACTCAAAAACTATTTTCAAATTATTTCACACTAGCTGGTGCCCGCGACTTCGTCTGCGCAGGATTAGTAGTTCGTGATATTCTAACGGTTTTTTTCCCTTACTTTATCGTTATATTTTGGACAATTCACACAATATATTTATAAATTTATGAAACTTTACAATAAGATAGCTTATACATCAGAATAACACAGGCTATAATTTATAAAGATATTGTTTGAATTGTCAAAGATATAACGATAAGTCGCTCATCCGGTGCAATAAAGACTCAACTACAGTAAACATGATTTTACATGAGAGGCAATCAAAGATTGCAACAGTCATAACTTGGTTTTATTTCAATACTTTCACATATTTAACTGAGTATTATTTTATTTTGGACTGTTAGTTTGTTAACTGATTGCAAAAAAATACATATATTATTTTATATAAACCCTAAAAACATCAATAAAAATATAACTACTTACATTTGCGTCGTTGTTGTCTTAGGATGTTTATTTTTAGATAGTTATGTCATGTTATTAGATGTGGAAATAAACAAAACAATAACTTTCCATCAGTCTTTATTTAAATAATCAACGTAAAAATCTAACTTACACTTATATAGTAGGAACCGTAGTAGGTAATTTCAGTATTTTTATACCCGTTTTATAATATTAATGTTACTTCTAACGAATTATTAATTTTTAAAACTACTCACAATTAGGTTTTCTTGGCCTTACTGCGTTAATTCTCATTCGCCGGCATTCGACCACCAAAGGTGTGATACAAGAGCTTAAGAAATCTCTCTGTCGTTGTAAGGATCCTAAGTTCCTGTAGGTCTTAAATATTCCAAGTCTTGTCTCTCTGAAAATTTTTCAGAACAAGAAAGTCTGCATTCCGTACATGGTGGCTTAATACTTTTAGCGCTCATAGTCTTACCAGTTTTAGATTTGTACTCTTTTCCAGTATTTTTCTGAGACTTTGCTATATTTCTTTTCCATTTATGTGGAGTCCTGGCTCTTTACGTTCGTTTTTTCACTGGTGATGTTATTGTTTCATTATTCTCAATATTTTCTTCAATGTTATTATTTGGCTCATCGTTTTGGGTTGACGAATCAGTTGATGATGAGCTACTAGATGATGAGCTAGAGCTTGATGATGAGGATGATTTAGCTTGATATAAGGCGTCTTTTTTTTCTCGAGGCTTAAATTCATCGCCACTTCCAATTGGTGAAAAATCTTCGTCATCATTAGACTTGAGAGAGATTGTGTCGTCATTATTTTGTAATACTGATGGAGATTAAATATTTCTTTCCAAACCTAGAATATAAAAAAGGTACCTAGTGAAGTTGTAAATTGTAAATAAACATAGATGTAAACATATAGGTACCCGTCATAGTAACCAAGTAGATACCACCATTAAAATAGTTGACCTAAAATATTGTAGTGAGTGTAACTATGTACCCATTATCATTTCTTATACAGTTTTCTGGAGAACTGTTCTGGCTTGTAAGTAGTTGTGGTGGCTCATTATTATAAAGCTTATGAGATGTTTCGCAATCTTGTGTTACTGTTAGTATGTCTTTAACACTGATCTCATTTTCATTTAATTTTGATGATGCTATTTCCACGTTAGACAAATCTGAAGGTGTTGAGATCTGTTGTTCCGGGTCAAAATAAAAAGTTAGGTAGCTATTACGATCTATTAGGTATGTAGGTAGCTAGTTACCTACCTAAAAGCAGGTGTTTCGAAATTTTCATTCAATGTACCTATGTGTACGACGAATGAGGTTAGGTACATATCATTTCCGTGGGGTTGATCATCCATTAGGTTGCTTCTTGATAATAGTGGAGCTACATTGCTTGATGAAAATGGTGGCGCTACATAGCCTCGCTTCCCTAATTGGGCTAACCGTTGTGCACGGTTCGCCATCCCAAACTAGAAAACAAGAAACTTAGGTAACAAACACGACTATTTTGAATAGCATACCAGAAACCAATAGATAGGTACCCATCATCAGATCAGCTCACTGTCATCATAATATTGCATTGTCTTCAAAATTATACGGATATGCTAATTTCAGCTGAATTGTTTGCGGGTATCTGGTTTTAATGGTAGGTAACGCCAAAGGGTTATAAATAATATTGACATAAAAGTCAGTAAAGTATGTATAGTAAACGAAAGTTTGGTGAAACAACGACGAAAGTTACAGTTGCGTCGTTGTTGCCCTAGAAAAGTACAAAATAATTGTCACAATTACCTTTATGTCAACGCAGTCCCAGAAACAAACACTTTCTGCGGTTCCCCGCGCGCAACTGACCATTATGACGTTCTTGTCACTAGCATTCGCGAAATTGCTAAAATTTACCGTTGGCATAAGTGCCCTCTGGTGGCTTGCAGTCAAAATATCAATTTGTCGTTTTTGCACCGGAGGCATGTGGCATACTTAACTTATTTTTGAAAAAAATGTTAAATGCGTCGTTATTGCACCGGATGAGCGAAGTGTCAAATAAGTAGGAAAAAAATCTGCCATCTGCGAGCTATTCTGGCGTGCGCTGCAAAAATAATTACACGAAGTACTAATCCTGCGCAGACGAAGTCGCGGGCACCAGCAAGTATTTCATATTTCTTTGAGATCCATTTAATTTTAACATCTAATAACACCCTAATTTATTAAATCAGTAAACCGTGGACTTTCGGTTTCACTATAAAATAACAACACTCAATTGCACCTATGCGATGCCGGGGCAGTTCGATAGTAGGTAGATAGTTATATATTTTTAAATACTTATATAGCATATGGGTATAAAAAGTATCATAAGTATGTATTCACAAGTATATATGGTACCTATATATACACATTTTGTAATCTATCAATTATTTGGTTTCCATAGTAGGTAGGTAGTAGGTAGGTGTACACGCTATGCTTAGTTTGGGGCTAGACAGTGAAATGATGTGGTCGGAATTGTCCAGCTATATTAATTTACTTGTATTTATCAAAGCGATGTCCGACGTAAGGTTTGCGTTTCGATTTGTCCATAAATGTTTTATTTTATTCCCCTACAGTCGTGTAGGTAGGTAAGTGCCTAGTCGTCGTCGCGTCGGGACGGGAGTCGGGACGACAGGCGCCGTTCCAGGCGCGCCAACGAGACGCCATGCCATCGCCCCAGGGTGGCGAGAGGGGTGCTTAACTGGGAAGGGACCACTCTGCGATTTCATATCAATTCTAATAATCAAGGAAAAGTTGAATCGCTTTTTCAAGGATTATTCTGTCCTTGAAAAAGCGATTCAACTTTTCCTAATAATAATAATCCCGGACATTTCACACAGCATCATCTGGCCCCAAAGTAAGCAGAGCTTGTGTTATGGGTTACCATTACCAGTTGGCTGATATACTACTTAAATACTTTTTTTTTGTTAATACAAACATATTATACATAGAAACACCCAGACCCGAGACAAATACTTGCAGATCATATAAACATTTGTCCCGCGGCGGGAATCGAACCCGCAACCTTCTGTGTCTCAGCCAGATGTTAGCCCACTGCGCAACAGAGGTCGTCAAGTATAAGTAGTAGGAGAACAAGTAGTTGTTGCCTAAAGTAAGGAAAGAGAGCTTCCGCCCGCAACTTCGCACGCGTTGAACACACTAAAAAGTAGCCAATCTGCTTTTCCAGTTCAAAGACTTACAACAGAAAAACTTGTAAAAATATATTCATCTACCCTAACTAGATGGCACCACAAGAAAAATTAGAACATGCTATTCATGCGTTTCTGCTACTAAGAAGTGCTCGTGGCATCGCTAACTTGGTCGTTCCTAGCAGATCAACGAAGTTAAGCATTGATCTGCGAGATCCCTAGCAGATCAACGAAGCTATGCATTGTTCTGCGAGATCCGTATCTGGATGGGTGACCACAGAGGCATTTTCGCGCTTTGGACACGTAAACCTATCGGTCCAAGCTTTTTATTTATTTTTTACATTTAGAACGGTCTAGGACCACTTATACTAATTGATTATATTTCAAATTTTACCCCATTTTATACAAAGGATTAGTCAAATAATTTAATAAATAATAAATCACAAGAAAGCAAAAATACATATTATAAAATCATACTTATGTATTTTTATACATACTAATGATAAAAATACATAACTGCTGATACTAAATGTACTACAGAATATCTTTATATACAACGTTATCTAAGAGATAGACATATACCATCGCGGACTTTTTTAAGCAGAACTTTTTGTAGAACTTTTAAAGGTGTACAATACTGTAGTACCTACACTATTTTGATCTATCTCGTAGGGTTCAGCCAGCGTATGCAATGTAAGCGCAAAAAAATGTGTTTATAAACGACATCACATTAGAAACCTCTAAAATTATCAGTGTTTGTCTACTATATTATGCATGTATTATACATATAAACCTTCCTCTTGAATCATCATCTATTAAAAAAAACCGCATCAAAATCCGTTGCGTAGTTTTAAAGATCTAAGCATACAACGGGACAGACCGACAGCGGAAAGCGACTTTGTTTTATACTATGTAGTGAAAAATTAATAACTATAGAAAATACAGCACAATTCGATATCTCAAAGCACATAAAAAGCTTGTACCTACTATAAATAAACAATAATGAATCAATCATAGATAAATTACAAAATTAACATAATTAGGTACAAGATTGATATCAATAAAGATTCAGTCTTATAGATCTCACAAAATTTGCGACATGTTACCATAAAAGTAGCCCAAGATGAAAGCTATTAGTTGGCTAATTAACTCCGTCCGAGTTGGCCACTGGCTCGTACGTCACTTATACGTACGAGCCAGTGGCCAACTCGGACTTACATTATAGGTACTGACTCTAATCTCAACTCTTATCCCCAAGTACCTAGGTTATTTTATTATGTAAAGAAGTGACTACCTACATCTACAGGATTAGAATGATCCTCCGAAGTCCGAAGCACCGTACGCACGACACATCTGGCGTCGTATTGTCGGCTATTTCAGGATTACGATGTCTTTTGCGTGTAGTGGGTAAGATACAGCCCTGAAACAATGGTAGATAGAGTTTCACACTTTATAGACAAGACGATGTTTTAAAAAAGATTCATTAGTAGCAGTAAGTAAACCTAAGTCTAAAGTTGTTTTCTTTCAAACTGAAAATTTAAATTTAAAGTTGCTCTTTGTAAGCTCAGATATTTGTAAGGTTAATATTTTTTTATGGCGATGGTTTAAAAAATGTCTACCGGCCAGCATTGAAGTTTGAAATTGGAATAACGGCTTCCGGTACCCACGTGATTTGAATTTGATCATAGACAAGCTTTTAAAGTGAAACAATAGAGAAGATTGACAACATTAATTAGCAATGCTTGCCAAGTTTATATTCTCATTGGAACATGCAGCTGAACGAACGAACGCACAGACAAAACACGTTATTTTTCGTATTTTAATTTGTTATCTCTATCTGAATTTGAAAATTATAGGACTTAAAACGGACTCAGCTAAAGTTGGAAATACCTATATATTTTCTGAATCATTCTGTTTACCCCAAACTACAGGCGGGAAAGGTACGTCAGTAGGTAGGTAGGTTCCTACACTAATGAATTGTCAAATCTTATTTTCATTTTGTGCATCACCCTCAGTGGATTGGGTGTTTGTTTGGATTGGCACTAGCACAGCACTACCTCGATAATTTTACCAGTGGGGGATATATTTATTTTATTTTTGTAAGAAATCTGTTTTTGCCAGCGTCGTACAACTAAAAGAAAAAATCGGTGAACTGACTGCTAACCTCCAGTAGTGGAGAGCTACCAAGAAGGAGAAATGAATAGTTTTCCTGTTGCTTTTCCAATAAATATGTTTTGGCGGTTGGAAAGCCCAACCCAACTTATTGACTGACATATTGACGTCATGAAATAGGTAGAACTAACAAAATGAGTCATAAAACAAACGATCCAATTCAGCCTAATATTAATTTAAATTTAAATAGCATTTGGTGTTCTTAATCCCTTTGCAGATGGTTGTGAAAGTGTCATCCATAAATATTATGGCGCCACAGGCTGTGAATCACCGAGGCAAGTCGGCCGGCGCAGGCGCACGTTCAGTTTTTCAGCTCGCGTCTGTCGTCCTGTCTATTTTCAGAGGCAAGTGAGTGGGTCTAGGTGGCAACCGGATTTTTTCATCTCATTGTTCATTATTTTACACAATTAAAGTGGCAGAAAAGCATTTATGGAGGCCACTGTCGTATCACCTTAGAATCTCTTGTGCGACGACCAATGTCACGACCAGTTTGGGTTGGCTGCTAGAAAATGCCCTTGGCATTAATCCTTCCTATTGACACATTTTTTAATGCATTTTACCAACATTCATAAATAGGTACTACTAAAGTAGGTACTTAGTCAAAATCAAAACCATCGAATGAATATAATCCATAGGATTAATTTGTAACATCTTACATAATGTGAATTTAGGTGCGAATTCCTCCTAACCAAAGTTTTTGAAGAAGAAACTTGACTTGACAAGAAACTCTTCTTAGTCTTTCGCTTTTTGTGTATTTTGTTTCCTCATAACTCCGTCATAATGAATGAAACGATTTTATATTAAAAAAAACATGTGTGCAATTCACACGTGGTAGAAGTGAAACCTTCAAAAAATTTAAAACCACGAATATAAGAAACACTGTATAATGCTTTCTATCTCATTTTCTCTCACGTTAAATCTTATAAATTTATGTTTGTCTCTTTTTACTGACGCTTATTCGCTTCATCGACTTACAAATCACAACGAATAAGTTTTCACTTCAAAATTATGAATGGATATAGGCTCCTTCCAATTGGTCAATTGGTGAAATTTGGTAAAATTTCACTAAACTCGGTTCTGTAGTTTAGATTTTAAATTAAAAAAAACATGTGTGCAATTCACACGTGGTAGAAGTGAAACCTTCAAAAAACAAACGTATAATACGTACATGTATACTAAACACCACGGTTGTTTTGATGCCTTTTCTCAAGCTTTGTACTACGCATGCGCGCACCAACACGTATACTTAATGCTTCCTATCTCATTTTCTGCCACGTTAAATCTTAAAGATGTATGTGTCTGTCTCTTTTTCGTTTCATTGACTTTCAAATCACGACGATGCTAAAGAAGTTTTCACTTCAATAGCTGGAAAAATATGTCAAAATATATTTTATAAAAATATGTGTAAAAATATTTTATAAAAATATGTCAAAAAATATTTTATTATATAAATGAAGTCTGTTTCCCATTTCGTTTTTAAAACAAAATTAATATCAACAATATATTTAAATTGTAATACGCTTTCTTCACAAAACTAACCCTGTAGTTAAGTGCCTGTTTTAAATTTCTTATTATGAAAAGTATCTAAAGACTTATTTAATATAAAAGATTTATACAACACTAGTTGTCCCGTTCGCGAATTCTTCCGCGCGGTTTAAATATATAAATATAAGACTTGACTTGACTTTGCTTCTATATGACACAATCACAATCACAATCACACTCACCACTCACCACCCATTAAAAAGTTTAAGGTTTAAAGGGTTTTTTTGAAAAATCCTGAAATACGTGTCCATTTATTTTGCATTTTATTTATTCAAATCAAGTTTCAAGCAAATCGCACCACGCGTTAAAAGTTTCATACATTAGTTTTCACCACTTTTCACCCTCTTAGGAGTTAAATTTCAAAAAATCCCGCCTTAGTGAATGGTTTTGCTATAAAAGAAAGCTACCTTCTAAATTTAAGCTTTCTAGCTTCAGCGATTTCGGCTCGGCGATGATGAATCAGTCAGTCAGTCAGGTTAAGCTCTTTTATAGGTATAGATTAACTGACACTTATAAAGTACATTTTGAAGAATTAACATTAATAAAATTAGGTAAGGACAGTCCTACCCTACATAATGTGTAATCTATGCGCGTGCGTGCCAAACGGCTTTTACTGCGAAACGCGAGAGGCTATCAATATGGAGGTCGTCGTGTTTTAAACGAGACAAGGTACGGTCACAGATTAAATAATGTTTCTTCGGTACAGTCCTAATAAGTATATCGCAATTATTTAGGTGTACTGTATTTTATCTATATATAGGTACTGAAGATAAGCCTACAACATTGTAATAGAGTTGTTACATAGTGAATAACTGGTCTGTCAGCTCAGTTAGTAGTAGCTCTGCCTTCTGCGCTGTAGGTTGAGGGTTCGATTCCCTCCCAGGATAAACCAAAGCACGTCTGTCTGTGACACAATGGGCAAAGGCCTGCCTCAGACACAAGTGGTTGCGGGTTCGATTCCCGCTACGGGACAAATGTTTGTATGATGTGCAAGTATTTGTCTCGAGTCTGGTTGTTTTTCTATGTATAATAAGATTATTTTTACAAAAAAAAAAGTATATAAGTAGTATATCAGTCATGTGGTACCTATAACACAAGCTGTGCTTACTTTAGGACCAGATGATGCTGTGTGAAAATGTCAGGCATTATTATCATTATTAATTTTTGAAGTGAAAAATTTTTTTTAGCGCGGTATGCATATATTTAGATGAGATAAAACCTCTGGATTCGCGACATAATTACTGATTTTGAAGTGATTTATTACTAAACTCTAACGCGCCAAAATAGGTTTTCACTTCTGTCGGCACTTCCGGAGTGCAACCCGATTTTTTTTTTAAAACATTTGTGTGACGTGACGAACTTAGGTGTCTGGTTGTTATAAAGTATGTATTTAAAATATATAAGTATTCTATCAGTCATCTAGTTACCATAATACAAGCTATGCTTAGTTTGGGACTGGATGGTGTAGTGTGCATTTACTTTTATGGTGATTCAGTATTATTATAAATACTTACGGGTATTTATCGCGTTTATTTACCTATTTTTCCTATTATTATTAGGTGATTCAGTAGTTTTGCAAAACTAACTAAAGTCTTATTTTGATTTCACCAAAGTCTGAAATAGAGTAACATTTCTATATTACACTTCTAAAATTTACTCAATTTATGTGTTTTAGATCATTTGAACCGCCATGAAATTTGGTGTTGATTAAAATTGCGGAAAATTCTAGTTAAATCAATTCATCAGATAAACAAGATGACAATTTTAATTTATGTACTTTAACGGTTAATTTTATTTGTTACCAAATTGATTGCAATCGAAATATGGTCGCTAAATATATTAAATTTATATATTTATTTATAATATATTATACTAAATTTTAACTAGTCCCGCGAAACAGCAGAATTGCCTGTTTTTCGGATTATGAAGTTTCTCAATCGAAAACTTTTCTTTATTTTTTTCTTCCTATAATGACATCTCTCTTCATGACAAATCTGCCAATGTCAAGTGGATTTGTTTTGCTAAAATATCGTCACAACGCAAAGACGTAGGCGATCGTCATTTGTCTGTTCTAAACAAACGTCATCGCTGAATTTCGCTAGAATTGTCATGGATTCCTCGTCGTACAGATCACAAAATAAATGAATAAATTAACTTTGTTTAAGAACATAACATTTTTGGTAGGTACAAAATTATTGCTACGGCTACAGTGTAATAGGTATGGTGATAGGAATAGGTATGTCTTGCAAACGGCGGTCTTATCGAATGGGCGATATCTTCAAGACAACCAATAATCTATCTATATATATAAAAGAAAGTCGTGTTAGTTACACCACTTAGGTATAACTCAAGAACCGCTGGACCGATTTGGATGAAACTTAAAATGAATATAGTTAGTAACTTAGATTAGGATATAGGCTACTTTTTATCCCGGAAAAACAACGGGAACGGGAACGGGGTCGGGAACGGGGCAGGCGAATCCACGGGTGGCCGCTAGCGCCATCTATGAATATATATCCGTAACTTTGTTAATCTCTGTAATTATTACAAGAATTTGAATATCTATCTTTTTTTAATAGCGCTTTAATATATTTTGTGAAGTTGTAACCGCCCAACGTAGTGTGTATGGTCAGCTAGTATATTTATAATGAAAACATAATACAGTTTTAATCCAATTGTCTACATTTTTGTACTAATAAGTCTGAACTTTAAACTCCGCTGAGATTACACAATAAAACATAAAACGACACGAGAAAACTAATTAATTTAGAAGAGCCTATGTGACTTCCTCAAATGTCAAATCGAAAACTCTGTGATAAAATGACGAGGAATAACAAATAGGTAGTGGACAATTCCCACAACTTACAAAACTTTCGTCTTTGTACTAAACATTTTGATAAACACGGGTTTTATTCACGTATTATTTTGTCGATGGTCGCTCGTTGCCGCTCGCATTCAAACCACGGTTCTCTTTTACTTGAGTAAAACCGTAACGTGTTTATCAAAATGTACCTATAACTCACACAACACCATCTAGCCCCAAACTAAGCATAGCTTGCATAATGAGTAACAGATGCTAGATTCAATACCTACAAATTATATGATATCTAATAAAGTTATAACACCCAGACATAGAACAATTTGTTTATTTTTGAAGTGAAAACTTCGTTTAGCGCGGTACGCATATTTTTAGATGAGGTAAAACCTCTGAACTCGCGACACCGTTACCGAGACGCAGGGCTGCCGCGTTCGCCCCATTTGATTATAAACCTTAATTCACATGTTTGCAGACTACTTTTTAACCGACTTTATCAAAAAGAAGGAGGATCTCAATTCGTCGGAATATGTATACATCGATGATGTTTTCATGTACTTCGATACCTCGCTGTCTCATTGGAGCGGGGAGTTTATTTGGCCTACCCATATTATATATATACAAAATACATCTACTTTCCACTAAAAATGTATAATAGGCTCATATTTCATTTAATGAAGTCGGTTTATTTTTAGTTTTTAAAACGTAATTATGTATGGAGAAGTTTACTGAGTTAGGTTCTTTGATATATTATCTACATTCTGAACAAAAACATAAAAGAATATTAAATGTTTTTTAAAGTTTCTAATACAATTCATAAATAACATGCAATTCATAACCCAATAACCCAATAACTCTAGTATACTCATCTAAAAAATGTCTAACGTGCCAAAATAAGTTTTTACTTCTGTCGGCACTCCCGGAGTGCAACCCGTATTTTTTTATTTTTTTATTTATTTATTCACCAAACATCTATGTTCATCACACAGATGTTTCTCTTGGGATAAAATCGAACCTGCAACCTACAGCGCAGAAAGCAGAGCTGAGCTGACAGGCACGTCACGAGCTTCTTCTTCTTATCGTGCCGTGCATGTGCAGACCGTTCACCGTAAGATGTCACCCTGCCGTGATGTTGGCACTATTGATTGTCAATCTGTTGTTGTCTAATTCCAGCCAATCAAGTGCGATCTCGCGTCGCAGCCATGACAGGTTAGTAAAATAGGGATACCAGCTTCCGACACAAGGCATTTAGAATGGGTAATTAGAATTTACTGACAACTAACGCGATGACTGCATGGATAATATTACTGATAAATTCATAATCAAACTAGGAAATGACAGCAGCACAGATTCGGATACGACAGATGATGATGACGTTTATGCAAGTGACAGTGATATGTCTGGAATCGTTCCTTTCGACCATAATTACTGTCAGACAAAATTTAATCAATAAATAATTTAAAATTTAAATTGTTTCATCATTTACAACCTTACGTCTTAAAACTGTATATTATTTAAAAATATGCAAGTAAAATATTTTACAAGTTTCACATAAAACACATACAACAAGTTTAGATATGTATGGTACAAGGTTACATACAAATTTAGATAATGTTGCCGGCAACCACCAATTACCCAGTGGGGTAATACTACATATATTGTTGGCAGCACCGTAGGCAATGCAGCCAATTCGCAAGGCAGGGGACATCTAACGGTGAACGGTCTTTATTTATATCGAACCTAAGATTCATCAAGAAGTATTTGAGCCACAATCATTTAAATTAGGAACCCACATAGATCATAGACGTATCAATTTTCAAATTTCATTTATTTAACCATTTCGTAAAATTAATAACATTGCTTGACAAACTGTACAATATGAATTATAATAATCAAAGCCCACCGCTTTTTAAAAAATATTTCAAGGCGTCTGGTAGATTAGATTCATTGCCATTCAACGTGGCAATGCCGCCAGTGCCTTCGGCACGCTGCCCTCTGGCAGTGATCTGCATCAGTTGAGCTACCTATAGATCGTTTTAAACGGTCCTTAGATAGCTCAACTGTTTCACATGTATTTTATATTATTCTGTAGATACATTTCTGTAATTAAATTATTTTTATCAATATTATTAGGTAATTCATTACACTCTTATTCTAACCTAGCTTTCTTACTACTCACGTTTGCAAATGAGAAAATGAACAACTCACTCATTTGTATGATTTTTTTGTTAGAATTAGGTGTCCATAGTTCGGATTAGATACCTACCTAGCCGCTATTGAAACGAACATTGTTTGCATGCTATAGGCTTCTGCTCATAATTCTGGGCATCAACACAGTAAGTAGGTACATAAACAAATCACAACATAATGTTTCAAGTTTTATATTTTCTCAGTACGAGTTTCACGATTAATTAATTATTTTGTTGATGCGACAAAATCCCCTTGATACTTTTCTGAGAACCTTCAATTTCGAGAATATTCCACCGTCCTATTGCATCACCATATTTATTTACATTTTACGTATTCCTACATGTACAGATGTAGAAACCTAGGTATTATTTACATCCGTTTCCCGAAACACTGGCAAGAGTCCCAAATTTAATTCAAAATCAAGGAATTTAGAAACATTCAACTTTATCGCAAGCTTATACGATATACAATCGTGTGTAGGTAGGTATATTACTATAATAGTGTAACCAGCCAAACAGTTTCTGAGAAAACTTCGTAAACTTCATTCATCACTCGTTAACTCCATTGAGAAATTTTCTGTGAACGTAAAAAATACTTAACATACTGATGTAGGTATTCTTATTATTTTTCTTGACGTGCGCCTTATAAATCGATGAACGCCGGCTGCACGCACGAAAAACTGTCACGTTCCGCCTGGGCCGAGCGTGCAAGCGAGAGCGCGGATCAAGCGATAGAGAGGCACGATCGGCCAAAGCGTTTGCTTGTGACGCATCTTAACTCATTCACTGCCACCACGATTTTCTTGAAGTTTATCGAGATGCCACCGTATAAAACCGCGGACACGCTAGGCGTGCTCGCGGCATTGCTTAGAAAAACAGATTTTAGTAAGTAAATTTATTATAACGTAATTCAAGGTTCTCAAACTTTTTTTACTAAAATTCCCATGCATAAATGAATAAAGTTTTATTGTGAACTGTAACATTGGCATTGTTAACAGTGCAAGTACAAGATTTTTAATAATATATTGAGTGACAATCATATTTAAACATATTTTCAGTCTTATATGAGTGAATTCATCTAAATTATTAAACCGATAAAAAGCTTTGAACTGCAGAAAGTTTGTTTACGTTATTTATCTCGTATTATCGTAATGTTGGTTGATTGGCCTTACCTAATTACATAAGTATGAATTAAATTCAAAATATTCAAATGAAATAAATTGATTTCTTATCTTTTTTTCAGAAAAGTTAAATTTGTACCGGAAACGGAAGATATTAATGATGACAAAATTTTTAGCGAGACAAACGAACATCAATTGATTTTAATATAATAGAGATAATTTTACTGTACGTGTGTATGTCACTGTGTGTGTATGTATAATTATATAAAGATATACATCGGATAGGTACGTTTTTTTTTCATTGATGGCGTATGGAGTTGTATAAGCGACTTCATATAAGTAGTATATCAGTCATGTGGTACCCATAACACAAGCTCTGCTTACTTTGGGGCCAGATGGTGCTGTGTGAAATGTCCGGCATTATTTATTTATTTATTTATTATTTATTCATACATGACACAGTACTGTATACGGTAAAAACAACGGTTCGATAAATTATGACATTCCGTTTTGTCATCAAATACTGGTTAAAAATCTCATATCGCAAGCTTATAACTCTGAAATTAGCGAAGCATTTAAAAGAATAAAAAAGTTTGGGAACCTAAGGGTAGCTTCAGTAAGTGAACACACCTAGCGTGTTCTCGGCACTACAAAATACCTATTTTTCGTAAAAAAATCTAACTAGTTTTTTTAGGGAACCGCTTCAATATGCCATAGCCTATCCTTTAAAAATGATGCACTAAAAATTTGAACAGAAAATCTGGCCTAGTTTTGGAAATATAACCGAAACATTCAAAACACGCCTGGCGTGTTCTTGGCGTAGAGACTTAGATTAGCCTGAACACGCGAGGCGTGTCAGTGGCAGTGAATGTGTTAATAGGCTAAAAGTATGCAATTTTTCATCAATGTTTTCTGATGACGTTATCACGTAAAGTATCGTCCGTAAACCGACTTGTCAGACAACCATTTTTTTGTTATTTTATTGGATGAATAAACTCCAGGTACAGTGCAATCTTCAGATTCAGATAACATCAGAATCCTTCTTGCCAAATAAGAGAAAAAAAATACGTTCTATACACAGACCTAGGACCTAGTAGATCTGTGGTTCTTTATCACGAATTAAAAACGAATACCTTGGTTACTAGTTGTAGCCTATAATCCGTCCATTGCCACATGTGATGTGACTCATACGCCATTAAAAATTACCAATAAAACTCCAAGGTCTTCTAACACATCCCTTGCCAACATCTGTCGAAGACTTCGTGGCTGCACAATTGCCGAATAACCTATTCGTAGCTATAGTAGATAGGCAATGGAGAAAAGTAATGGTAATAGTTCTGAGTGCTACAGGATTCACATAACCTACAAACAGTTTGAATAAGAAACCTTTATTGGTACTTTTTTGACTATTATTGATAAAGAATAAATATCTATTAGTGGTCTGAATTAATAATTAATGTATTTATATGCATAATTTTTAATAAATGTTAGCATTCTGCACTCCTCTATATAAACTATAGGTAAGTGTGCGAAATTTCATACTCCTCCTACATACTAGCGGATGATGATAATGATGAATAGAAGCATTAGTAGCCCCCTTTTTTGCCCGGTTTAATTTATGATCGTTACCTTACCGATCGGACTGACTAGAACAAAATATAATATCGATATTTATAACATGTTTCACAATAAACAAATTTAAAATTGCGAATATGGTCATATCCTTTAGCTCGCTTATTACTAAAATATTGTGAGAAAGAGAAGACATGACTTGAACCTTTATTGAAAAAAGTTATACCTACCAATGTAATTAATACAGAGCTTTTTTTGCGTTTATTAGTTGCGCAATGCAGCATGGCACTACCGTACCACAGCTGGACAACAAAATGATCGTCTGTAGTCGATTTAAAAAAAAGTTCAATTTTATGTCATACTAGCTGCTACCCGCGGCTTCGCACGCATGGTACCTACATAAAAAGTAGCCTATGTTCTTCTCCAAGGTCCCATCTACCTCTATACAAAAATTCATCAAAATCGGTACAGCGGTTTAGACGTGAAAACGTAACAGACTTACAGACAGATTCACTTTCACATTTACAATATGAGTAGGGATCAAAGGCCTAAAATTGTATGCTCTAGTTCTGAAAAAGACAATACTTTCATACAACCTATCATCCCCCTTTTCAACGCTTTACAACACTTTTTTCTAATAAAAAAAGTGGCCTATGTCCTTTCTCATGCTTTAGGCTGTGTGTGTACCAAATTTCATTTGGTTTAGTAGTTTTGGCGTGAAAGCGAGATACACAGACGGACAGACAGACAGTAACAGTCAGTAACTCTGTCTGAGTTACTTTCGCATTTATAATATTAGTAAGGATCTACATCATCGTGGATGCGATAGCAACCTAGTTACGGCATCACTGTTCCCCCCGTTTGCATACTGCTTGAAGCAGGAAAGTATGCAGGGGTATATAGGCAGCACGAGTATGTAATCGGGTCACTTCTCATGCTAGGTACTCGTCATGCCGCTCGCTCCGTAAATTGGCGGTTTTTCGTGCGCGTGTCAAAGGACCAGCGGCAGCACGAGTAGAAATTTGTGTTTACATACTGCTCGTAAACGCTCACGCTCACGTAAGTGGACTGTCGACGCCATTTAAATTTAATGATTCCCTATAAAACAGACAGTGCAAATATTTGTATGATGATCTATGTTCATCATACAAATATTTGCACTGGAAAGGAATGGAACCCACAAACTACAACGCAAATAAAGCTACTAACTGAGCTGAGGAGAGAAGCTGTTATACCTACATCTGTTGTACGTTTTTATCTGTATTATCTGGAACAGTAGATACCTACATACTCCTACCTACTGCATTTAAATACTGGGCACTTATCTAGGTACCTACCTTTAGTATCAGTATGTCCAGGCTACCTGGTTTCCTACCTTTTATCGTCCTAGATCATTTAGTATGGCCTAGCTAGCTATGTACCTACTTTGACATCTGGACGACTGAACACGGTACCTAAGTAGATAAAGATGACAAAGTAAAGTAGGTATTAGTGTCACCATTCGGCAGCGACGACGTCTCTTTTGTAATTTATAAATTATGTAGAGCAAACATCTATGTTTATTACACACATATTTATCCTGGGAGAGAATCGAAACCACAACCTAAAGCTCAAAAGGCAGAGCTACTAAGTATCAACTGTGTCTTTTATCAGTTTAACTGGAACGGTAGATACCTACCTACTGTACTACCTATGGACACTATGTAGGTAATGCAGTATGCATGTATCTACCGTACCTAGGTAGGTATTAATTGTACCTAGGAAGGAATCTACAGTTCTTAAGGTGGTTGTTGTTTCTATCTAGGTACCTGGTTGTTTCATAAATACTGGGTATTTACCTACCTACAGTGTCAGTATGTCCTAGACAGGCTCCTACCTAATTATCATCCTAAATCATCAAAGTGTGAGAGCATAATGTGAACACGCACTGCCGATATGTTGCTGCAGAAACATTCCGGAATTATTTACTGCAGCGCAAGCAGCATGAGCAGGAGCATGATGTAAACGGGGTAGTAGAAGCGTCTGAATGAATTTTCCTATTATGTATTAATAATTCCTATTATAAATTTTTTCGCGGCTGCTATTTACACTCCTAGAACGGCATAATGATCTCCATATACTTTTTTATTCGCACAGATAAAACATTTATGTGTTCTACCAACAAATCAAAACGATAGAAAACCATAAGCATCATTATTTGTGGGGCCTTGCTGCGTCTACCATGTATCCACAAAATTACCTCTGGCTCCTCGAATTAAGCCGCCAGTGTCACGTTCTGGCACTGTGCCAAGGAGTCAATTATCTTAGTAGGTACATACACTACACTTTATTCTTTTTTTTTTGGAATTAACAGCACTGTTGCTATCGGGCGTGCGTTGACTGAGTCATTTGGACTCATTTAGCATTTAGCATCCATAAATCCCAAAAGTACTCAGTAAAGTGAGTAAAGTCCTCAATGTAATGAACACTGGTCGTACTGGTCGTCTAGTGGTAGAGGCTTCGCCTTCCGATCCTATGGTTAAGGGTTCGGATCCGGTCGTGCATCAATGGTTTTTTCTGCTCAATTTAAATGCGCTATACTAATACGAGTACTCTCAAACGGAAAATTAAAACATTGTGAGAAAACCGGTAGGTATGTCATAAAACCTAAAACGTTAGAAGACATGTGCCAAGTGCACGAAAGGAGCCTCTGAATCCTTTCACCACACCGGTACGAAATACCGAGAAAAAGAAGAAGTATCTCAAGAGTTGGTAGTTGGTGTGAAGATAGGTCTCCAGATCAACATTTGCCCTAAACATTACAGTACCTAAATTTAGATCAAATACATCGAGTCTGCCGACCGACCATATAATTGGACATTATGTCATCATAATAATTAATCATCACTTAAAAATATGGTAAGCATAATTGTGAATTCGTCCTTGTTATGTATTTTCTGACCTTGGCGTAGTTTGTTCACCGTGATTACACCCTTTGCTAACCCACCTCGCAATGACGACCTATCACCCTTGCCTGACTTGCCATTGCTTGCCCTTACGTGGTTTTGTGTAGGTAGGTATATAAAACGCTTGTGGCCAAGTTAACTTTTGTTGTTGGTAATGTTGGTAACTTTGTGCGAGGTGATATCCGGATGGGTGACCACATTGGCATTTTCATCTGATCGCTTCTGTACTTCGGAAATTACGCTAGGCGGTCGGTCCGGGCTTTTCAAAAGTTGTAAGACCAAGAGAATTGACCACCGACTCGTATGCAAGTAAGTAGTTACTTGTAATTTGTATAAGTTGTATATTAATCTATGCTAATTAAATAACATACACACAAGCATAGTACAAAAAGAAATTCATGGACAGGACAATCAAGAAATCGCCATCTAGTGTCGAGTAGTAGAGTTTGACAAATACTGCAGCAGTGTCATCTATTGGTCGCTCATTAGAACCTTATCATCTTTTATTTTTCGCAGAGGCAGACTTTACTCCATAGACTAACCTTCCATAGACAGCTTGTCTTACAGTATGTATTATCTGGGTTTATATCTTGAAGGTAACTTGGTTAAATATAATATTCTAGGGATAAACGCATAAAATAGCTTTCTAATTTCTATCTCTCTCTGTAGGATAAATTGAAAATATTGACGATGAAAAATTGGTTGTGCAACCAACAACGATGAATTTTGCACAATCCCTCCTTCCTCCAATCCTAGATTATGCTGACGCCTGCTATCTCGACATCACTGAAGAGCAACTTTATAAGCTTGAGCGTCTCCAAAATTACTGTATACGATTCATATTTGGTTTACGCAAATATGACCACATTTCTGAATTTCGCAATAAACTCAAGTGGTTGCCAATCCTTTTTCGCCCGAACGCTCTGATTCTCAATCTTCTCTATAATATACTGTTCTCTCCTTCAACTCCCTTTTATCTCAAGGAACGGTTCGAATTTCTTTATCTCTCACGTCTCTAACCCTCGACCCTTACGCTCCTTAGATACCAATCAACTCAACTCAAAATTCCTGTTCACTCCTCTACCTTCTATGGAAAGTAATTTACAGTGCAGGCTGTCTGCGTGTGGAACGCGTTGCCTGTAGATATCAGAAAGGCCAAGACTCTTCCCATCTTCAAAAACATAGTCATGAAACATTATTTGTCGTGCTGTTATACGTAGTCATTTCTGTATTGTTCATTTTTTATACTGTTTATCTTAATGTATATATATATTGTAAAGTATACAGTATATATATATATATATATATCTCTATTGAGTTCATATGTATGTATATATTTTTATCAGTATTTGATTTGTTTATACATATAATAATAATAATAATAATAATCTTTATTCAGGAACATGTCCCATATTGTACATACCTACTTAAAAAAGAAACAAACCTAACACAATACACACAGAGAGTATAGTAATAATAATTTAAATGATAAATAAGTACATAATTATGTCAGGTGGCAATATCCACCCACCGTTTATAAATTTTTGTCAGTATAAGTCTTTCTGCCAGACTCTTGATAATAATATTGCCACACGCGTCAACTCTAGACATGAATGACGCTATCCTCTTACGCTGTATAGCATTGAAGGTGTCTATTCGGGCCTCCGCGTACATTTCTGAAGCGCTGCCGAAGCGCTTCAGGCCCATCAGGTGCCTAAAGGTATTGTTGTAGGCAACCCGTATCCTATCGTGCGTCCTTTTAGTATAGTTAGTCCAGAGTTGACACGTGTAAAATGTCTGACAGAAAGACCTAAATAGTGTCAATTTCACGTCTGGTGATGACCTCTTGGCGATCATATTGCCAACGACACACAATGCTCTTCGTTGACGTTCCACATCTAAGTCATCTTGTAGGTTAGACGTCACGATGTGGCCAAGGTACCTAAAACTATCTACTAATTTAATAAGCTGTCCGTTGAGGCATACATCTGGTATGTTATCAGGTCCATTTCCCGATCTGAATATCACCATTTCTGTCTTTTTCACATTGTAAACCAAATCGTGGTCCTTTGCATATCTCTCGCAGATGGCAGTAAGCTTTCTCAAACCCTTGATCGAGGGGCTGAGCAGCACCATGTCGTCAGAATAGCTCAGGTTATTGAAATATCTTTCATCCAACCTAAGCCCAACAGGGGTGCCGCTCAGCTCCACAATCAAATCGTTAACATAGATGTTAAACAGATCGGGAGATCTGAGCCCCCCTTGCCTCACACCACAGGAAAGTTGGTAGCCGTCCGACAGCTCAGAGCCCCACCTGACATTATTGGTCTGATTACGGTACCAATACGCAAGAAGATCAACAATCTTAGGTGGAACACCCGCCCTAGAGCCACGCAACTTCCTCCACAGTAGACCATGATTGAGGGTGTCAAAAGCGCGACTCAAATCTAAGAAACAGGCATACACCGTGGTATTTTGCTGTTTGTAGTAGTCTACAACCTGCTTCAGAGAGAATACAGCCATGTTTGTTGACACCTGCGGATGAAAACCGAACTGTCCATCATCAATAGACACTGCACTTAAATGAGATTGAATAATTCGTTCTAGTACCTTGGCCACTATCGTGGCAAGTGAGATAGGCCTATAGTTTGTCATGCTCGAGATATGACCTGTTTTGTTTTTTGTGATGGGAACAACCAGCGTACGAATTAGTTACTCTGGTAGGTAACAATGTCTCAAACAGAGACTAAAAAACCACGCTAACACCTGACAGATATGCTGGCCCGCATACAGTAAATGTTCTATACTAAGCCCGTCATGACCCAGCGACTTACCACGCTTCATTTTCCTCAGGATTATACTTATCTGTTTCGGAGTGATCGTAACAGGGTAAGTATCTGCGCCATGACTAGCTTGAAAACCACCATTATTTGTATTACGAGTATCTTGACTATTTTTTTTTTCATTAAAATAGTTCCTAAATAAGTTTGCAACATTTTTCTTATATTTTTCTCCTTCTAGATTAACTGGTAAATTATTTTTATGATCATATATGTAAGTATGTAATTATATAAATACACCACACCTACATGCCCCTTCTCTGTTTATTTATAGTCCAGTCCATCCAACGGTTGCCTGGTAGAGATCACTATTAGCGATAAGGCCGCCCATTGCCTTAAATAAGTTTAGTTTTTTGTTATTGTAATATTTCGTGTGGTAGTCAATAGTGTTTTCTATCTATCTATCTATTTTTGTGGATTTTTATATTAGAATGGCAGCATTATTGTCTATTAAAAAAGCATTGTCATGTGGACATTGTGGACTGACGTCTGACAGAAGTTTAGCTGTCATCCATGCCACATCCGGATTCCGGCCTTTCTAACGAGTCCTTTTTCAAGCTTACGCCATTGTTGGCGTATGGTAGTTTTTATTAATAAGAGAGAAATCAAAAACCATCCAATATGGTGAGTATGTAAACATTTAAAAGTGATCAGGAAAATGGTGCGGTGTATTTGTGCTATCGTTGTACGATCGTATTTTACGGTTTTAGTGACAAAAGAACCTTAAATTTCCATCATACCGCTCGAAGGTCTTTGTGGTCCGATGACGTTTCAAAGTGCTCCGGAGTGTTTTTTATCGGGTTGCCTCCGGCTCGCGGGAGCTTGTAAATCGTATTTGACTAACTATATT
Organism: Lampropteryx suffumata; assembly: GCA_948098915.1. Lineage (NCBI taxonomy): Eukaryota > Metazoa > Arthropoda > Insecta > Lepidoptera > Geometridae > Lampropteryx > Lampropteryx suffumata. The sequence goes on from OX402552.1 coordinate 2,432,770, forward strand.
CGCGATACTAAAAATGAGACGTGCGTATTTGAAGTTCCATCTGTGTTGTGATATGCGTAATGTTGACGAGCTGTTTTCTGGTTTGTGCAGGTGAATTTCACAGTAGACGAGATCCGTGGGATGATGGACAAGAAGCGGAACATCCGCAACATGTCTGTCATCGCCCACGTCGACCACGGCAAGTCTACACTGACAGACTCCCTGGTCTCCAAAGCCGGTATCATTGCCGGTGCCCGTGCGGGAGAGACGAGGTTTACAGACACCCGAAAGGACGAACAGGACAGATGCATCACCATCAAGTCGACGTAAGTACAAGTTACGGGAAATCACCACATGGTGCAATAACCTTTGTTTTGACCTATGATATTATTATTACTAGCCCCATTGGTGCATAATGTCATTGAACTTAAACCTTTTAGCCTATATGTAAGAAAATGTAATGTAAATAAGATGGTTTTGTGGTTTGTTTACACATGGAACATAGTAAAAATAATTAAAAATTGCAACTGTTTTTTTTTCATGTTGATAGTTCTGATATTAATCTTAACCTTAGACATACCTCTGACTACCTCTTCAGAATGGCCATATATAACAAAGGAATATTGTGCCATAATATTTGTTAATCTAAATCATGATAATTCTATTTGTACTTTTCTATTCACATGATGATTGTTCTATACCTAAAATCTGAGATTATTTGAAGATTTCAGAACGGCCATCTGATTTTCTGTTTAGCAATAATTTTTCACAATCTTAGTTTACACAATACCTTCAAGTAGTATTGTTTCCCTAGTGCCATCTCCATGTACTTCGAGTTGGAAGAGAAGGATCTTGTCTTCATCACCAACATCGACCAGTGTGAGAAGGGACAGAAGGGTTTTTTGATCAACTTGATCGACTCACCTGGGCACGTTGACTTCTCATCTGAGGTGACAGCAGCTCTCCGTGTCACAGATGGAGCCCTTGTTGTTGTTGACTGTGTCTCTGGTAAGTTGATAGTTGAATTATCCAAAAACTACTTTTTAATAAGTATTCTCCATAATTTATACAACTAATTTTAGGATCAGAAACTCAACAACGCTAACTTCCACATGCAATTTAATGTTGGCATTGTTACCAGTAAACATTTGAATAGAGCAGAAAATGCACACTGTATGTTCTTCTAAAGAACTGATGCTGCTCTTCAGACATTCTTGCAATGGATCTAAAATGTTAATGTAATGTTGTTATGTGATGATTGTTCTACTACTTAAAACCTGAGATTCTTTGAAGATTTCAAGAACGGCCATCTGATTTTCAAATTACTTGTCAATAAAATGGTTTAACAATAAAGGGCAATGCTATAAGTATTAAAGTTTAACAGGTGTGTGCGTACAGACTGAGACTGTACTCCGTCAGGCTATTGCCGAGCGCATCAAGCCTATCCTGTTCATGAACAAGATGGACCGTGCTTTACTGGAGCTGCAGCTAGAATCCGAAGAGCTGTACCAGACCTTCCAGCGTATTGTTGAAAACGTGAACGTCATCATCGCTACCTACTCCGATGACAGCGGTCCCATGGGTAAGATTATCTGGAATAAGTATTTTGTCAAAGAGATTTCAGTTTATTTAGATATTTTTAGGGTTTTATTTTATATATCTTTGAGTAAGATCCGATGTTCAAATTCTATTCACTTATTGCACCTTGATACATTATCTGAGTATTTAAAATAAAAAATTTGCATCCCTACGAAAATTTAAACCCATTCCCATGACTGGCCTGTCAGCTCAGTTGGTAGTAGCTCTGCCTTCTGAGCTATAGGCTTAGGGTTCGATTCCCTCCCAGGATAAATATTTGTGTGAAGAACATAGGTGTTTGTTCTGTGTCTGGATGTTATAAAGTATCATAGGTAGATATGTATTTAAAAATATAAAAGCATTCGATCTTTGCCTAGATTGGGACTAGATGTTGTGCATTGTCCAGCAATCCAGCAATTTATTCACCCATGTGAAGCCGGAGAAGATCGCTAGTAAATTTATAACTTTAATCTATTGTTATCAAAACACTCCAAACTGCATGTTATCGCCACGTGAGAATAGCGCGTTTTGATAAGAATGTCATGTCCAAAGATTATCTAAATTAGCACCTAAATTAGAAGTGTTCATATAATTATGATCTAATTTTACAATGTATAAAAGAACACCAATCTTTTACAACAAATTTTTATCTGAAACTGGATTATTTTGATTACAAACATTTAAAATAGTAGTCCCCAATGTTGCCAGTTACTTTAATAAGAATCTGGGTGTCAAAGAGGACTTACAGCAAATCTTTCCGGAATTGGCCACTTACTATTGTAGTTTGCGACCCCATAAATGATTGAAACATTCCATCCATAATCCATACAATGATAATTTGTTTCAATAAGGTTTAGCCAATATAAGAATCAGCATAGGTCTCCCTCAATGCTTCACCCAGCTTTATGATTAACATAAATTCCTATTTCAACTAGCACTAGTTTCTTCATTACATAGTGTTGTAGCAACTAAGTAAATCACAGTTTTGTCACAACAGGTGAAGTCAGTGTGGACCCCAGCAAGGGTTCCGTGGGTTTCGGCTCCGGGCTGCACGGGTGGGCCTTCACCCTCAAACAGTTCGCAGAGATGTATGCTGACAAGTTCAAGATTGACCTATTCAAGCTCATGACAAGGTGATTATTAGAACTTTAATGTGAAAACTGCATTTATTTTGTATGAAAATAGGTTTTTAACAAGAAAAGATAAAAACAAAAAATATTGCATTCAACAAAACTTTGTCTCCAGGTGGTATGTGGTTAGCTTTACCCATAACAAGATGATATTATTATTCATTTTATTCATGATTCGATATTATTATTGAATACAAAACATAATGCTGTTTTGAAAACATACATAACAATAATGCTTCATCAATGTAAATCACAAAAATATTGAATGTTATTTTAAAGAGTTTGACAAAATGAAAACAAGTTTCAAGGCGAGGCCGAAGGTAGCGCGACTGCAGTAATACGCCAGCTCTGTGACGTCATTCACTGCAGTGTAACCACTGAATTTACTACCCTTGTATATGCGAGAATAGTTTGTAGAAATTATTATAAATAGAATTCAGTATGTAATCAAATTAATAAACAGTATTTTTAAAGATATTTTCATATACAAATTCTCGTCGTGAATGAAACGTTCTAAATGTTCAAACGGACTGGCATTAAGTTGGCCGTGACCTATTTATTTAAATAGTCAGGTTAGATGTGGGGTTTATAGTGGCGCTTCGTCGACATATATCCCAAAGAGGTTTCGAAAAACGAATACCGTGTCGGCGACTCATCCTAGTATCAATGGAAAGGTTGGTTTGATTTATCGCCTGAGTCGAACATTGATATATCGCCTGAGTCGAACACTTAAGATATTAGAGACATTCGTTATATCATAACTAAATACTACTATTTTTACCCCCGAAGTACGAAATAAATAAAGAATTGCATAAATGTTATTATCCAGATTCAAGGTTCAGGCTTTATTACGCGATTGAGGTAGAAATAAACATTCTCTGTTATATTATTAGTAGGATTTGACATCGTCCCATATCACCCGATTAAAGACCTTGATGTTTTAAATCGGCGACAAGGAGGACGTACATTAATTTCGTCCCGTTGATACTGGTTCAAGCTCTATGCTTTAAATCGGCGGCAGAAAAAGGACGAACATTATCCTCTTCAAGTAAAATTGATTAACCAGCAGTTAAACAACACTATCCGAACTAATGGCAACTTTCATTTTGAACGCTAGCTAAATCTTCGTGTCCTACCCAACTCTATAATCTCGCTATGTTAATATTTGTAACTTTCTTTTTACGTAGCCATTACTTGGAACATATTAGGCAAATTAAGCTATCTAATAAAATACATAATAATGTCTGGTGACAGGAGTTCAGACCGAACGTCATGACCTACTGACTTGGACCCGATGATGACTACACTAATGTAGCTCGCTGAATTTCGACTAAGCTAATTGGACCAAGCTCTTTATAAGCGCCTTATATTATTATGAAGGTTTATATATGCATTTTATAATAATTGAAAGTTTTGTTTGTTACTTAATTACGCAATATATGCCGACTTGTTGATGAAACTATGTTATAAATACATATTTGGGCCTAGAATCTGTTATTTAAGCTACTTTTTATCTACATACCACGCAGACAAGCTATAGTAACGAAGGTACTTAGTGGATAAATTAACCGAAATATCAACATTGAATTCAATGGAAAAATGATTGCTCGCAGGCTCTGGGGAGAGAACTTCTTCAACGCCAAGACAAAGAAATGGGCCAAACAGAAGGACAACGACAACAAGCGTTCCTTCTGCATGTACGTTCTGGACCCCATCTACAAGGTGTTCGACGCCATCATGAACTTCAAGAAAGAGGAGATTGACAGTCTGCTCAAGAAGATTGGAGTGACCCTCAAGCACGAGGACTCTGATAAGGACGGCAAGGCCCTTCTGAAGGTGAGCTAAGCTTTACACTTGCTTCATTATAATACTAAGCTGCTCCTTTTGTGAAATGTACAAATGTCGTTGTTTTTACCTGACTTAAAAATACAAAATCAAGGTCTCACAGAAGCTTTGGTTTTCACTGAGATTTCTTATCTCATTTAATTCAATCAAATTGTACTTTCTTGCAAACTATTCAAACTTTTGCTTCTTTAGTACTAAGATTTAGTCCCAAGTGTTGCCAGTTGCCTAACATAGGCTTCTGGGTGTCAACGAGGACTTACAGTGAATATCTTTCCGGAATTGGCTGCAAACTTTCATAGTTTGCAACCCCAAAAATGATTGAAACATTTTACATTTTTCAAAATATTTTACCGAATCCAAATGGGAGATATTTTCGTGTACAGGTCTATTGGTGAATATACCAATGACTAATAGTTTCACCTAGCTTCGAAAGTTCTCATCAGTGCTAGGGAACGCGTCGTCATGTATTGATTTCCAAATCTGGGCAACATTAAAAGGAACAGTACCAAATGAAAAGAAGATCTTATTCTATAACAATACAATGTTCTTCATAGGTGGTCATGCGTACCTGGCTGCCCGCCGGAGAAGCTCTGCTTCAGATGATTGCCATCCACCTGCCATCCCCAGTGGTAGCTCAGAAGTACCGTATGGAGATGCTGTACGAAGGACCCCATGATGATGAGGCAGCTATGGGTATCAAGGTAAATAAAACAGCTATTAAATCGCACATCATTCTACAAAACTGTAAACCATATTGTTTTAGAAGTTAACTGATATTCATGCATATGAATTTATTACAGCGTTTTAGTTGTGTGTAAAAACCACTCTTGTGACCATCACCCAGTTAAGAGTACCAATATTTTCGTATACATGGTAACAAGTAGAAGCGTTAGTTTTCACCTATCTCGTCGTAAAACAGGCGTGATCTTATTCGATCTCGGGCAAATCTGTATGTACGAATATTTTATATTTTAGAACTGCGACCCTGAAGCACCCCTCATGATGTACGTGAGCAAAATGGTGCCGACCTCCGACAAGGGACGCTTCTACGCGTTAGGACGTGTGTTCTCCGGCAAAGTTATCACTGGCCAGAAGGCGCGTATCATGGGACCCAACTTCACGCCTGGCAAGAAGGAGGTACGTCAATAAGTATAAACCTGAGCTGCAGTAATCTCCGGTATTGCAAACGCCTCTAATACTTATTCCTAAATCCCATATCCCTTTTCTCATATAAAAGTAACTGATGGATGCTACCAAAGAATGTTTGCACATCATAGAAAGACCATAAGTTTCGTTAGTCTGTACCACTTGATATATAGTCCTTACTGTTGCTAGTTACTTAAACAATAAGAATCTGGGTGTCAAAGAGGACTTACAGCAAATTTCTGTCTGGAATTGGCAGCATGCTTATAGTTTGCAGCCCTAAAAGATTGAAACAGTTTTATTACAAAAGCAAGAATTTATGGATTTAAAACTGAAATAACGCATTATAGGCAGACAGATCACGACAGAGGTACCTTTCAAATAAGATTTGATTCATGCTAGAAAAAGGTTTAAATATAATCTACCATTATTTGTTCAGGATCTGTACGAGAAGACCATTCAGCGTACCGTCCTCATGATGGGACGTTATGTTGATGCCATCGAGGATGTTCCTTCAGGTAACATCTGCGGTCTCGTCGGTGTCGACCAGTTCCTTGTCAAGACCGGTACCATCACCACTTTCAAGAATGCTCACAACATGAAGGTAACTATGGATAAGCTGCCACAGTGGTACTATATAAAGATGGAGTCCTATCTCATTACTTCAACGGCAATAAAGTTATTTTTAGCATACATGTTCGCTGTCTGCCCCCAGGTGATGAAGTTCAGTGTCTCGCCTGTAGTGCGGGTCGCCGTCGAGCCCAAGAACCCCGCTGACCTGCCCAAGTTGGTGGAGGGACTGAAGCGTCTCGCCAAGTCCGACCCCATGGTGCAGTGCATCAACGAGGAGTCCGGCGAGCACATTGTAGCTGGAGCAGGAGAACTCCATCTTGAGATCTGTCTCAAGGTATGTATTTTAAAACTATCTGCCTGCTCCGCTGTTTCACCAGCTTAGAATTTTTTTTTTATATGTAATGTTTTCATCTTATTCCATAGGATTTGGAAGAGGACCACGCTTGCATTCCAATCAAGAAATCCGACCCGGTTGTGTCGTACCGTGAAACTGTCGCCGAGGAGTCTGACCAGATGTGTCTTTCCAAGTCGCCCAACAAGCACAACCGTCTGTTCATGAAGGCCGTGCCCATGCCCGACGGTCTGCCCGAGGACATCGATGACGTAAGTACCGCGGTTTTGATTTATGAACTTATTTTTAGGGCGAGGCCATTTTGTTTAAATCACTAAAAGATTTGTATTTTATTTCTTGGGAGGTGCAGTACTACAATTAAGTAAAACCAGTATTACTATTATAACTATTGTAAGACATGTCTAAGAACATTGTATTATGTCTAAAGATGAATAAATGAATTGAATTGAATTTCGTAACACACATCTTTCCAATGTTAGATTAGTTATGGATAGTACATACTAAGATAATAGTAGGTAATGTGGGACTATAATCTGATATCCGTCGCCGCTCCGTGCCGCGCTATAGACGGGCGCGTGTAACTCCTCGTCCGTCGCTGACAGCGCGGCTCGCGGCGACGCAGACCAACTCGCGCGCCGCTAAACGCTGCACAGGACCGCTATCCTTATGTCCCGGGACTGTATGCTACGTGGCACGCGATACATATTCGACAAACGAAAGCTTCAAAAGTATTTAACATATCTTTCCTGTGGATAAGGCTGACTAAGCCAGAGAAAAGGATACATAAATGTGCTGGGTAAGATTTAGATTCTGAAGTGAACATATCCTAGAAACTACAACGTCACGCAAGCTAATAAAAGTTCCTCCCCACCCTGGATAATCGCCTTCATCTTCATCTCTAGGGCAAAGTAAACCCCCGTGACGACTTCAAGACCCGTGCGCGTTACCTGAGCGAAAAGTACGAGTACGATCTGACGGAAGCGCGTAAGGTCTGGTGCTTCGGGCCAGAAGGCACCGGGCCCAACCTTCTAGTGGACTGCACCAAGGGAGTGCAGTACCTCAACGAGATCAAGGACTCCGTGGTGGCTGGCTTCCAATGGGCCGCCAAGGAGGGAGTCATGGCTGAAGAGAACTTGAGAGGAGTCAGGTTCAACATCTACGATGTTACCCTGCACACTGACGCTATCCACAGGTTCGTGTTGCTCTTTGAGATATGACTATAGTAGACAAATATGTTGCATCGTCTAAAAGTGAAAGTCCGCAATTTGTTCTTGAATGTAACATTTATTATTTCTCAATTACGCAGGGGAGGTGGACAAATCATTCCAACGACTAGGAGAGTCTTGTACGCGTCCCTCCTAACGGCGCAACCCAGACTCTTGGAGCCCGTGTACCTTTGCGAGATCCAGGTATGTTAAAGTACCGATCGTGTTAAAGTACGATTTTGTAAATAAAAAAATATAGCAGCTAGGATTGGTTTCAATCATATTTTGTACCTAAAGGTCTCCACGTTTTTCCTGAGCAAACTAGTGTTTCTTAAATAGTTTCGCCTTTCCGAGATGTGGTAGATCAATAGTTTTGTTATTTTGGCAATGTCTCTAAATAAACCTTGCTAGGATATAAGAACTTACATTTTTATCCAAAATTAGAACCCTCTGCGATCGGTACTTATCTTTGAAAGTTAGCATCAATATTATGTATAATTAATAAATAATTGATTTAAATCAATTATTTATTAATTATAATATTGGTTTTTCCGTAGGTGTTTGTTTAACATAAAAAGATAAATTATAATTATAAACCATCATTCCCTTACGTATAGTGCCCCGAGGTTGCCGTCGGAGGCATCTACGGAGTGCTGAACAGGCGTCGTGGTCACGTGTTCGAAGAGTCTCAAGTTTCGGGAACGCCCATGTTCGTGGTGAAGGCGTACCTGCCCGTCAACGAGTCGTTCGGCTTCACCGCCGACCTGCGCTCCAATACAGGAGGCCAGGCCTTCCCGCAGTGCGTGTTCGACCACTGGCAGGTGCTGCCCGGTGACCCGTGCGAACAGGGCACCAAGCCCTTCACTATCGTACAGGTAACTTACTGTTTCATATTCTAACATACCTAAGACCAAACTCGAAATATTTTTTATTATCACAAGGACCGTCGTCTTCTATTTTAAATAACTCTTATTATATACCTATATAACGGGTTCTTCCTAATCCCAGTCTTATAGTCTTAGGAATAATCTGGCAAGATCAACCTAGTTAAATGATGTGCAGCACTGTTATTATTTTGTAAGTATATGATTGTGGCGTCATGTGGTATTTATTTCTGGGTGCTTTGTGCACTTTGAACAGTGCATAATGGAGGTTGTCAGGTCCAAACTCGCTACAGTATTCTGAGCTTAGAAATAAGGTGATATGTTTGATACACACATGCTGGATAGTTAACTTACCAGTACGAATTGTCTTATCAGAATCCAACAATAAGAGATGACTTAAAATTAAATAATGTATTAACTCCGTCGCCGCTCCGTGCCGCGCTATAGACGGGCGCGCGTAACTCCGCGTCCGTCGCTGACAGCGCGGCTCGCGGCGACGCAGAACGACTCGCGCGCCGCCAAACGCTGCATAGGACCGCTATCCTTATGTCCCGGGACTGCACGCTACGTGTCGCACGATACAGTTACCCTATGAAACGCTCTAAGAGCAACGTTACGAGGACGCAATCTGATTGTACTTTCCTTTGCAGGAGACAAGAAAACGGAAAGGACTCAAGGAGGGTCTACCCGACCTAGCTTCATACCTCGACAAATTGTAAACGCCGTAGCTAACGCAATCTATACTGTAATATAATGTAACATTATTGAGCGCGCCTCATGCACTATACTATTGTTTTTTATTGAACATTCAATAATTTTATTTGATCCTCCTCAGTTCACCTCGGTTTGTGTGAGCTGGTACCTCGTTAATATTGCTGGTCGATATAAATCGCACTGTTATAAATATTATACCATGTTGGGTGATTCAAGGCTGTTAATCTAGCGTCACGCGTTATTTAATAAATATTATTGAACTTATACAATCCTTTCCTTGACGAGAATTGTTATCACGAGTTAGTGGGAGAAGGGGGTTCTTTACTTATACTTGTAATTAATTTTAAATTATAATTTTTCTATTGTAAAGGCATTGTTTAATTTTGTTAAGGTTAACATATTGCAAGATCAAAAGGTGAGTTTAAACATGTTTTTGCTAAGATTCAATTCTGGATTCTTAGTCCTGCTTGTGAAGTATGCTTAGATCAGTTTGTGATTTTAAACTGGCAACTATTTTATTTCAGGTTTCATCCAGGCTGACATTGATTTATAAGGTAAGAATATTTTGTAATATTTCAAAATACAAAATCAATGTTAACAGTACAAATAAGTTTTATGATGACAAATAACACAGACCTGTTCTGACATAACAATGAGGAATAACTTTAATTATATACTGATTCAGCTGTGCTAACTCTTTAAATACAGTGATGACGAACCAATGAAAATAATAGTTTTTTCTAATATTTTGCAGGTACCCAAGCAAATACATGATAAATCAGTGTCACTCCAATCCAAGCTGAAATGAATCTCCTACAGTAAGAATATTTCTTCACTTTTCATAATACAACTTTAGAAAACTACACATTAAATAAGTTTAATGATGACAAATAACACAGACCTGTTCTGATATAACAATGAGGACAACTTTTAATTTAAAATACTGATTAAAACATTGTTTCATCCTTAAAGTGTACATATTGATGAACCAATAAATAATCGTTTTTCTGTTATTTTTGCAGGTGTTTTGCAGAACACAAAGAAAGCAGCCTTATTCAACTTGCATGTATAGGTAATTTACACTTCTGTTTTTATTTTGAGGTTATATCTAATAATCAGTGTGTGTTAGAATAATATAAAATGATGATAAAATCCGCCCAGATGTTATAATGATGGTTACTTACAAGCTCAACAGGACTGAACTATGTATTTCCAAATACAATCAAATTGTGTTTTCGGAAGCAAAATAGTAATAATTTCTTTTCTTTCAGGCGGGTGATGACTTCTTGCCCTACTACAAGAATCCTAGCTTCTGATGTGCCATTCAAATAAATGTAAGTTTATTATAAAGTTTGAGGTAAATTTAATAGCTTGATTTAAAAAATAATGATGATAAAATCCGCCCAGATTTTATAATGACGGTTACTTACAAGCTCAACAGGACTGAACTATCTTCAAAATTCAATTGAATTGTGGTTTCTGAAGCAAAATAGTAATTGTTTCCTTCCGGGTGAACGATGTTACAGGTGAATGATGACTTTTGGCTGTATTGCAAGATTCCTACCATACTAATAAATGTAAGTTTAATACGTGAAATATCTATGGCTTTACAATTATAAACACCTCTCAACTTAACACTGCTTTAGATTCGCCCTGTCGCTACTTGTCACTATCTTACTATGGGCATAGCAGGAATGGCACTATATTAAATAGTCATTAACTTTGACAGAAGTTGTGTGATGTTTTTAAGTAAGGCCTCTAATGTTTTATCTGCTAGTTTCTTGTATATATAACATAGGTAAAATATGGTAATCAATAGCTTGATTCCTAAATAATGATGATAAAATCCGCCCAGATTTCATAATGACGGTACTTACAAGCTCAACAGGACTGAATTAAAATTCAATATGTCTTTCTTTTGTAGTGAGTAAAAAGAATGTTAATATAATAAAATCTAATTTTAGATGCTGGGGTAACGGGCAAAGATGCATTCTGAAGTTGTGAAGAAGGAACAGCAGACAATGGGTAAGCACAGTTAAATTGTTTGATTTGAATTGTTTTATCCATAGTAAATAAGTAACATTGGCTACATTCAAACCAATCACTCCCTAACTGAATACTAATATCCTACCATACTTAAACTTTTAAATATTATGTACTATTATTTAATGAAATACAAAGTTCGTTGTTGGATAAAACTGCCTAGAAGTCACATGTATAGATTGAACCTATTCAGAGTTGTGATATTTTAATCTAAAGTTGTGATTGGTTACTCAATCACAAACAAGCAGCACATACTCTCCCATTCTGATGACTTTATTAAAAAAAAATATTATGATGATCTTTCACAGACCTGTTCTGAATTTTGTTGAGGACAATCTTTAATTACTTCTGATTTTTGAAACTTCAGCTTAGGAGAGTGTTTTACATAACCTGGTCTAATATAATTTCTTTTTTCTTTTTTAGATGAAGTATTGTCATGGCATGAGCGAATATTGGAGCTTTATATCAAGACACTGGAATTTATGTGATTATGCGTACTTCGAAAAGAAATGTAAAACCAATTTATATAAAAGTAATGTCTTTACTTACATACAGTTTTCTTATTTTTGAAACGCCTATAACTACTATTATGACTATTATTATTATCATGTAGGCTGTATTAAGACAATTGTAATTTAGTAAGCGTAATTTATTTGTTTACCTAGGTATATAAAATTGACAAATGATCAGGACTGCAAGGATATTCTATACAAATCTATATTTAATGCAAATCAAATCATTTGACCGGTCAAAATGAGACTAAACTAGCCGATTTGAAAATTCCCTCCCCTGCGATCAAGTCAGGACTCGGGGACACGAACATCAGCATAGAATCAACAGCGTGGATGCGGGTGGACGCGAATGTTGATAATAAATTGGACCAGCCCATATCTCCTCATACAATGATGGCTTACAAAGTTGGGAGGATAAGAATGGCTAATGGTCAGGTCCCAAATCAAACTAAACTGTTTTTTTTTCATTCAATACCTACAATCAACCAAGCTTAAAATTTCATATTGTAGTTTTCAGTTAAGTTTATGCAAGCGCACCATGACACGAAAAAGAAAATAGATTCTTTAGGAATAAAGAATCTATTTTATTTTCCTTGTCTTATGACTTTTCTGGTATGTCTGTCGATGATTGATCTTATTAGAATTGTAAGTTCAGACGCCGCTTCGTTAGCATTTACAATGGCTGCTATATGTGAAAAGTCAGTAATATTAATTTGTTTTGTAATAGCTTCATAGTTGAGCTAAGTTGATACAGGTCTGTTCCAGTCCTTATCCTGATCCTTATACAGACAAAGAATAATTAGGCAATGATCTTTAAGATAGAACTGCAGAACAAGAGTCACTGGCCTCAACTGGCCTTGATAAGAATGCGTGGCCTCATGTCGCTCTGCCGTCAGACAGTTAAGCGACACACTTGAAATGTACAAACTCTCTTGTATTAGTATTTCGTAGTTAAAGTAGTTATAAGATTGATCATTATAAAAAAGCGCTAGGACCAAGACGAGTTTCTTGTCAATTCTTCTCGAGCTTGGGTTAGGATGAATTGGCACCTGAATTCACCTAGTATGTAAGACGTTTCAAAGTGATCCTTGTGATTGTATTGAATAAATCATCTTTTGACTTTGAATTCTGTTGGCACCGACCTAACTAATTTTAGCTAAAATTAGGTTTAGAACTGTCAAATGAAACTGGTATGCTGAAACCCTGGTTTTTTATACAGAGGTTGTAATAGTGCAAACAAAAGTGCATAGATCATCTTTTACTAAAAAGCAACCGTGAATCAGTGGTGGCAATTCGGTTGGTTCATTTCTAAAATTAGGAATTGTCTAAAATATATTTAGTTAGTTAGCATTTGTAAAACCTATTCTGTTGGTACCAACTAACTAAATAAGGAACACTTAATTAAATTAGATAAAATTAAATTAGGATAAGTTGGTAACAGCAGAATAACAATGTTTAATTTGACAGTCTAAACCTAATTTTAGCTAAAATTTGTTAGGTTGGTGCCAACCGGATTGCCACCATTGTTAAATTTTCGTTATGCAAGAGGTTTCATCCAAGCCAGAGAAAGGTCAATGAGCAAGTTACGTCGGCAAACACCCTCATAATGTTTGCTTGCGGTGTAAATGCATAATGCGTTTAGTGCACTGAGATTGAGCAAGTCAAAAATTCAGTTAGGGGCCCATCTTTGTGAATTTCTGGACCATTTGAACTCGATCGATCTTCGTAAAATACATTTTGATCTGAACATGATCAAGCCAGCTAGGTCTTGATCTGAGCAGTCTCCCGACTATTCATAGTTATTATCAAGTTATTCTAAAAAAAGAAAGAATTTATAGTGTCTTAACTATTTTAGCGCTTACTAACAATCACACATAGGTACATTTTATAATCAATAATCATTACATAGTATAAAACAAAGTCGCCTCCCGCTGTCTGTCTGTGCCGCCCGATGTATGCTTAGATCTTTAAAACTAATGCGACGGATTTTGATGCGGTTGATGTTTTTAAATAGATAAAGTAGGGTAAGAGCCAAGAGTATACAGTGAGCCACCTCCTCTATCGCGTAAATGCGACTGTGCCGATTAATGCAATTAACTGCAATTCGCGCCAAACGTTGCACCCCGCACTACAGCTTCCTCTCCCCAAGTCACCAGCGCAGCGAGCTGCCGTAGGTTTTGCGTGCGTGCGGAGCGAATTTGTTTATTAATAGTGGAAAAGTTACAAAAAGAGGTGAGTAATGTAATGTTATAACATTTTTTGTAGGATACTTATTATGAAACGTGTTAGTTTATTTGTTTACTATATTCAATCACTTAGATTTTATTTATTCGTTTTTGTAGCTACAAGTTTTCTATTAGCCATTTTTTAACCTCAAACATTTTGGGATGGGTAATGGCACTCAGTGAACCAATTTTGGAGAGTCAACAGTGAATTTTTTTTAGCTATATAATTAAAAACCACTAACTTGTAAAAGTAGCTGCCTAGGTCCATTATTTGTATATAAGCTTTAATTTAACTAGCAAAACGGTCATGTTTCGTCTACAATTTATGATATGGTGAGCTGATCTGATGATGGAGTCAGGATCTGTTCAACGGAACTCCTCAGGGAAATATCCATGTTTGGGCTCATTTGAATTAGTGTAGCTCATGCTCACGTACTTATTGACAAACTATTTTTATACAAAAACTTATCATTAATTTCAGAATTGGCCGAGAAATAAAAGGGATGGCCAGGTAGGAAAATGGAATGAAAAAAGCCGTAGATCTCCATATCAATAAATAATAATTAAAAAAACTTAAAAACACGCTTTATATAGAAAACCAAACTAAAAAATAGAAAATAAATTTTAATAATAAGTAAGAAAAAAATGTTTTATATAAAAAAAGCGTGGAATGCAGTGTCAATAGTTATAAATATTTAATTGACAGATATGAGAACAAGGATTATCATTTCGATAATATCTTAAAAAGCACCCCACGCTTTTTTTTTAAATAAAACATTTTTTTCTTACAGGTACTCGACATTCTAGAATGAAATGTTTTTTTTTTACTTTAGTTTTGTTTGTTATTATATCTTGGAATATTGTTTTTGTGCAGTGGAGATCGTGGATTCCATAAGCAATCATTTTCAATTTTTAGCGCGAAATTGTGCACGCGCATTTACTGCGATCGACTGATCGATACTAGCACTAGCACTAGCATGCTCAAATCTGCTCAATAAGCAAACCTGTTCAGACGCGCTACAAGCACGCCTGCTTCCAACCGCGCTGCAAGTGGCATGCCCAAAAATCGAACGACCGTCGATTTTTGAGCAAATTCTAAATGTGCATGCTCATTATTAGCAATGTTTCGACACACATGCTAAGTAGTAGCATGCTTTCGTGCTACAAAAGAGCATGTGTAACTGTACCTTAATTTCTTCTGCATTTGGTTTCATAGAAGTGAGTGTAAGCGAGAGCTTACTTGAGTGTAATTATTAGTCTTTCCTCTGGACAGATGGCTAGTCTCATGTTTGCGTTTGATTTAGTAATAAAATATCTAACTAGTTATAATCATTCTTGTAAAATATGCAATGGCATTATGATAGTACTTTTCAACTACATCTGGATGCTGCTAGAAAAAGAAGCTGGGTAAATCCACTTGACTTGACAGTGAAAGGCGGATGCTTGGACAATCTCATACCCTAAATGAACGTTTATGTGCAGCGTTCATATATGATATGAGATTGTCCAAGCATCCGTTCTTCACTTTCTTTCTTTTTCTGGCATCATCTTTCGTGTCTTCTTATGCTCTGCTATAAACGTTGGAAAGCAACGGTTTTAGCGTTACATTGCTCAACCGGCACGTTAATGAAGGGATTTTAAATCGGGTCATTACCTGTTATGAAGAGTGGATCCTGTACGATAATCGGAAGCGCTCGTCGCAATGGCTGAACCCTGGAGAACCAGCCAAATCGTGCCTCAAGCAAAAACTTACTCAGAAAAAGTTACTTGTTAGTGTTTGGTGACCTAGTGCCGGTGACGTTTGGATAACTTCTTACAAAGAAAAAAAATCATGTCCGATGTGGCAATCCAAACTGCCCTCAGAGAGTTTATTGATTCTCGCCCCCGTGGTTTTTTTAGTAAAAGGATCAATTAACTACCTATGAGGTGGCAAAAGTGCATATATAACAATGGTGCATACTTTGAATAATTAAATATGTTTTACAAAAAAACGTCGACTTTATATTCCTCCCATACAAAACGCCTTTCATATGTAAGGACCTAATATTATATTTGTACGAATATGCGGGCCGGCTTATGGTGGATCTTGCTTGGAAATAGATATCATCCGAACTGAACCTAGATTCCTTATTAAATGATGATAATAATAATAATAAATATTGGTGGACAATGCACGCAACATCATCTATCCCCAGCATGGCTTGTTATTATGATATGACTGATGGATGGAATACGTAGGTATGTATTTTTAAATACATGCATATGACACTTTTTAATATAACACCCGGACAGAAGTACAAATTTGTACTGAGCTGACAGGCCAGTCAAAATTCCGTGAGTATATGGGTACTTTAATTTAGCAAAAACTAATAAATAATGCAAAAACTAATACTTCTATAGACAATTTAGTCGTTTGACGAAATCATTGGTTAAGTAGGTCAATGATTAATGTAAGAAACTGAAAGGCAATCAAGCAAATCGGTTCGGAGACATATTCGTCATTGGTTGCTAAAACTAAGACCATAGACTATTTGTAGATGGGAGTTGAAATGTTGACATCGCACCCGACTTATTATTTTCTCTATGAAAGAATGAAGTATAGAGATCAATGACTCATTGATTGTGATTACGTAGCTCGCGACGTAGCTTGCTTGATGGATGTAGGCGTGAACTGCGCGTTTACAGCTATCAAACACATATTATGTACGCAAAAAAATTCTATGCAGGCTTATTTTTGCCTATATTATGTGACAGGAAATCTATAGGCAGTAGCTGGCTTCCTACATACTTGAGTTATAAGTTATATTTTTGAATTTGAGTTTATTTTGACGACTTTCCTAGGATATTGCGGTAACTGCTATCGGACTGCAGTTGCTGCGATACTGCTACTCTATCTAACTTACGTAGTGAGTTTTTCTACTAGTCGAGTTGTCATTCCGCGGGTATTACCTGTGTTCCTGTGTTCATTTTATCGTTGTATGGAAATTTAAAATATTATTGGTCAGTGCGCCTCGCCTCGCGCGATTCCGCTCAGCCCCGTTTAGTTTGTAAATAAATATAAAACTAATTGGAGATATAGAGTATAAACAGTTAACACATCACTTGTTTCTGATGTTCATATATTATTGCACGTACACTGGCCAATACTTCGGAAGTCAGCGGTGTTTTTAAAAACAATGTTTATTGCGAACTTTTGGTGTTGAATTTTCTGAATAGTTTACAATTCTACAAAGATGCGAGGCAGGGCCCTTATTGTCTTGATGTGGAAGCATCTGATGGTGCGGAAAAGAAGGTTTATTCACACAGCGGTGGAACTCACCTCGCCTATTCTTTTCGCTCTCTTGTTATATGCGATTAGACATAATCTGAAACCTGCGCTACCTCAGTCTTTAAGAGAATATAATAAAGATAACATGGTTAAAATGACGGTAAGATATCATTGACTCTACTTTAGATAGCATAGCGTTATGGAAAATATTGACTTCCGCCACTGCTTCGCCTGCATGATTCTAAGTACCTTAAAATAGTTTATATCTACCTAATAACAAAAATCCTGATAATTAAAGTACATACCCATACCATGGTCTTTTCAGTACATAATAATATCTACTGCTAAACTGTGTAACATCCCACAAACTTTTGAAGAATAGGTCAGAGATTTCCTTTAGATGAAATGTGAAATCAACCGATTGATACTCTATGTGATACCTAATCATGCTATCCATTACAGACAATGATTAGTAGTAGATGTAGACAATGATTTATCACTACATAGTATAAAACAAAGACACTTCCCGCTGTCTGTCTGTCTCTATGTATGGTTAGATCTTTAAAACTACGCAACGGATTTTGATACAGTTTTTTAATAGATAGAGTGATTTAAGAGGAAGGTTTGTATATGTATAATACATGCATAATATAGTAGAGAAACACTGATAATTATAGAGGTTTCTAATATGATGTTGTAAATAAACACTTTTTTACGCTTACATTGCATACGCTGGCTGAACCCTACATGATAGATCAAAATCAAAATCTGTATCTTTTGCAATCAGCATTGCACCTGTGCGAAGCAGGGGCAGGTCGCTAGTTTATTTATAAAGTGCTTTTATTGAGAAAGAAATATTTAATTTGCTAGTGTGAATAAGGAATCTAGAAGAAGACCTTGCCATACTTACTTAGACCAAATTAGGGAAAGAGAAAGGCCAGGTCAAGAGCACCTTAACCCCATGCACATGTAACATGAATGAATGAGAGGAAAGGGATATGTTTATGCATCCCTACTAATATTATAAACGAGAATGTTTGTATGTATGGATGTTTGTTACTCTTTCATGCAAAAACGACTAGTGGATTTTAATGAAACATTACAATAACATAGCTTATACATCAGAATAACACATAGGTTATAATTTATAAACATAGAACCTTGGAGTAGAAAAAAAGCTACTCAACGTACAAATCCTGCGCAGGCGAAGTCGCAGACACCAGCATCAAAATATGTTTTTCACATATTAGTCTCTGCATACCCCATTGTGTGATTTCATGTAGTACATAGAAATCGTTTATTTTCTGGTAAAAACATTTGACAATTAACATTATACGTTTATGGATTTCTGGTTTTTGGTTTTAGATATTTATTTCTCATAATTATAAAATTGACTTAGGTACATGAGAATTAAAAATTTTAAAACAATTTTAAAAGATAAAATTAATTTAAATTAACACTATTATCCTTAGGTTGTCTGAAGTAATTAGCTTAAGTTTCAGATATACTATTAACTTTATGTAGCTCTGTCTATTAAAACAAAATGTCTGTTCCACAGTTATAGGTAGTCATTATATTACACAAAGAACTACTCATTAGTACTGTAATTGTAGGGAATGAGTCATGGTCACTAACAACAGCTGGTGTATATATCAAGGTCTCATTTGAGCTACTATATACAAAATATAGTGTATTTTGTTATGTATCACTACATAGTATGAAACAAAGTCGTTTACCGCTGTCTGTCTGTCCCTATGTATGCTTAGATCTTTAAAACAACGCAACGGATTTTGATGCGGTTTTTTTAATAGGTAGAGTGATTCAACAGTTTACATTTTATATGTATAATACATGCATAATATGGTAGAGAAACACTAATCATTTTAAATCGTTTCTAATGTGGTGTCGTAAATATACACATTTTTTGCGCTTACATTGCAAACGCTGGCTGCACCCTACGGGATAGATCAAAATAATGTACTACAGTAATTGTACCCGTGCGAAGCCGGGGCGGGTCAGCGATAGAAGCGATTGGTCTGCAGAATTAGGGTCCATGTTTATCTCGATCTTTGTAAGTTTAGACCAAAAAAGCAGTCTCAGAATGACCTAAATACTTACCATAATATTTATTTTGTCAGTTAAGATAACAAATTTATAATTGAACTAAAAATAGATTTAATGCATACCTAATAGGGCGGAAAAATATAAAAATTAATTACATGCATGTATTAAATATATTTGATGCCGCGTTACACAGTAATAAATAGCAATTTTGCGAGACATATTAATACGAGATGGTGCAAATGGGTTTGTTATAAGCAAGTCAAATATTTTATTCAATACAATGACTAGGATCACTTTGAAACGTCTTACATACTAGCAGAATTTAGGTGCCGATTTCTCCTAACCCAAGTCCAAGAAGAACTGGCAAGAAACTCGTCATGGTCCAAGCGCTTATATATGTTGATCTTATAGGTAACTAGCTTAACTTCGTAAAACTAATACTAGATTAGAGTAGTTTATACGTTTCAAATCTTGTACTTGTAGGAACTCGTGGGTACTAGATAAGTAGGTATCTTAATACCTTTAACCAAGCAATTCTTATATATATTTATACTAGCGATTTATAATTCTTATATATATTTATACACGCCCCGGCTTCGCACAGGTGCAATGCTGATACTAAATATACTACAGAATGTCTAATGTGATTAACCTCTAAAATTATCAGTGTTTCTCTATTAAATTATACATTTATTATACATATAAACCTTCCTCTTGAATCACTATATCTATTAACAAAAACTGCATTAAAATCTGTTGCGTAGTTTTAAAGATCTTAGCATACATTGGGTCAGACAGACAGCGGGAAGCGACTTTGTTTTATACTATGCAGTGATACATATTATCTGAATCTCGTAACGGCTCCAATGATTTGCATGAAATTTTGCAGGGGGTTAGTAAACGGGGTTTTATCCGTGTTTTATACCAAGCTGAGCTCGGTCATCCTAGTACTATATTTTTACCAGTCGTAACAGAAGCATTTGCTTTCGCCAGCGTGACGCCACCGATAGTAAAATCAATAACATTGCGAATCTGGAACTGTGCCAAATTACGCATAAAACAGGATATACAGGAAACGCTGGCTCACTCGAATCCATTATTATTTAGTATGTGGCGCTGTAAAGTTTCAAAGAGCAGGAACACGGCACAGTTCTTAATACCCATCCATATATTTTTAACCGATTTGTAAAAAGGAGGTTCTGAATTAGGTGTTTTTTTTTGTAAATGTTTTTTATTTTTATTCAAATTTTTATTTAAAATCGGTTCATAAATGACGAAGTTATCATTTATGAACCGATTTTAAATATTATATTTTTACGTTTTATGTATTTTCATATAAAAATATTTATATAAAATTACATAAATATGAAAATATTTATATGACACAGAAATTTCATCAAAATCGGTTCAGTAGTTTGGTAGGTTGTAGTTTCAAATCAAAATAGCTGGAAAAATATGTCTCAAAATAAACGAAATTTCGTTTTTTAACCGACTATCAAAAAGGAGGAGGTTCTCAATTCGTCGGAATCTTTTTTTTTTTTTTATGTATGTTCACCAATTACTCGAAAACGGCTGAACCGATTTGAAAAATTCTTTTTTGTTTGAAAGGGTATACTTCACAGGTGGTCCCATATAAATTTTATCAAAATCGGACAAGCTGAAAAATAAACTAAAATCTGAAAATTGTATAGGTACATTGATGATGTTTTCATGTACTTTCATACCTCGCTGTCTCATTGGAGCGTTGCGTTTATTTGGCCTACCCATATTATATATATACAAAATACATCTACTTTTCTACTAAAAATGTATTAGGTATAAGCTCAAATTTGATTCAATGAAGTCAGTTTCTTTTTAGTTTTTAAAACGTAATTATGCTTTCTTATGATGTTTACGAACTCAAGTGTCTACAAACAAGGGTGAATTTTGAAATTTTAATTTTAATGGGCCCGAATTTTATCGGCTAAAATTTTTATTAAAAAAGTCGGTGTTTTTTTATTTAGTTTATAAAACGTAATTATTGTTCTCCATATTTGGCTGCCTAGATAGAGTGATTCAAGAGGAAAGTTTATTTATATAATTCATGCAAAATATAGTAGAGAAACACTGATAATTTTAGAGGTTTCTAATCACGTTAGACATACTACAGAATGTCTGACGTGATTAGAAACCTCTAAAGAATATTTAGTATCAGCATTGCACCCGTGCGATGCCGGAGCGGGTCGCTAGTTACACATAAATAAAGTAAATAAACAACGCCGGATTTCACACAACATCATCGAACCCCAAAGCAAGCTGTGCTTGTTTTAGGAACCACATGACTGAAGTAGGTACTGCTTAGACACATTTTTTTAAATACATACATATATTATACTTAGAAAAACACACAGACCCGAGACTAATATTTTCAGATCATGCTAACGTTTATCCCAGGGTGGGAATCGAACCAATATCCGTCTGCGTCTCAGGCAGGTCTTCGCCCACTGCGCGACTGACATAGCCTTTGTTTGTATGTCAATTGCTATTTGCATTCTTTCCTGTTATACCTATTCACTGTCAGTCATCTATTTAGTTAGATGACATCTATAAGTCTTTACTGCCTGACTGACATGGAACAGCTCAAAGCTCAAACCACTGGTTGCAAAGATTTGAAAAGAGGGTGTGATCTTTACAGAGTAGACGCGCACTTGTTGCACTTGCGCTTGCGCACGTGTCATTAGTTATTTCAAACCAGTTATGTTTCAATTCTCGAAATTCAACCCCGTAACGGGGGTGGAAAGTTTGTATCAATCAGTTTCTAAGTATTTGTAACTGGTGAGAAATGTATATGTACGTATATGTATATGTATATGTATGTGTTGATTGGTTTGATAGGAAGTCAAATTCCTGGATGAGGAGCACCAAGTGACGCCGCCGCGCTTCTTACTCTACACCCCGAACACGACACTCGCGAACACATTGATGGATGAGGTCGCACTTAAATTTGGCCTAAAACGCAAAACATCTTTACCGAGTAAGATTTTTTTTTGTATCACCTATTTCCTCTGCTAGGCTAAGGTCTATCAGACTTTTTACGTAAATTAATTACAGAAATGTACAGAATGATTTGCAGTAGGTAATATTATATACACTTGAAACAATTGAGCTATTTAAGAACCGTTTAAAACGATCTAATAGACAGCTCAATTGATTCAGATGGCTGCCAGAAGACGCGTCCCCAAGAAACTGGCAGCATTGTCATCAGTGATATAGTAATATGTTTTATATTTTGTATGTATGGGCCAATATGTTTGTTACCTATAAGTACAATTATTTGTTACCTGAAATAAATGAATATAATATGAATATAAAATAAATAAATGACTATTATTATTATTGCCCCGTTGAATGGGAATGCTAATACGCTGGGTCAGATAGGAGCGATGTTTTTACCTGACGCCGTGAAATAATTTCCTCCGGGCCCAGTATCTCTTATAAATAAATATTCGTTGATAATTCATCTAGTAGCCCCAATCTAAGTATAGCTTGTACTAAGGAAATTAGATTGACTGATACCTATCAAAACAAACCATATATGTACATATGTATTTGTTTTGGGTGAGAGTCTAAACCACAACCCATATCTTGCAAATGGTCATCTCACGAACAGACTGTCCAATTCAATTTAAATGGATGCATATAATGCTGGGCCTTGTTTAGGCGCCTGAAACGCGCCAAATAGACCGTATTTTCAGTATTTTTGAAGTGAAAACTTCTTTTAGCGCGGTACGCATATTTTTAGATGAGGTAAAACCTCTGGATTCGCGATACCGTTACCGAGACGCAGCCGGCTGCCGCGCTCGCCCCATTTGATTATTAACCTTAATTCACATGTTTACAGTCTACTTTTGTATGGAGAAGTTTACTGAGTTAGGTTCTTTGATATATTA
Organism: Lampropteryx suffumata; assembly: GCA_948098915.1. NCBI lineage: Eukaryota > Metazoa > Arthropoda > Insecta > Lepidoptera > Geometridae > Lampropteryx > Lampropteryx suffumata. The sequence goes on from OX402552.1 coordinate 2,456,214, forward strand.
TCTACATTCTGAACAAAAAATATTGCATCATCTGTGTTCGTTCAATATTTGATTGGCAGTCGGCATAATTACTGATTTTGAAGTGATTTATTACTAAACTCTAACGCGCCAAAATAAGTTTTCACTTCTATCGGCACTCCCGGAGTGAAACCCGATTTTTATTTAATATTTCATTTTTATTTAGTTAAGTAGGAATTATTCATGATTGTATTAGTATTTTTTTTTACTATTGACTTTATTTATTTGAATTGTATTTTTAATTCTGTAAAAATATGGATTTTATCTTAAATGAATTAATAATAATATCGACAAAACTGATCTGTGAGCCCAGTAATAATAGTCATTGATAAGCAGTGTGGTTGTCATCATTATTTTTCAAACGACACAAAAACCAAGATACAAATTGTAGAATTTTTAATGACACAAGTTTGATTGCTATTGAGAACATCGAACTTATGAAACTTATATTATGAAGGATTACCATTAATTTTAATTAACGGAAAACTGCGGTAAGTAAAGCGATGTTTACTTACCGCGGTCATTGAATGTGGAGACGGTGTATCAGCCGTCATGGACACTTGCAGACGACCAAGAAAGTTCTTTAATGTTCTGTTTTATTTCCAGATAAAACTCGTGGTGGAAACTACAAGGGATACTACGGGTTCTCGAAGATGTCGGAAATTGATGATTTTGTAACCGATTTCTATACAAATGAAGCTCTTGTCGTTTTTCGGGTAAATAAAATAATCTATACTGAAATAAAAAGCTAGTCAGATTGTCAGTAGATTGCCATAGTCGTCTTGGTACTACTAAGCGAATTTACTAAAATATTTCACTAATAAGTGGATAGATAGGTTAGCCCTGGGTGCTAATGCCGCTTAGGCTATATTTCAGTGGGTTAATCCATATTCTGCGGGACATTAAAAATATACCTAATTCATATAATCACTGGGTGTTGAATATTCGTCTCTATATCCTCAACTTAGGGTATATTTGAGTCGAATTCCAAAACAAACGCCGACCGTGAACAAATCAAAGATCTTTTAACAGTATTTCATTAAGTTCGTGATCTGAGTTTGTCTAATAAGGGTCCTAGTATAGAGATAAGACTAAATGACTGCTGGATAAATAAATAAATCGGTTTAAAGAGTTTATTCTCCTAAGAACTAAGAAATACATTTCACTTATAATGAGAATTAAATTAGTTAATTAACTGGTACATAACTAATGTGCCCAAGTAGGTATTTTGTTAAGCTAGTGGCGAAGCATGCAGAATTTAAAATATAACTTATTAACTAGGTAAGTAGGAAGATTTTTGTTTGCAAAAAACATAATTTCAAAAGATAGGAATATATCGACACAATAAATAAGTAAGCAGATCTTGTGTTATAGTTCCTATAACACATGACTGATATACTACTCATATACTTTTTTTGTAAATACATACATATTATACATAGGAACAACCAGATCGGAGACAAATATTTGCATATCATACAAATATTTGTCCCGTTGTGGGAATTGGACCCGCAACCTTCTGGCGTCCCAGCCGGGCTTTGGCCCACTGTGCAACATAGGTCGTCTGATGTTTATATTAGCTTGTTTTACAGGGCTTGGAAGGGGATGAATGGACTGACAAACTAGATTATACCATTCGAATGTATTATAGATTCTACACCTACTCATACAAGTCATTGGACGATGTGCCAAGGGACCATCCAAAGTTTGGTAAGTGCTTATAGCATTTGGAGTTTAACCCAATACAATTATAGCCTCTGGAGTGTAACCCAATATAATTATAGCCTCTGGAGTTTAACCCAATACAATTATAGCCTCTGGAGTTTAACCCAATACAATTATAGCCCCTGGAGTTTAACCCAATACAATTATAGCCTCTGGAGTTTAACCCAATACAATTATAAGATCTGGAGTTTAACCCAATACAAATTATAACATCTGGAGTTTAACCCAATACAATTATAGCCTCTGGAGTTTAACCCAATACAATTATAGCCTCTGGAGTTTAACCCAATACAATGATAACATCAGGAGATTAACCCCATACAATTAAAGCCTCTGGAGTTTAACCCAATACAATTATGGGTATATTACGGAAACAACCACTACCGTCTGTATAATCAATGACAATGGCCCTGATCCTGATTCTTACCCGACTAAACTAAAACTTTTTAAAATACGAACAATCTTATTTCGTTTGCATCAAAGTCGGAATTAGGGTATAATTTTTAAATGACACTTAATGGTGGCAATTCGGTTGGTTCATTTCTAAAATTAGGAATTGTCTAAAATATATTTAGTTAGTCATAGCATTTGTAAAACCTATTCGGTTGGTACCATCTAACTAAATTAGGAACGCTTAATTAAGTTAGATATAATTAAATTAGGATAAGTGGTAGCAGCAGAATACCAAAGGTTAATTTGACAGTTCAAAACCTATTTTAGTTAGGTTGGTGCCAACAGAATTGAGGCCAGTGTAAGCTCATTTTAGTCATTATGTATATAAATTGGTTAAAAGACAAAATCATTAATTAATTTTAAGTAGGTACTAACCCTTAGTTATAGGCTGACTAACACAATGGACTAGTAATTGTCTAATTGACTATGTAATTGTAAAAAAAAAATTGAATAAATAAATTGAATTATTATCTATATATATAAAAGAAAGTCGTGTTAGTTACACCATTTATAACTCGAGAACCGCTGGACCGATTTGGATGAAACTTAAAATGAATATAGTTAGTAACCAGGATTAGGATATAGGCTAGACGAAGCTGCGGGTGGCCGCTAGCGCCATCTATCAATATTTATCCGTAACCTTGTTAATCTCTGTAATTATTACAATAATTTGAATAGCTATCTTTATTTTAATAGCGATATTAGTACTTTTAATTGTCACTATTGCTACGAAAATTGTATGTCTGTCTGTAGTAAGTTTTTGGCAAACACAGACTGGGTAGGTGCAGGGTAGGTACACATACTACTATTTTTTATTTTTATTTTATGTTCATGTTATTGTCTTTTTCATTGTGTAGGTACCTGCTATTTTATGTAATTTTTTATCTGTGTGTGTGTGTGTGTCAAAATAAACTTATTTCATTTCATTTCATTTTTTAGAACTAAATATTTTTTTTATTTTCTACTTTAATATTTTTTGTAAAGTTGTAACCACCCAACAATGTGGGCACGGGTCAGCTAGTATACGTATAAAAAGAACACCCGTACGGCGTACGTATGCGTGCTTGCTCTTATTCTATTGTGATAATTTACAGGAGAAGACTATAATGAGTTCATGCTGCTACAATGGACTATAGACACCAGTTATATCAAAGTGCGCACTGGCAACACAGTCCCTCAGGTATTTACCAAATTAAGCTAATTATATTGTATACATTTTATTGAGAATTTCCGGTTTTTAGATCGCCCGGCGATTTCACGTACAAACTTTGACGTACCATTTTATGGAATGAAAAATAGGTATATCGAGATGGCTTTAGTTTTAAACAATTCAGTACGTAATGTGTGAGTCGGTATAGGATAAACCCTAAGAAGGGATGAAGGAGAGAAAAGGGGAGAATGGGAGAGTTAGGGTAAGAACCTTAACCCTTAAAATATATTTGAATTTGATTACTCCAGTATGGCGATGGAACTTTTGACAGAATCTATGTCTATTAGTTTAGATTAGCAATAGTCATAATTTCAATCATAAATTTGATTGTAATTGGAACCAGTTTTGACAAGATGGATTACTATTACGTACGTTCTATATCTATCTCAGATCAAATAAATATATAGACGGAGACTGCCATGAATAACTAAAGTGAAGTCTCAAAACCATGCTCCTCTGTGTAAATACACGCACCCACGCACACACATCTACCCAAACCGTGCTCATTGCTCTTAGCATATGCAAACATAGAATAGAATAGAATAGAAAATACTTTATTGCACACCACAAATACATTAGACTGTAATAAGAAACAATGTTTAGCTACACAGTAGTACAATGGGCGGTCTTATCGCTAGATAGCGATCTCTGCCAGACAACCTTTGGATGGATAGAAATCAACATAGCTGAATCGGGGGTGATGAAAATACTATGCGTGATTTATGATAAAAATTATATGTACATACATATTTACAGGATAACAAAAAGTGAAATACATCAATACCTAATATTACCTATAAAAATAAATTAAATAATAATAATACAATAAGATAAACTAATACATACATAAATAAATATACCAATATAACGTAAAGAAACAAACAATACATAGTTAACAACATGACAAAAAGTGTTCCTTGACCATAGATTTAAAGATACTATGTGATTTGGCGCGTCTAATAGCATAAGGCAGTGCGTTCCATAATTGAACAGCCTGTACTGAGAAAGAATTGGCATAGTATGAGGAGGTGTGGACAGGTGTCGCGAGTAGGAGAGTATCAGAGGAGCGCAAGGATCGAGAGTGGGTGAGGTGGAGAAATTGGAAACGTTCCTTGAGATAGGAAGGTGTTGTAGGATTAAAAAGAATATTATATAAAACGTTCAGAGAATGCAAATTCCGACGAAAGCGAATTGGTAACCACTTAAGCTTTTTTCGGAATTCGGAGACATGGTCATATTTGCGCAGCCCAAATATAAATCTAATGGAGAGATTTTGAAGGCGCTCAAGTTTGTTAAGTTGCTGTTCAGTCAAATCTAAGTAGCAGGCATCAGCATAGTCTAATATTGGAAGAAGGAGTGACTGTGCAAGCGAAATTTTAGTGGCAATCGAAAGGAAGTTACGCAGTCTCCGAATAGAACCGACTGAGGCAAAAGTTTTTCGGCTGACTTCAGTTAGCTGTTGTTCCCATGACAGATTTCGGTCCATGAGAACACCTAAATTTTTTACCGTCTCACTCTGTTGTATGTGAACTCCATCAAAAATTATATGTGGAAGGCTGGACCAGTCAATTTTGGACACCATCCGTGAACCCCCAATGACAATCGCTTGGGTTTTCGTGGGATTAATTTTAAGACCGTAAGCCCTACTCCAACCCAAAATACGATTTAGATCCTGGTTGATACATGTTATAGCACCAGGCAACAACGCCACCGAAGCTTGCGTGTAGATTTGTAGATCGTCTGCATAGAGGTGGTACGATGAAGTTAAATGTTGGGAGATTGAGTTTATGAAAATGGCAAAAAGTAGAGGTGATAAAACGCCGCCCTGAGGAACGCCAGCTGATATAGTGCACCATGATGAGTAAGTATCATCGATCCGTATACGTTGCCGACGCCCATACAGGTAACTACGAAACCATTCAACCACTGTTGGAGATATGTTAAAAGAACGGAGGAGACCTAGAAGAATGTCATAATCAACATTGTTAAAAGCATTGCTGAAATCTAGTAAAGACAGGACAGTCACTTTACCATTATCCATACCATTACGTACATCATCAGTTATCTTAACTAATGCTGAAACAGTACTGTGACCAGAACGGAAACCGGATTGGAAAGGATTAAGGAGATTGTTTCTGGTTAGGAAGATACTGAGTTGCTGATGTACAAGGCGTTCTAAGACTTTGGATAGGAAAGGAAGACTGGAAATTGGACGAAACTCTGAGAAAGAAGCTGGATTGGATTTTTTTGGAAGTGGAGTAACCTGTGCTTCTTTCCAGTAAGTAGGGAATTCCCCAGTGGAGATAGAAGAATTGAGGATGTGACGGATCTCGGGGACTATTTGATCGTGGATGGGGATGGTCATATTCCGACTAATACCATAATTACCAATGGCTTTAGACGGAATAGATGCAATGCTCTTCTTAACATCACAATCAGTGAATGGATGTGACGGATCTCGGGGACTATTTGATCGTGGATGGGGATGATCATATTCCGACTAATACCATCATTACCAATGGCTTTAGACGGAATAGATGCAATGCTCTTCTTAACATCACAATCAGTGAATTTATTAAAATAAAATGTTGAATAGTCAGGAATTGGAGTTGAAGAAAGATTCTGCAAAGTTTGTGATTTGATTTGATGTGATTGTGAACATACTTATACTATTAAGTATTAGGTCATGTCGTGGTCAATAAAACATATTAAAAAAACAAACACCATTCATTTAATATATATATAAAAGCAAGAAGCACGATTTCGGTGTATGTGTGTGCGTGGGTGCGGGTATCTACACAGAGAAGCACGGTTTTCAGACGGTTTATTTTGGTTGATTGCGGCGCTCCGTCTTCATATTTATTTGATCTGAGGATTTTATTCATATGACAGCATATATAACAATCAACATCAACCTTCCGTAATACCAATTCATCAATAGTAACTGAAGTGATTAGTATCAAAGTTTTGATAGTTATCAGAAGTCCTTAATCGCCCCGCAGCTCATATCTATCTTTAAACATACTGAACTCGATTCAGCTATTACGATGTGATCGAGGAACTAACATTTTAACTGTCGCATTTATTATATTACTGTGAAATCACATAATAAATAATCGACAGGACATTTCACACAGCATCATCTGCCAAAGTAAGCAGAGCTTGCGTTACGGTCACCACATGACTGATACTGACCATGACCCGAGACAAATACTTGCAGAGCATACAAACATTTGTCCTGTGACGGGAATCGAATCCGCAACCTTCTGCATCTCAGCCGGATCTTGGCCCACTGTGCCACAGAGGTCGACACATTATGTTTGTATTTAGTTATTATACTCCCGAAACATAGGCAGGAGTGTTATGAGTTTGAAGGCTGTAAGTGTATGTCTGTGTGTGACATCATAGCTCCTAAACGCATGAACGGATTTTGGAATTTTTATTTAGCCACTAGCTGGTGCCATGTATTTATAACGGTTTTTGCAGCGCACGCCAGAATAGCTCGCAGATGGCAGATTTTTTTCCTACTTACTTGACAATTATCGTTATATTTTGGACAATTCACACAGTGGTGGCAATTCGGTTGGTTCATTTCCCAAATTAGGAACTGTCTAAAATATATTTAGTTAGTTATAGCATTTGTAAAACCTATTCGAGTGGTACCATCTAACTAAATTAGAAACACTTAATTAAGTTAGATAACATTAAATTAGGATAAGTTGGTAGCAGCAGAATACCAAAGGTTAATTTGACAGTACAAAACCTAATTTTAGCTAAAATTGGTTAGGTTGGTGCCAACAGAATTGAGGCCAATGTCTTTATAAATTATAGCCTGTGTGTTTCTGATGTATAAGCTATATTATTGTAAAGTTTCATTAAAACCCATTCAGTAGTTTTTGCATAAATATACATACAAACTTTCGCATTTATAATATTAGTAAGGATGATTCAAGAGATTCTGTTCAGGTTTTTGAAGATCATCAGTACTTTTCTAGTGTTTTTTTTATAAACTTACGTAAAATGTGTTACAGTTAAGGTTTTAACAGAAACCTAATAGCACACCCACATAAGAACCATGACACGGTTTTGGCAAATATTCGAACTCTCACCAACCCTTGTTTGCGGCCTTAGGGCGTCCTAAGAATTCGGTCACTCTTGGCCCCCACCTCTGACCAAATCATAACTATCTAGTACAGACAGAATTACATAATGTTTTTTGCATTTGTTTATAAACATTGTTTTGAAAAGACATTCTTTCCATTGTTCGGCGTTCATGGTTTATACCCATGCTTATCGCGGCGGAACAATAACAGATATACAATGAACATTAAATAATGACTTTTCATACATGAAATTTAGTTTTATGTTTTATTAGTAACTAGCGACCCGCCCCGGCTTCTCACGCAATGATGATACTAAATATACTACAGAATGTCTAATGTGATTAGAAACCACTAAAATGATCAGTGTTTCTCTACTATATTATGCATGTATTATACTTATAAACCTTACTCATGAATCACTCTATCTATTAAAAAAACCCGCATAAAAATCCGTTGCGTAGTTTTAAAGATCTAAGCATACATAGGGACAGACAGACAGCGGGAAGCGATTTTGTTTTATACTATGTAGTGATTTATATATATGTATTTGATCGTTATAATATGATTGTCGATGATCACACAACCTGTTACGAACGGAAAACTAACATCTTTGCAATATGTCGCCATGTGCCAATTTGGGCGTACTGTCGCTAACGCTCTTAAACGTTCTCAAGATATGATTGAAGTAACTAGGTAGATAGATCTGAGGGCCTGGATAAGATCCACTGTCTCTTGGAGTTCACGTCTGCGTAATAAACAAATTTGTATAGATTAATATATTGGTGGATAATGCACACAACACCACCTACCCCCAAACTAAGCATAGCTTGTATTATGGTGACCAAATTACTGATAAAATTCTTATATATTTTTAAATGCTTTATAACACCCAGACGCAGAACAAATACTATGTTTATCACAAAAATGTTTGTTCTGGGAGGGAATTGAACCCTCAATATACAGCGCAGAAGGCAGAGCTGCTATCAACTGAGCCAATAGGCCAGTCTTCTTCTTCTTTTCCGTTAATGGCATGTGTCCAAAATAATTAATAATTATAAGATGGTTGAAACTATATAAGTATACTTTTTTCAAAAAAAAGTATGTAAGTAGTATATCAGTCATATGGTACCCATAACACAAGCTCTGCTTACTTTGGGGCCAGATGACGCTGTGTTAAATCCCCGGCATTATTTATTTATTATTTATTTATATGAAATACCTAGTTCAAAACTGTTACAGAAATAAAAAACATGTGTGCAATTCACACGTGGTAGAAGTGAAACCTTCAAAAAACAAACGTATAAAACGTACACGTATACAAAACACCACGGTTGTTGTGATGCCTTTACTCAAGCTTTGTACTACGCATGCGCTCACAAACACGTATAATGATTCCTATCTCATTTTCTCCCACGTTAAATCTTATGAATTTATGTGTCTGTCTCTTTTTACTGTCGCTTTTTAGTTTCATCGACTTTCAAATCACAACGATGCTAAAGAAGTAGTCACTTCAAAAATATTTAATTTGATTTAGAATGACAAGGGCATAGGCATTCTTAATCGCCACGCTAGCTGTTTACGTGAATAAAAGATACAGGGTATATCATAAACACACTTAATCTAATAAATAAATAAATATTCTAATGTACACAACACCATCTAGCCCCAAACTAAGCATATCTTGTATTATGGTGGCCAGATGACTGATATAACACTTATATTTTTTTTTATTCTTACTTATGATCCTTCATAACACCCAAACACCCAGATACAGAACCAGCACCTATAATAATAATAAATAATCTATCAGTCATCTAGTCACCATAATACAAGCTATGCTTAGTTTGGGGCTAGATGGTTTTGTGTGCATTGTCCAGCAATATGTATTTATTTCAGGCAATAAAATCCTATGTATAAAATTCAATAACAATGGCGTCTACAAAATAGATACCTTATAGACTAACATATGTACTTATAAATTTTTGAACTACACAAAAAGTCAGGGCATTTTACTTTATCAGGCACTTAATACCAATACCTTGGTATTCATTGTCCACACCACATCAAAGCGGCAGTCAAGAAGCTTTATGACATCAATGTCTCTAAAGTAAACACCCTTATCAGGCCTGATGGCAAAAAAAGAGATCGTACATCAGTCGGGCGATTATAGAACTTTGATACTATCAAAACATTGATACTAATAGCTTTCAGTTACTATTGATGAATTGGTATTACGGATCGCTGCGATTTCTATCGGCTTCTATCGCTACTCACAATGTAATCGCTCTACAGGTTAGCCAGGGATTACAACGCACTAGATGGCCAACAAAATTTGTATCATATAAGCAAATTGCCACCTGATGGAATCGAGATGTTTATGCCTATATTTTATTTTATAAGAATAAAAAAAAACTTTCTTCGTTCATCCCTATACCGTAGACAAATCCTGCTGTCCAGAAGTCGAGTGCGAGAAATACGTCCTTGTATTTGGCAGCTACCCGTACCACGTACGATCTATGTTCATACAAATGTTTGTCCTGGGTGGATATCGAACCTAAACTTACAGTGCAGTAGCTACTACCAATAAAGCTGACAAGCCAGTCGTTAAGATCTGTTGACAGAACTAAATATGTAATTATATTTCGTAGGCGTTATCGGTGCAAGAGTTTCCGTACTACGGCAGCGATCGGAGTGCAGCCGTGAAGCTGGTATGCGAGATGTTGCCAATAATCTGCTGGATGTCATTGTGCCTTTTGTTCGTTTTTCTCATGTCACGGCTACTGGAAGAGCGTACCACTGGCATACAGGTTTGCCTTATAACTATCTCTATTTAGTGATAAATAAGTGCTTAATTCGTTTAAGGTATTGTTTCATTAGGAACCTATTATTTTTTAAGAATCTAGGTAATGTTGGTTCATTTTAAAATTTGGCGCAGCCGGTATATTTTTTAAGTACATATTTTTAAGGCCTGGATGCAAGTCTTTTTGGGCTTTTCGTTGTCTTCACTTTAGTTTTATATTGTAAGCAGGTAGTTACTAATTACCTACTCAGACTATTTTACCATCTCCGTTTGTTATCAGTGTTTGTACCTACCTACTTATTTTTGTGTGTGTGTGTCTGATGACACAAATAAATGCCATATCTATCTACCTGAAAAATAGGTTTCGCAAACGTATCTTACGCACCAGTCTCTCCTAAAACACGTCTACAGATTGTAACACGTCCAACCCTAAGTACTTATAAACTTGTAATTACATTTCTTTCAATTACAGGAGCTGATAAAAATGGTCGGTGTAACCTCAAACACTCTTTCATTGTCTCATTTCCTGAACGTGGTACCCACGGGGTTAATGTACTCTGTAATGACCACCGTGCTGGTGAAGACGGGAGATAATCCTCTCATCGAACACTCGAATGGTTTCATAATATTCTTAACGTTAGCGCTGCATTTCGTCTCTGTGGCAACCATGGCGTTATCATGCAGTTATCTGGCGAAGAGCAGTGAGTTTGTATTCTAAGTTTTCTAACATCAATCTATAATCACTACATAGTATAAAACAAAGTCGCTTTCCGCTGTGCTCAGATCTTTAAAATTACGCAACGGATTTTGATGCGGTTTTTTTAAATAGATAGAGTGATTCAAGAGGAAGGTTTATATGTATAATACATGCATAATATAGTAGAGAAAAACTGATAATTTTAGAGGTTAGCGTATGTTGGTTCAACGTATTAGAACTACTGAGCTACAGCAACGAGCGGCCGTGTCAGCTAGTAATATTATAAATGCGAAAGTGTCTCTGTCTGTCTATTTGTTACGTTTTCACGGCTAAACGGCTGAACGGATCTTGATGAAATTTGGTAAGAAGATGTATTGCATTCGGGAGAAGAACATAGGCTACTTTTTGTCTCAAAAAAACACATTGAAGGGGTAAAATAGGGGATGAAAGTTTGTTTGAGCAACTGATATTTTGACTTTTGGTAAGAAATAAAGAAATATGTGTTTCAACGTTTTTGCTAAATAATTCCCAAAGGGGATTAAACGCATGAGATGTTCTTTAGATGCACAGAATGCATTCCTTCCAAAAATAAAAAAGAAGGTATGCATGCGTCTATGCATACGCGAACGAAGTCGCGGTTATTAGCTAGTATCGTATAGTTGAAGATTCTGAAGAAAATGACAAAATACTCAGATTGTTCCCATGTCTGCTGGGAGTTTATAAAGTACTAGTTGCGGCCCCCGGCTTCGCACGCGTGGTACCTACATAAAAAGTAGCTTATGTCCTTCTCCAAAGTCCCATCTATATCGATACCAAAATTCATTATAATCGGTTTAGCGGTTTAGGCGTTAAAACGTAACAAACAGACAGACAGAGACAAAATATTAGTATAGATCTAAGATACTTAAGATACTTTATAGGAACTATCTTTTAAACTTTTAGCAATCTCTGTGGCTCAGTGGATGAAGGCCCGCCTGAGACGCAGAAGATTGCGGGTTCGATTCCCACCGCGACGGAACAATTTTTTGCAAGTATTTTTCTCTGGTCTGGGTGTTTCTATGTATAATATGTATGTATTTACAAAAACACTTTGGAGCCAGGTTATGTGTGAAATGTATGGTATTATTTATAAACACCCAGCAGACATTTGTCAATTGTTCCAGAAGCTTTAACTATTGGCCGACTAGAATTCTTAGGCAGGGCGCAAACGTGGACACTTTTGTGTCTTGTGTCAGATACAAGCTACCGATGAATATTTGATCTCTATAGAACCAGTATGAAATCATCCACTCCCTGCGCATACGTAAACATTTGTTGTGTCCAGTTGCTCCCACTTAACACAAACCTACACATTGACGATCGAAAAGAGTTCGGTGTCGGTAACTGGAAACTCAAAGTCGTCAGTCGAAGACACAAGCAACATTAACAAATTTCCTTGTACTGAGTTTCTTCATCGACGTCCATCGTGCGACTGACGGAAAACAATCAACGAATTGTACCAGTGGCCAGTAGTAGCAACGGGCGACTGTGTCCGATCACCGCCATAGGACACAGCAACTACGGTTCCCTGTGTGCGTGTGTCGTGTCGGCAACAAAGTGTCTACGTTTCGCAGCGCCTTAGGTATATAGACTATGTATATAAATATTTACACAAATTTACAAGTATAGATCTATAATATAATAATATTATATAAATTTACAAGTACCTGCTTGTAAATCCAATATGTGCAAGGCTGGATGTCGCAAGGCATGGCTGTCCGTTTCCGGCTTTTAGGCTTTATAATGCTCAACCCACTGCAGGCCTATCATATTTAAACGAAAATTAAAAAACTTTCTGTTAGAGAAGTGTTTCTACTCTGTTAACGAATTTATGACATAACTAGTTGCCGCCCGCGGCTTCGCACGCGTGGGACCTACATAAAAAGTAGCCTATGTCCTTATCCAAGGTCCCATTTACCTCTATACAAAAAATCATCAAAATCGGTTCAGCGGTTTAGGCGTGAAAACGTGACAGACAGACAGACAGGCAGAGTTACTTTCAAATTTATAATATTAGGAAGGATATGAAAAAAATGAAAAAATGAAAAAAATATTTATTAATAGCATAATAACAAATTTAAAATTTACAGGTTTAGCTTTGACGATAAATAACATTTGCTTAATGCTAAGGTAGATGCTTATAAACTATCCAGCGGTCTTCACACTAGGCAAGCCTGTATCGTGAAGACCTGGAAGCAGCAGGTTAAACTATATCAATATAGAGATCACGGTCGTGCGATTTACATACATATGTTATACAAAGCTATATTTTATTTTAGAAAAGGTGCGCCAAAAAGAATATAAGAAAGTAAAAATATTGTTACATAAATTAAATATCAAAAATGTATGATGTAACAACAAACTTGCATAAATATAATATATATTTAATAATAAAATTAATATATACAATAATTTCTAAGATTTCATAGATATAATAAATAATTTAATATGGAATAATATTATGGATAATAATAATAATAATATGGAATCTTACATCAAAAATTATCGAATATTATGGCTTTATTAGTGTTTTTTTTTTTTTTTGTTCTGTTGATTTATGTATGTTTTTTTATTGTAATTTACTGTATATTAATTGTAATTAATTCATAGGACATTCAAATACGATTTGTAAAATAATAGTTAGTAAATGAATGAAATGATTTTTGTTTCGTCTCCAGCTCAATACACAGTGTCGATATCGGTGTTGGCCTACCTCGTGCTGTTCGTGCCGGTGGAGCTGTTGATGCACTACCCGCCGCCGCGCGCCGCCGTGCTACTCAGTGGCGTGCTACCGCACGTGCCCCTCAACTGGCTTTGGGACGAAGTGGCTTCCTTCGAACAGTACAGTAAGTACTGTTGCTGCACTACCCGCCGTGCTACTCAGTGGCGTGCTACCGCACGTGCCCCTCAACTGGCTTTGGGACGAAGTGGCTTCCTTCGAACAGTACAGTAAGTACTGTTGCTGCACTACCCGCCGTGCTACTCAGTGGCGTGCTACCGCACGTGCCCCTCAACTGGCTTTGGGACGAAGTGGCTTCCTTCGAACAGTACAGTAAGTACTGTTGCTGCACTACCCGCCGTGCTACTCAGTGGCGTGCTACCGCACGTGCCCCTCAACTGGCTTTGGGACGAAGTGGCTTCCTTCGAACAGTACAGTAAGTACTGTTGCTGCACTACCCGCCGTGCTACTCAGTGGCGTGCTACCGCACGTGCCCCTCAACTGGCTTTGGGACGAAGTGGCTTCCTTCGAACAGTACAGTAAGTACTGTTGCTGCACTACCCGCCGTGCTACTCAGTGGCGTGCTACCGCACGTGCCCCTCAACTGGCTTTGGGACGAAGTGGCTTCCTTCGAACAGTACAGTAAGTACTGTTGCTGCACTACCCGCCGTGCTACTCAGTGGCGTGCTACCGCACGTGCCCCTCAACTGGCTTTGGGACGAAGTGGCTTCCTTCGAACAGTACAGTAAGTACTGTTGCTGCACTACCCGCCGTGCTACTCAGTGGCGTGCTACCGCACGTGCCCCTCAACTGGCTTTGGGACGAAGTGGCTTCCTTCGAACAGTACAGTAAGTACTGTTGCTGCACTACCCGCCGTGCTACTCAGTGGCGTGCTACCGCACGTGCCCCTCAACTGGCTTTGGGACGAAGTGGCTTCCTTCGAACAGTACAGTAAGTACTGTTGCTGCACTACCCGCCGTGCTACTCAGTGGCGTGCTACCGCACGTGCCCCTCAACTGGCTTTGGGACGAAGTGGCTTCCTTCGAACAGTACAGTAAGATCACTTTTTTGACAGCAAAAAAGCAAAAACTTTGTACCCCTTTTAAGAAAATTGCGCGGACGAAGGAGTATAAAATTTCGCACACTTATAGTTTATATAAAGGAAGTGCAGAATGCTTATTTTATTTTTGAATTTTTTTTAATTATGCATAAAAATTACATTAATTATGGTCGAATTTTGACCAGTGGGCGACCACTAGTAATAATAAATAAATAATCCCGGACATTTCACACAGGATCATCTGGCCCCAAAGTAAGCAGAGCTTGTGTTTTGGGTACCACATGACAGATATACTACTCTTATGATTTTTTTTATATATGTTTTTTCAATACATATTAAACATAGAAACACCCAGACCCGAGAAAAATACATTTTGATAAACACGGGCTTTACTCACGTATTATTTAGTCGATGGAGGCTCCGACACTGTTTCCATTCATCTAGAGAATCTTCATCAGGGTGAGTCTGATCCGCGGTCCGCACTGAACGGTTCGCACTGAACCGTGCGAACCGTGAACTCGAGCGGCAACGAGCGGACCACTGCAAAGTCATATGAAACCAAATATCGAAATTTCATTTACTTTTTAAGAAGTTTTTTTTTTTCAGCTATTATGACTTAAACATCAAACTACTAAACCGATTTTGATGAAAAAAATCGGTTTAATAAAAATTGGGAGATTGGGACAAATTGGGAGCTCTTTTTTTAGAAGTCCGTTAAAAACATGGTATAACAAGAATCACCTGGAATCTGCAGGATATCCAACTCCTCAACTAACATCAGCGATATCGTGTTTGGGCTCATTGGATTTGTGCTGGTTTTTTTTATTTTTTACTTGTTTTAGATTACGGTTTATCATTCGCCAATATCAGCAAGTCTCACACATCGACATCGGGTCCCTTGCTGCTCGGTTTGTTTTGGCTGGTTGTGCAATGCGCGGGCTTCTACTTCATCTCGTGGTACTTATCCCACGTGAGACCTGGGAAGTACGGATTCTCTATGCCCTGGAATTTTTTGTGCCAGGTCAGTGAAAGTTAACCTGTAGCCTGTAGATCAAGATACTATCTATATCGTTATCAAATTTCATTATGAACATTATATAATTATACATATCAAAGTCAAAGTCAAAGTCAAAATATACTTTATTCACACTTACTTTAAGATCACTTTGAAACGTCTTGCATATTAGATGAATTTAGGTGTCAATTCATCCTAACCCAAGTCCGAGAAGAACTGGTAAGAAACTCGTCCTGGTCCTAGCGCTTTTTTACATGATCCATCTTATAACTAGCTTAACTACGAAAAATTAATACGAGAGGTTACATTTCAAGTGTGTCGGTTAACTGTCTGAGGGTAGACCGACATGACATGAGGCCATGCATTCTTTATAAACTACAAAATATAAAATATATGTATATAAATTATACATCCCTAAATATCGACTAAAACATAAGTCCATTATGGAGAACACGATGCGTTTTTTGACGACCTCTGTGTTTGCCAACTGCGCAGGCGAACACCCTGAGACGCAAAAGGTGGCGGGTTCGCTTCCCGCCACGAACTAATGTTTGTATGATCTGCGGTTATTTGTTGGTATAATATGTATGTATTTACAAAAAAACAAAAAAAATTATAACAGTCATGTGGTATCCTATTATCACAAGCCTATTTT
Organism: Lampropteryx suffumata; assembly: GCA_948098915.1. NCBI lineage: Eukaryota > Metazoa > Arthropoda > Insecta > Lepidoptera > Geometridae > Lampropteryx > Lampropteryx suffumata. The sequence goes on from OX402552.1 coordinate 2,472,708, forward strand.
GGGGCCAGATGATGATGTGTGAAATGCCCGGGATTATTTATTTATTCTAAAATAAACTACCTATTACGAATTTTTGTTTTGTAATTGACGTATTACCATGTGCTTGGTAAAAATCTCCCCTCAATCTTTCCCACTGTCCCTATCCTTCATCAAATCAATCTTCATCATTCCATAAAATTAAATAATATATTCAATAAAATTACAAGGACCACTTTGAATCGTCTGATATGCTAGTGAATCTAGGCGCCGGTTCCTCCTAACCCCAGTTCAAAAAGAATCCGGCAAGAAACTCGTGTGGTCTCAAAACTTTTTTGTATCCTCTCTCGAATTTGTCGAGTGAGTAGGTACTATGCTACTTGCGAATTTTATTTGTATCAAAGCGTTTTCTAATATATACCAATATTCCAGAAGCAATATTGGACGAAGAACGAAATCAACCCTCTGGTAGAGATAGACGAGGAAGAACCAATGGCAAGAAATACAAAGTACTTTGAAGATACGCCAAAGGATATGGAGGTCGGAATCAGGATTGAGAACGTTTCAAAAGTAAGTTAATTAGCTTTACATTCTGAGCTGTAGGAAGAGGGTTCGTTAAGGTTAGATAAATTTATTGACTCATAAAGAACAGGGTTCGCTTAAAAACTAGGTTTATAACTAACAGTTATTCAAGTAGGTTTCATTCTAGAGATCTAGTGGATACATTAAAATATCTTATCATATACATATTTTTTAGGTTTAGTTTTAAATATAGGTAGTGATTCAGAGGTTTTTATATAATCAGGTAAATTATTAAACAGTTGTGCACCCTCATACATAATATTTCTTTGTTAATAATTGGTCCTAGGTTTTCTGAGTATCAGTTTATTTGTATTTCTTAGACTATGGCGAAATGTTCTTTTTGTAAATTCTATTTGTGTGTGTATTTTATTCATCAATATCTTTTTTACTAGAACGCACGTTGTGAAAGTGTAAAGTTGTTGAAGATTGAATATTTTAGTTTCCTCGTAAATGATATGTGTGCTTGTCAGATAATGGTATTTAAATAGAGCTTTCATAAGTTTATTTTGAGAAATTTAAAGGGCTTTAAGATTGGATTTAGCTGCACTGCCCCAAATTTCTATAAGGTACTCCTAAGTGTGATTTCACCAGAGAATTATAAATGAGCTTACGAACTTTGCCAGGTATGCATCCTACAGATCTTCGTAGTGCTCCTGTCAAAGATGTCAGTTTTGACTTTACGGATGTGATATGTGGTATCCAACAGAGTTTGTCATCTAGTTGTAAGCCAAGATATTATTCCTGGTGAGATCGATGGATTGCAACATCGTTAATTTTTAGAGGCAAATAGTGTGGTATTTTTTTGTTTTTTGCACAGAAAATCATGAAAGAGGTTTTTTTTGTGTTAATTGTAAGCAGGTTGCTTTGACACCAGATATTAAACTTAAGTAAGTCTGAGCGTGCGTTTTCAATCAACACAGACAAATTTTCTCCAAAGTAAAAGAGACAAGTGTCATTTGCGTGGAGAGTTATATGACCCATTAAGCCTATTTTACTAACGTTATTCACATAAATTAAGAAAAGCAATGGGCCTAAGACCGATCCTTGGGGAATGCCACACTCAATTTTTTGTTGACCACTTTGATGATTGCCAGTTTTTACAATTTGGTACCTGTTTGATAAATATGATTTAAAGATTCTTAAGGCTGTTCCCGTTATACCTAGATCGCTTAGCTTATTGATTAATATATTATGGCTGACTGTGTCAAATGCTTTTTTGAAATCTATAAATATACCTAAACAATTTTTTTTTTCATCTATATTAATTTTCTGTTTTGTTACGAGGTCAATTGTTGCCGATAGGGTATTTGATTTGGGCCTGAATCCGTATTGATGTTCATATAGAAAGTTTAATTTAGGTAGGTGGTACTCAAGTCTATTATATATTACTTTTTAAAATATTTTGGATATAACAAGTATGACAGATATGGGGCGGTAGTTTCCAGGATCAGTCTTAATCCCTGACTTAAAAATAGGGGAAACCCTAGCAATCTTTAGGCTGTCTGGGAAATCACCTGCACTAAGACTCATATTTATGCAGTCGGTTAAGTTCTGTGCAACTATATTAATAATACATTTGATTGCTTTTGTGCTTATACCGTCGATACCAGTGCTAGTGTTACCATCTAAGTTATATACAATTTTTATAGTTTCGTCTTTAGTGCACGGCCGTAAGTTTTGTAATTCAGTATTAGGTTTGTCTTGTAGGTACGTCAAAGTGTAAAATGTGTTGTTTCTATATGTTTTAGGGATGTCATTAGCCAGTATCATACCAATTGAAGAAAAAAAATTGTTAAAGTGCTCACATATTTTAACGGGATCTTCTACGGTTAAATTATTAATTATTAATTTAGAGGGTGCACAGTCCACTTTTATTTTGTATACTACTATAGTGTTAATAAGGTTCCAGATTTTTTTTGGGTTTTTACAATCAGTGAACTTCTTACAAAAATATTTTTCTTTAGTGTTCTTAATAAGCATGCCTATTTTGTTTCTTTCTTTTTTGAAATCTTCTCTCATTTTCTCGTTTTCAGCATTTTGTTTCATCCGTTGCCATAGTGTGTTTCTTATATTTATGCCGTCTATTATTGATTTATTGATCCAGTCGTCTCTTGGTGCGTTTTATATTTTTGTTTTATTGATTCTTGTCTTTTCTACGTGCTCTTTAATAAAGGTCTCAATTTCAGTGTAAGAGTGATATTCATCAATGAATTTTGATTCCAAGACGCTCTCATAAAGTCTATTGAAGTCTGTGGACTCATACTGCTTTCTTTGCTTATGGTAATGTCTTTCTTTGTCAATTTCCAAAAACAACTGGTGGTGGTCAGATAGAGATGAGTGAATCACAGTTAAGCTACAAGTTAATTTGTTTATATTTGTGCAAATGTGGTCGATGATGGTTTTGGTTGTCTGGGTTTGGCGAGTGCAGTGATTTTCGTGTATTTTGTTAATAATTCGATAGCCCGTTTCCTGTAGCATACTCAGGTACTTGTCGCTTTCATTAGTTAGTAAGTCAATGTTGAAATCTCCGGCAATAATACATCTGTTATGCTTTTGTAGTTGATGCGAGTATATTTCCAAAAAATCATTAATTTTCTTCTTATTAGGTTTGTAAATAGCGCCAATATGTAGCCCAAAGGTAGGTAGGTAAATCCACGAGTAATTAATTTCATCTTTGTATAGCTCTTCGGTTAAATCATATTTTAAGCTTTTGTGTACATAAACAGATACTCCTCAGCCCCTTTTATCCTTTCTATAGTTGTGTATGTGTGCATAGTTTGGTAAAGAATAGTAGGCAGCCACAGAGTCACAGGAAATCCAAGATTCTGTTATTATTATTATGTGTGTAGTACTTTTAATTGCTTTCAGAATGCACTGTAGTTCATCAAACCTTCCAGGCTTTAATATACTTCGCATGTTTGCATAGAAAATCTTGAGAGAAGAAGTACGTGTAGATATATTTTCATAGGTTGATTTGATATAATAAGTAGTATCGGGGGTGGAACATTTATCTAACTGGTTGACTGCTAGGAGTTTTTTGTTGGTATTTGCATAATTTTTAGAACTCCCTTGATATATTTTATTATTAGGTGCAATTCACCGTTTTCTTTACGGCGCTATAACTCATCTTTCACGGTTTGAAGATAGTTTTTTTGTGAGGGTGTTTGGTCAGCATATACACGCACACCGTCAGTTAACTTCGATTTATTGCGCAGGATATTTTGTACAACCTCCGGAGACTCAAAGCACAATTTGATAGGGCGATTATTATTACTATCATGGTTGTATTTTCCAAGTCTCATGGTTTTTATTGCTTTTGGACAATCATTAGCAATCGGTTTTAGTATTTCCATGCATTTATTTTGATCATATTGTTGCCGTAGCATCCGATTATTTTCGGTGAGTTCCGAAATACCCACAATAATAATGTTGTTCATGCGCCATTGGCGGTCTTCAAGCTCAAGGAGCATAGCTTCGTGCGATGGATTAAACGTGTTAGCCACGAGCGAAAAAGTTGACGGCGTCAAGCCAGCCGCAGTGAGAGGGATATTGTCAGTTATTTTTACTGATTGCATGTCACTTTGTAATGTATTAATTGTTTCACGAATTTTAGAATTTTCAGTCTTCATGTTCGATACCTCTTTTTGTATGTTTTCATATTTCTGGGACAGATTTTCGGTGACAGTATTTAGTGTTTTTATTTCGTATTTTATATCTAGTAAATTTTGTTTCAGTTCCGTAATATCCGCCTTATGTGATTTTGCAAATTCTTGTAAGAAACTCATCATTTCTATTCGGAAGGATGTTAATTCAGATTTTATTAAATCTGTGTCTAGATTAGGATAATTCCTTTTTCTTTGGTTAGTAAATGTTTCCTCATGAGTTGGCGTACGTAAATCAGGTGACGAACCACCTCCGTCGCACCCGAGACTTCCGCGTTTTGGCGAATGTTGGACTCTCATCCTTATGCAGTTTAGAGTAGCAGTGACGTGATTATAAATGCGAGCGAAATGTAAATTATGTCAGCTGTCTTGTTTACTCACCGCTTGTGGTGTCCGTAGCCACGCGTACTATCTCCTATTCTATGGCGAGGTCCGCTAGGAGGTTCAGTTTAATGCACAAACAAAATTCACTTGTATAGTAGCAAGTACAAAGTTTATTGTTGAACTTTCACTTTAAATATATTTTTAATTTTTTACATTCTGAGCTTTAGGAAGAGGGTTCGTTTCCCTCGCAAGATAAACATTTGTGTGATGAATAATCAGAATAAACAGAATATGAGTCTTGTGATAAAGTTATGTATCTGATTATCAGAGTATATATTAAAGCTGTTTAGTGTATATAGGTACTTAATAACTAACATGAAGACGATACTAATGTTGCAACGCCTCAATGAGGTTCATGTATATACACATCCCTAGGTATTCATAATGTAATGTTGTCAATGACTATATATCAATGTACTGTCATCACATACACAAAAGCAATTAATAAATTAAATGATGATTTACCTTACACTGTCTCAGTGCCCTCACCGATTGGTCAGACGAATGAACAAAGTCAAAGTCAAAAGATATTTTATTCAAAACAAGGATCACTTTGAATCGTCTTACATAATAGGTAAATTTAGGAGCCAACTCCTCCTAACCCAAACCCGAGAAGAACTGGCAAGAAAGTCGTCCTGGTCTTGGCGCTTTTTTGCATGGTCCATCATGTAACTACCTTAACTACAAAAAACTAATATAAGAGAGTTTATACATTTCAAATATGTCAGTTAACTGTCTGTCTGAGGGCAGAGCAACACGAGGACATGCATTCTTATCAATAATATAGTCATTTATACTACGCTTTCTTGAACCTTGATGGGTGCTTGGTCGAATGCATCTACTCGCCTACCTCTACTCTCTCGGCCTAGTATCATGTTATTGTCATAGCTATTGTATCGTAGCAATTGACATATCTAACTACTTAAATAATTATTTTATAAATATTGCATATGAATTGACATGTAATCTAAAATGTTCAACTGACAACTCTATGATGTTTCTAGAGAAATATATTCCTTCCTCTAAGGCAACGTTTAAACTAAAACCCATTTGTATTACGCAAGTAATTAAACTTATTCAATACATGAAACCAAAAAAGTCTAATGATTTTTGGTGCATTACGCCGTACTTAATAAAAAATATAGGAAGTGGGAAGTGTAATTGCTGTACCTATTATGCATATTATTTTAATTGTATAGACAAAGGGTAGCTAAAGTAGTACCGCTTCAAAAAAAAGGTAAAAAATATCTGTCTAACAATTATCGACCGGTCTCTGTACTAACTAGTATAAGTAAAATTTTTGTAAAATATATAGCTGAAGAACTCATTAACTACATAGTAGAGATAAATATTTTAGACGGCAGACAATTTGGTTTTCAAAAACATAAATCAACAAGACATGCCATAACAAGACATCAGAAAACCCCATAGGTTTTTTGCGATCCCTCCAGATCTCTCCAAGGCCTTTGACTGTGTATCTCGTGAAATTATAATAAAAAAACTAGAGTATTATGGCGTGAGAGAAAAGGAATTACATATCTTGAAATCTTATTTATTTAACAGAACTCAAGTTACAGAACTAAACGGCTTTAGATCAAATAATAGTAAAATCACAGTAGGCGTACCCCAAGGTTCCATATTAGGACCTTTATTATTTATATTGTATGTGAATGACATTTCTATAGTTTGTAAGGACAGCAATTTTGACATAGTTTTATTTGCTGACGACTAGTATAATAGACAAATAAAAAAGTAACGTTAATTTAAGTAATATGCTAAAAGATGTAATTATTAGTCTGAAATAATGGTTTTCGGTAAACAATCTACTGTTAAATGTTGACAAAACTCATGTTGTTCAATTTTGTCTGGGGGCAACTAATCCTTCAATTCACTCTAATAATATTGACAGTGTGCTTCATGAATTATCCTTACCAAGAACAGACCGCATGAAGTTCTTAGGAGTATGGCTGGACTCAAAGCTAACTTGGGCAGTAAATATTGATGAGCTGTCAAAAAAACTAAGTTCTGCTACATATGCAGTTAAAAAAATAAAAGAACTGGGGGGGCCTAAGGCTGCTAAGGATGTATACTATGCATATTTTCATTCGTTGATGAGTTACGGAGTTATGTTCTGGGGAACTGCTGCAGAATCAAATAGCATATTTATAATGCAAAAACGCTGTGTTAGATATATTGTGTATATATAGTGCTCAAATATAGAGACTCTTGTAGAGATAAATTCAAAGAATTAAACATTATGACTATGATTGGTGAATTTATTTATCAAAATATTGTTTATATTAGAGGAAATCACCAACATGAAGTTTGTTACACATAAGTATAACACGAGGAATAAAAGAAATGTTCTGATTCCTAAGATTAGACTGACAAAAACATTAAAGAGTTTTATGTGTGTGGACACACATTAATTTATATAACAAAATTCCTATTGACATTAAATCTAAATCTGACCCTGAATTTTTCAATATTATAAAAAGGCTATTATTACATAAGAGTTACTATAAGATTGACGAGGCTTTGGCTGATAAATTTATATTCTGTGAAACACTTTCTGTATAAGATCCCAAATATTGTTATGACATAATCTAAGTACATGCAACATGTGAAAAGAGTAAATAAAATGAATGAATGAATTAATGTCTCTCAATTGTAAACAATACGTGTAATCGATTCACTAGACTACAATTATGTTGACTCAAAATACGATTACCATCATTTTTCGGGTCGCTCCGTTCCGCCTTCGTAGAGTCTTTACAATTCATTTTTACTGGCTCGCTTCGCTCACCTCTTAGGTCGTTCAAATTATTCTGTTCTGAAACATTATAGTCTTTTTATTCAACAGAGCTTCCCGAAACATAAAGCTTTGAACAACGTATCATTGGAAGTATACAAGGGTGAGATCACAGTACTGCTGGGACACAACGGAGCGGGGAAAACAACCCTTATGTCTATTATTACAGGTATGGTTATCATTTGACTACCCTCGTTCGATCCCCATCCAGAACAATAATTGTGCGATGAACATAGATGCTTGTTTTGTGTCTGGGTGTTGTACATTTTTTTGAAATCCTGTCTGTTCTATAAGGTTCATACTACACAGGGTACAATTGCAAATATATACTTATACTTGCATTATACTTTTGCATATACTTTTGCATTATGCATTATACTTTTGGGTCTACATATGAGATTTTCTTAAGGTTCCGAAGTTCACAAGGAATCTCTATAGTTTTGCTATGTACATCTGTCTGTCTGTCTGTTTGTCCGCCCTTAAACAGAGCTTTTTCTCGCAGATTATTAGTTTCATCATAATGAAAATTTGCCCAGTAAAGTGGCCCCTACAAAACTATGAAAATTATTAAAAGAGGGTACAATTTTTTTAACATGTCTGCAACCCATCGTGTGGTATATCGTTGAATAGGTATTTTAAACATATTAAGAGATTTCATTAACAGTTTTTGCATAGATATTCGTTAAAAAAATATATTCAGCTTTGAAGTGGTCATATTTGGACGTCAGTGGCCTCAATTCTGTTGGCACCAACCTAACTTATTTTAACTAAAAATAGGTTTAGACTGTCAAATGAAACTTTGGTATTCTGCTGTTACCAACTTATCCTAATTTAATTTGATCTAATTTAATTAAGCGTCCCATATTTGGTTGGATGGTACCAACCGAATAGGTTTTACAAATGCTATGACTAACTAAAATATATTTTAGACAATTCCTAATTTTCTAAAATATAACCAACCGAATTGCCACCAGTGACTCTTCCCTCTACGGGCTAAATCGCGTTTCAGATAACTTGAAATGTTATGAAAATATAATGATTTAAAGATTAAATTTAAAGGAAAACTATCACAGCTGGTAAAGCTTTACTAGATTTTGAGTGATAGCCTGATTTGTAAACATAAAAAAAATTGAAAATCCCCATATTTTTTTAATTTCCATAAGTTGTACTATTATTTTTAATAAACACTAGTTTTACTCACGTATTATATTGTCAAAAGCACTAAAGATACATTAAAAAAGTTTTAACGCAACTTTCTTCATTTTTCATTCATAAGAACTTTCGGACAATAACAATGACAACAAAATAAAAATGGTTGTTTGTAAAGTCGGTTTACGGACGATATATTTACGTGATAACGTGATAAGAAATCATCCGATCGTGCCACTCTATCGCTTGTTCCGCGCTCTCGCTTGCACGTTCGGCTCGGGGAACGTGACACTTTTTCGTGCGTGCAGCCGGCGTTCATCGATTTATAAGATGTTATCACAACAAAAGAATTAGTGAAATCGGTCTAGCCGTTCACGCGTGATGACGTGACCACCCTTGGTCCTATTTCCCTAAATAAGGATTCATTTTTAAATATACCTATATAGATGGAGGCACCGCTACTGTTTCGATTCATCTAGAGAATCTTCATCAGGTTGAGTTTGATGCGCGCTCCGTGTTTGCCGCGAGCGTTCATGGTTCGCGCTCAATGTGCGAAACAGTATCGGTGTCAATACATGAGTACATCCGTGTTTATCAAAATGTACCATACCGTTGTTTTGTTTTTCTTACTGGTATTGCATTGGTTTGGGATCTGATTACTATAGACCGTTCACCATAAGATGTCCCCTGCCTTGGGAATTGGCTGCATTGCCTACGGTGTTGTCAACAATATATGTAGTATTTACCCCACTTGGTGATTGGTGGTTGCCGGCAACATTATCTAAACTTGTATTGTAACTTGTAAATGTTTTATTTGCATATTTTATATAATGTACAGTTATAAGACTAGTAAGGTTGTAAATGATGACACAATTTAAATTTTAAATTATTTATTGATTATTTTTTTTCTGACAGTAATTACAGTCGGATGCTGGTATCCCTATTTTACTAACCTGTCATGGCGGGGACACGAGATCGCACTTGATTGGGTGGAATTAGACAACAATAGATTGACAATCAATAGTGCCAACATCACGGCAGGGGACCACTTTCGGTGAACGGTCTATGGTCATTCGTATCCTTACATAGTTCAAAAACCTTGCCAATATATTGTGTTGTAGGAATGATGAAAGCTACGGACGGTAAGATATACGTGAACGGTATGGACTCTGTGAGGCAACGCGACCAAGTACGAAACGAGCTGGGCCTGTGTCCTCAACACAATATGTACTTCCCGGACCTGACAGTGCTTCAACACCTTATGTTCTTCACTTTGGTAAGTTAATTCATTTACACAAGTTATTAGGCGCAAATGTAAGAACTACATTTGATATATAGAAGGAGCGTAGGGCGTTGGCGATATTAGAAAATTTGCTGATCCGCAGGTTCGCTCATTGCTCAGTGGACGTGAAGACACTTTTAAAATCTTACTGTCAGTCGTTTATACCTGCGGCCTGTGGGTCACCTACACGAAAAAATCCATCAGCGCCCTACGTGTCCTTTATAATATTTTTTTTAGAGCAATGTTGGGGTTACCTAGATTCTGTAGTACTTCGGGCATGTTTGCTGATGGTCATGTGCAGGACTTAACAAAGAAAAAAAATGGGCTCTTTTAAAAACAAAATACTTACTAGGTAGTCCCAATAGGATTCTTGGGCTCTTGCAGGCAGGTGGGACAGTGTCCTGCAAAGTTTTTGGGTGTCAGCCCTGATTAACCCTTTTGATCAGCAAATCTATTATATTAATTAAGGTGGTATTTAGGTAAGTAGGAATAGTTTTGACATCTAATTTAAATTATATTACTATAGACCGTTGGGGTATGGTACCGTATGGGGTCACCGTAAGATGGCCCCATACCTTGGGATTTGGCAGCATTGACTACTGTGTTGCCAATAATATACAGTTGTGGTCATATAATTAAGAACCATTTAAAGTTATAGAAGTTTTTTTATTTAAATCGTGTCATACACAGAGATGTGTACCTTCTGAGAAGCAACTAGTTATGTTATAAAATAGCCACATTAATAGAGCAACTTGGCTTAGGAATAAAGAATAAAATCGCAAACTATTTTTTTTCACATTTTATTTATTTCACCAAAGTAACAAATTCAAATAGTACTGACGCTGGACAAATAATTAAGAACGATTTATTAAACTGCTCGGGAATTGTTTTGTATGACACTTACATTTAAAAAATCACAATATGTAGCGCAGAAATTTGAAAATCAAATTAATACATTTTTGACTAAAATTAATAGTTAATAGCATATCCACGGCTTTTAATTACTGCTTTACACCGGCGAGGCATTGACTCCATTATAGAGTTCCATTCTTATAAAAAAACGTCGTACAGCTCTCTTAAATTCCCACACTGTGTATTTGAAACCTTATTCTTTACTTCGACCCACATATTGTCTATTGGGTTTAGATCTGGGCTGTTAGCTGGCCAGTTTAAGACAGAAACTGATTGCGCTGTAAGAAATTCCTTAACGGTGCGTGCAGTGTGCTTTGGATCATTGTCATGCTGGAATGTCCAAATAACCGGTAGAACGTCTTCAGCATAAGGTAACATTGTTTCTTCCAGTATATTTTTGTATTGGAACTGATCCATGCTACCTTCTATCAACTTTACAGGTCCAACACCATGTCCAGAAAAGCACCCCCAAATTTTCACATTTCCACCACCGTGCTTTAATGTAACTTTCGTGTACTTAGGGTCGAATGATGTGTTCGGGGGTCGTCGTACATATCGTTTTCCATCAGAACATACTCTGTTTATTTTCGTTTCGTCAGAAAAATGCACATTTTTCCACTGTCGCACAGTCCAGTTTTCATACTTTCTCGCAAATACAAGCCGGGCTTGTCTGTGGCAAAGTTTCAACATTGCAAGTTTTCTTCTACCAAACGTCTTCGAATAGTGCGTGCTGAGATTGCTGAAGGGTTGTTTTCACCAAAATATTCTTTTCTCAGCTCATTGGACCCTTTAAAAGGATTTTGTTTTGCCATACGAACGATGTTTCGGTCATCTCGAGGAGTTGTTTTTCTCTGTTTAGGTACACGTAGAACATTCGAAGTAGTTTGATACGTAGCAAAATGCTTTACAGCGTGGAAAACCATCGTTTTTGAACATTGCAAGTTTTATTATTACTTCCCTTGTAGATTTATCACAACTTTTATTTTTTCCCATGGTTTTTTCATAAGAAGCAATCACTTTTAATCTTTTACAGCACTAAATGGCGCCAAAATTATACAAACAGTAACAAATCGACTGAGTGTTCTCTATTTAAAATTTGAATAAAGGTATAAACTATTTAGCGTTCTTAATTACGTGACCAGCCAGTAAATAGGAATATTATGTTTAGAAGTAGTGTGAAAAGTTTGTCTATTTATTTTTAGCTAATCATGTGTATCAATGAATACAGTGGTATTATTGAAAAGTTTTACGATACCGAGAGAAATAAAAAACATTGCATGCAATTAGTTTTGCGTCTTAGTTTGAAAAAATCTTCCCTTTATATCAGCGTTCTTAATTATATGACCACCACTGTATGTAGCATTTACCCCCTTGGTGATAGGTGGTTGCCGGCAACATTATATAACCTTGTATGTACCCACCACAGATTCATAGGTTTTACTTGCATATTTTTAATTAATATACAGTTATAAGACTAGCAAGGTAGTAAATGATGACGTCATCATCAACTGTCGTATCTGAATCTGTGCTGCTGTCATTTCCTAGTTTAATTATGAATTTATCAGTAATATTCTCCATGCAGTCATCGTGTTTATATTTTAATTAGTTATGTCAGTAAATTCTTATTACCCATACTAAAGGCATTGTGTCGGAAGCTGGAATCCCTATTTGACTAACCTGTCATGGCGGCGATACGAGATCGCACTTGATTGGGTGGAATTAGACAACAACAGACTGACAATCAATAGTGCCAACATCACGGCAGGGGACAACTTACGGTGAACGGACAGTATATGTTATTTACCAATGATTTTATTTTTATTTTTATTGTATGTACAATGGATCTTAGTTATCTGAATAAATAAATATTATTATTATTATTTGAGCCTGGTCCAAGTGGGGAGCAGGAGCCCACCGCGTTTTCAAATTATTTCACGGCGTCTGGTAGATGATGCTGTGTGACATAACCGGCATTATTTATTTACTTTACATTACATTATTTACATTATTTATTAACTACGTTAAACTTATACAAAATTACTTAAAATATTTCAAATCTCTCACTTAACTCTCCATTGAGGCTATGCATTGAAAACCTCTGTGGCGCAGTGGGCCAAGGGCCAAGGCTGAGACGCTGAAGGTTGTCTGGTAGGAAGGTATTTGTCTCGGGTCTGGGTGTTTCTATGTATAATTAGTATGAATTTAAATAAAATATTTATATAAGTAGTATATCAGTCATGTGGTACCCATAACACGAGCTCTGCTTACTTTGGGGCCAGATGATGCTGCGAAATGTTCGGCATTATTATTATTATTATATATCAATTGCAGCTTAAGGGTGGATCGTACAACGATGCGCGCGAATCTTCGATGTCGTTACTCCGTCGGCTGGGCCTCGTGGAGAAGAGCAAGGCGCGCGGCGCCGCTCTGTCGGGCGGCATGCAGCGCCGCTTGCAGCTGGCGTGTGCGCTCGCCGGCGGCGCCAGTGTTCTGATCCTGGACGAACCCACCTCCGGACTCGATGTCGAGACTCGCAGGGACCTCTGGGACTTACTACTGGTACCTTACATTAACATTCAGCTGGCGTGTGCGCTCGCCGGCGGCGCCAGTGTGCTGATCCTGGACGAACCCACCTCCGGACTCGCTCCGCACTTTGAAGGAAAAACACTCGGCTCTGGAGACTTCTTGCTTCGCCGAGCGCTGGAATGAAATTTATGTTTTTTAATGGATTTCCGCAAGTCACGTCTGAAACAATTATCTATAATTATGTGTATTTTAGAAGTTTGTACGTCGAGGAATCCAAGAAAATTCTAGACAGCCATTCCGCGATGACGTTTAAAATAGACAAGTGACGATCGATTTCGACTGTAACGATATTTTATCACAACAAAACCGCTTAAAATCGGCAAAATTGTCATCAAGATAGATGCCATATATAGATAGAATCGAAATAACAAGATAAAAGATAACTAAGTATATTTTTAGACTCTAAAATAACCTACAATTTGTTTGTGTATCAGTCTCTTCGTGGCGAGCGTACAGTGCTTTTGACGACGCATTTCATGGAGGAAGCAGATGCACTGGGCGACCGGGTTGCGGCATTGCACCAGGGACAACTGCGGTGCCATGCCACCACTATGCATCTCAAAAAAGCCATCGGTAAATAAATTAATAAATATTCGTGGACAATACACACAACACCATCTAGCTCCAAACTAAGCATAGCTTTTATTATGGTGACCAGCCGTGCGATTATGGAATTCTACTACTATCAAAACTTTAATACTAATCGCTTTCAGTTACTATATACAGATACAATCTATCTTCTTACCAAATATTATCAAGAGCTGATCAAGAAACAAACGGACCATAGACACTTTCACGAATAATGTACACAACACCATCTAGCTCCAAACTAAGCATAGCTCGTATTATGGCGATCAGTAGAGCGATTATGGAACTCTTGATACAATAAATGTCTATCAGTTTCGATTAGCAATCGGCATCAATGTCTATCAATTCGATTAGCAATAGGCATTATTTCAATCAATCAAATACGATGTATTTAAATGCTTAGTACGCTAAACACGTACTTGTTCCTACCACAATCGTACTTTGTAAATTGGTCGAGTTATAGTTTGACACCAAATTGTAACTAGCGATAGAAATCGCAGCGATCCGTAATACCAATTCATCAATAGTAACTGAAAGCTATAAGTATCAATGTTTTGATAATATTAAAGTTCCATAATCGCCCCACAGATTATATAATACTTATATATTTTGAAATAAACACTTAACATAATTTGTAACACCTAGACACAGAACAAACATGTTGATCACAAACGGTTGTGATTTTAACCCCGAACCCACAGAGCAAACGGCAGAGCTAACTGAGCTGACAAGACATATATTGCATTATCTATATTATTTTATAACGTGCAATGTTTTTATGATTATTTTATTTGAAATACTTTTGTGTGCAATTTGCTATGTTGTTAAAAGCGTTTCTTTCAGGTTTTATTCCAATAGATAACGAAAAATGTAAAATTCCTAGTAACAAAATATAATATAGTTTCTTACTCGGAGCACAAGTATCACACAGCTACTTTAAGAAAACCGAAACCACTTTATGTTCCTTTAGTTAGGACAAACTACAGGCAAAACGCTTTTATGATTAGGGCGAGCAGCTCGTTTAACACTTTGGCGGAGTCAGATCTGGATATTGATGTGTTCAATACCTCAATACCTAAGCTGAAGCAATTATTATGTGACAAATTTTTCAATAATGTTTAATCTCTTTCATTGTTATTTTTAATTATTACCCTTGAATTGTTATACCTTTTATACTTAAACTTTTTTTACAACAGTCGTCTGCTTTACTGTTTAGATTTTTATTATTACTTGTTTAAATTCTATAAGTGGAAACTTGTAATTGACCTTCAGCAAGCACGTAGCTCTTAATAGGTGCATGTTACATAGTTTCGCTATTTACCTTGTATTAAATAAGCTGTAAGTTTTCCAAAAAATTCAAAATAAATAAATAAATACAGTAATGAGTAATTACCCTTCTTCCAGGAACCGGCTACCGGCTATCGTTCACAACGAACGGAATCCCGCGAGACGCGGAAATCACGTCAGTTGTGACGTCATTCGTGCCCGACGCCTTTATCAAAGAGAAGACCATAAACTCGTTGTCGTACAATCTGCCAGCCGCCAGCAGCTCTCGCTTCCCGAACCTATTCACTGCTTTGGAGGAAAAGAGGAGCCAGTTGGGGATCGAGACCATAGGAGTAGGAGTGTCTACGCTGGAAGAGGTGTTTTTGAAGTAAGTTTATATATAATGTATGTATGTATTATAATATGTATGTATTTACAAAACAAAAGTATATAAGTAGTACATCAGTCATATGGTACCCATAACACAAGCTCTGCTTACTTTGGGGCCAGATGATGCTGTGTGGAATGTCCGGGATTTTTTATTATTATTATTGTTGTTTAAACATTTGTTTTACTCGGTGTAATAAACCGGGGTTAACTGGAGTGCACGGGCCTAAGCCAAGTGCGGCCCGGTGTTAGGCTGAACTTCGTCAGGAAGTTCAGTTTGTAAAAACTTTCTCACTATTCTACACCTGTTTGAAATAGCTGCTTTCTGTAATAAAATATACGTATGCTTTGGTAGGTCTAAGTATTTCAAAGATTAGAAGAGTTGTTTGGGAATAACGCCGGTTGATGACAGCGCTATCGGGACTATTGAGACCTTTTGCAGATGCCACAATTATTATTATTTATACCAAAATTCATCTAAACAGCCATTTATGGTATTTTATTTAGACAAATACTAGCAGATCGTACAGACATTTGTCCCGTGGCGGGGATGGAACCAAGTTTGAGCACCATAAATTAGAATTGGGAGGATATAGTAGGTTCTGTAATAATAGGTTGGGGAAAAAGTTTCTTTGCATTTTTTAAGAAAATTCAAAACATTTTTTAATATAGTTTATTTACATTTAACTAAAGTATGCAGGTACCATTTTGTTCGATAACTTTTTGCCATCCTGTAGGTAGGGACATGATCCCATTGCTATAGAAATTTTGGGACTTCTGATCAAAATACCGCGACAAGTGGTTTTGGCAGTCCTCTCGTGATGTTAACCTGACACTGCCTAAAGAATTCTGAAGAGACCGAAACAGGTGGAAATCTGAAGGTGCAAGGTCAGGACTATACGGCGGATGCATTAACACCTCCCAGCCAAACTCTCTTAATTTTTGCTGAGTGGCTAAAGATGTGTGAGGTCTAGCGTTATCATGATGAAAAACCACACCCCTTCTGTTGATTAATTCCGGCCGCTTTCTCTCAACTTCTTGCTTTAATCTCATCAGTTGTTCGCAGTAGAGTTCAGAATCGATGGTCCTGCCTGGTGGTAACAGCTCATAATGAATAATGCCCTTCCAATCCCACCACACACACAGCATCACCTTGTTGCGAGTTAACCCGGGTTTCGCCACAGACTGTAAAGCCTGACCGGCCTTTGACCACGACCTTTTTTGCACGTTCTTGTCGTACGTTATCTACTTTTCATCACCAGTTATCAGCCTTCTTCAAAAATGGTTCGGTTTCATTACGTCGTAATAAAGAATCACAAATGAGTACACGGTTAATTAGGTTTCTTTCAGTGAGCTCGTGAGGTACCCAAATATCGAGCTTTTTTGTGTACCCAGTTTTTTTCAAATGCGCCATAACTGTTTTGTGGTCAACTCCCAGTTCTTCAGCTACGTCGTTACTACTGATATGCCGATCTTGCTCCACTTTTTCAAAAATGGCATCCATTTTATCCGTAATAGACCAGAGCGGCGTGCATCTTTGACATCAAAATTTCCGGATTGAAAACGCTTAAACCAAATTTGTGCTACCGTCAGGCGCGAATTATACAGAAACGGCGCGGCGGTGCAGGCGCGGCGCAGGCGCAGATCAGGCGACGAAAATAAACGCAAATTGGAAAAGGTGACAACACGACGTGCCTGCGCCACGCCACTTGAGTATAATTGACAACGTGTCGCCTACCTACATTTTGTATTGAAACGTTTTGAAGCGGCAAGATGCCTGCGTCGCGCCTTCACCTTACGCCGTTTCTGTATAACTCCGCGCCTCACAGACCCTGCACTAGGTCCACAAACATCGCAAAAAAATATTTCGAGGCTTGCGTTGCATTTTTACCTTTTTTGTAGTAAAATTTTAATATGTATCGAATTTCTTCATTAGATTCACTCATCTTGACAGTACGAAAAACAAATAAAAATCACACATTTTCCTAATTTGAATTTGGAATTGTGTTCTTTATAATTTAAACTTTTAATGATACCAAAACCAGCCAGATACAAATAGTATAGCCAAAGAGATTTTATTTCAAGTTCATACATCCTATAATGCGAAAAGACTTTTTGCCCAACCTAATATAATAGGTTAATCTATTATATATTTATTTCAGATTGTGCAGTGATACGGACACATCCTTCAGTGACGATGAAGTGGACACTGGCAGAATAGGTAAATAAATAAATATGTACTTATAATTATTGATGCACATTTAACACATCACCATCTAGCCCTAATACTAAGCTAAGCTCTAGGCACAAAGGCTTAGTCTATGTAGTTCCGATACTAACAGCTTTCAGTTACTAATGATGAATTGGTATTTCGGAAGGTTGATGTTAACACCTTCCACCATCTCCTTTTCACAACAGGACAAGTAGACGTACCACTCAATACCATCCATACCTTGTCAGTCTACCCGCGCGCTTTGTTTCCACATTTATAATGCGTACAGCCAAGGATTGGAATGCTTTGCCGTCGTCTGTCTTTCCTGAAAACTACAATCTAGGCCTCTTCAAGTCAGTAAATAGGTGACTTCTGGACCTGCGTGCCCCATCGTCGGCCACATCAACGCTTAACATCAGGCGAGATCGTGGTCATATGGAAACTACGTACTCGTTCGTAATACATGTCTGAAAATTAGCGCTGCTTACTTATCGTGTTGTGGAGTAACATTAAGCTGAGACTGGACGAGACTGGACCTGTTAAGTGCACTCTTAGTAACTAGTGGCTCTGTGAGCTGTAGACTTCGCGAACATATTTCGAAAGGACTGAAATATAAGGTTTTTTACGATTTGAAATTTTTCAAAATGGCGGAGATATGGGGGTTATATCTCCGCCATTTTGAAAAATTTTCAAAAACTGAATCGACACAACTATATAGTTATAGAACTTGCTCACAAAATTTCACGAGTATCGGTTGAGAAATGCGACCTGTAGAGGAGAACATCCGGACAGACATACGAAAACATTTTTGCCTAAGCTGAAACGGAGGCACTAGTTTGCGCTTCGCGCTCGCTTGTTCAATGAATAAGATGTTATTCTGATTTTCATGTATGGTTACTTAATCTATCAATTTGTACACACAACTTGTTTCAGAGCCGACATACAACAAAGTGACCGGATATAAGCTGTACGCGCGTCAATTCTCCGTGCTATTCAAAAGACAGTTGAAATACATTATATTCAAGAAAGTTTCCTTTTTAATACTGGTGAGTCATTTCAAATAACTTTTAAACCTAGGACGTAAAAAATAAGTTCAGTAGCGAATAAATGACTTTTTCATATTTCAAAGCTTTCGTGATTTGTACTATGACAAGGGTTGCATAATGTTACTAGCTCGTTCCCGCGGCTTTGCCGGCGTGGTAGATAAAAAGCAGCAAGATAATAGAACTAATGAAGGTTTCGGAAAAATTACTAAGCATAATCGCGGTTTTCGTGGTTTGACCATGATCCGGAGTGATTTTTCTGAAAACCTTTCTTAGCTAGCACCTACGGCCCTAGAGGAAGCTGCATACCAAATTTAATTCCAATCTGTTCGGTGGTTTCTGAGATTTCGTGATAAATGAGTGAGTGGTATTTGTCAAATATTTAGTTGATTTAATAAATGGAGTGTAAGTAACAGTGTGTGCATTTTAGTTGCAGTAAACAGAACTAGATGTCGCTGCATTATTAGTTCGATTGCTAGAATGCGCTATCGTTACGTTTTCCTTCGTGCATAAGGGGTCAATACAGTATTTTTCTATTAGAAAACTTCTCAGTCACAGCTCAGACTGTGATCGTTCGTTTTTAACCGACTTCAAAAAAGGAGGTTTCTCAATTCTATATATATTATTTTTTGATGTGTGTTCGCGAATAACTTCGTCGTTTATGAACCGATTTTGACGATTCTTTTTTTGTTGGAAAGGAGATATCCCAAGGGTGTTACCATATTAAGGAAACTAGGATCTGATGACGGCATCCCCGGGAAATCGTGGGGAACGACAATTGTAGTGGTGACTAGTGCGTTTGTTATGTTTTTTCATTAAGTATTTTACAGCACTTCTATTTAAAGAAGGTCTGGAATCGATCAGATGATGAAGCCGAAAGACAATCAAGGGAACTCCTCGACGATTTACAGCAATTAGCTGGTGTTTGGGTTTGATTAATTTATATTAATGAGAACTTTACACCTAGATGGGTTGTGACTGTCATTAGTGGTCTGATGATGAAGACGAAGGACAGTCAAGGAAACTCCTCAACGTTTTACAGTAGCTGCCTTGTGTATATACATAAAGTCGGTTGTCTTTTTAGTTTTTAAAAACGTAATTATATTTCGAAAGATTCTAAGCGACCCTGTAATTTAGTTTGGAAGTGAACAAGGGTAGACCTAACTAATTATTTAAATTTTATTTATTTGGAAACAGAACATCAATACAATATTACTATATAATTATATGACACTAGCTGTACCCGGCATGCGTTGCAATGCCACAAATTCTCTCACCGTTTATACCTTCCCTGGACTACGACAAACATTTCAACACCAAAATCAGCTAAATCAGTCCAGCCGTTCTCGAGTTATAGCGAGACTAACGAACAGCAATTGATTTTTATTATACAAAAATCAGATATAAGATAGGGGCTTATAATAGAACACTTTAGTGCATCAAAAAAATTTTTGTCCTGGACGGGAATCAAACCAACAACCTACAGCACAGATGGCAGTTTTACTTCCAACTGAAATATGAGGCTAGTCCTAAGTACGTCTCAATATGCTGCAATGTGCCGTAACTGTATAAAGATAAAGAACAATTTCCTCCAACAGCAAGCTATCGTTCCCATCGCGTTGATATTCGCGTTTACTGGTTTATTCAACAACGGTCAAGACTTCAATCCAGCAAATCAGCCCGATATCACGCTCAACTTGGATATGTACATACCTATGCCAGAACGGAAGGTAGGTTATCAAATTAAATCAAATTAAAACATTCTTTATTCAATAAAATCACAAGGACCAATTTGAATCGTCTTGATACATGCTAGTGAATTTAGGTGCCGGTTCCTCCTAACCCCAGTTCAAGAAGAATCCGGCAAGAAACTTGTCTGGTCTCATAACTTTTTTGTATGATCCTTGCCAATTTTGTGACGGATGCCTAGTCGAGTTGGAGCAGATTCATCCCAAGCTTTTTTGTCATCTAAATAATCTGATATTTTATATGGTGCTTTAATAGACAGTTTCTGTTATATTATGTTTTCAAATTTGCCAATCGACAAACACGTAGCATATCATTTACGCTTATCATTTATAATTTACGATAGTGTTTTAGTACAGGTGGGTTGTTATGATAGTCCTTTAATATGTAACGACACATCTGCGAAGGTACGGTGTCGAGTACGACGGATAATTCGGGGACTGAACTATCGGTCGTAGTCGGTTGGTATGACACGACAAACGCGTCCATCATTTTTATCAGAATTATGACGTGTTAAATTGCCCAGAAAACATAAAATAAATAATAAAAAAAGTTATTTGGAACAGATAACAAGAGGTATATAAACATTGAAAGTCGATAACATCTGCAGGAGTGTAAAACTGTGTCGCAGATATCAACGCCCTCCTCCGAGATCATATACAAAGTTCCTAACATTATACAATGACAACTTATACATGTAGTTTGGCAGATTAGGGAGGTGAGGGTGTGTTTGTGAATGTGTGTGTGTATGTGCATACATTTTATTACAATATTAGCTATTATAGAGGGCTTAGAAGAAGACAAATACACGCTGAACGTTCATTAATACAATGAGTGCGTTCTCACAGAACTGTCGCTAGGCGAAACGTTCGGGACTACGCCGAACGGCACGTTTAGTACTACGATATAATGTTAGCGCTTCAACACATTTCATTGATCTAGAGCTGTTACAACCATTTTATATTTTTTTAGTGTGTTTCTTGAAATAATTATAACAGTTTGGAAAATAAAATAATAACTGCACAAGCTTGAAATCCAATCGCGTATACTATTTTTTGATTAACTTTATCGTAGGAATTTCAGGAACATTTCAAATAAAACGTGGTATATACAAGTTCTTATAACGCTGTGAACAAAACTGTCAAGTGTCAGTCTAAAAGTCTGTTTTGGCCTCTCTGGCGACTTAAACGCAGATACGCACTACTAATTTAGAATTTAGAATGACATGATGAATGATTAGAATTGACTTCAAAAATGTGATGATAAAGTCAAAAAGAGTACCTAGGTAGGTACTACTATGAAATGTAACTCGGGGTGTTAATAGCTCTATAAACATCCTAATTCTGGAACTGTTGCTGATGGTTGCATTATCGTACTAATTCTGCAAGCTTTCGTCGTAGTAGGTTCTGTAATTTCGGATGCTGTGTCATAGGATAATTAAAAACACTGCGAGTGTATTTAGCCGAAATGTCAGCGCCGTACCTTCGGCAGGTGTCTCGTTACACTTAAGTGATCATGTAAAATAAACATCTAGAACTGTATATTATATTGTAAAGATCACCAAATACGGGTTTTTTATTTTTTAAATATAATATAATGTGAATGAAACTTGTTTCTTTTCACTAATGCAACTTGGGACGAAAATTTTCCGAACGGCACATAAGTATACTTTAACACAAGCACCAAGCTTGGTGCAACCATGAATAATATCGTTTCATCAGAGGTTGAAAAAATGTGACATATGCGGAAGAAATAAATGATCTGACGAATGTAGAATCAGGCGGATGTGTCCTAAAACCAAAAAAATACAAAGGTTTAGGGACATTTGTAGCATAAATCTTTCTAAACCTAAAAATGCGGATGAAGCCACGGGCGGCAGCTTGTATATTGATACATGGTGTTACATTTTAGGTGTTCTACAATGTGGACGCTCGCGGCGTGTCACTGCGCGGATTTGATGGCGAGTACCCGAAAGTGGAGTTTACCAACGCAAACAATATTACTGATGGTAAATCTATTTCTAATCGTAATCTATTTTTAACTCCGGAAGTAAACAGATTTTTTATACAACTAATCCAGCCAACAAGCATGCAAGACACCAGATGGTAAGTAGTTACCGTAACCTAAAAAAAACCTACTAATAGTCTATACAAAACAAGCGAGCTTTACAGTAGTCGCATATGATGTGTAACATCTGACATCTCACCTTGGTAATAAACAACATTAACATTATATCCTGAATCAGTTTATAAACAACACATTTTATACGCAACACTGTAGGTTAAGCGCACAGCTGATGCGTTCTCCTTGTCTATTTCCCTTTCTTTTTAATGTCACACACACACGCACGCACACTGTTTGCTGACAGTACCAAACTCGGAAAATGGGTTGGTACTATCGCCGCGCGCTTATTGATTAAATCAAATAGCGCGCGCTTCATGTTACACTTTTCCATCCCTATTCATGCAATCACTTCCACACATTGCTGGAAAAAAAAGATACATAAGAGAAAAATTACAAATAAAAAGATTACAAAAAAATGCTATCAGAAGGAAGCGTTTTTATTTTTTTAATATTTTTTTCAGCTATTCTTCGTACTGGCAAGAAAAGCATTTTAGAATACAACAAGTATTTAGTCGGCATCGAATTGACCGATAAAGACGCAAAGGTAATCTTTACTTTTTTTTAATCTTTGCCCCACTTTTGGCTAATATCTCTCCCAAATTCTACCAACATCACATCTCTACCCTTCAATACTTCCCGATGTTTTCAAAATTCAAAATTAATGATTCATAACAAATTACACACGACTAGTTAAAAAGAACGATGAGAAATGCAAACATTTTTAAAACTGTGGAGCAGTCGCAACGCCACCTCATTGACGTTAGATAGTTACGAGATAGAAAACTTACTAATTATCAAACAATAAACTTAAACTTTTGTTGGCAACATCGTTTAGTTTAGGGCAAGGTTATGTAGTCTGGATTGTCCACCAATATCTAACTAATATTATAAATGCGAAAGTAACTCTGTCTGTCTGTCTGTTTGTTACGTTTTCACGCCTAAACTACTCAACCGATTTTGATGAATTTTGGTATAGAGATATATGGGACTTTGCAGAAGGTCATAGGCTATTTTTTATGTAGGTACCACACGTGCAAAGCCGCGGGCAGCTTTCTACTTGTGTAATTATATGTACATTCCCAGGTGTTATACACAACAGTGTATAGACACGCAGCTGCGGTCGCTATGAACTTGCTGACCAACGCGATCGCGTCACAACTCTTGCCCGAAGCGACCGCGCGAACCATCACCACGCACAACCACCCGATAGGTGGCGCTATCACTAAATACGACGACGATCCTCTCAAACAGGCCAAGAGTACTGATCTCTGCATTGCGTGGACCGTGTTGGTTGTTATTAGTAAGTATTGATTTCACTTTTAAGAAACATTGAGTGCGTGTCGCCAGTGAATCGCAGTAGATTATAGTGAAATAAATAAATAATGGACATTTCACACAGCGTCATCTAGCCCAATTTTTTTATATTTAACGAAATAAGTGACGTATTATGAAGAACAACTCTAATAATAGGAATATTGTACGAGCGATAGGCCATGGTTAAATTGCACCGCAGACTAACTGTGCAATTAATATTCAGGGGCTGAACAGTTCCCCAGAATCTGTCATCCAGCATTCAACAACCTCTGTGGCGCAGTGGGCAATGGTCTGGCTTAGACGCAGACGTAGAAGGTTGCGGCAAATGTTTGTACGATCTGCAAGTATTTGTCTCGGGTCTGGGTGTTTCTATGTATAACATGTATGTATTTACAAAAACATAACAAATAAAAGCAACATTCTGTTCAATCCACCCTAAGGTTGTCTGGCAGAGATCGCTACATAGCGATAATACCGCCCATTGTACTACCGACTAGCAAAACATTGTTATTTTAGTTTCTCCTTGTTCAATGTATTTTTGGTGTGCAATAAAGTATTAACTATCTATCTATATCAGTCATGTGGTACCCATAACACAAGCTCTGCTTACTTTGGAGCCAGATGATGTTGTGTGAAATGTCCGGGATTTATTTATTTATTTATCTTCACCCAGGGGCTGGTAATTGAATGAATCTTTTCTGTATTTCATAGACTATTACTGAACAGACTTTAAGAATGGTTATGGTCATGATGGTTATGTTGTCTGTGTTCCTTCACGCACTTATCTCACATGACGTCACATTTGCTTACAATGGAAGAGAAGAAGAACTTTTACCGCGGCTTTTGGAGATAATTTCAAATATTTTGTGAATTACTTACCTAGTTATCTAACGAAAATATGATTTATGCACACAAACAAAAGACGAGAATTGGGTACATAATGGTATCGTTGGAAAAAAATACATAAAAATGAAACGGACAAAGGCACACCATTTAAATGTATACGGAATTCTACTTTTTGTTCTTTGTTATTAAAATATGTTAATTATGTACATTGTTTCTTTTACTCATTATAATATTACTAGGCTATCCAAAAGTGCACGAGTGTAGACCATCTCCGTGCAATTCTATTGGTGACGATCATAGGTGAGTCGGGTCCAGGGTTCTTTCTGCAAGCAAGCCTGCTTGATGATGGATGGTTCACTTTCTACCCCATCTTCCTCGTTCGTTAGTTTTAACTGGCCAAAGCCTTTTCTTCATTGCATGTGGGTATATAGCGTCGACGAATTTGGAAATCTCCTTAAAACTCAGTCTTCATAGTGATGTACATACCGCTTGGATTTAAATACGTAGATATTACTCGCATTTCTTAAAGGGCTTATCTTAAGGGCTTAGTTTCAACACATTCCTGCTTCTATTTTTTATACGCTAAAGCGTATAAATATAAATATTAGCTTCACTTGTGTGTGTATGTTTGTAACCGACTCCTTAGGACGCGATTTTCACCCACTTTAAACGGCCAGATTTCATCCAAATTTTGCACAACTGTCAAAGACCGATGACAATGCAATAATTCGAATAAAAATTTACAAAAAAAAAACTAATTATCCTAAAACTAAAAAGTAGAAAATAAGTAATAGTTTCAAAAAACTAAAAAACACGCTTTATATAGAAAATCAAACCAAAAAATAAAAAATAAATTTTAATAAATGTAAGTAAGAATAAATGATTTATTTAAAAAAAAGCGTGGGGTGCTTTTTAAGATATTATCGAAATGATAATCCTTCTTCTCATATCTGTCAATAAAATATTTATAACTATTGACACCATGCACCCCACGCTTTTTTCTTACTTACATTTAT
The DNA here is from genome assembly GCA_948098915.1 of Lampropteryx suffumata. Taxonomy (NCBI): domain Eukaryota; kingdom Metazoa; phylum Arthropoda; class Insecta; order Lepidoptera; family Geometridae; genus Lampropteryx; species Lampropteryx suffumata. The sequence goes on from OX402552.1 coordinate 2,498,595, forward strand.
TAAAATTCAGTTTTTATTTTTTAGTTTGGTTTGCTATTTAACGCGTGTTTTTAGTTTTTTTTTACTATTTTTTTTTTATAAAATCTATTTACTACACCAACACGCAAAACTCTGACGGAGGGGACTGTTTGAGAACGGAAATCTGGTATCGAGTCTGTATTTAGCCTTGCTTCTTTGAAACTGGGGGTCCGTTGTGACTATGATATGCTTAAAAGTTGAATTCGACACCCAGAGGTCGAATAGCCTTAAGGGGGAACCTTTTGCACGACTATGAATTGCGCAGTAAAACTGATTAAAATGTTGCTCAGTAGGCTGTGAATACGACTAAATGTTGTCACGGCACGAGGCTGCCAGCGTTTCAATAAAAAAGTACCTGTTTACAATGTGTCCCTAGATTGGCATTTTAGATTGGTTTCGTTGAAACAGGTAAACGTAAACATTTTGATAAGCACGGGCTTTACTCACGTTTTATTTAGTCGATGGAGGCACCGCAACTGTTTCGATTCATCTAGAGAATCTTCTTCAGAGTGAGTTTGATACGCGCTCCGTGAGTTGCCGCTCCCGTTCACGGTTTGCACCCAATTGGGTGCTGATATACCCGGTTCCTCTATTGCTTACTGCTTACCTTAGCCCTAACTCCGCAATCCTCATAGTTTTAGATTCGTCTGGAACCTACCCTGCTCCTCAGTTCGGTCCCAGCTCACGTCTCGAGAACTTCGTATAAAATAATATTACTGTTTTAATCACTTATTTAATTCTATTCCATTTCTATTTCTAAATTAAATTAAAGTTCTTTCTAGCAATTTTTAAATCTTTTTTTAAAAACCTAGTCAGAGTTTGTGTAATAACAGTGCGAACCTCTCTATTCTCGATTCTCTAGATGAATCGAAACAGGGTCCCGGGTTTATCAAAATGTATAGTACAAGTAAGTTTTGGAAGGTTATAGTAATGTAACTTGCAGTAATCCTGTCGACGAACGTGAACTTCGCGTCGTTGCCGTGTCGCGAGCGCGCGTCGGGCTCGCGACACCTGCACGTGATGGCGGGCTGTCCCGCCGCGCTGCACTGGCTCTGCACGCTGGCCTGCCACGCACTGGCCTGCTCGCTGCTACTGGCCAGCACCGGGCTCGCAGCCGCTACCCTGGACGCAGACTCCACCCTCTCTCAACCGGACATGATACGTTAGTGTTACCTCTCCTAATGTTACTGTACGTGATGGCGGGCTGTCCCGCCGCGTTTCAAAATGGTCCTTGGGTGTTAATGAACAAAAAAAATGCCACGCGCTAGTCGGAAATTGGAATATAAGTTTAACATCACCATTATGAGTAAGTTTCCAGGCTCACGGGGAGTGACACGTATTTTTTTAATTTTAATTTTTATGACGTCACAGTTTGTTATGTTTCACAGGATGGTTACTCTATAGAATAGCTGCGGGGTAGTTTAATTACATTTAAAATTATTGTAAATGACGGCACTTAGACCATGTCATTGAGATAAGGTTGAATCTCAATGACATGGTCTTATGGACTAGCCAGTTCGCCTATTCTTGGCTCAGTTGGTAGTAGCTCTGGCTTCTGCGCTGTAGGTTGTGGGTTCGATTCCCTCCCAGTATAAACATTTGTGTTGATGTATATTATATACTATTTGTGTCTGAATAATAACATTCATTATCTTCATACTCGTACACTGGAGAACAATTTAAAGCCGAAAGCTGGTATTTGTCTGTTTGCTATGCCATTTGTTGTCTGCGTCTGCGTGACCCTGAAGAGCCCGATTTCTCTGTTCTATAGACTTTGTGGTGGATACTGGCCTAGATAAAGTAATCTACGCCGGATTGTATAGATCTCACACTGGAGACCTTGAGACAACCAGGTTGTTTAACTACATCTGTGAAGCGGCGGATGTGGCCCAGCAACGTTACCTTGATGCCCAACTGGTACTTCTGGGTGATTTTAATGCTCACCACCAGCAGTGGCTGTTTCCGTTTCAGTCTACTGACCATGTTGGTAGAGAAGCTTATAAACTTGCTCTCTCACATAATCTCACTCAGATGGTAATCGAGGCTACCAGGGTACCAGACGTTGAGGGCCACACAGCCAATTGCTTAGACCTGTTGCTGACTAACGAACCGGATCGCCATTCAGTATCGGTGTTGCCTCCTTTGGGCACTTCTGATCACTGTGTGGTTAAGTCTGTATCGTCATACTCGCCACCCGATCCCTCGCCACGAGGATGTAGGCGACTGTGGCGTTACAAGTCAGCAGACTGGGATGAGATGCGTCACTTTTTTGCATCTTATGCAAATCTTATGCATCTTGCATCTTAGGCGGCAGACCTGCTTTTATTCTTGTGACCCGTCAACATACGCTGATGCCATAACAGAGGTGGTCTATAGAGCAATGGAATATTTTATTCCGTTCTCGGATGTGTCTACCTCCGGCAAAGCTCGCCCGTGGTTTGGTCCTGCATGTGCCGCTGCAGAAGCGAAAAAACGTGCAGCTTACCTCGCCTGGGCTGTCGCTCGCAACAGCAAAACCTCGGATACACAAACTAAGAAGAAAGCCTTTAATCAAGCCGCCAAGTCCTGCAAGAAGGTGCTACGGAAGGCTCGCTTTAATCGAATTGGCCGAATGGGTGCCAAGCTTGCGGCACATCCAGCTGGCAGCAAAGCATTCTGGTCCTTGGCCAAGTCAGTAGAAGCGAACTTCAGCCGCCCTTCTCTCCCTCCACTACTAAAACCAGATGGATCTCTAGCCCACACTGCAATCGAGAAAGCAAATCTCTTTGCCGCTCAATTTGCAGAAGCTTCACGTTTAGACACCTCTAACGAAACCCCACCTAGCCTTCTTCGATGCGAAACTACAATGCAGGTAATTCGCATCCATCAAAATGAAGTGCTCAAAACGTTACAAAGTCTTGACGTGAACAAAACTAGTGGTCCGGACGGCATTTCGGCTGTAGTGTTGAAAACTTGAGCCCCTGAGTTGTCTTCCATACCTACAAGACTTTTTCGCCTATCTCTGAAAACTGAAATAGCCGCAAAATCCTGGAAGCTTGCTAATGTGTAACCAGTGCCCAAAAAAGGTAGTCGCGCTGACCCATCAAATTATCGCCCAATTTCGGTCACCTCCCTACTTTGCAAATGTATGGAACGTGTCCTGAATACGAAACTCTTTACATACATTGTAGACAACGAACTCCTCAGTGATCGACAATATGGTTTTCGCCGAAAGCGATCTACTGGGGATCTTCTTGCATATGTCACGCACATTTGGAGTGAGGCCATAGAGAAACATGGTGAAGCATTAGCTGTTTCACTTGACATCTCAAAGGCCTTTGACAGGGTCTGGCACGCATCCTTATTGGTAAGCTTCCAGCTTACGGGTTGCCAGTTCAGTTCTGCTCATAGCTTGCTGACTTCTTGAGGGAAAGATCCATTCGAGTGGTTGTTGACGGATGCTCGTCTGATCGATTGGCAATTAATGCCGGGGTACCTCAAGGGTCAGTGCTCTCTGCCACACTGTTTTTACTGCACATTAATGATCTGCTTATGCCCGGAATCATTGGGTATGCAGACGACAGTACAGTTGTGGAGAGATACTTTGCAAACGCACGAGCCAGTAAAACTGAAATTTAGAAACTCAAAGACAAGATGCTTATGCGTCTGAATTTGACTCTCCAGATCGTGTCCGATTGGGGCGATTCCAGTCTGGTTAAATTCAACGCATCCAAAACGCAAGCTTGTCTCTTTTCGGCGAAACTCGTAACCAAGTCCCAAACTCCAAGACTCCAAGTCAAATTGATCCATTATCTGAAAGACTCTTAAACTTATTTGAGTGTTTCAATTTAAGTCCTCTTTTTGATGAACCTACAAGAGTGACACTAACAACAGCCACTTGTCTAGATAACATTTATTGCAGTTGCACACCAGTTCATAAGTGTGTACTAAAACATTTTAGTTCTGACCATTACGGTCACTGCGCCACCTTTTCTTGTGATCGTATAGTTGAAGCTCAGAACTTTACTCACCGACCTATTACAGAGAGCCGCATCAAAACATTTCAAAGTAGAATTGAACACAAAGTTTCCCTTGTTCCATGCATCGATGATCCAAATGATCTTTTCACCACATTGTCTAATTTAATAATTAAAGAACATGCTGATATATTTACAGTAAAAACATGCAAAACAAAAAATTGGCTACACCGGGTATTTATAGAAGTAGGAATACATTGTATGAATTATATGCTACCAGAGAGACAATAGTAGATGATCCAGTTTTTATCTTATATGTTAAGAATTACTCAAAAGTTTTCAAAAAAGTTTGTCATGCGGCTAAGTCACTGTTTTTGATAAAAATAATAGAAATTTCAACAAATAAAATAAAAGCAACTTTGAAATTAATTAATAATGAAACATGTAAATCAAGGGCTCGCAATATACAGTTCAAATTAAATATAAATGGTACAATTTTGCCTAAAGAACAGGATGTTGCGAATGCATTTGATAGTTTTTTCTCAGATATACCAAAAATAGTGACCAAATCGTTAAACTCATCAGCCTCCAGAGCTTCCGTTCTATTAGAATCTAGTGTTGCAAAATGTAAGAATGAGTTTTTTTTAGCTACATTAACGAGGCTAGTATTGTAAAAGCATTCAAGTTAGTTAATATAAAAATACAGAATATCTTTGGGGAATGTCTACAAAGGTGCTGGGTGTCATTATCTTAGATATTGCACCATGTTTAGCTTATATTTTTAATAGATGTATCGACGAGGGAGTTTTTCCCGATCTCATGAAACACAGTAAACTCATTCCTATGTTTAAGTCTCGATGTGAAAGTGATCTCGCTAATTATAGACTGATATCTATATTACCTGCTTTAAGTAAAATCTTTGAAAAAATAATTCTTAATCAGTTATTATACCACTTTAACGCTAACGGCCTGTTACATAGTAATCAATACGGATTTACTAAAGGTCGATCAACAGCTGATGCAGGTATAGCGCTCTTAAAGCATATATTTGAGGCCTGGGAGAAGTCACAGGATGCAGTTGGAGTATTCTGCGATCTATCTAAGGCCTTGGACTGTGTGAGTCATGCAACCCTAATCACAAAGTTAAAATATTATGACATTAAAAACCGGGCGATTGACCTCATACAGTCTTATCTATCCAATAGAGTCCAGAAAGTAGACGTGGATGGTGAGAGTAGTATACGTTCTTAGTATACGTTAGCGATTTACCTTTTTTTGTAAAAAATATTTGTGTTATAGTTTTATTTGCAGACGATACGTCTTTAAGTTTTAAAGTTGATAAAGGTAAAACCAGTATTTGCGATAACGTAAATAAATCCTTATCGTTAGTTCTTAACTGGTTCACTGTAAATAATCTTTTGCTTACTTAAAAAAAACTAAATGTATCAAATTCACTTTGCCAAATGTTATTCATAGCCCGTCCAACGTTGAAATAAATGGAGAGGCAATGAATCTTGTAAATTCCACGATCTTCCTAGGTCTTAATATTGATGCAAAACTACAGTGGGGACCACAAATTGAAACACTTGCTGGTAGGCTTAGTTCCGCTGCATATGCAGTTCGTGCGATACGGTGGCTTACTGATGAAGCTACAGCTAGACTAGTTTATTTCAGTTACTTCTATAGTGTTATGTCATACGGCATCATTCTCTGGGGGAAAGCAGCTGATATTGGTAAAATATTTGTAATTCAAAAAAGGGCAATACGTGCCATTTATAAAATGAAACCACGAGAATCTTTGAGAGAAATATTCAAAGAAATTAATATTCTCACAATAGCTTCACAATATACATATGAAAATTTGTTATATACACATAAAAATAGAGATAGGATTCAGCAAAATAGTGACCTTCATAAAATCAACACTAGGAATAAACATAAATTATACATCCCCAGGTTTCGACTAGAAAAAGTTAATAAGTCATTTATGGGGAACACGGTGCGCTTCTGTAATAAGCTTCCTGAAAATGCTACTAAACTATCTATTAAGAAATTTAAAGCATACATTAAAGGTAGTCTTTTGAAGAAAGCTTATTATAATATAGATGACTATATTATTGATAAGAATGCATGGCCTCATGTCGCTCTGTCGCCAGACAGTTAACCGACACACTTGAAATGTATAAACTCTCTTGTATTAGTATTTCGTAGTTAAGGTAGTTATAAGATGGATCATATAAAAAAGCGCTAGGACCAAGACGAGTTTCTTGCCAATTCTTCTCGAGCTTGGGTTAGGATGAATTGGCACCTAAACTCACCTAGTATGTAAGACGTTTCAAAGTGATCCTTGTGATTGTATTGAATAAATCATCTTTTGACTTGACTTTGACTTGACTTGACTTCCCCGTTTTGAACTCTTGGGAGTTTCACTTACACGGACTCAATTTTGGCTTCTATATCGTGTCCAAGGCCAAAACTGCTGCCATGAAGCTTGGCATCCTCAACAAGGTGAGGCGATACTTCACACCTGGACAGCTTTCCACTTTATACAAAGCTCATGTCCGGTCGGGTATGGAGTATTGCTGTCATCTATGGGATGGTTCAGCCAAACACCAGCTGGCTGCCTTGGGCTCGATCGAGCGTAGAGCATTGAGGATGATGGGTGAACAGCTTAACGCTGAGACTAAGTTCCAGAGTCTCGAGCACCGTCGTAAAGTTGCTTGCCTTTCGATCTTTTATAGGATACATTTCGGAGAATGTGCCCAGGAACATGATGAACATGATCTGATTCCACCATCTCCTTTTCACAACAGGACAAGCAGACGTACCGCTTAATACCATCCATACCTTGTCACCCTACCACCCTTACGAACAAAGCGATTTGCTTGCACATTTATAGTGCGTACAGCCAAGGATTGAAATGCTTTGCCTTCGTCTGTCTTTCCTGAAAACTACAATCTAGGTCTCTTCAAGTCTCGAGTAAATAGGTGTCTTCTAGATTTGCGTGCCCCATCGTCTGCCCCATCGTCGGCCACATCGTCGCTTAACATCAGGCGAGATCTTGGTCAAACGTAGGTTTATTGATGATAAAAAAAAAACTTCTACCTATTAAGAAATTTAAAGCATGCATAAAGGGTAGTCTTTTGATGAAAGCGTATTATAATATATATGACTATATTACTGATAAGAATGCATGGCCTCATGTCGCTCTGCCCTCAGACAGTTAACCGACACATTTGAAATGTAAACTCTCTTGTATTTGTTTTTCGTAGTTAAGGTTATAAGATGGATCATGCAAAAAAGCGCTAGAACCAGGACGAGATTCTTGCCAGTTCTTCTCGGACTTGGGTTAGGAATTGGCACCTATATTCACCTAGTATGTTAGACGTTTCAAAGTGATCCTTGTGATTGTAATGAATAAAGTATCTTTTGACTCTTGACTTATAGTTATCTCGTTCCCATAATACAAGCTATGCTTAGTTTGAGGCTAGATTACATAATTATTTGGTTATTTATTTGTTTTACAGTGACGCTGTTGTTGGTTCTGTCTGTTGGCTGCTTGGCTTTCTTCGCGTTTATGTACCTGGTGTCGTTCCATTTCGCTGAGCGGACGACCGGGGTCGTACTTGCGGGCATCATGGTGCTATTCGGTAACACGCCATTTATTTATTTAATAAATAGTACGAAGATGTCAATAACACTAATCAAAAATAGAACAATAATAAAACCTTCTTTTTCTTCGTTAATGGGGTGTGTGTCATATGATGACAATTTTGCCAAATTTTGTTTAGATTATTTATAGTAGGACAAAGTGGTATGTTGTCATTCGTCGTTTGTTATTTTATAAAAAATTGTGTCTCCTTATAAAATAACTAGCTCGCGACCACATACGATTTTTTTTGAATGGAATTGTAGCTTAAATCCATTTAACACCGCATCATCTGGCCCCAAAGTAAGCAGAGCTTGTGTTATGGGTACCACATGACTGATTACTACTTACATACTTTTTTTTGTAAATACATACATATTATACATAAAAACACCCAGACCCAATACTTGCAGATCATTGAAACATTTGTCTCGCGGTGGGAATCGAACCCGTAACTTATGCGTCTCAGTCGGACCTTAGCATACTGCGCCACACAGGTCGTCAAATATAGATTATCTATATAATAATATAGATTAGATTATCAAATATAGACTAATATAGATTAGATCTAAATAAAAATAATTTTACTTGTTATTTACAACTTATAGCAGAGCTATCGTGTGGCTCATTGGAATGGTCTCTATCTATACTAATATTATAAATGTGAAAGTTACTCTCTGTCTGTTTGTTACGTTTTCACGCCTAAACCGCTAAACTGATTTTAATGAATATTGGTATAAATATAGATGGGACCTTGGAGAAGAACATAGGCTACTTTTTATGTGGGTACCACCGTGCGAAGCCGCGGGCAGCAGCTAGTAGGTTATAAATGTTTTATTTGTGTCTATGATTTTTTTAAATTGTATATGTTTTTATTTCAGGGTTAATAACAACATTAACGAAGGGAATCTACGGTTTGTACGCCGATAAAATAAACATTTTTCTTAGAATGTTTCTGGCTCTCGCCAGCTACACCATGCCGCCGCACGCCATGATGATGGCGGCCGGGAAATGCGTCTACGTCGCGAGGATCAACGCCATCTGCAAACTAAACAAACACCGCTGTCCCACTCTACTGGTCGCCGACTCGGGGTTCAACTCCGAAAAGTGTTGTGGTGAGCTGTCATTGAACAATAATAAACTTATAAAACTTTAGTTATTTACCAGATTTTAACAAACTTAACACTAGTTCTTAAACATTAATTCTTAGGAACGAAGATACATTTTGAAATTGAATGTTCTCAAAGGTTTTCTGATAAAAAAATCTCGATTGCCGTTAAAACGCGTCAAGAAGCGGGAAGCGCGCGCTATTTGATTTGACTAATGAGCGTGCGCGGTGGCCGTCAGATAGTACCAACCCATTTTCAGTGGGGTAGGTACGTAGTCAAAAGTGTGCGTATGTGTGACGAAAAGAAAGGGAAATAGAGAAGGAGAACGTAACAGCTGTACGCTTAATCTACAGTGTTGAGTATAAAGTGTGCTGTATATAAACTAATTCAGGATATAAGGTTAATATTGCTTATTACCAAAGTGAGATGTCGGATGTAACACATCATATGCGACTACTGTAAGGCTCGCTTGTTTTGTATAGACTGTTAGTAATCAATTCCAATATAGTTAATATAAAAGTGTTATTTGTTTTTGTTCAGCCGGCGAAAATCCGCAGAGCTACTTCGCTTTCAATAACTTCTCTCCGGCGACGGAAATCTGTTATCTGACATGTCAGTTCGTCGTGTACATGGTAAGATTTAAGACATAAAAAAAATTGTTCCATTGACCGTCGATTACTTGGCCAAATGAGACCAAAAAGTTTCATTTGTCCCATTGTGCGTCATTACTAGGCTAAATGAGGCTAAAAAGATTTGCCCATCGATCGGCTGTCATTAGAATAGAATAGAATAGTATTTATTGGTAACAGCCTTACACAAGTACGAAATACATAATTAAGCGTGAAAATATATACGATATAAAAAAAAATACGTTACATTATGGCTATGAAATATTATAAACGTGATTTTTATGACTATATAAAGTCATATTGCACTTGTATCGAGTAGACGTTCCTGCTTATTTAACCAGGCAATTAGGTAAATTTTAAGTTTTATTTTAAAACCGTGAACGCTTCTCAGATCCCTCATTCCAGATTCCAGATTTTTTAGTCAGATTAATTCCAGTAACAAATGTAACAAAATCTAATCCCACCATCTCATTTTCACAACAGGACAATCAGACTTTACCCTCTAGAACAAAGCGCTTTGCTTCCACATTTATAATGCGTACAGCCAAGGATTGGAAGGCTTTGGCGTCGTCTGTCTTTCCTGAAAACTATCATCTGGGGCTCTTCAAGTCTCGAGTATGTAGGTGTCTTCTAGACCCGCGTGCCCCATCGTCGCTTACTACCAGGCGAGATCGAGGTCAAACGCAGGCCTATCTAAGATAAAAAATATTGGTTGTCTGTAAAGTCGGTTTTTATATAAAAAAATAAAAATATAAAACTTTTTATCTATCATCAATTATATCAATCACCAAATTTTTTAGTCAATTCTAACATAACCTATTATTACTGCACTCGCCGACCGATGCTACTTTTTACTTCGCTCCGATCGTAACGTTGCAATGAGCGTAACGTTACCATGAGTCATCCTTTTTCGTGCATGCAGCCGGAGTTATTAAACGTTGTCACGTTTAATAAATCGATGAACTCCGGCTGTCCTATGCCGCCGGCCGTCCTCCGGCGTCAAAAAACACATCACGTTAGTTAACCTTCATTAACCTGACGACCTCTTTGACGCAGTGGGCCAAGGCGCAACTAAAACGCAAAAGGTTGCGGGTTCGATTCTTGCTGCAGAACAAATGTTTGTATGATCTGCAAGTATTTGTCTCGGGTCTGGGTGTTTCTATGTATAATATGTATATAATTACAAAAAAAGTATTTAAGTAGTACAACAGTCATGTGGTACCCATAACACAAGCTCTGCTTACTTTGGGGCCAGATGATGCTGTGTGAAATGTCCTGTATTATTTATTTATTAACCTTCCGCAGACGTTAGTAGTGATGACTCAGCGGGGCACGTTCAACAGTCTGTGTGACAGATTCTGCAACGCGAAATTCAAGAACCGAGCCACCCCACCGAACAGCGACGAGGTCGTCAGAGCCGAGGCTGTCTTTGTCAACAAGGAGATCGCGTTACGTAAGTTTAAAATAAATAAACATTGGTTGACAATGCACACAACACGATATACCCCAAACTACGCATAGCTTGTACTATGGTGACCAGATGGCTGATAATTTTTTTTTTTAAATATATGCTTATGATAAGAATGCATGGCCACATGTCACTCTGCCCTCAGACAGTTAACCGACACCTTTGAAATTTATAAGCTGTCTTGTTTCCTTGTTGTTGTTTTTCGTAGTTAAACTAGTTATAAGATAGATCATGCAAAAAAGCGCTAGGACCAGGACGAGTTTCTTACTAGTTCTTCTCGGGCCTGGGTTAGGATGAATTGGCACCTAAATTCACCTAGTATGTAATTCATTTCAAAGTGATCCTTGTGATTGCATTGAATAATGTATCTTTTGCTTTTTTTTTTTCTTGACTTGATAAGTGTACACTAACTGTCTATTCTATAGGTAATCACGCACTAGTTAATGTGACTCTTGTGAACTGTCAAATCGGGAATCTAACGGCCTTGTTATAAACGTCACCTAACATCTGTCAAAAGTTTATCACTGTTTAAAATAGTGCCATCTCTTTGGTAAGATAGTGGCGGCGAACCTTAAGCAGTGTTTAGGTACGTTGAGAGGCGTTTATATTGTAATGCGTTAATATTGCAATTAAGCAATTACCGTGGTGGTTCCGGCATAAAATAGGACTGGCTCCTGAATATTGGAGTGTTTTATGAATATAAAGACCGCAGCGGACAATTGTAACATTTTCTTGCAGAGATAACTGGGCCAATGCTGTTTGTTCATTATCTCTACCATATGTGATCGATGGGACATTTAACAAGTTTTGCGGTTTCACAATAGCTTTTACTAAAGGAGCGCAGTTAATATTTTCTTTCCGTTTACATACTTTACCAAATATAGACGCGGTTAATCTGTTTTTTCTGTTATCTAACCATTCTTGACTGGAACTTTGGTCTACCGTCTGTTTCTGTAGTTAGTCTCTTTGTTGGTCAGAAAGTTCAATTTGTTTAAGAAAATCATTTTTTGTCATCTGAAAATCTTCATCGGTCATATCTGGTCTTTGAGCTTTCGGTTCATAATCTGGATCATCCATATTTCTACGGATTTTTTTTCGAAATTTCTTTTTCTTTTTGTACCTCATATATATTTGTGTATTTGCCAGTAGGTTTACTAAATATGCATTTAGTATAGGATAGCGTTAATTCGTTGTTTGGTGTTAAAGGAAATTCCTGAAGCGGAACACCTCTCCTGGTATAAATTTTTAAGTGTATAATTAATACGTTTGCCCCCCACATATTTGGCAATCAGTGAATTGAATGTCTCAGCAGGATTACTATCAACGTCAAAAATGAGACTTTTAGCGTTTGCAGCTAAAAACAAGACAATTTTACTCATTTTCCTCCACAAAACTGTGTTAGCTAAATCAAGTGCCGTATTTCGGTCAGTTTTGTCAGTTGCGGGACATATAGCATCATCACAATCAGAGTGACTACCAAAAGAATGGTGTAATGCATTCAAAATATCTGTACGAAGTTTAACCATTTTTGGACTGTCAGATACATCGTCGTGTTTCCTTAACTTTATAGCCCGCGCTGTATATCTGCGTAACTTCATGATTTTGAAGTCAGTTAAAAGTTTCCTTAGTTGAATAGGAATATGAGTATGTTTAGTAAGCGCTCTCAGTGTTACAAAGATTTCTCAGCAGATGATTTCTGCACTCGATCTTCTGTACCTTGCAGTTTTTATATGGATTGCTTTCTAATATTTTTTTATGAGTACTTGAATCACCATCTGATATTAATTTAGCATATACTAAACCATGAGCTTCAAGAGAGTTACCAAATCCTTCAACAAGCGATGTTGACTCCATACTGGAAAAGCTACCCGAATAGTTCTTAAAGCATATCTGATTTGCTAGTTAAATTTTTTTGTTTTCAGCTTTTGCACGTACTATGCAGTATTTGTTTTTTACACCAAGATATAAAATTTTACCAGTGTATGCGCCGATTATTGCTGCTGCACCAGATGATGCTGAATAGTTGTTACGAAAGGATCTTTTAGACCAACACCCGTCAGCTATTACATCAATCATTGGTGTACCTTCACAGTCGACACTGCCAATTTCTTTTGCATGTTCAGCCTCTTCAATACCTGCCTTAGCCATTTCATCTACTGCCGTCTTATGGAAACATTCGTAAACTTTTTTGCTTGTTTTAGCGTATACATTTTTTAACATACCAGGTATATCAGTATTACCTGCTAATTCATTCAAAGTTCCCAACCCACAGTCAATACTAATAATACCTGCAACTGTACTGTGATTTACATCACAGGTGTTAGACGGATCTTCAGTGATTATGTCAAATTCGGAATTACAGAGTTCACACTTGAAACGCAGTTTTGATATAAAACCTATACGTGGCTCACCGATACATTTCAGATTTCTATACCTGCATCCAAAATATTTTTCGTTATGATCAGCAATCTGCCCCAAGATTTCTAAAAAATATCTGATCGATACGATTCTGCGGCCTTCTATGCAAAACAGTTTGTCATCATTGGTAATTTCTGTTTCATATACAATATGTAGCTGTTGGTCGTCATAATAATTACAGGTGGTTGCCGTTTCTTTACTAATGTTTTTTCAAGATGGCGCTTGAAGCGTCACCTGGATCTGTCAGCATTTTGTGATTTTATGATCAGTAAGTGATCCTAAACATTATAAAAAAAAATTGAATCCGAAATTTAGTGCAAAGTTGACCAAAAAAACGTCTATTTTGACTGTACTATAGTTTGGGGCTTGATTTCCTCCCAGAACCAATATATGTGTGATGAATGAAGTGTTTGTTTTGTGTGTTATTATTAAAAAATATATAAATATTCTATCAGTCAACATTATACAAGCTACGAGCTGCTTAGTTTGGGGCTATAAGGTGTTGTTTATTCGTTTCAGATCTTTAGTAACTTAAATAATAAATAAATAAATGATGCTGGACATATCACACAGTGTCATCTAGCCACAAAGTAAGCAGAGCTTGTGTTACGGGAACCACATGACTGTTAAACTATGTAATATATACTTTTTTGTAAATACATACATATTCAACATAGAAATCTACCCCAACAAAAATATATGCAAAACATACAAACATTCGTCCCGCGATGGAAATCGACCTGCGTCCACTACGCTACATAGGTCGTTCTTAGCTCTGTTCTAGCTAAAACATTATCCCTTATTGTTATTTCCAGCTAAGAAACAGATCGAGGATGCGAAAGTTGCGATGCTTGTGAACGACGTCCACAAGAACTATCATCAGATTATCGGAAAGTCCTGCTACGCCGTGCAAGGACTTAGCTTCTCAGTCAAAAAAGGTAATAGTTTTAACTTTACAACGTATATTTCTTTGATAACTGCTCAATATACATCATACGATAAATAATACCTCAAATTTCTTTTTTTTTATATAATTAAACTAGCGACCCGCCCCGGCTTCGCACGGGTGCAATGCTGATACTAAATATACTACAGAATGTCTTTATACACAACATTACCTATGAGAATAACATAACCTAAGAGATAGACATATACTATCGCGGACTTTTGTGTAGACCTTTTTAAGGTGTACAATACTGTGGTACATTATTTTGATCTATCTCGTAGGGTTCAGCCAGCGTTTGCAAAATAAGCACAAAAAAAGTGTTTATTTACGACATCACATTATAAAACTCTAAAATTATCAGTGTTTATCTACTATATTATGCATGTATTATACATATAAACCTTCCTCTTGAATCACTCTATCGATTAAAAACCGAATCAAAATCCGTTGTGTAGTTTTAAAGATTTAAGCATAAATAGGGACAGACAGACAGCGGGAAGCGACTTTGTTTTATACTAGGTAGTGATTGTCAAAAAATGTGACACTAAAATTGTACAGTAAGAGATGCGAAATATGCCTTTACCAAAAGGCTCACCACTCTAAACTATGACTGCATGAAGGTTTTAGTCACTATAATATAAATTAAACCTATTTTAGAATTACCTGGGTACTATCTCATTACTGACCGAGCGAAGCGAGTGTCTCCGTTTCAGCTTAGGCGAAAATGCTTTCGTATGTCCGCCGTCGGTCTGGATGTTCTCCTCTACATTCGTCGCATATCTCAACCGATTCTCGTGAAATTTTGTGAGCAGGTTAACTATATAGAATTTTATTGTCGATTCAGTTTTTGGAAAATTTCAAAATGGCGGAGATATGCGTCATTTCGAAAAATGTTTGCGAGGTCTACAGCTCACAGAGCCACTAGTTGTTATTATTATTATTTATTTATTACTTATGTATATAAAATATACTTACGTGTAAGTATATAGTATTATAAAATATACAATTTATGTTTATATTTTTAGTTTGTCACGCTATGGGATGTGACTGACAGTGTGACAAAAAGTAAATACCACTAAAAACACAAGAACAGAACAGAAAAAAAATACCATTTAATAAATTTATTAAGAAAAGCAAGTCCTGGTTACAAATTTAATTAATATGTTACTAATATACCTAAGAAAATAATAATAGAAAATTATATTTCTATTTTTTTCTATATTACCAAATGCTAAATTCGCTAAATTAATAAACCTGTTAAAACCTGTAATTTCCACAATAAATGAATTATGGAGTACATATACATATATACAGAACTTGGTATAGATGTAGTCTGTGGAACAGCATTATAGTATACCTTTTATGTAGATTCACGGGCAGAAGCCAGTGCTGAAAAATATCTTGTTCAAAACAGGTGAATGTTTCGGTCTACTCGGTGTCAACGGCGCCGGGAAGTCCACCACCTTCAAGATGCTGACCGCCGAAGTATGTACCACTAAAGGGGAGATATACGCGAATGGACACTACATCAACAAGAACAAAGGGGAGGTGAGCATAAATACATAAACGAACTACTGTAATCTTAGTAGACAGATCTCTTCTTCTTATTATGTCACCAGTTATTTCTAACCAGTGTGGTGAAAATATTAAAGTGTGCCTCAGAGCCTCATTCCGTGTACTTGGCACTTGTCTTCGAACTTTTTAAGTTCCACAACATGCCCGTTGAAATCAACAGTTAAACTTGAGTGCCGAAAAAACTGGGTGATATCTATGATAAAAAAACAGGGTTATGTAATCAATATTGGTGGACAATGCACACAACACCATCTAGTCCCGCACTAAGCATAGCTTGTATTATGGTGACTAGATGACTGATAGAATACTTATATAGTTTTAAATACATACTTTATATGATACGTTATAATACCCAGACACGGAACAAACACCTATGTTCTTCACACAAATGTTTATCCTGGGAGGGAATCGAACCCTCAACTTACAGCGCAGAAGGTAGAGCTACTACCAACTGAGCTGACAGGCCAGTCAAAATATGTGAAAGTTAGCTTGTGTTAGAAAGGTTTGAATATTAAAACGACGTCTGGTAGATGAGATGATGCCATTTTGTACGTTTTTAGTTGAGAATGCAGATTTATAGAGCTAAGAAATCCTTAACATGCAGTGCAAACATTTTTGTTTTACGATAAAAATTTACGAAGTTATGACAAAATGAATAGCTAAGTTCAGTGAGTGTTTGCCGCGGTAGCTGTGACGTCACAGGGACGGTCGCCGCCAGTTATCGAATCGTGAAGTAAGAGGGCACCGGCCCCGTGACCAGTGACGTCACACGCACCTAACTACATTCATTTGACCCGCAGAATTTATGTTTATTATTTAATATCTTCGGAAGTAATGGTCCGATTTGGATACATCAAAAATATATCTTTCTTATGTCATAAAGAATAACGCGGATAGTTCTATTGAATTTGCTATAACTTTACTGATCCTCATTCCGTACGTACAGATTGCAAGCACATCACCGCGCATCGAAACTCAGTCGTGAGCGTGTTTGCTTTTTGTATATTTCATATTTATTTACTTAGTTTGGGACTAGATGGTGATGTGTGCAGAAAAAAAAACATATGTATAGTATCGACCTGCATGGCGATTACGGAACTCTTGATACAATAAATGTCTATCAGTTTCGATTAGCAATAGCATTTCAAAGAGTGGTATCATGTACGTTCGGTTTATATCTCAGTTTCTATTTCTATCATCCTTATGTAATCCGTTGACTCTTTATACATCCCTAGGTTTTGACTAGAAAAAGTAAATAAGTCTTTTATGAGGAACACGGTGCGCTTCTATAATAAGCTTCCCGAAAATGCTAATAAACTACCTATTTAGAAATTTAAAGCATACATAAAATGTAGTCTTTTGAAGAAAGCTTATTATAATATAAATGACTATATTATTGATAAGAATGCATGGCCTCATGTCGCTCTGCCGTCAGACATTTAAATGAAATGAAATTAATAAACTCTCTTGTATTAGTATTTCGTAGTTAAGGTAGTTATACGATGGATCATGTAAGCGCTAGGACCAGGACGAGTTTCTTGCCAGTTCTTCTCGGGCTTGTGTTAGGATGAATGTGCACCTAAATTCACCTAGTATGTAAGACGTTTCAAAGTGATCCTTGTGATTGTATTGAATAAAGTATCTTTTGACTTTGACTTTGACTTTACTGGTACAATTTTACCGGTAGTGAAAACTCCCGCATTCGTGTTTGTAAAAAATTGTGGGTAGTTCTAAAAGTATCTTATGTTACATAGTATCTGCGCACGCTCGGCTACTGCCCTCAGTTCTTCGGCCTAGATGACTTTCAGACCGGCAGCGATAATCTGGCGCTTTTGTTGACGCTACGCGGATTGGACGCGGATGACGTCAGCTCTGAAGTCAAGTCGTGGATCGATATCGTTGGTGAGTTTCTGGTTAAAATATATAGCGTTAAATTAAAGTGAAAGCGAGCTGATCTGATGATGGATTCCCATTCCCATGACCATACCAGTCCCATATGACTTTTTATTTTTTTCTTATTCACATAAGAGTCGGTAAAATACGTCTCATCAGAATCAGCTCGCGTTTACGTGAAGCTGTCATTTATAATTACTTATTATAAATAAATAAATAAATAAATAATTAACCCTGGACATTTCACAAACCATCATCTGGCCCCAAAGTAAGCAGAGCTTGTGTTATTGGTACCACATCCTGACTGATATACTCATGAATGATGATGTCAAACAGGCAGTGCAAAGTATGAAGAATGAAAGGGCTGTAGGAACTGATGATATATCACGTTTTTTACTATTAACACGTTAACTTACGCGGTCAGAACACATTATTATAAATATTTACGGGTATTTATCGCGTTTATATACCTATTTTTCCCGACGTTTCGACAGGTTTACACTCTGTCGTGGTCACGGGATGACTACTCCAGTCCAGTCCAGTCATCCCGTGACCACGACAGAGTGTAAACCTGTCGAAACGTCGGGAAAAATAGGTAAATAAACGCGATAAATACCCGTAAATATTTATAATAATGATGATATATCAGTTGATGTGTAGATGTTTTTAAAAGCTGATGGATGTAAGTGGCTGGCTTTATGTTTGAACAAGTTTTTACAAGAGGGGTTCCTGTACTAGTGATGCAACAGATTACTGGTGTTTTTAAAAACAAGGGTCATGATCAAGACTTTAACAACTAACGAGGATTAAAGCTCATGTCACATAGTAGGAAGGTTTGGGGAAAAGTGATTATGAGACGAATGAGACAAGAAAGTAAGGTATCACAGAACAAATTCGCGTCATGATCAGATAGACGCGGGACAACGGATGTCACATTCGCACTTTACGAGAATTACAGGCAGTAATCATTGGTCTGGAGAAAGCATACGTTAAGATAAGCCCTTATGTTTTTTACTGGTAGGCTGTAAAAGAGAAGAGTGTGGCTAAGAAATACCTGTGGTTTGTACGTGCCATGTCTTGTACATGACGATAGCAAATACATAAGTACCTGCTGGACGCATGTATATACGTCCAGTCATTAAACATAGACATAGACACACATTTATATGTCTTAGCACACAACATACAAAATAAAAAAAAAACGGGTTGCCGACAGTAGTGAAAACTTATTTTGGCGCGTTAGAGTTTAGTAATAAATCACTTCAAAATCAGTAATTATGGCGACTGCCAATCATATACTGAACGAACACAGATGATGCAATATTTTTTGTTCAGAATGTAGATAATATATCAAAGAACCTAACTCAGTAAACTTCTCCATACAAAAGTAGACTGTAAACATGTGAATTAAGGTTTATAATCAAATGGGGCGAGTGCGGCAGCCCTGCGATCGCCCCAAACTGTAACGGTGTCGCGAATCCAGAGGTTTTACCTTATCTAAAAATATGCGTACCGCGCTAAAAGAAGTTTTCACTTAAAAAAAAACAAGGTACATGATACTAATAATACAATTATGCTAAGGTATGTGTATGCGTATGCTACAGCAACATATTGGCCCCAACGCATGATGTCTACTGTTTCGCAGTAGACGCTGTTATTCTGCCGAGACCATAGCTGTCATAAGACCCTGTGAGAATATATAAATATAAATTCAAAATAAGTGGCCAGAGTAATACTAAATACTAAAGATGTAATAAAGATATAAATAGAATAAATAAAGACTTGCATAAAATAAATGAATGCTATCATGGAAAAAGGGGAGCATAAGCGGGAGTTTCGGATAAGTTGATGGATGTTCAATGTAATAGGCTTACACCAGGGATCACCCCTAAGTCCCTTATTGTTATTATTCGCTAACGACATTCTTCTTGTCGGAAAATATGCAACTGAGGTAGCTCAGGACAGGACCAAAAATGATCAAGACCACGAAGGTCAAGACGGCATCGTACCGTCGCAGAACACAATGAGATCCACCGACCCAGAGGATCTCGTCTCTGCATGTTGAAAACCGATTTAGCGGATATATCTGTCGAGCTATTACAGTCGCTACCGCTACTTAACTGTGTTGATCGGATAGGTCTGGAGAAGTACAGCCACGTGCTGGTCTCCCGGTACAGCGGCGGCTGCACGCGCCGGCTGGGCGCCGCCGCCGCGCTCTGCAGCGCCGCGCCGCTCACTCTGCTGGACGAGCCCACCGCCGGCGTCGACGTCGCCGCGCGGCGCCGCGTCTGGAGCGCACTGCGCCGCTCTCTGCGTCTGCAGCGCAGCGTGCTCATCACCTCGCACAGGTAGCTCTGCTGGACGAGCCCACCGCCGGCGTCGACGTCGCCGCGCGGCGCCGCGTCTGGAGCGCACTGCGCCGCTCTCTGCGTCTGCAGCGCAGCGTGCTCATCACCTCGCACAGGTAGCTCTGCTGGACGAGCCCACCGCCGGCGTCGACGTCGCCGCGCGGCGCCGCGTCTGGAGCGCACTGCGCCGCTCTCTGCGTCTGCAGCGCAGCGTGCTCATCACCTCGCACAGGTAGCTCTGCTGGACGAGCCCACCGCCGGCGTCGACGTCGCCGCGCGGCGCCGCGTCTGGAGCGCACTGCGCCGCTCTCTGCGTCTGCAGCGCAGCGTGCTCATCACCTCGCACAGGTAGCTCTGCTGGACGAGCCCACCGCCGGCGTCGACGTCGCCGCGCGGCGCCGCGTCTGGAGCGCACTGCGCCGCTCTCTGCGTCTGCAGCGCAGCGTGCTCATCACCTCGCACAGGTAGCTCTGCTGGACGAGCCCACCGCCGGCGTCGACGTCGCGACCGATTGGGGCTGTTCTCTGTTCACTTATCGCTTTGCGTTTCGATCCAGCGCTCGGCAAGTCTGCAGTGCAATCTTGGTGTTTTTTCGTTACAGTGCAAGTCGATTATTCTGGATGCCTCGTGGAGTAATAAAGTATAAAATATTTGTCCATCTGTTTAATGTGATGGAATGGATTTCCGTAAAGTCACGCCTGAATCGATTATCTATTCCGTTCACCCCAAACGAGGTTCCTCGGTTTTTGAGAAGTAGATATCTTGGAGATCCCATTTGTTTCATGTGAAATATCAACAGTTAAATAGATAACACGAAATTACACTCAAAAAGTGACACAGCCAAGCAAATCGCTAACCCGATCGTCGTCGCCGCCGCCGCGACCGCCATGGGCCGGACCGCAGACGGCGCGGTCGGCTAGGAGCTAGGATGGAGTGACGTAAGCCTCACAGTTCCAACTCAACCATATACATTTGTATCGTCAGCATGGACGAGATGGAGGCGCTATGTTCCCGCATCGGCATAATGGCGGGCGGGCGGCTGTGCGCGCTGGGCACGCCGGCCGAGCTGCGCGCGCGCCACGCCCAGGGACACGCCGTCGTCATCAAGGTCAAGCACGCCACCGACCGTGAGTACCTACCTCCCACTCGCCCAGGGACACGCCGTCGTCATCAAGGTCAAGCACGCCACCGACCGTGAGTACCTACCTCCCACTCGCCCAGGGACACGCCGTCGTCATCAAGGTCAAGCACGCCACCGACCGTGAGTACCTACCTCCCACTCGCCCAGGGACACGCCGTCGTCATCAAGGTCAAGCACGCCACCGACCGTGAGTACCTACCTCCCACTCGCCCAGGGACACGCCGTCGTCATCAAGGTCAAGCACGCCACCGACCGTGAGTACCTACCTCCCACTCGCCCAGGGACACGCCGTCGTCATCAAGGTCAAGCACGCCACCGACCGTGAGTACCTACCTCCCACTCGCCCAGGGACACGCCGTCGTCATCAAGGTCAAGCACGCCACCGACCGTGAGTACCTACCTCCCACTCGCCCAGGGACACGCCGTCGTCATCAAGGTCAAGCACGCCACCGACCGTGAGTACCTACCTCCCACTCGCCCAGGGACACGCCGTCGTCATCAAGGTCAAGCACGCCACCGACCGTGAGTACCTACCTCCCACTCGCCCAGGGACACGCCGTCGTCATCAAGGTCAAGCACGCCACCGACCGTGAGTACCTACCTCCCACTCGCCCAGGGACACGCCGTCGTCATCAAGGTCAAGCACGCCACCGACCGTGAGTACCTACCTCCCACTCGCCCAGGGACACGCCGTCGTCATCAAGGTCAAGCACGCCACCGACCGTGAGTACCTACCTCCCACTCGCCCAGGGACACGCCGTCGTCATCAAGGTCAAGCACGCCACCGACCGTGAGTACCTACCTCCCACTCGCCCAGGGACACGCCGTCGTCATCAAGGTCAAGCACGCCACCGACCGTGAGTACCTCTCCATGCCACTCGGCCTGTGTCTGTGCGCACGCGGGGTATACGTCATCAAGTACTTACCTCCCACCCGCCACTCGACCTGTGTCTGTGCGCACGCGGGGTATACGTCATCAAGTACTTACCTCCCACCCGCCACTCGACCTGTGTCTGTGCGCACGCGGGGTATACGTCATCAAGTACTTACCTCCCACCCGCCACTCGACCTGTGTCTGTGCGCACGCGGGGTATACGTCATCAAGTACTTACCTCCCACCCGCCACTCGGCCTGTGTCTGTGCGCACGCGGGGTATACGTCATCAAGTACTTACCTCCCACCCGCCACTCGACCTGTGTCTGTGCGCACGCGGGGTATACGTCATCAAGTACTTACCTCCCACCCGCCACTCGACCTGTGTCTGTGCGCACGCGGGGTATACGTCATCAAGTACTTACCTCCCACCCGCCACTCGACCTGTGTCTGTGCGCACGCGGGGTATACGTCATCAAGTACTTACCTCCCACCCGCCACTCGACCTGTGTCTGTGCGCACGCGGGGTATACGTCATCAAGTACTTACCTCCCACCCGCCACTCGACCTGTGTCTGTGCGCACGCGGGGTATACGTCATCAAGTACTTACCTCCCACCCGCCACTCGACCTGTGTCTGTGCGCACGCGGGGTATACGTCATCAAGTACTTACCTCCCACCCGCCACTCGACCTGTGTCTGTGCGCACGCGGGGTATACGTCATCAAGTACTTACCTCCCACCCGCCACTCGACCTGTGTCTGTGCGCACGCGGGGTATACGTCATCAAGTACTTACCTCCCACCCGCCACTCGACCTGTGTCTGTGCGCACGCGGGGTATACGTCATCAAGTACTTACCTCCCACCCGCCACTCGACCTGTGTCTGTGCGCACGCGGGGTATACGTCATCAAGTACTTACCTCCCACCCGCCACTCGACCTGTGTCTGTGCGCACGCGGGGTATACGTCATCAAGTACTTACCTCCCACCCGCCACTCGACCTGTGTCTGTGCGCACGCGGGGTATACGTCATCAAGTACTTACCTCCCACCCGCCACTCGACCTGTGTCTGTGCGCACGCGGGGTATACGTCATCAAGTACTTACCTCCCACCCGCCACTCGACCTGTGTCTGTGCGCACGCGGGGTATACGTCATCAAGTACTTACCTCCCACCCGCCACTCGACCTGTGTCTGTGCGCACGCGGGGTATACGTCATCAAGTACTTACCTCCCACCCGCCACTCGACCTGTGTCTGTGCGCACGCGGGGTATACGTCATCAAGTACCTACCTCCCAGTTATAGTTTGACACCAACTTCACATTGTAACTAGCGATAGAAGCCGATAGAAATGAAACAGATGACTGATAGAACACTTATATATTTTAAACACATACTTATGATACTTTATAACACCCAGACACAGAACAAACGCATGTGTTCATCACACAAATGTTAATCATATCATTAGGATGAGACAAGTCACGTACAAAGTTACCGAGGACACTAAGGATTAAGACCGTATAATTCATATCCATACTAATATAAATTCAATTAAAATTATATAAATACGGGCAGAAGCTAGTATAAATAAACATGACGGTTTTTGTGTATTTCAGAGGTTGACAGTTCCAGCGAGGATAGATCTATAGATAAACTGAAAAGCAGTCTGCACAGCAAGCTCAATTGCACGCTGAAGGATGAACATAAGGTACTTAAGAACATTATCAAATAACACCTCTTTAGAATGTTATTCAAGATATTTATTTGCATAAATAAGTGTACACAAGGTATTAAAAGACATTATTGCCACTTATTCGCCCTTTTCAAGCATCGTGGCGTGGCACTGGTGCGTTGATAACTTAAATATACGAGTAGGTAATTACACTTGTCAGCGGCACAAACTCGTTAGTGGGCGAAGTTAAAATGCATGCTATTTCACCTAGCTTAGTGTGAGAAAAGGATAGACGTGCACCAAGGATAAAGATGAGCAGTAAGGAGATAGCGTGATTATAATTTTGAGTCATATGATCAGATTAGACTATGATTTCTAAATAAAACGATTGCGTAAAAATAATGAACAGAGAAGAATAAGGTTCTCATGAAATAACTACTGAATGTATTTATTAAAAAAAAAGTTATTTGAGCTCTTGAATAAATAATCTATGCTTTTGTTATTTATTCACACCTAAAGTTGCGCTAAAATCAGTGGTGAAAAAAATTTTTTGAGTCTTGTACCTTTCAAACCTACATTATTTTTACAATTCTGTATTGATACAAGCATAGATTATGACAAGACAAATTTATATCACTTTATTTTTGGTTGTTCATCATCAGACGGTAGTGTGATCACCCTTCCACGTTTGTATGGAAAGGCGTATTCACGGCGTTCAAATTTTTATCAGAAAACATCCATATAAGGGAATTGTGAAAAAAGTTTAACGCGTAATGTTTTAATTAGCTTACTTTCCGCCTATTAGTGTAAGCGGCAAGTTAAAACGACGTCCACAATCTTTTCCCTTTAAAATATTAGTTTAAACATGTGTAAAAGTTGAGCTATCTGTTGTGTAAGACTTGAGTTTAAAACAGTCTTAGGTCAAGTGATCCAGGTCACTGCTAGAAAGCAGTGTCCCCAAGATAATGGCGGTGTTAGCCACATTGAATGTCAATTATACGCTGCGCTAAATAGACATCAGTTCCAAAATAAAATAAATATAAAAGTCACTTCCCGCGGTGTGTCTGTCCCTATATATGCTTAGATCTATAAAACTACGCAACGGATTCTGATGCGGTTTTTTTAATAGAGTGATTCAAGAGGAAGGTTTATATGTATAAAACATGCATAATATAGTAGAGAAACACAGATAATTTAAGAGGTTAGCGTATATTCTTTCAACGTATTAGAACTACTGAGCTACAGCAACGCGTGGCCGGGTCAGCTAGTACTATAAAAAACCTCTAAATATGATAAAATAAACTAAAAAGAACTTAAAATAATTTTACAAGATAATATTCAAGAATATTATTGAATATAACTTCCGTCTACCTCTGGCGCTAGAGCAAAAGTGTCAGTCGAATGGCGACCGCGCAGTTATGAGCCGTCGCATCCCCTCCACGACCGCTCACACCATCTGGCCGTGACGTCAGCAGGCCACGCCCACATCCAGGTGTTAATACGCTATATATACCTACATACTTATTGTATTTTGATATATTTACAGACAATGCTTCACTACCACATAAATGAGACAATGCGCTACAGCGACCTGTTCGCTGCACTGGAGAACTTGAAGAACGCTTATCCAGGACTGGTGGAAGACTACTCCGTCACAGAGACCACCCTCGAGGAAGTATTCCTATCCTTTGCGAAGGAAGGCCAAAACCAACCAGCCAACGCACGGAACGGTATAGTTTAAATATCATTGCTCGGACCAAGCTTGATATTAAACAAATGCTAACCAATGTAGGTCTAACGCTATTCTGATGTTCAACACGGTGTTTTTCGCTAGAGCATACACCTACGATTCCATGTTTCACAGAATAGCGCGAAAAAATTCACGCGTAAAGGCCTTAAAATCATGTATGTTTTAGAATTTGATTGGATTGCCCACCAATTTTTATTTATTTAATGTAACTGACCCTCATTTCTGCGTATCCAATCGTTAGATACATTTAAAAAGCCGGGACCGACCGCTTAACGCGCCCTATGGAGTAAGGAAGCGTTCAGATGAAATATCACTGCGTTCATCCAGCTATTTATATTCGTTGATCTGTTAGGAAATACTGAGTTAGCTGTGTCACAAAAAGTGCTACAAAATAGCAATGGCAACGATTTTCAAGTGAAAATTTATGATAGAAAATGTCATTATGTCATTGACCATGTCATTACGATTGTTATATCCTACGCTGCTCAATTTTCGTCATTGAAAAGCATTATTAGTTTGAAGTGATTTGATAGTAGAATCGGGGGTCTGATCTTGTGTTTTTTCCCTGAATTTGACTGAAATATTCTTAGTACTTAAAGTCATATATATACCATAAACAATATTGAATACAAATCGCGACTAAATAACTTGTATAACGTTAATCATTCAGAAAATGCCTTAGGTAAAGGTTACGGTTGCACTGGCGTTACTAGACAATGCACCTCGATACGTGTGTAGCTAGGAACCTACATTGGTGGGTAACTAAGCGCGTACATCTGTGGAAAGTTCAACGCCTTGATTAGTGAGTTGCTAAGCACCTACATCGGTGGGAAGTTCAGTGCCTAGATAGGTGGGTAGTTGCTAAGCACCTACATCGGTGGGAAGTTCAGTGCCTAGATAGGTGGGTAGTTGCTAAGCACCTACATCGGTGGGAAGTTCAGTGCCTGATAGGTGGGTAGCTAATCATCTGCATTGGTGGGCAACTAAGCACCTACATTTGTGGCTAGCTTAGCGCCTACATCGGTAGAAAATAGAGCGCCTAGATTGTTGGGTAGCTAAGCACCTACATTGGTGGAAAGCTAAGCGCCTAGATAGGTGGGTAGCTAAGCATCTACATCGGTGGGAAGTTCAACACCTAGATTGGTAGATAGCTAAGTTCCTAAATTAGCGGCTTCAAAATCGTACAGTGTTCTTGCTGAAAATAGTTGAAGCCATTAATGTAAGCGCAAGCCATCGAGCCCTATGGAAACTTGTATTTATATAGTATACACGCAAACAATATGGTGTTTCTTGTTATAGAAGCTATAATAATTAAAAAATAAATTATAAAATGGCGAACGGCTGTGATGTTCAGATAAACGCTTATCTAGGAATATATTTATGGAACAAGAAACAGTGCTGTTACAATAACTGTTACCAAACTGTCAAGTATTTTGTAATAATGTATCTAGAACAAGTAATATTATTATAGCCATGTACTTGTAATAATATAGTCACTTATTATATAAACGACTGGTTCCCAAAGTGTTTAACATATTTAATGATAGTATGATTATTACATTGAGTATTTTAGTATTTATGAGGTAAACTTGTAATGTAAATTTATGTATGATTTTCACTCAAAACTAGATATTTACCATGATATATGAGTTTTTCTGCTTCCCGATATTTCGGCACAGTTACATGCGCCATGATCACGAGATAAACTCAATTTATGTATTACTAGATGTCGCTACAGGAAAAATTAGAACGCGGTTTCGAGGCGTTTTGGGAAATACTTACAATTGAAATACTTACAATTGAAATACTTACAATTGAAATACTTACAATTGAAATACTTACAATTGAAATATACTTACAATTGAAATACTTACAATTGAAATACTTACAATTGAAATACTTACAATTGAAATACTTACAATTGAAATATACTTACAATTGAAATACTTACAATTGAAATACTTACAATTGAAATACTTACAATTGAAATACTTACAATTGAAATACTTACAATTGAAATACTTACAATTGAAATACTTACAATTGAAATACTTACAATTGAAATACTTAGAATTGAAATACTAATACATTGATTATGAATCTAAATTACAAAGATTATTGCGCTGTAGGTTGAGGGTTCGATTCCCTCCCAAGACACATTTATATGACGAACATAGATGTTTGTTCTGTGTCTGTGTTATAAAGTATCTTATGTATGTATTAAGGTATTCTATCAGCCATCTGGTCAACATAATACAAGCTACGCTTAGTTTTAGGCTAGATGATGTTGTGTGCATTGTCCAACAATATTGATTTATTCATTTGCACGTATGAGTGAGTTCACAACATTCCAGTAGTTTGTAATCTACCTGGTTATATTTTAAATAATCTAACGGTTCACACAATCTTACGCTGACGATATAACACCGTACTTTGTACAGCTGCGTACGGATAGCGCGTTCCTGTATTACGCATAGTCGGGATACGCTGTCCATTGTCCACGCTTACATTGGATACCCGTACATTGTCCACGCTTACATTAGATACCCGTACATTGTCCACGCTTACATTGGATACCCGTACGTTGTCCACGCTTACATTGGATACCCGTACATTGTCCACGCTTACATTAGATACCCGTACATTGTCCACGCTTACATTGGATACCCGTACATTGTCCACGCTTACATTGTCCACGCTTACATTGGATACCTGTACATTGTCCACGCCTACATTGGATACCCGTACATTGTCCACGCGTACATTGGATACCCGTACATTGCTGGCAATTCTGTTGTTTCGACGGACTAGCTAAAATTTTCTAAAATATGGACGACCTTATTTTGTTATCAATAAAGTTCAAATTAGAGTACCCATTTTAAATCACAGTTCTAAAATAAGTTAAAATATTTTTTTGTTTTATTGCTATAATTTTTATTCCAATTAATTCATTTTTTGAAAATAATGTATAAAGGTGTTGATAAAAACTGCGAAAAATAACCGCAGTTTTAATCAACACCTCCTTACATGACGACTAAATTGAGCTAAAACACGTCAGTTATACGTTAATTTAGGAAGTGTCACTAAAAATGTTATTCTAATTCAGACTTTAATTCAAACAAAATAAGATCGTTTTTATTTTTGAAATTTTAGTTACTCTAGCGAAACAACTGAATTGAGGCCATTGTCCACGCTTACATTGGATACGCGTACAGTTTATATACGGACCGCCGCGAACCTGAACGCGAGGACAATCGATCCATAGCGCTACGCGAGCCCCGTCACTCATCCGCCATGACTCCGAGAAACATAATGAGTAATGCTGCGCCAATCATTTTAGTTTAGAAAAAGAGAAACAAACGAAAACCTGCTGATGGAGATGGTGGATAAAAAAAATCATAAAGTTGAATCAATCTAACAATATTTATATCATTGAAACTCGATGAACATGCGTGTCTTTTCATTTTGCCGTCCAAATATAGAAGCAAGCGCGTGCGCGTCCCCTTTGACGCGCGACTAAAAAGTGAGTTAGGGCGGCTTCCCCTGAAGTGTACGCGTAGCTGCAAGTATAAATAATAAATAAATAAATAATGCCCGACATTTCACACAGCATCATCTGGCCCCAAAGTAAGCAGAGCTTGTGTTATGGATACCAAATACTGATATACCACTTATATACTTTTTTTTTAAATACATACATATTATACATATAAACACCCAGACCAAAGACAAATACTTGCAGATCATACAATCATTTCCCGCAGCGGGAATCGAACCCGCAACCTTCTGCGTCTCAGCCGGATCTTAGCCTACTGCGCCACAGAGGTCGTCATGGACATGGCGTTCCAGAACACGCGTTACCGACTACGCGTACCGATGTACGCGCTGTACGTTACCGACTACGCGTACCGATGTACGCGCTGTACGTTTGCAGCTTACGGTTCGGGTACGATGTATATCATTGTACAAATATACAAATTTGACTTAGTATCCTGATGCCTGGGATAGTTTTTAGATAGTACTCCATCTATCCATCGTGCTTGTCAAGCTCCATTCAGCACGTGCAGACAGTCACCAGACTATCTTAACGCTTTATCCTGTTTTTTTAACCGACTTCAAAAAAGAGGAAGTTCTCAAATCGTTTTTTTTTTTCATTATCTCATAACTCCGTTATTTAAAGACCGATTTGAAAAAAATCTTTTTTATGTAAAAGAATATACTTTCCAATTGGTTCTATAGAAATTTCATTAAAATCAGTTGCTGGAAAAAAATTGTCATCCAAGTAAACGAAATTTCGTATTTTTATATAAATAAAGTTATACAACATAATTATTATATAACAGTTTTGTTATTTATAATATAAAATTACATATTAGTAATATAAAATATATAGTTACAAGGTAGGTACCAAAGTACCCACCCACCTGCTTACAAATGTGGCTTAAAATAATTAAGATAAATGCCTGAGTATTTTGTCAATATTATAATTAGCTTTGCATATGTAGTTATTAAGTTAGTTATGGTCGTTCAACGACATTAAAGTGTTGAACTTTAATTAACAAATCGCGATAATTATTATATACGAAGTCTTGGTCTATTCCCCCAAATAAAATTTTATACTTAAAGGTAATTCTCTACATTGACTGTTGTATGTTCACATTGGCTTAAAAAAAAGTTTAGTTTGGCTAATTGTTGAACAGCGTAAGACTTCAAGTCAGCGCGATAGCATTCCGGACCTTATTGACCCTACATAAGTCTACTAATACCTATCCCATCGACGTTTATTATGACTTGGAGCTGTATGGAAAATTGGTTTTTCAAAATATCAATTTAATGTAAAACTTACTGCATCTATCAACATTTGAACAGATAAAAAATATAAATAAAAATCTCTATTGGTAAGCATTTATTTACAATATTTATCTGCTCATTCATCACGAAATCTCAGAAACCACCGAACGGATTGGAATGAAATTTGGTATGCAGCTGCCTCTAGGGCCGTAGGTGCTAGCTAAGAAAGGTTTAAAAAAAAAAAAAAATATCTTGCTACTTTTTATCTACCATGCGGGCAAAGCTGCGGGAAACCGCTAGTTTACTATAAAACAAGAAAATGCCTACACATACATTGTTAATGATTATTGTACTACCTTTAAGATTATGTAAAACTCATCTTGATTTACATTGCCTCATGTTATCTCTTTACTCTCTAAAGAGAGTACTCTATGCTTTACCTACCTTACTATAATATGACTTATGTCATCGTATCTAAAACTATATTATTCCTATAAATATTTTTGTTAATTTGATGTGTTTGTTTTTGTATAGCTTCTTCTATATCCTTTTGAGAAACACGGATAATTTCATATTACTTTGTCAATGAAAGCACCGACATTGTTCGTAAAAGGTAAGATTTTGTGTGCACAAAATAGGTTTATAATCTTAGGTATTTGTTATGTTCTCTCACTCTCTCACAGCACTCGCACAAGTGCGACTGAGAAGGCATGACTATTGAAAAATGTTATATTAGACTCTATTTGCGACTGAGTATGATACAAAATAGCTTGTAAGATATTTCGAGTCACAAACCAACTACTAACATATTTTATTTTTAGTTGTCAACCGTTGGTTTAATGACGGATTAAATATACCGGTTTGTATTATGCAACAGATCGTAACAACCGTCAGTTAATTGTTCTATGAGAAAGGAAACAGTTCGTTCTGATTCTCATAAAATATGATTATTAAATATTATTATTAAATATGATTATATGATTAATCACGACTATTCAAACTTTCACATTCTGGGCGAGGCTCCACTGAAGCAGAACGTTTTTTCGCAAAACCAATTTTGATATATCGGAACGACCGACGTATCGTTACTATGTTCGTCGAATTCAGTCCAATTGACGGTTGATTCGTTGTTAATTCAAATTTTCGTATCGTCTATTGTGGAGTATTACGAGATCGAATATCAATAGAAGGTGCATTACCATCGTTTAAAAAGCGTTTATACAATGTAACTTATGATTATGTTTTGCATGATTATTGCCCCAATATATCGTTAATTGTTTTCCGAGTAGACCCTCAGATTGAAAGTTAATAATTAATAATTATGCGTTAATAATTAACCAATATGTCTGCACCTTTGCTTCACGTCACTCATCTTGTCGTATTTGTCATTGGTTTAGACGAAACTAAGCGTCAGTTAACATAAGTACCGTTTGTCCAAATTAAGAGTGATTTGACATATGAAAGCGTAAGCTTAGCGTATGTTTTCTTTTTAAATCATAGCCTAAATTCACCTCTTTGTAGGTATGTATACTCCTCTAACATATGACGAGTACATTACAGTGGCGAGTCAGTGCCCTCGGCCTAGTGCTCAACCGTATGTTTTAGAGACAATTTTACTATGTCCGACGAATCAACAGAATTACTGTTTTAATATAATTACGTTAGTTGATTTTACACGTTCTTTCTGCTTTGCTTTGGTGGATACCTCCTTTATTGTGAGAATATGGTTAATTACTAATAAGTTATGTTGTAATTCCAAGTGAAACTAATGAATGAATTAATTAATGTTTATCATATCTTATAAGTTTCACTAGCAATTACAATATCAAAAATAATGCAGCTATTAATATTAGTTACTAATTAAATACTAACTATTATTTTGTTTATTTAAAGCACACATTATGTACAAGACTGCATTTACCGTCTTTTCTCAATAAATTGTTTAGGCACTTATATCAGTATTTTATTCATCTGTACAGATAATAATAATAATAATAATAATACCGGACATTTCACACAGCATCATCTGGCCCCAAAGTAAGCATAGCGTGTGTCATGGGTACCACATGACTGATATACTACTTATATATATTTTTTTGTAAATACATACATATTACCCAGACCCGAGACAAATACTTGCAGATCATACAAACATTTGTCCCGCGACGGGAATCGAACCCGCAGCCTTTTGCGTCTCAGTCGGACCTAAGCCCACTGTGCCACAGAAGTCGTCAAAGATAACACCATCAATTGCTTTCCCAGTGGTCTTACAATGTATACACAAATGACATTACTTCATAAAATTACCCTAATACCCTATTTATTTATTATCCTTCTCAAGATAATAAATAAGTAAATATTGGTGGACAATGGACACCACACCATATTGCCCCAAACTAAGCATGGCTTGTATTATGGTGACAAGATGACTGATATATTTTTAATAATACTTTTATATTTTTAAATAAATAGGTACTTAACAATACCCAGACACAGAACAAACACATAAATGTTCATCACTCAAAATGTTTATTCTTGAAGAATTCTAGAAGGTAGAGCTACTACCAACTGTACTGACAGGCCAGTCGATACAATCTATCGCTTTACCAAATTTCTTCTAGCTCCGTTCAGCTGTCAAAACAGATGAAAATTTACTTTTGTATGGATTTTTTTTACCACTATGTAGTGGCTCGTAAATTAAAATAAATATAGAATGTATTTCCATACTTTGCCTCCTATTTCCTCGTTTCAAATTGTTTTTGAAAATAGAATTATGAAGTAATGATTAAAATATTCAAAAATCATCTAAAGTTGATGTCGTTTTAACTTGTACCTTATACCAATAGGGGGAAGGTCTAATTAAAAGATTACCCTCTTAACTTATTTATTTCAGAATTCGTAATTTGAATGAACTCTGACAAAAAATCGCCGTGTCAAGATCATTTTTGATCAGGAAGTCGCCTGAAGGTAACAGATGTAGAGACAATTTCGAATCTAGTGTGGCTGGATGGGTCTTGTCTTCTTAGCCGAGAAAGCGTACCAAACAGACACTTTTTAAATATTACTACTGAGTATTTTATGGACTAACTGGGTGGAAGATTATCTAGAGTACGAGACCTCGTAACATACGAGGATTATTTGCTAATATACTTAAATTAATGCTAATGTCGCTGCTTTAACCTTAATGGCGGGTTGACGGCATAACTCAGGGGGAATGACACGCCGCGGTTAATGTGCGAACAATCTACTACATATCTGGAATGTTTTATTTGGTTAAACTACAGGCCAAACAAGTTTCAAATCTTTTTTGCAGTAACTTTATTTCAGATTTCAGATTTCAGAACAGAAACACACTAGGTACACGTTTACTTATCTAATTAGCTAGATTTCTAGAAAAGTTATTCGGTATGAGTACCTACTGTATGGATACGGCTTCGTGGACCCTGGCATATTAGCGAAGTAACATTATCTAATCTATGATACTTTATTTATCTTTTATGATACCTAGTACACTTGTGAGGACACAGGACTCACGAAACTAGTTCTCACAATAATATTAGCAGCTGCCTGCGGTTCCTACGCACCGTATCCTGTCTGTCCCTAAGATACCTACAATAATAATAATAATAATAATAATAATAATACCGGACATTTTACACAGCATCACCTGGCCCCAAAGTAAGCAGAGCTTGTATTATGGGCACCACATGACTGATATACTACTTATATATATATTTTTGTAAATACATACATATTATACATAGAAACACCCAGACCAGAGACAAATACTTGCAGATCATACAAACATTTGTCCCGTGGCGGGAATCGAACCCGCAACCTTTTGCGTCTCAGCCGGACCTAAGCCCACTGCGCCACAGAGGTCGTCATTCATAATCTACCTCATTTCCAAATTGTATCAAGTTCCGATCAGCAGTTAAGTCGTGGATGGCGAACAGATAATAAGAGAGGGTAAACGTTCTATAGTATCTAGGTACCTATTATCAAAGACTGAAAAGTGAAGAGACACTTTGTCTTGTCTCTTCACTTTTAAGCTACTTACACGGCTGAACGGAACATAATAAGGAGATGAATATACTACTTTGTATGTAGTAGGTACCTATAATTGAATGGATATTATTGATTTATGTCCATCTACTGTGTTATTAATGCCACGTGACTACGCCGCACGCAGGCTAGTTAGGTACCTTGGTACCTACCTATTTTCCACAGAAAACCTCTTATGATACCCACTGGGACGTCACGTGTTGTAGTCTCCATATACCTACATGCCGACTTCAATAGTCATGCATAATTAATGTGTGGTTTTTAGGTACGTAGATAAAAGTAGACAGAGGCTCTATATTTTATTTCAGGTTAAAATCTATTATTTTTATCTAAATCGGTTGATCTGTTAAAGCGTAAACGAATAACAAACAAACATTACACAAATTTTCACATTTACCTAAGTACCTATAATATTATAAGGTTATCAGCCGGGCGATTTGATGATATCAGCTTTCAGTTTTGATCAATTAGTGGGTAGGTACCTACTTAACTAGGTACTTATTACGAATGTCTTTTCTATTCATGTCATACGAATAGAAACTGAAAACAAAACGTAACGTAGGTGCGTAATACCAATCCATGAAAGAATGCCTAATGCTAATCGAAACTGATAGACATCAATCGTGTCATGAGTTCCATAATCGCCATGCAGTAGGTAGGTATACAACGTATAGGTATTAACTATAGCATATTGAATGTAGGTACAAGCAGGTAGGTAGCTATATTATAGGTAAGTTACGTATCTGCATGAGCCAAGGGTATTCAATGTTGAGGTCAAGTTACTATAACCTGACAAGCAATGCAGTTTTCGCTAATAGGTAATAGGCTAATAGGTAATACCTACATTTACACTTACAACTTTGTAACATTTGATAAAGTTGATTTGAAGAATTTACTAATATTTACTGTCTTAAACTAAAATATACAAAGTTGTGACACATAATTAAATAATAATTTAATGCAGAATTTGTTTACTTCCCAAACAAACTAGTCTATTAGTCTATTACTATTAGTAAATAAGTCATAATCAATGATACCAGTAGGTAGTTAATGGTTTAATATGGAATAGGTAAGTACATAAATTGATCAAGGTGTTTTTTTCTTTTTCAAAGTCATGACACTTCAGATATATTGCAATATCATCTTACATTAGTAAGATATAAAAAAAATTGCAACTCAACATGATTTGCGTTTTAGCTTTTGTTGGATGATAGTTATACCTACTTAATGATTAACATTTTTTAATGAGAGATGGAAATCTTGCTGTTTATAGGAATAGGAACTACACAAAGACCTGTAGGTACCTGTAGGTATACAATTTGAAACAACCATAGAAATAAAAAGGCAAGGTGCCACTACTTACAGAAATAAATACAGTGTGGATTTCATTGTACCAAATTGAGAATAACAATCCATTCTCAAAACATAACAATGCAGATTTCAAATCAGTTTATGGGTCTATCAATAAAAATACCTCATAAATATACTATGGGAACCAGATGACTTATAGAACACTTATGTACAGTCAGCATCTGAAAAACAAAAGCAATTTGATATACGCAGTTCAAATCATCATATTATTGTAAGCACCCAAGGTGTTCAAAATATCTTACAACTCATTTTTTTATATTTATATGAGCGGTCTGGGCGTTCAAAGTTATCTTGGGTGCTTACAACAATATGATTCGAACTGCATAGGTATATCAAATTGCTTTTATGTTTTTCAGATTATTTTGCCTACTCTAGACGCTCATATCAATTTGACGCTGACTGTACCTACATTATAATACTTTATAACAAGTAGACACAAAAAAATCATCTATGTTCAACACACAAATGTTTATCCAAGGTGAGGATCAAATCGACAACCTACAGCGCAGAGCTATTTCCAAACTATTCTGAATGGCCAGGAAATCATCATCTAAGCAACA
The DNA here is from genome assembly GCA_948098915.1 of Lampropteryx suffumata. Classification (NCBI taxonomy): domain Eukaryota; kingdom Metazoa; phylum Arthropoda; class Insecta; order Lepidoptera; family Geometridae; genus Lampropteryx; species Lampropteryx suffumata. The sequence goes on from OX402552.1 coordinate 2,534,831, forward strand.
CTAATAAAGTATCATAAGTACTTACTTACATGTATATATCATATTAGATTCCCTTTATACATAAAAGGTAATATGTTTATCGGGAACTGTACCAATATTCTTGCATTGGGCAACTCATACAATACTAAACATTTTTTTTTCTTTTTTATTTGCTATCAGCTCATCAGCCATGGTCAGATGTGTTCTGGGAGGAACATTTAGCAGCAGTTCCATTGAGTTGCCCTAATTATTGTTGATGAACTTAGTTCCTTTGGTCAAGCACGAGGATATACCTCTCTTAAGGTGTTTTATTGAAATATAAAATACTGAAATATATTATGTATTATATACTAATACTATAAGTATGTTATTGTAGTAAATAGTACATAACACAGTAGTAGTTTATGTATTTGAGCCGGAAGGTATTTATTGTGGACTTTTGTTATCTCATGATTAAACATAATAGGCAAGACTTAATACATTTTCTATTGTGTTCTATTCGAACATACAGCTGGTTAATGGTCAGTAAAGTACTATGAACTATACTATGTGGTATCCATTGATCGCAAACATTAAATTATAATTTCATTTTATTTACTTCCATCATATTACAAAAAAGTAATATATATATGATTGTGACTTTGTTTTAAAACCAAACAATACTTACACAATTATATTTCTTTGATAATATTAAAAATTTACAGATTATTTTTGCACATAGATTGTTAGATCCCACAAAATAATGAAAATTCTCTACTAAACTATTGATCATCTACCTCACTAATTTGTTACCTACAATTGCTAACATAGTTACAATATGCAACATGAAATAAGTTTACTAAAACTAAATTAATTACATAGCTATTCTCTGTATCCCGCTTTGGCCAAAAGCCTCTTTAACACTTTCAAATACTGTATTGGGTGAACTTTCAGCATTGATCCTTCTGACGGAGCCGAGTTGATCATAATGGTCAATGATGGGCATGGTATCATTCAGGTAGGTGTTGAATCTCTTCTGCAAGCTCTCCAAGTTGTCATCGGTCCGGCCACTACCGGCAGCTCCGCGGCCCAGGCATCGTTCCGTGCATTTATCCCGTGAACATTCGAAGAACAACACGAAAAGTAGTTTTGTTTTATTCGACATGACTCGCTCCCAGCCGTCTAAGTTATCCTTGTTACGAGGAAATCCGTCGATAAGGAAACGTGATTTTCCGGACTTTTGCATCGCTTTGTGAAGCAGCGAGCACGTCACCTCCACGGGTACAATCAGCCCGTTGCGTATCTTCTCCTCGATCATCTCGCCGAACTCGGAGCCTGGTCTCTGACGCTCCTCGCGCAGCAGATCCCCGGCAGACAGATGAACGAAGTCAAATTCCTTGGAAATTAGTGTGCACTGAGTGCCTTTACCAGCACCAGGAGCTCCCAATACGAACACTACATCAGGCACCATTTTGTTGAGAACGAGTGAACAATGCCGCAAAGCGCGACCTAGCAGCATCAAACTGAGAATTATTGATTGTGAGAAATACCAACGTAGGTACTAAAACATGATCGATCTGGCATGGCAGCGGCTAACAAAGAGTATGCAATAATAAGAGACGGGACACCATAGATTAACATAGACTAACCCTTACGTCAATGTCAAAAATTGGCTAACTTATATAGCCAACCAAACATAAACGAAATAGAGCTGTTCAGCAATAACATTAAAAATTTATCGATATCGATGAATGACCTGACCTACCCACGATTGGAATTCCTAAGTGGTATTGATTCAACTATGGTTTTGTGGTGGTAAATGAAACTCCAGTCAAGTTTTTGAAAAAACTTTTTATAAGTACGTCCTCTTCCTGATTATAATAATACCTGAAATAAAAAACGATCAGATAAGAAATAACATTTTACTTTATAAAATTGATCCATTCGTTTGCGGCTTTTCATACCGTTGATGCTCCATTTTACCACGGCTAGGCTGTTTAACTGTGTTCTTATTTTTTGGAAGGCTATATCATCAAAATGCTTTCTGCAAACAAATTTCAATTCATGAAGTTTTTCAATTGATAAGTCCTCATTTACTTTTCGTGTTTAGTTACTTTTCATGGGTCTTTTAGATTTGCAGCATCTCACTGCTGGAATCCGTGCTCTGAAAACGTTAAACACATTTAGAACCAGGTATAAAAACTGCTTTTAACATGTCAAATTAGCCAATAGACCACTCACCAGCAAAGCGCGCATGATTGTCGAAGACAGGCCAAATCCTCTCCATCGGTAGTACTTCTCAATTCCCAAGAATCCATCGCGCACACTGTACGCACTTATATATATATATATTTTTCATTATCATTTAAAAATTTGTTTCAAATTGTTACATCTTTATAATAGGTTGGGGAAAAAGTTTCTTCGCATTTTTTAAGAAAATTCATAACATTTTTTAATATAGTTTATTTACATTTAACTAAAGTATATAAGTACCATTTTGTTCGATAACTTTTTGCCATCTTGTAGGTAGGGACATGATCCCATTGCTATAGAAATTTTGGGACTTCTGATCAAAATACCGCGACAAGTGGTGCATTAACACCTCCCAGCCAAACTCTCTTAATTTTTGCTGAGTGGCTAAAGATGTGTGAGGTCTAGCGTTATCATGATGAAAAACCACACCCCTTCTGTTGATTTATTCCGGCCGCTTTCTCTCAACTTCTTGCTATAATCTCATCAGTTGTTCGCAGTAGAGTTCAGAATCGATGGTCCATTCAAGAACATAATTCATTAAAAGGGCATTATAGTTATTAAAAACTAATAATAAAGAAAAGCAAATATATTTATTTAAATGATACAAATTTATAAGATTTGAAAGAAGACACATTGGAGCCAATATAAAGATTTGATTCTGTTAGGGGCCAAATAAGACATTTTTTTTTGTATCGGCTATTGAGGGTGACAAAAACTAAAAAGGGTTTTTAATATAAAATCACTTTAATATATCCATAATATTTCTTGTGGGGGCTTAAGAGAAAAGTCCATATATGTAAAAAATATCATTAAACTTAAAAATTAATCACTACTTTGTGTTTTATTTAATTATAAACACGTTGGACAAGAATTTTCGCGAAATGTACCTACATATTTTTTTAAATGGCTCATAAATGCGAAAATCTGTGAATTTGGATGTTTAGATGTTTATATGTTTGTGGTAATCACGCCGTAACGGCTAGAACGATTTGGATAAATTTGAGATGAATTTTGGACTCACATTTACTGTAAGAGTAAATTTAAGTACATACCTACCTAAAGGTATGTCACGAAATAGTTTAGTCACAATTTCAATCATGTTAGTCACAATGTACATATTTTTTGAAAATGGCTCATAAAATACATATTAGTAAATAGGATAATAATCAAAAGGACTAAATAAAATCGAAGCAACCGTTAAGCCGTTACCGTTAATAAGTTAACCGAAAGCTAGCCTTGCATCTAGGTGTATCACTCTGCTTTGATTGTTTTGTAACGAATGAATGAGGTGCGAATATTTTGAGTCTATTGCACGTAAAGTATAATTCTAGCTTGCTTGTTTTATGATTTAAATTGGCATAAAACGGTGGCAAGCCGAGTTACTAGTTTAGTAATGAATCTACTGACGTAAAATAATAACAACTCTTACTTGCTTGATATAAGGTGTGAGTTGGCATGACATAGTCAGCCTGTTAACTCAGTTGGTAGTAGCTCTGCCTTCTGCGCTGTAGGTTAAGAGTTCGATTCCCTCCCAGGATCAATATTTGTGTGATGACCATAGGTGTTTGTTCTGTGTCTGGGTGTTATAAGGTATAATAAGTATGTATTTAAACATACTCGTATATAAGTAAGTATTCTAAAAGATAAAGATAAAGATACAAAATGTTACAACTAGAATACGGAAACTAAAATGGCAATGGACAGGACATATGATAAGAGGCATCGAAAAGTGGAACAAAAGCATAGTGTTTTGGTACCCCAGAAACAGGAAAAGAAAGCGAGGCAGACAGATTCGGAGGTGGGAAGACGAGATAAAGACGATAGCAGGAAAACTATGGACAAGGAAAGCTTTAAACCGAGCAGATTGGAAAGAAATGGAGGAGGCCTTTGCCAATGTTGGGCAAACAGACGAAGTTATCGATTTGTTAAATTAAGATTGTCAGTTGTAATTACTCTTTTATTTTGCGTCTGAATAAAGGCTATTATTATTATTATTATTATAAGTAAGTATTCTATCAGTCATCTAGTCACCATAATACAAGCTATGCTTAGTTTGGGAATAGATGGTGTTGTGTGCATTGCCCAGCAATATATATTTATTTATTTAATTGTTCAAAAAAATATATACCTTCCTACCTACATTACGCTACAGATGGTTTAGGTAGGTATGTAAGGAAATAAAACTTAAACAAGTGTCGGAAGGTTAGGTAGGTACCTACGAGAAGACTACCTACTATAATGTTCATACCTAGGTGAGCTTAGCTGTTTAGTTTGCCTAGAACCCACGCGTAATAAATAATTCCCAAATAGTAGGTACCTACGTAATACCTACATACAAGTAACCAACATACTTTAATAATGATTGCAAGGTTTGCTTTGCACTTACCGAGGTATGTACCAACTCTTGAAATTACATCACAGATAGATTTTACGAAATGCATCGCTCAGAGAGACGTAAGAAGCGTTTGGCTATGTTATAGAGGATATGCGAGCTGAATTGAACTTTTTTGCGTCGCCGCAAGAGTAGCTATTTATCCATTATAGCGCGGCGAGGCGTCGCCACCGCCTGTATCGCCACGCCAACAATTACGTTTACCCCTAGCCTACAGATGTTTTACATCAATAATTTCGCTGTTTCACATCTGCCAGCCGTCACGTGACGGCTCACATTTTTTTGTTTCCTGTTTTAGATTATGCTGACGTCAGCTACCTTTATTCACCAACTCAATAAACTTGAGCGTCTTCAAATTGTTTCTATTGGATTCATAATTGGCTTGCGTAAGTAAGATCATATTTCCGTGTTCCGAAACAGACTTAAGTGTCTACCAATTCGTCTTCACCGAAATGCTCACATCCTTTCTCTACTTTATTCCACTATGCTTCTTCCTTCCACTCCAGTCTACCATAAGAAACGTTTTGAATTCCTCTATCTATCCAATTATCCAACATCTATCCAATTCCCGATTCCTACGTTCTTCTGAAACCCTGCAGCTAAAAACTCCTGTTCATACTTCAAGCTGCTGTAGTTATTTTACGCTGCAGGCTGTGAAGCTTTGGAATGAACTCCCTGTCTCCATCCGTTATGCTAAAATCTTACCGATTTTAAGAAACATAGTTTAATATACCATCACTATCTCTCATCACTCTCTTAGATATATTTATATTTTGTAAGTATTTATACGGTAAGTACATTAAGTACGGTATGTAGTGTCTGTAAACGCCACTATGACTTCCAGTGCTCTGGAGTCACAGAGACTGGTTACCGCAGGCTAGGAGAAAGGAAGAATACTTGGCGCTGCCCGCAGTGCAAGTCGAGCTCGTCACCATCTCGGGCTGCTGCTGCCTCTTCTCCATCCCCGTCACCTAGTCAATTAGACAAGATGCAGGAACAGCTAAACAATATCGTCTTCCAACTTACCCCACTGGCATCCTTGGTAAACGATGTGAAGTCAATTAAATCAGAGCTAACTAACCTCCGTGAGTCTCTAGAAATGGCGCATGAGCTGCTGGGGAAATTTTCTAGCAAGGTTAAGGCCCTAGACAGTCGAGTTTCAAAAATAGAGAAGCTGGTGAACGAAGTACCTTCTCTTCAAACAGAGGTGTCTAGATTAAATCAGGAGCTTCAAGATCGTGACCAGTGGGCCAGAGCAAACAACGTCGAGATAAGGGGAATCCCGGCAAAGAAGAACGAGAATCTCTACGAAATAGCGGGGAAAATTGGTGAGATTGGAAAAATGAAGATCAGAAAAGAGGAGATCAATTATATTGCTCGTATTCCTACTCGAGTACCGAATGCTGAAAAACCGATCATTATATCGTTTAATAACCGATATACCAAAGAAGAATTCATAGCAACATCTCGCAAGAGCAAACAGCTCAAACTGGAAAACATTGGGTTCGCCACAGAAGGCATATTCTATGTCAATGATCACTTGACGCAACATAGTAAGAGCCTTCTGAGTAAAGCGAGGTCTCTTGCAAAAGATAGCAATTTCCAGTATGTTTGGGTAAAACACTGTAAGATCATGGCAAGGAAATCTGATACCGCCCCAATATTTTTTATCAGAAGCGAGAGAGATCTTGCAAGGATCTCGTAAGCATCATGCTCCTGCCCCTCACTATTGAAGAAAAATTGTTCTTATTGCTCTTTGAGAATGTACATAGTTTTTTTGTACAATATCTTTACACAGTTTGAGAAATGCATGCAAAACCGGTGTCCTTTGTCCACTGGTTTGGTTTGGTTTTGTAGCTGTGAATCATCGCGCCCGGTTCACGGATGCCAGCCGGATAGGCGTAAGTACTATGATATGCACACCAATTGCATGCGCCTGCGCGCCCTGCGTAGTGCGCAATATCGCTTGCACTCTTTACTGCTGTTACGAATGTTGCTTAAAACAACTCATTACAAAGTGCGAGGTAATTTATGCTTGTACCCTATTTTTTGTGTATTATAATATGTTCTGCTGCATTTTTTACAAACAATTTGAACCACAGCTCATTAATTTATACTTAATTTTCACTATTACTCACAATTTATTTATCTTGCGATTTTCGTTATTATTAGTCATACATATTTTGCTTTGGTATGTATCAGGCGATCTTATTTTTTATCTATTTATTCCACAACTGTTACTGGTGCACATTAGTCATTGCTTTTCCTGTTTTTATGATGGCTTCTAAGCTTAACATATATTACCAGAACACTCGAGGGCTACGCACAAAAACGCAAATAATAAAACGTAGTATAAGTCTTAATGCATATGATGTTATTTCAATCACAGAGAGCTGGTTGATTGATAGTATTAACAACAATGAGTACATTGACGATAGGTATGTGGTTTGGAGGCGCGACAGGAACTATGCTCTTACCCAGGAAATGTACGGCGGTGGAGTCTTATTAGCGGTCCGCAAAGAGCTTGGTGCAGTTGAGCGTCCTGAATGGTGCTCTTCTGCAGAGGATATTTGGGTAACTGTGACTACTAAAAATAAAGATCGTACTTACAACAAAATCCACTTTTGTACCTTATATCTCTGTAATGAAAACCTAGGGAACTCTTTCAACACTCAGCTTACTAACTTCACAGATAAACTATCTCTGATATCGACCTCCTGTCCCAATGATACTTTTATTATATTAGGTGATTTAACTTAAGTAACGTTGACTGGCTCTGTAACCGAGGGTTGCCACAACCTACTGGAATTGCAGGGGATAGTCAGATTTACTTTTTTGACACATTGTCAGTGTGCAATTTAATTCAATTTAATATATATCAAAATAATAATAACAATATTCTAGATTACGTTTTGTGTAATGCTGATGTTTCCGTATCAGTTTGTGACGATCCACTGGTGCCTGAAGATGGGCACCATAAATTTTTAGTAGTTGTTCTAGATCAACAAGCATCTATGCCCCTCGCACAAAATTCACGTACCAAATATTTATATCAGTCTGGAGATTATGACGGTATTAATTCTAACTTAATGAACACTAATTGGAACACACTATTGAATAATGAGAGTTTAGAAACCGCTGTTAATTTGTTTTATGACCATTTATATGAAGTCCGTGACAAATTCATACCTCAAAAAATTATTAATTCGTCAAGTTTTCCACCATGGCATAATGTTCCTCTTAAGAAAATGCTGAAAGAAAAATACAAGTACCTATGTAAATATTACACTTACGGCAACGTCTCAGATTACGAGTCTTTTTCTCTTCTTAGACAGAGAGCTAAGACTCTTGAAGAATCGTGCTATACAGCTTTTATAAAAACCACTGAAGACTCTATTCTGAGAAATACTAAAGTTTTTTGGTCGTATGTTAAATCTCTCAAAAAGGGTAACAACTCTTTACCCTCTTCTTTAATTTTTGAGGGGCAGGAGGCTGACGATGGAGAAGGTATCTGTAATCTCTTCTTGGATTATTTTCAATCAACTTTTCTGTCTTTGTCTCAGTCCTCCCAAGTCGGTCTCACTGATTTTGATAGTGAATATTCATCTAGCAAATATCCTTGCTCTATTGGTGACATTGAAATTGATTCAGCTTCTATTTTAAAAATTCTTAAGTCACTTAACGTGTCAAAAGGAGCCGGGCCCGATAATATTGTCCCCTCATTTATAGTTAAATGTGCTGCAAGCCTAACTAAGCCCCTGACTATACTTTTTAAAAGGTCTATTAGGGAAGGGGTTGTGCCAAAAATGTGGAAATCGGCATTTATCTCTCCTATCCACAAAAGTGGAAGTAGAACAGAAATTAAGAATTACAGGCCTATATCAAAATTATGTATTTTTGCTAAGGTTTTTGAAAGGATGGTTTATGCTCGGGTATACTCAACGCTTTCTGCTTGTTTTATTCCTGAGCAGAATGGATTTCTGAAGAACCGCTCAACCACGTCGAATTTTCTCTTATTTAATGACTATACTTCTGTAAACATGGACTCAGGGGGACAGGTGGATGCTGTATACAGTGATTATAGTAAAGCATTTGATCGAATAGACCACCAATTGCTTTTACAGAAGCTCTTATACGCTGGAATTCATGGTAACTTATACAGATGGTTCAAATCATACATCGAAAATCGTTCTCAGAAGGTAGTAGTCAATGGTTTCTGTTCTTCCACTTGGACCTGTGTTCCCTCTGGTGTACCTCAAGGATCCTTGCTCGGACCCCTACTTCTCTCAATATTTCTTAACGATATAGACGCCTGTTTTATACACTCTCGCTTTTTATTATACGCCGACGATATGAAGGTTTTCAAGCACATAAATTGTATTGATGATTGTTATTTACTACAGGAAGATCTAACTCGGTTTGAACAATACTGCCTACAAAACAAGTTAGATCTCAACGTCGCTAAGTGTTTCACCATAACATTCACCCGCAAGCAAAAACCCACTAAATTCACCTACGTGTTGAAAGGAACCACCCTTAAAGAAGTAGATGAAATACGGGACCTGGGTGTTCTACAGGACTCTAAGCTGTCCTTTGACAAACACATCGACAATGTTTCCACCAGAGCAAATAAAGCACTAGGTTTTGTCATAAGAGTTAGCTCACAGTTCTCCTGCATAAAGGTAGTAAAAATATTATATTGTGCCTATGTGCGTAGTATCCTCGAGTACTGTTCTCAGGTGTGGAACCCACAGTATGATATTTATATAAAAAGAATAGAGTCCATCCAACGTCGATTCTTAAGGTTTTTACAATATAAATGTAAGTGCCATGATGTTGACTACGCCGCTAGGTGTAGGAGACACCACATGTTGCCACTACTAGAGAGACGTAAAATAGCTGATATAATATTCCTTAGTAAAATAGCGCAAAGTAAAATAGATTCCCCACAGCTACTTAAAAATTTAAATTTGAAAATCCCAAGCAGATCAGTTAGACTCCCTTGTCCCCTAGCAGTGCCATTTAGTTCAACTAATTATAGACAAAATTCATACTTTAGCAGAGCAGTAATCGCATATAACAACCTGGCTGACATCCCTGAACTTGACCTATTCAACAGTAAACCACCCAAAATAAAAAATGTCTTAGCGGAACGCTGGTTTGGCATGTCTTCTTATCTCTTTTTACGATAATTTTGTCATTTTCTCTTTATCTGTTATATTATTTTATTTAGATGTAAACATTTTCATTTTCATTTTCTTTTTTGTTTAAGTAATATTTTGTTTTTATTTTAATGTAAGCAAGCGTTAGACTCGATATGCGAAAACTATTAATTGGTCTTTAGTTATCTATTTAGTTCATAGTTATAGTATTAAGAGACTGTTTGTTTTCCTAAGAAAATAAAATAAAATAAAATAAAATAAATAAATAAAATATATGAGTTTTTCCTCTTCTCGATATTTCGGCACAGTTGCATGCGCCATGATCACAAGATGCGACATGCAACTGTGCCGAAATATCGAGAAGCAGAAAAACTCATATATAATGGTAAATATCCCGTTTTGAGTGAAAATTATGTGCGAAACCATGATAGTTTTAAAAGTTATACTTAGGTATGTTTGACTACTGGTATAAATTAAACACCTAAACTTACCTATTCAAAGCGGGATGGACGAATGAGAATTTTTAGGTAAGTATGTAATTAATGCGAAACGACAGAATAAATAGGTACTTATTTACCTACCTAAAGCACACGAACGAAAATGATACTAAGTAGATAATTAGTGCGAAACAACAGCGGAATAAAGATGACATACAAATACTGAGAATCTCTTAAAAATCATTGTATAATTAGAATAGCCATCTTATAACTACCAGTGAAACTCATACGCACACCCACACACACATGCACATACACACCAAAACACTTCACGAACATCACACACCACACACTCATTACTTTACCTACTTACACTACATTCACACATAATATTAATAATAATAATTTAGATCATAATATTTAGACCTTTATCTCTTATCTTATTTTTCTTCATATTTATTCTCTGTCTAACCATTGTGAACTTTTTTATTCTGTACTGGCACAATATTCGGGCCGGCATACAATCAACAATGTACGTAGCATAATTATAAATTAGCCTATTAGAGATCGTTTGGCGAGTCCCTGTGATCCTGCTGTACAGGCTTTATAGACCTAGTGCGGGGAACAAGACCTGTGGTAAGTACATGTTAATTCTTTCTGTGATTCTGCTGTACAGGCTTTATAGACCTAGTGCGGGGAACAAGACCTGTGGTAAGAACATGTTAATTCTTTTTTGGCATATAATTCTATGTTTGTTATTCTTCAGATGAATTAACAAGATAATAAAAAGTTTTTGAAGTGAAAACTTCTTTAAGCGCGGTACGCATATTTTTAGATGAGGTAAACCTCTGGATTCGCGACACCGTTACCGTCTGGGGCGAGACGCAGCCGGCTGCCGCGCTCGCCCCATTTGATTATAAACCTTAATACTTTCACGGACACAGAGACATCTCGAAAAAATGAAATATGACTCAAAAAACTCTTACATATATTGCTCCGTCTATTTGCGGATGTGTCGTATCACATATATATTTGAGTTGTGTTTCGGCATACACGACCACAGGCGTTGCCGCCTATAGACGGGATAACATATCACACATATTTTTGAGTATGTGCGGTGGCATATACGGCCACAGGTGGTGCCGTCTGAAGGCGGATTGTCATATCACACATATTATTGTGTGTTGTGGCATAAACGGCCATAGGCAGTACCGCCTGTAGCTGGAATGCCATGCCATACGCTTAATTTATCATGTAGTATTGTGCCAGTAGGTATAAGGTCTACAAGCAGTTGTAGGTTAGCATTGAAATAGTCAAGTTTTAATTTTAAATCTTATTTATTTTGTCAGGAACAAATTAAATTACACTGTACCTAATTATACAACCCTAAAAAAAGTTCCATAAGCTACCGATATTATCACAATAAGCGACTTCCTGATTTATATTTTAATGAGTTATGAAAGATAACTATTTTAGACCTCATAATCCAGTTTCGTGTAATGTTCAATACAGAATCTTTTAGTATTTGCATACATTAATCAGTATTTATCCATTATGTGTTAGGAGGGGTTGAAGGCATTCTGTCTTGTGGTGTTGAGTCATCGCCTTCTCTGGCAGTTTGCATATTACTACCTGGTCTGGACTGGTCATCGAGCTCTGCGTCTGTTTCCCCATCAGTTTCTATTACGCCTGTTATGCTTGTCCTGAGCAAGGTATGTAAATAGTATATACCTTGCTCTGAGCACACTCAGATTCAAGGTCTAAAATTACGCCAGTCTGTTTATGGGGTTGGTTTTACGTATGCAAATACGCAACTTACGCAATTATCGCAAATATCTCTAAATCTGGGTCACTGCTGGAACTAACATTTCTATTTTCGGTTCCTAATTTTCATCAGAGCTAAACGCACTATCTTCGTCACTGTACGGATCTTGGACACTTGTTTCTACAGCAGATGTGACATCAAATAAACCGGAAAGCTTATTCACAATATCCCTTAGTTTATGTCGGAGCAGAGATCCCTCACGTCTATTTACAAGTAAATAATAGTTAGTTAGAGTGAGGAGTCAATGTCAAGACTTTACAGGTTAAGGCGACAAATGTTTCTTTGTCTGTATTTAGACCTAAGTTACTTAAGACAACTTGTAAAGATTTTTAAAGATTTTTTTAATATGTGTCAACAAACAATAATAACGAATCAACAAATGCTACTTTAATTGGATCAATTAATCTTATGTAATAGCCAGCTCATGCTTGTTTCCTCCAAGTACAGTACCACCACACATCTCATGATAGAATAGGTAATTAAATCATTCACAGCAGTAAAATACTAAACTAAATTAGCGATAAATACCGTAATAGATGGCGTATATATGCAGACTTATCCGATTCCGTCGAACGAAATACAATGTCACTCTCGCTGTGGCACAAGACAACTGACGGAACTTATTTGTACTAAGCGCGCTTACGTTACGTCCACAGGCGTAGTGCCACTTCTGCATAGTATACATTGTGTGCGTGCCGGGTCTGAGGGGGGCCTCAAAAAACAGTCCTACAATTTTTCATCGTGAAGGCTGGTTTAAATTATTCCAGTCCAGCGATCCAGTCCAGTGCTGAACTGGATTCGTTATCGTCTACATTATTCCAGTAATTTAGAAGCCTTTGAAACGTGAACATTACAGTGACAATGATTTCAAAAAGAGATCAGTTTCGAAACTGTTTCAAACGTGCTCAATCACTCTTGCTACAAGAAGTTATTAATGAGGTTGATAAGGAACTAAGAAAAAAGGAACGGATTTGGGTGAGAAATTGTATCAGCGAAAGAGATCAAAAAGGCGGGTCAGTAATGCTTTTGCAACATCTGAAGGTAGAAGATCCCAATGAATATAGATTAACACTGAGAATGACAGCAGAAAACTTTGAAGAACTGTTATCATTAGTTTCAATTAATATCCAGCGTAACAATACGTTGTTCAGAGATGCGATACCCGCAAAAATAAAATTAGAAGTCACTCTTTCTTTTTTAACTACTAGAGATAGTTACAGAAGCCTCAGTCGTATGTTTCGATTGCCTAAACCAACTATTTCAAAAATTATACCAGAAGTCTGTCAAGAAATTAAAAGGGCATTAAAAGACCACATCAAGGTTACATTTTTTTATTACGTATCATATCTATGACAATTAAGCATTATTGAAAGCATTCATTATTATATTAATGTATTCTGGGTCATCGCTTACTACATTTAATGAGTCCTCAGTGGTTTGTGTATCTACAGACTCTGGACTATTCAATGGCATATAAGTCCTATTACTCGTACTTGGTCTTGACGCATAATAAAATTGTTACTTGGTCTTGACGAATTGTCACTGGCATTTGTGTTTGCAGAATATGTAGGACTATTCACATTTCCGTATTTCAAATCGTGCAGTCGACATTTTGTTATTACACTCTGAATTTCTTCTTGGCCTAGGATAGCCTGTTCTGTAGAAAGGGTCCTTAATTGTTTTGCAATGTGTTTCCCGAAGATGTCGAAATCATCTTCCCCTCTTTCTGAGTTCGATAAATCGTATTGCATCTCTTTCATGCTATTGTAGACAACTGTGAAATTTTACTCCTTTTCTTTCGCGGTTCTGATAGATTTGGTTCTGGGTTTGTATGGGTAGGGTTCCCAGATTGGTCACTAGGTAGAGCATTGTCAGTATTTTCTTTATTTTGAGCATCATCAGTATTGTCCTGAAAATAAAATATTTTTACTCAATTTTTACAGATACCCACTGCGGAACAATGGAAACAAGTCAAGGAAGGCTTTCCGAATTAGTGGAACTTTCCTTTGCGCTACGGAGCGTTAGACGGAAAACATATAAAAATTACTGGCTCCTATGAATATGGAAGTACGAACTTTAATTATAAAAAAGAAAACAGCATAGTATTGATGGCTCTTGTTGACCATGATTACTGTTTTACGTATATCAATGTGGGAGCAAATGGAAGCGCTTCGGATGGTGGTATTTTCAAAAACTGTTCCATTTTTACTGAATTAGAAAATGGTAGTTTTATTCCTCAAGATGGAGTGATTGTGGCTGATGCGGCATTTCCTCTAAAAACATACTTAATGAAACCATATCCTGGGGCTAGTTTAACTTTTGAACAAAAAATATATAATTACAGACTGTCGCGTGCTAGACGCATTGTAGAAAACACTTTTGGAATACTAGTAAGAAGATTCCGAATTTTTGAAAAAGCTATTTCCACTAAGTTAGATACTGTGGATCACATTGTGTATGCAGCTTGCTCTCTACACAATTGGTTAAGAAAAAAGTCAAGCAATTATATGTCTTCTACTTGTGTAGACCACGAAGATCACAATGACCATAATTTGATTAACGGAACGTGGTGATCCGAAATAACCTCTTTAGATAGTATCACACAGGAGGGCAGTAACAACTCAGCAACATATGCCAGGGAAAAAAGAACTCAATTTACTAGTTATTTTGTGAACGAAGGAAAAGTACCATGGCAAATACATATGATACATTGATAAATTGTGTGTTTTAACAAATAATATGCTACTAAAATAAAAATAAATAAAAATCTAAGAATACATACCTGTGTTTTACGCTTCACCATCATATTTTTAATAAATGAATTGAATTCGGCGAACCATTTCACTTTGGGTTGGTAAACATTACCACTAGCACCAGATGTGGATGACTTCTTGTCTTATCTTGTCTAGTTCAAGGTAGTATGTAGAACGAATACTTATTATTTTGTTTTTCACTTCTTCCACTGTGAAACCTTCAATTTCCATACTAATGCACCGGTTTTGCAAAGCAGTTTGGCGCATAGGTTTATTTTTATAATGCTCAGCAGGGCTATTGCGTATCTCGGTTGACTGCTCATAGTGATGACCACTTGACGAAGTGTTCATCAAATAACTGTCAAACAAATAGTTTCGTATTGGCCTTCTTCAGTGTCGAACTAGGATGACGTCATGAGCACTAAGTATTGCTGATAGTCACCGTAACACATTTTGACAGATGTTATCGTATCGATACTCGTAAGATTGCGATTGTGTAAGCTTATATAGCTCAAAGTGGCCATCAAATTGATAGTCATTTCGTTTCTTGAAAGACACTAGTCAAAGGTAGTGTTTTAAGAATTGTAGCGATAATCACCGAAGTCGATGTGAAGTAAATTGATTATTACGCGCCTTTTGTTGTGTTCGATTGTGATTCGAGTTATTATAAAAGTATGGCACGTCTATATTGTTGGGATTTGCTGAAGAACAGCGAAAAAATCCCTTTTGCGATAAAATCCCTTTTGCGATAAATCAAATAAATCAACCTTTATAACTTTAGAAATTGTACCAGTTTGTTACCATTTTTGTTTTGACGTATGTTAATACATAGGTTTAGGTCTAGTCTAGCTTCAGTAGAAAAACAAATTGTCATTCACATTCCACCACTAGCCGCCACTCCCAGTCGACTCCCAGTCGCCGATCACATTTTATGGTCGCACATCACACATTACATTTATTACACACCAGAATAATACCTTTTTTTTTTCCCTTTTGCCTTACGGAAACTTTTCTTTGAGCAGGCATCTTAAAAGGAGATATTTTACACCGTTATAATATAGGTAATTACCTATTACGAAACAGTACTTAGACTTACCATGCATTACAAATAACTAAAGAAGTTTATTGAGTTGAAGTTCAAAAAAATCTTTGAAATTTATTTCATAATAAAAAAAACTTTGATAACAAGTTTCACGTTATACACAAATCTACTCCTAATTTGGTGTTTACTTACCTTTAATTTAAGAACTTAATTTCACAAAACACAAGTTAACACACTATTACGCTCGACTCGCAAGTTTAAGCAACTACCAAAGAATGAATTTGGCGCCAGTTTGCTTATATTTGATACGTTAAGTGATATAAACCGCTTAAAATAAATTGTTTTCTAAAATGTACTATTACAACGGTCAAATGGCGTTTCTCAACTTAGTCGTATAATAGTCGATAAAAAATAGAGGCGTCAAGTGCCGAGACGATGAGCACCGTAACCCGTCTAAAAGTCACCGTAACATGAAATCCACTTACAGTGATACGCAATACCAATGTTATTAAATTCTCAGTTGTCATCAAAGTTCGGTGGACAACTGGAAGCCAGTGAGTCACTGGCAATGAAAAAGATAGCCAATAGCCCTTCAGATTTTATGTCCCATAAACACGGATTTTCTCTGTATATAGTGACAAACTTTACAGTTTCGTCTTCAGACAACTTCTTCACCATTGTTAAATCCTTTCTTCGCAGTTAAAATCCACAAAAACAACCAACACGTGTTCACCACGTGTTTGCATAGTTTGGGCCTTGGGGCAAGATGTGTGTATTCACCTATATTATTACTATATTACACCTATATATTTCACTATAATATTCACCTATATTTACTTACTAGCTGTTGCTCGCGACTTCGTCCGCATTTTTTTTTGTAAGGTATTGTAGCTTAAATCCTTCCCCAGGATGTAATTTATCTCCTTGCCAAATGTTATCGATAAATTTCAAACCAATCACACCCTCCACCCAGTAAAAAGTTTATTTTGGCGCGTTAGAGTTTAGTAATAAATCACTTCAAAATCAGTAATTATGGCGACTGCCAATCAAATACTGAACGAACACAGATGATGCAATATTTTTTGTTCAGAATGTAGGTAATAATAAACTTCTCAGTAAACTTCTCCATACAAAAGTAGACTGTAAACATGTGAATTAACACTTTCACGGACAAAACGTCGAGATCCGTAAAACGATTTCGTATTTTTTTGACAACACGCCTGTGGCCGTTCAACTTTGTTGGTCTAAAATTGACGTTACGTCTGCCGCCGTTCAACTTGCATGTAAATTGAACGGCGGAATAAGTTTTCACTTCTGTCGGCACTCCCGGAGTGCAACCCGATTTTTTATTTATTTAATTTTTATTTATTATACCTATTTACCTACCTAATGCGGGCGAATGAAAATGAAAGTAGGTAGTTAAGTAAATAATAAATGCTAAACGACAGCGGAAATTAAAGAAATAATATACCCAGAAATATACCCTAATTTGAACTACCTAGGTATCTATTTTCATTAAAAAGTTACTAGAAATCCTAATAGGGTAGGTAGCTATTGTGGAGAGTAAAGAAAAGAAACACAGCTCAACAAAGGAATACTTCTAATATATTCTACACAACCTGGTTTATATTATTATAACACATGTTATGAACAAGTAGAAACACATTAAACTTGTAAGGTTAATATTACACAACATTTAATTTAAGGATGAACAGTAAATAGGTAAGTACTTAGCTTTTAGTTCTGTCTGGTTCGGCTGCTGATCAAAAAGTGGCTGTTCCCCAGCTTTACAATCTTATTTATAAGCTACGAAAACATAAAATCTACTTCTACCGTCTCGTCCGGCTCAAACCACTTTTAGCGCGAACGTTTGAAACAAAAATGTATTTGGCTTCTTATATTCTAAAATATGTTTTCAAGACAAAACAATCATAAATTATTAACAATTGTAAAAGTAATGTAATAACATATATATATATGTGTTACAAAAATAAGTATTTAGGTAACAATAAATAATTATCGAAGCTTAGAGTAAATTATATTACAGGTATGCTAATGATTTTATTACATATGTGAAAAATAACAACGAAATCTTTATTCAGAAAACTATTTTAAGACATAGTTTTCACTTGCGTTTTCCCACGATTTTTCATATTAATCTATTACGTGCGTTCAACGTTCTCGCTCACACTTGGGCGAGAAGGTTATGTGCGGGAGCGGGATGGGGAAAGGATGTGCTTAAAGCCAGCAAAACGTTTAATTTAACGCAAATATCACGTTTAAGAAATTGAGTCGGCGCAACCAGAAGTCATGTCTATTCACATAATTTTCAAACGGAATACGAGTATTTATGAGAAGGTATTTATTAAAATGTATTTGTTTAAGTTCCGGTTAAGGTTAATTTATTTTTCAATGTGAACTTCTCAGAGATGGGAGATGAGAGATGGGAGATGGGAGATGGGAGATGGGAGATGGGAGATGGGAGATGGGAGATGGGAGATGGGAGATGGGAGATGGGAGATGGGAGATGGGAGATGGGAGATGGGAGATGGGAGATGAAGTGAAGTTCAATATACAACCATCTACAGTGATCTATCTCATTTCGTTTCCACATCAAATAACAACCACCATATAAATAAAAGTCCTAGGATTCCCACCATAGAGAGTCCTAGGCTTTTACAAATACTTAGGTACTTACGAATAACAATGTTAATCTATACCTATAAAAGAGCTTAACCTGACTGACTGACGGTCTGATTCATCATCGCCGAGCAGAAACCGCTGAAGCTATAAAAATGATATTTGGAAGGTAGCGTCCTTTTATAGCATAACAAAAAAAGGAAGCTGTTATGCTTTTTTGAAATTCAACCCCTAAGAGGGTGAAAAGGGGTGAAAACGAAAGTATGAAACTTTTTAACGCGTGGTGATATTTGCTTGAAACCTGATATGAATACAAACTTAGAAACAAAATACAAACTTAGATTTCTTAGAAACTTTGTTTGGATACCTAAAATGCAAAATAAATGAACACGTGTTTTAGGATTTTTCAAAATAATTCTCATAAAGGAGTTAATTTGGGTGTGAATGTTCGTATGGAAACTTTTTAATGGGTGGAGGGTGTGATTGGTTTGAAATTTATCGATAACATTTGGCAAGGAGATAAATTACATCCTGGGGAAGGATTTAAGCTACAATATCTTACAAAAAAAATGCGGACGAAGTCGCGAGCAACAGCTAGTAAGTATATATAGGTGAATAATATAGTGAAATATATAGGTGTAATATAGTAATAATATAGGTGAATACACGCAACATCTTGCCCCAAGGCCCAAACTATGCAAACTTTGTTTGTATTATGTTAGTTAGATGACTGAAAGTACTTACCTACATATTTTAAAATACATACTTACGATACTTTATAATATCCAGACACAGAACAAACACAAATGTTAAGTGTTTATGCTAGCACCTGTTCAACACACAAATGTTTCTCCTGAGAGGGAATTGAACCCGCAGCCTACAGCGCAGAATGCAGTTTTTTTTTTTTTTTTCATCATCAATAATCCTACGTTTGACCACGATCTCGCCTGATGTTAAGCGACGATGTGGCCGACGATGGGGCACGCAGGTCTAGAAGACACCTATTTACTCGAGACTTGAAGAGACCTAGATTGTAGTTTTCAGGAAAGACAGACGACGGCAAAGCATTCCAATCCTTGGCTGTACGCATTATAAATGTGGAAGCAAAGCGCTTTGTTCGTAAGGGTGGTAGGGTGACAAGGTATGGATGGTATTGAGCGGTACGTCTGCTTGTCCTGTTGTGAAAAGGAGATGGTGGAATCTGATCATGTAATTCCTGGGCACATTCTCCGAAATGTATCCTATAAAAGATCGCAAGGCAAGCAACTTTACGACGGTGCTCGAGACTCTGGAACTTAGTCTCAGCGTTAAGCTGTTCACCCATCATCCTCAATGCTCTACGCTCGATCGAGTCCAAGGCAGCCAGCTGGTGTTTGGCTGAACCATCCCATAGATGACAGCAATACTCCATACCCGACCGGACTTGAGCTTTGTATAAAGTGGAAAGCTGTCCAGGTGTGAAGTATCGCCTCACTTTGTTGAGAATGCCAAGCTTCATGGCAGCAGTTTTGGCCTTGGACTCGATATTGGAGCCAAAATTGAGAGTCCGTGTAAGTGAAACTCCCAAGAGTTCGAGATGATCTTCTATAGTTACCGGTACATTTTGGAAAACCGGGACTTGGAGAAACATTATTTTTTTCGCCGAAAAGAGACCAAGCTTGCGTTTTGGATGCGTTTTGATATTCTACCAACTAAACTGACAGACCAGTTACAATGTTACTATGATAGAGTTATTGAGGCAAACGTGCTTTTTTATCTACCGCGCCAAACAAATTGGAAAAATGCGAGAAAAAACTGATAAGTAGTGTTAGGTATTATATACTTACCTATATACGTTTCAGTTCATACTCAGAAACATGGAAACTTTAATGAAACATGAACAGCTGATCAAAACCAATAAGTGACTAGGTAGGCAAGTACTTTATGGTTCTTACCTACTGACGAACGCACTATTAACTCCGCGGTCGGCCGCCCTACCTCAAAAATGTTAATTACTGTTTTTTTATTACTAACTATTCAAATATCTCTGGTCTTTGTTTGTCGGAAGCCACCACCACCACCACCTCCTCCTTATTATCCTCCTTATTATTATTATTATTATCCAACACCGCCGCCGACACCACCTCCACAATTAAAAGGGTAAGAAGATATTCATTTTTCTAGAGTTTTTTCTTTATTGTAATACTAGCTGACCCGTGCCCACTTCGTTGAGCGGTTACAACTTCACAAAAAATATTTAAGTACTAATATCGCTAATAAAGAATATAGCTATTCAAATTATTGTTATAATTACAGAGATTAACAAAGTTACGGATAAATAATAATAGATGGCGCTATCGGCCACCCGCCCCGTTCCCGTTCCCGTTGTTTTCCCGAGATAAAAAATAGCCTATATCCTAATCCAAGTTACATCTATATTCATTTTAAGTTTCATCCAAATCGGTTCAGCGGTTCTCGAGTTATAAGTTACACCACTTACACGACTTTCTTTTAAATATATAGATGTATTAGACACCTACCTACTTAGTAGGTATTCATTTAATTGAATTAAAGAAAGAAGTGTGTCCAGTCCGGTCTAGTATAGTACCTATTGTGTTTGCTTTCTGTCCACAAAATTGATTTCAAAAACCATCCTTCTTCAATGTCTCTGTTGAGAATGAAGCGGCAGAATTGTATTCTCCTATACTCTTCAAGACCTCGCACACCCGTGACACGAAAGGGATAGTTATATTTATACATGCATTGTACTCCACACCTTCCATGTTAAGATTTCGAGCTAATGCTGCCAAAACGTCTTCCTCGACGCTAGGACTGTGTCTACCTGGGTTGACTCCGGGTTCTTTGCGGTGTAGCCCAACTTCAGCAAGCCGACGAAATGAGTTGTAAAAGACTGACATTCGGTACCCTGCGATTCGGATAACGCTCTTGATACATCCTCCAAGTCTACAAGTCTTTCCCCATCTTAGTTATTTTTATTATTTATTAGGCATCACCAACAGTAGATACACATAACAAACATAATGTATCTAATATATGAATAATAACATTTTATGGAATACTAGCGACCCGCCCCGGCTTCGCACGGGTGCAATGCTGAATCTTAATATACTACAGAATGTCTTTACCTATATACAACGTTATCTAAGAGAATAACATTGACTAAGAGATAAACATACCTACCTATACCATTGCGGACTTTTGTGTAGACCTTTTTAAGGTGTACAATACTGTAGTACATTATTTTGATCTATCTAGGTTCTAGGTTCTAGGTATCTAGGGTTCCAGCGTTTGCAATGTAAGCGCAAAAAAGTGTTTATTTACGACACCACTTTAGAAACCTCTAAAATTCTCAGTGTTTCTCTATTATATTATGCATGTTTTATACATATAAACCTTCCTTTTGAATTACTCTATCTATTATAAAAAAACCGCATCAAAATCTGTTGCATAGTTTTAAAGATCTAAGCATACATCGGGACAGACAGACAGCGGGAGGCGACTTTGTTTTATACTATGTAATGATGATGATGCACCAATTACAGGCATGCACAGCATTTGACATAAAATACAATACAAATTATACAGACAACAGCTTAAATTTATATTAGAAATAATGAACTTAAACTAAAAGAAATAAAATAAATAAAGCCAAAATAATAAAATATACCTAAAATATTGGTAAGTATATAAACCAACCTATTCTAAACCAATACTAGAAACTTAGAGAAATAAATATTATGAATAAAATAGTGAAACTTCGAAATACGAGTTATGTCCGGTTTGTTCATTAATGATTTTATTAACCGACTTTATCAAAAAGGAGGAGGTTCTCAATTCGTTGGAATCTTTTTTTTTTTTGTATAGTTATTCACCGGTTACTCGAAAACGGCTGAACCGATTTGGAAAATTATTTTTTTGTTTGAAAGGATTAGACGGGCTCTTGCATCGCTAGTCGTGCTTGTAGCAGGACTTTGCGATGAGGTGTACAGTTGTCCATAGAACTTCTCGAGCTCTCGTAAAACTTCTGTCTTCGAGGAAACGACACTGCCACTGTCGGTCTTCAGCTTCGTCAATAGACTTTGCCCAAGAGACAGATCTCTCACGAACACTTTGGAGCCTTGGTTGCGCTCTATTGCGTTCTTTATACTATGAGTATTAAAGAGACGCAAATCGCGTCGCATAGACTTAGAGATCTGTTTATTGAGCGTGTTGTATTTCGACATGTCCACTAAAGACTGCAGTTTCATTTCGCTACGTTCTGCCGTGAGTTTTAGAGTGTGCTCAGAGAGTTTGTGGGTTCTACATTTGCGCTGGGTTTAATAATTTCAATTAAAGAATTTCAATTTAATAATTTAGTTCAGCGATATCGACATCAATTTTGACACTGTACTGTGAGTTAACTACACCATGTCAGTCTGACATTACTTCCATGATTTAGTACTATTTCGATGTTCAGGAAAGTTTTTTGACAGTTCCTTGCTCAAAAGCAGCTTGTGACAACTTGACATTTATGTTTACTCAACGAATCGCTAGGGGCGCTTATCCTCGGCAACGAAAGTCTACTCCCACCTGTTCTGTTGGCAGAACTATTGTTTTTTTACCATTAGTTCTGTTCACAGAACAAATGGGAAAATAATTCCCAGTAGTTCTGTTCACGAACCTTGTGACATGAAATTCAGATCGAAAGCAGTTGGTTAGGTTATGTTAGAGTATAGGAAACAACGCGCAAGGCGAGAGAGCAAAGCGAGCGTGCCGCGGCAGCGGCCGTCGAAGCGCTAGAAGAATATAGTTCGTTTGTCAAGCCAGGTTAAAACATACCTCACAGAACTAATGGGAAAAAAATCCCAATAGTTCTGCCAACAGAACTAACTAGTCAACAGAACAGGTGAGAGTAGACGGCAACGAAGTGCTCACCTTGATTAAAAAACTGACAAAACTTAGTGTTCAGCTTTCTGTTTTAAATTTCAGAGTAATGGGTCAAGGACACGGTGGCCACACAATACCACCAGGTCTACAATCTAAATGGGTAAACTATTTAGATAAATTTGAGAAGGACATAGAATGGGAAAAAGATCAAATCGGCGACCATCTTGTATCGAAGGATGAAAGGGGTCCAGGAAGTGGATGGCCTCCATCTTGGATAGGTCGGTAAACGGTAGTAAGATACATACATAAAATCACGCCTGTTTCTAGAAGGGATAGGCTGAAACTACGGATTTCCACATGCTACTAGCCTGACATACTTCTTTAGCCTCTTTCACTCTCATTACATCCCTCATTACTGTGTAACAGTTTAGAGTTTAGGGTTTTCTCCTGACCTGGTCTTTCTCTAACACATTACCAATTTGGTTTAAGTAAGTACGCCGTAGTCTTCTCTCATCAGTTTCTCCATTTACACTCGCCTCGTCCACCTGTTTCTTTAATCTTCTTTCATCCATCCTCTCTACAAGCCCGAACCATGTTAACCATCTTAAACCATCTTATTAATAATATTTACTTGTGTGTTGCTTGACATTTTGGCATTATGGTGTTTGATACGAATAAAAAATCTACCCGCGGGGCTAGCTCTCAACCTCCGTATTACAACTTACGAGTAGGTATCACTGGCGACTGGACGAAGATTAATTAATTGTAATTGTTTATCACGTGTATTTGCTGGAAGATAAAACATTAGACGATCTCGTAAAATTAGTGAAAGACCATTTGAAACCAGAGAGATCAGAGCGATAGGCCTTTAGGCAAAGGAAGCAGGCGCAGGGAATGCATTCGCTAGTATTTGCAAAGTCTAAAGCATCCGGCTAAGAGTTGCAACTTCGGTTGCTACTCGCTATAGAAGTAAATGTGCGCGACCAGTTCGTGTCGGTACGGTACTATTCAGCGAGGACATGCGCTCCAGGCTATGGGCGAAAAGAAAATCAACTACAACCTGCCTTCGAGCTCTCATTGGCGTTGGAGGCGGCGGAGCGGCACGCGATCGTGGCGGGTGCTCCGGCCGCTGGCGTAATGTTGAGCGGCGCGCCTGCAAACAACGGGCTCCATCGCGTCGGCGGCGGCGGCGGCGCCGTTGATCCGGGCACTTCTTTTTTTATATGTGATGTTTAGATGAGTTTTGAAACTAGGCTCTTCATTACGCCGCTCTTGGTCCTCACGTTCACCACTCGAAGTCTGTCATCTGGCCCTGGGTTTTCTCGATCACCCAGCTTGGCCAAGTGTTGCGCGGGAGCGATAAATCTACGATACTACAACATCTTCTTTAAATTGTAAGGTCTGATGGCCTATATCTTCCGCAGCATGAGGGTTGGTAGATATTCCTTTAGCCATCTTGTCAAAAAGTGGTTTGCCAGTCTCTGTGCCGTTTTCCAGTTTCGTTTTCTAATGAGGTTGGTTTCTTCAAACAGTCCTAAAATTGCCCTCCTGCATCTCCTTCATCATCATAAGCATCATCTCCCCATGAAGAAATGGTTGGAAGTAAGGCTTTTTTCGTCTTCTGGGTCGGTACGAAGGTGGGTCGGGGGTTGTGAATTAACCGTGTGCTCTATTTCTGTCAAAAGCGTGTGCAGAACCTTTTCTGGTTGGCTTCTTTCTCTGAGGACGGCGGCGAGCGCAAGCTTCGCCGGCCGCACCATCCTCTCCCAGGTTCCTCCCATGTTGGAAGTTGGGAGGGATTGTGTGGAAGTTTTTACCTCCTGTATAAACTTCCACACAATCTCTTCTCTATTTGTCGCTACGATGATCTCTTCTCAATTCAATTCAACACAATTCAATTAATTCACATTATTTATTTATACACCTTATGTTAAAATTACAGATACTACTCGTATCTAATGCGTAAAAATGGGAACACAGAACCAGCAGTAGAAAAAAATAAGAGTTATTAAAATAGTACGGAGAAAAGTAAAAGTAGGTATATCTTACTTCTAAAAAATATAAACAATGTATTAGTAGGTATATTACAAAGGAAATTATACCTACACTAAATCATATTATGAGTATAGTAGCTATATTTACACAAAACGTTTCTTCTCACAGTAGGTAAGGCACAGTCTCTTAATCGTCTTCCAGTCATCCGCAAACAGATCAGATTGTCGACGTCGACGTCTCTCTTCTTCAGCCGGCTTGCGTTCTCTATTGGTTTTCCTTTTATCAAGTTTTCGATTTCTTTCTCGAACGCTTCCTTTTAACTCATGAAAATAAGGACGCGAAGGTTCTTTCTTATTTTCTTCCAGATTGTTTTTTTCTTTTGTTTACTTCTTCAATGGCCATTCGGATTTTGGCAGGTAAATGAATGATGGCCCGACGAACCATCTTGCTGTTTTCTCGTCACATTTCTTGTTACGCCGTCCGCAGGATTTTCCTTGGTAGGCACCCATCTCCAATATAGTGGTTTCGTAATTTCTTCGATTCGCTTAATATCATACTCAGCATAGTCTTGCAGCCTTTTTGTTCCTTGCGTATATTGCTCCCAGATTTCCTGCTGTTCCTTGCTGATTGCTTTGTCCCATTTTACTCCAGTCATTCATAAATCTTGGATCAGCCGTTCCTTCAACGAGGCCTGGAGGCACAAGACCCATTAGGTCGAACGTTGACATGACTGCGCTGCACTTCACTTTTCGTTGGATGTCGATTCCTGGTGACGATGTCTTATGGGATATTCCGCAATCCAATATTGAAAGCCAAAGGAAACAGTCTTTGTCGACTAACCACCTCATCCATAGCGTCTTCTCCTCATCACTGAACCTCTTTTCTTGTAGTGTCTCCTTTATATTTACAATAGGGTGGGTTTTTCAATTTTCAAAATTGGGTTAGAATGCGCGAACGCTACGGAACCGTATGTCATGATGGGTTTTATACAGGTTTTGTAGAGTGTCGCCTTATTTCTAAGGGACATTTTACTCTGTTTGTTTATAAGAGAACTTAATCTGAGTAAGATGAATTTCAGACTATCGTGGCGTGTTTTTTGAAAGTCGTCTATCAAGGACCACGCCAAAAGATATTCGGCAGATGTTGCCCAAGGAATAGATTAGACGAACAAGGTAATGGTTCGGAGAGCGGGAAACTTTAACGAAAAGTGTACTACCGCACTTTTCTTCGTGTTCACCTCTATGCGCCATTTCCGAAACCACGCAACTTGTTTGTTGATAGCAGCTTGCAGTCTTTTACACACCCGTGTATATGGCTGTGTCGTCTGCGAATAGGGCAAACTCGTGTTGATGGTGTCGAGGAATGTCGCTGGTGTACATCGTGAAAAGGAGGGAGAGAGGACGGAGCCCTGAGAGACTCCGGCTCAAACAAGCTGAGGGCTAGAGAGTGCACCTTCCACGCGATAGCGGAAGCTTCAATTTTGAAGATAGTCTCGAAAGATGAATACGAGCCTGTCTGGTACTCCGAATTGGGACAGCTTGTAGATCAAGCCGTTGGTTGTGCCCGACTTTATCAAAAGCCTTGAAGTGAAGATGGCTCCAGTATCTGCTGGCTAGGAGTGGTGAAAATTGGAGAGCACGTGTTCCGTAATGCGGAGCATTTGCTGAGGACAAGAGTGTCTTGTCCGAAAGCCGAACTGTTCGTTGGGAAGGCGATTTAGCTCGTGCCCACCAAAGACGATTCAAAAGCAGTTGCTCGTATATTTTCCCAAGAGCACTAAGGAGACTGATGGTACGGTAGCTAGAAGACTCCGTAGCCTTTTTGACTGGTTTAGGTATGCCGATGACCATGGCTGCCTTCCCGACGTTGCTTTGAAGATGCTGACTAAAAGGTAAATGAGGGCAACAGGGAACCTTTTTAGTAATTTGTTGCTGAGACCGTCAGCATTTCGGGGTGAAGATCCTTTATGATCGCCTGATCATCAGAGACTCTGACGAGAGATAAGGAGCTGAAGACGTAGGTAGAGATGCTAAAAGATAGCCGCGTTCTTCTCCGAGATCAACCTTCTCACGTCATCTAGGAGGGCTCAGTAACAGTTGCCCATCGCCCGAGCCTTTTTTGATGAATCACTGATAGTGGTAGTGACATGGTTGGTCAAGGAGTCGACTGCAACTGCAATGTCATGCAGTTGCAGTCGACTCCTTGACCAATTTTCATGTCGGGATAATGGATAGACTCGAGAGTTTTCCCGAGTTTAAACCATTAAACCACGGACTTTGTAGTGGGTGAGACAAGTTCTCACGACAGGTCTTCCTTTGCTGTTACGGTCTTTAGGACTAGTTTCTACCTGACTAATTTTAAATAAATCTTAATTTACTAAAAAAGTCGGCGTTGCTAGCAACTTTCATTACCCGCTGCCGCGGATCGAGGAAGTCAAGTCAAGTCAAAAAATACTTTATTCAATACAATCACAAGGATCACTTTGAAACGTCTTACATACTAGGTGAATTTAGGTGCCAATTCATCCTAACCCAAGCTCGAGAAGAACTGGCAAGAAACTCGTCTTGGATTTATTTGCAACCTTGGGTGGGGGCGAATAATATACAAAACTAGACATATTTAACGCTTTTCAACAATGTATATAAGAAAAGATAACGGACTTCGTATAAACTTCGAAATAGCAATTATTTTAAGACACTCAAAAAATCAGAAAACAAGCACATACGATGACTAACGGATGGCATCGCAGACCACAACAAAGCTGCTACTGTGTAATCATCTTTTTCCGTGTATGTTATTATTGTAGAAATGAAAACGGGACCACTCACCAAAGATGTAAACGTAGTCACTTGAACCTTCAGCCCAAATAGAGACGATCCGCTCACTCCAGAACAAAACAAACTGCATAGCAATCTCACGTATATACAGAAATTTAATACCATCATTATCAAAGCGAACAAAGAATCCTGTAAAAGAAACTCTAAAATGCAATGCAATGTCATAATATTCGCTAAAAATTTGTAATAGTCCATATGACTACAGATATGACAACCAATTTGTAATAGTCCAAGACATGAGTCACATATTGACGTTTTGTATGGGAGGAATATAAAGTCGTTGTAAAGTCATTATAAAGTCAAACATATTTAATTATTCAAAGTGCACCATTGTTATCTATGCACTTTTGCCATCTCATAGGTAGTTCATTGATCACTTTACTAAAAAAAACCGAAAAACATGGGGGCGAGAATCAATAAACTCTCTGAAGGCGGTTTGGACTGCCACATCGGAGATGAATATTTTTCCTTATAGTTATCCAAATTCCGGAAAAAATGGTAATTTTTTGGAGCAAGTTCCGGGGAATACGGTGGATGTCGCAGACATTCCAATTGCAGCTATTCCTCTAGTTTAGCAGCCGTCTGTTGTGTAGTGTGTGGTCTAGCGTTGTCCTGAAGCAGCAGTGGCCTAGAGCGATTGATCAGCCTCGGTTGTTTAGCAGCTAGTTCCATCATGGTTTGCAGTTGCTGACAATATATATCTGCCGTAATCGTTTGACCAGATTTTAGAAAGATCAGATGTTGAGATTATGATGATGGTGCGAGATGAGCGACGCAAAATAAAAAACTAATGAATGACAGTTTTCGAAAAAAAATATTGCATTTCAACATTTTCCTTGTTTTCTTACTGTTGAAAAACACGAAAATGTCCATATACATTAATATAGAAGCGATAAGTAACCAGCAGGACGAGCAGTTTTCGAAATAAATATCTAACAGATCTATAAAATAATAATCTTTATCAGTGTATACGATATGTGTGTGTCTTTAAAAAATGCAATTTCGAATTTTATTACTTATTAGACAATATATAGACAAGTTTGGTTTCCGTACGGACACAAAAAAATGGATGCTATTGAGGCCGCTCTGTCCCCACAAAACATCAAGCAGTTGAGAAGTTTTAATTGCATGGTGAACTTTTATTCTAAGTTTTGTCAAAACACGAGCGATGTATTGAAACCAAGTATAGCCTATTGAAAAAAACTAAATGAAAATGGGATAAAACATTGATGCTGGATTTCGTAATAAAAAAAATGTTAAGCATTTCTCTGGTGCTTGCACGCTATGATCCGAGCTTACCATTAATACTGGCAGTGGACAGAAGCCAGTACGGTGTGGTTATTATACTACTATTATTATTATAGTATCTATATGGTTGGAAACTTCTACTCAGGAGCGATTACCGAGCTCTTAGATACGTTGTAGGTAGAAATAAAGATGTGTGACGGCCGCTAGAAGGTTGCAAAGCTATGCAGTTAAATTGAAAGCATACATATGATTTCGACATTTTTTTTGTGAGATCCAAGCAGAACGCAGTGACTGACGCTTTGTTGCGTCTTCTGTTCCTGGGGTCGACCCAAGAGCAAAGATGAGAAATTCAGCTATTTGAGGAGAATTTGTAAGAAGATTTACTATAGTAATATATATATTTCTTTACACCATCGGAAAGTAGAGATTTCAACGAACACACCAACTTTTTGAAAAAAGCACACCAACTTTTTGAAAAAAGCTGATATTTTGTCGGGTGAATTTTCGATTGAAAATTAGGGTGCTTTTTCGATATTAGGTCAAAATAAGATGAAAAAAATAATATTTCAATCAAATAAATTACAGTGTATTTGGAACCTAAAAAGGTAACTTTTTACCAAATTTCGTGAAAAAAAATTAATTTATGTAAAATAATTTATATATTATGTAATTTAGGTTTTTTGGATTTGTCACATAAATTTTGAGGTTACGTGAAAAATATTTGCATACAAAAGTTGTAGATCTTTTTATTACCTACAACTTTGTCATATTACTCTTTTCCATAGGACTTGTAGTTTTCGAAATAAATATCTAACAGATCTATAAAATAATAATCTTTATCAGTGTATACGATATGTGTGTGTCTTTAAAAAATGCAATTTCGAATTTTATTACTTATTAGACAATATATAGACAAGTTTGGTTTCCGTACGGACACAAAAAAATGGATGCTATTGAGGCCGCTCTGTCCCCACAAAACATCAAGCAGTTGAGAAGTTTTAATTGCATGGTGAACTTTTATTCTAAGTTTTGTCAAAACACGAGCGATGTATTGAAACCAAGTATAGCCTATTGAAAAAAACTAAATGAAAATGGGATAAAACATTGATGCTGGATTTCGTAATAAAAAAAATGTTAAGCATTTCTCTGGTGCTTGCACGCTATGATCCGAGCTTACCATTAATACTGGCAGTGGACAGAAGCCAGAACGGTGTGGTTATTATACTACTATTATTATTATAGTATCTATATGGTTGGAAACTTCTACTCAGGAGCGATTACCGAGCTCTTAGATACGTTGTAGGTAGAAATAAAGATGTGTGACGGCCGCTAGAAGGTTGCAAAGCTATGCAGTTAAATTGAAAGCATACATATGATTTCGACATTTTTTTTGTGAGATCCAAGCAGAACGCAGTGACTGACGCTTTGTTGCGTCTTCTGTTCCTGGGGTCGACCCAAGAGCAAAGATGAGAAATTCAGCTATTTGAGGAGAATTTGTAAGAAGATTTACTATAGTAATATATATATTTCTTTACACCATCGGAGAGTAGAGATTTCAACGAACACACCAACTTTTTGAAAAAAGCACACCAACTTTTTGAAAAAAGCTGATATTTTGTCGGGTGAATTTTCGATTGAAAATTAGGGTGCTTTTTCGATATTAGGTCAAAATAAGATGAAAAAAATAATATTTCAATCAAATAAATTACAGTGTATTTGGAACCTAAAAAAGGAATTTTTTTACCAAATTTCGTGAAAAAAAATTAATTTATGTAAAATAATTTATATATTATGTAATTTAGGTTTTTTGGATTTGTCACATAAATTTTGAGGTTACGTGAAAAATATTTGCATACAAAAGTTGTAGATCTTTTTATTACCTACAACTTTGTCATATTACTCTTTTCCATAGGACTTGTAGTTTTGCCGGAAATCGAGATGAACCGCGTTTTACTCTTAAAAACTCGCCCCATTCCCCTTTCCGACCTCAGATCGCCCGTAAATTATTTTTTCTTTCATTTTTATAATATTCTTCTCCTTTTCCAATGGGTTTCATCCTACTATTTTTTTTTTCACTATTTATTATTTTTAAAGGCTTCTACCCTGGTCTATAGGAGTATTGTATTTTGATACCAACTAAGTAGTAGGTAGTTTATGAGTATTACGTATTAATAATAATTACTTGTGATATGTTGGCATTTGGTGTTTGAGACGAATAAAATATCTACCCACGGTTAGCTGGAAACCTCGGTGTTTTATTGCAACTTATCAATATAGGAATATTTGGAAATAATACCAAATTGGCAAACATGCGGTTAAATCCAGATTTAATCCAGATTTGCCCTGGATAACTATGGTTAGTCCAGGCACAGACTTCATTTTAGTACAAGGTCCATTTCCAAATTGATTGTCTATCTGTACTAATACCAAGTTTCATTCAAATAGATTTAGCTATTGTTGTTTGACTGGGTCATCATCATCATCATTGGCCTTTGTTCATCTGTTGAAGATGATTTAGGTGGCGTCAGTAAAGTGACAGAGCAGTGAGCAGTTAGTGACTGAGTAGGTACGTAACATCCAGACATAGCTACTGTCAGATTAATTGACAACCTCTTTGCTGTGGTAGATTGGGCGGAAGCCTAGCGTAGACGCTGAAGAGTGTTGCGGTATATATTATATTTGTATGATCTGCAAGGCCTGGGTGTTTCTATGTATAATATGTATTTACAAAAGAAAAAAAGTATTTAAGTAGTAAGTATATTAGTCATGTGGTACCCATAACACAAACTCCGCTTACTTTGAGTCTAAATGATGCTGTGTGCAATGTAGGTATTATCATTATTATTAGTGTGATTGGTATGTGACCATCTTCCTATGTCATTGTTATTTATGATAGTTTGTGTTGACAGGTTATTCAATAGGTCATTCTGGAGCTGAAGCCCCGCCTTGGGCGTATATACCTGTCAATCAGGGATATCCAGAGTTTTGCTACTTAGAGCCGGAAAAAGGGGTATGCGATCAGTATCATGAGAGGTAAGGTGGTGTCCCGAAATAGTTAAAGTAAAGCGTGAAATATCATAATGTGAATATCATATACGAGAAATTCAGAAGGCTAGGAAAAACTCCAAAGCTACCTGGAATATTATCAAACAAATTGCCCATCTTGAAAAGAATAAAACTAGTTCGTCACATCTTCTGAACTTGTATGATAATAACCACCTGACATCCATCAAGTCTGTTAACACCTTCTTTGCAAACGTGTGAAAAACCCTTGCCTCGAATATAGAATCTAATGTCAACACCAACACAAGTTCATATTAAAACCTCGATCTCTTACAGCCTGCTCTGTATACCACGAAATCGTTCCCAAAATCGATTCATTTTATTTAGTCTTTCCAACTGTCTTTAAAAGAGCTGTAGTGCATGTAATCTTCAAGAATGGAGATCGGGATAGTGTCACCAACTACAGACCGATCTCTGTATTAACAGTATTCTCGAAGATCTTTGAAAAGATACTCAACAAAAGATTGATTGGTTATATCAACGAAAATCATATTTTGTCCCCCAATCAGTACGGCTTCAGAACTGGAATGTCAACTGAGGATCCCGTTCTGGAGTTAACAAATACTATGGTTGAACATATGGATAAAAAATTTAAAAGTATTGGCATTTTCTTAGATCTCTCAAAGGCCTTCGACACTGTCTCGATCCCTATTCTTTTAAACAAATTAGAACTGGTTGGCATTAGAAGTGTGGCACTGAGCATATTTCTAAGTTACCTTCATAATCGTTCCCAGTATGTTATAATAGATGACTACAAAAGTAACGAAGAGTACATTCGTTTTGATGTCCCCCAAGGTAGCGTCCTAGGACCCACCCTATTTTTGCTCTACATAAACGAACTATGTAATTTACCCCTCCCTAACTGCCAGATCATTACGTACGCTGACGATACTGCTCGTTTAGTTCATGGTAAAAGTTGGCTAGAAGTCCGTGAACGTACACATGCATTAAAAATTGTAATGAATTTGCTCCGCTCTAACTTTCATACCCTTAATATGTCTAAAACTAAATTCATCCATTTTACCGCTAACCTGTCATCTCAACTAACAGAATCTTTTTCCGTACGTGCCCATATTTGTAATCTTGTCAGTATTCTGGAGACCTGTGTTTGCACAAACATTGAAAGAACCACAGATTTAAAATATCTTGGCGTTATAGTGGACAACACCTTTTCTTGAAAAAGCAAATAGACTTTTTGGTTTCAGGAATAAGAAAGTTGATCTTTGTTTTTAAGAATTTGAGATATGTTCTAAATTTCTATTCACTTAAAACAATTTACTATGCGCTAGCTCAATCTATTTTATCATATTGCAATACCACTTGGGGATGCACTTTTAAAACTAGGATGCTTAGACTAGAACGAGCCCAGAGAGCAGTTCTCAAAGTGTTAACCAAAAAACCCATATTGTTTCCTACCATTAATATATACACACTCTGCCGGGTTCCCACCGTTCGACAACTATTCATAAACAGCTGTTTTATGATCCCACGCTCATTACCTACAAGAGAAGATCTGACAAAATTTGCAAAACCCTGTCGCGCCGTACAGCTGTGGCAAGTCGTCATTTCTTTCACATTAGCTCAACTCTATACAATAGAACCAATAAGCAAATAAACATTTACCCCTTGCCCTATTATAAATATAAAACTAAATGTCTCGAATGGCTAACACCTTATCATAATGATGACACTGAGGAATTACTGAGAGTTTCAGAATTCACTTTTTCCCCCACACACACACACACACACACACACACACACACACACACACACACACACACACACACATATACACATATACACACACAAACACACATACATGTACACAGAGGCGGGCGTTGGTGTCTGCGACACAGTTTTTCTAACTTCTGCAGATACCATCGTTTTTCTAATTGTTTTATATAAGCAAATGTAACCTGTTCCTAAATAAACATTTTTGAATTATTTTTGTTGAGTTTCAAAAACTACTCCTATTTTAGTTAAGTATCCAACGCTAGTTGCGGAATTAATAGGCCGCCCGAAGGCCTCCGTCTTGGTATAACAACCTTAGAAAAGCCATTTATTTATTTAATTTGGTATTTATTTCATAAGGTGGTTCATAAGGTATACCACTTTATATAATAAATACAAAATAAAATAAAATAAATCAATGTCAAAATATATTTAAGTTATACATATATAATATATTTTCAGATGGTCATATAATCCGTATTTTCAAATATGCGTTGAACTTACGTACAGCGGATGTGGTGGTAATCAAAACAACTTTGTGGATAAGCCTAAATGTGAAGAGACTTGTATGACGGTCCCTGTGTCAGGATGTAACCCAGATACCATGCAGAGTATAGAGGAATTCGAACTACTTGATTAACAGTTATATTTTAGTTGGGATAAATAAATTGTTTAAAATATGTGCCTATTTTGCTTAGCCTCATTTGCACGACCATTTAGGTTTTCGAGACAATTTGATTTCCGATTTGTTTGCTGTTTTTAAGTGAAGACCGCGATGGGTTACTATGATCAACTACACTAAACCTTTTTAAAAACACGTCCCCTGTGGACGTCTGTTTCCCTGTTCGGGAAGAAATAAGTTGGTCTTCTGGATAATCAGAAGGTCACTGATCGCTTCAAAATATCCGTATAAAATACGCAAAATAGCGTGGACGGTGGCTAAATAATAACCATTGTCCGTTATAATCTTTTTGAAGTGAAAACTTCTTTTAGCGCGGTACGCATATTTTTAGATGAGGTAAAACCTCTGGACTCGCGACACCGTTGCCGTCTGGGGCAAGTCGCAGCCGGCTGCCGCGCTCGCCCCATTCGATTATAAACCTTAATTCACATGTTTACAGCCAACTTTTGTATGGAGAAGTTTACTGAGTTAGTTAGGTTAGGTTCTGAGAATATTATCTACATTCTGAACAAAAACATAAAATAATATTAAATGTATCTTAAAGTTTCTAATAACTAATAAAATACAATTCATGGTACTCCCGGAGTGCAAGTTTTTTTTGAATATATTTGAATTTTTCGAGATGACTGTGTATCCGTGAAAGTGTCAACTAGATGTATCCTAAAGTGAATGTTGATTGTGGTATAAAATACTATAAACTCTGACATCCAACCAAAACAAGAAGGAAGGCATACAAAATAAGGTCGTCTGAGTGTTCAATTCCGACCCAGGATAAACATTTGTGTGAAGAACAAAGGTGTTTGTTCTGTGTCTGGTTGTTATAAAGTATCGTAAGTATGTATTTAAAAATATTTAAGTACTTATTCAATCAAATATCTGGTCACCATAGTACAAGCTATGCTTAGTTTAGGGCTAGATGATGGTTGTGTGCATTGTCCAACAATATTTATTCATTTATATCAGCATTACGAATATTTTATTAACAATATTTATTCATTTATATCAGCATTTTGTTTTTATCAATATCCCAATTTTTGTTGCATACTGACGAGAGTACTTTATATTATAAGCCATATTCATACCTAATTTGAAACGATCAAAAAACATACATAAATTACTGTATTTTGAAACCTTATGCATAAAACTATCTCATTTATGAATTCGAACAAGAATTATCATATTCTTTGTTGAAATATTCAAAAACTCAGAAAAGCTCCGCATCATAATAGTCCAAATAATACTCTTTTTTTGTCAAATTACCTTTTTCATCTCATTGACGTTGACATGCACAGACAGGTGACATTTTTGACTAGTGTTGTCAATATTACGATGTTAAAAATCATGCGTTAGTTAGGTAGGTTTGTACTGACAAGGACATGTGCTATTTGGAAGAAAATAACTTTGTCTAAAATCCAAAGTGGCATGTATTCTTCCTTTATTTGAATAACTGTTAATATTAGATATGTACCTAACCTAAGTACCTAAGTAGGTGTGTAAGTACCTGACTAAATAATAAGGCAGTAAGTACTTACATACGTACCTACATAGGTACATGTGTTCGTTAGTTTATAATTGGTTTTGTTAATCAGTTTTGTTTCATTAGCAGCTCACTGTTAAATTTATAGCTAACATTTTCCAGGCATATACGAGCTCTGTAATATAATAATGCACGTCAAAGCCAACAAAATAAAAACGCTTTTACTGCCTACTTT
This sequence comes from Lampropteryx suffumata, assembly GCA_948098915.1. NCBI lineage: Eukaryota > Metazoa > Arthropoda > Insecta > Lepidoptera > Geometridae > Lampropteryx > Lampropteryx suffumata. Next base: position 2,571,427 of record OX402552.1, read on the forward strand.
GTATCAATTATCTTTTATTTTAATAATCTTTTGTTTTGAGCCACAGCCAACGTCATCGCAGCTGGACCCAGATTATATTAATTGGTATATTGAGATGGGTAGAAATAACGTCACTACGTCGTCTAACACTACTTCGTCTAGCAATACGTCGTCAAACACCACGTCGTCTAATAATACTATAATAACTGGCACTATTGCTGTCAACGGCTATCTTGCAGAGATCCGCGCAGAGCTCCGCGCAGCTTTGGAAGAGCGTGAGGAATGGTACAGGAAATGGTTGCACAGAAAATATACGTCGTCTATCTATACTATAATAACTGGCACTACTACTGAGGACAGCTCTCTTGCAGAGATCCGTGCAGAGATCCGCGAAGCTGCGAAACAGAGAGAGCATGAAGAATGGTACAGGAAATGGTTGCACAGAAAAGTGACACTAGGTAAAGTTATTAATGCAATCTAATCACATTATAAATGCGAAAGTCTGTATTTAGTTTGTAACTATTTGTGATGCAACTGTTTGCGAATAGCGCTACAAATAATAATCTGGATGTACCGGCGCGGCGGTAGAAAAATAAACGCTTATTTTTTGTGTCACTTTGAGTTTTATTCTAGTCCCAAAAAACCCCTACACGTTAACTAAGAAGTGTGCGTGATAGTAGTTATTAAAACAGTTAAAGTAATCAGCAACAATTACTGTTGGCAAAATAAAATAATTGTGTGCAATTGGACTTTGTATTGTGGACGTGTCGACATGTGTATTTTCGTGCTAACGCTACCAAAGATGAACTCAAGCTGTCCGTTCTTGATTTGACAATCTACGCGACCAGTGTGTGTGGCGTAAGCAGTGACTTGATACGACAGAGACTAATTTCGGAACCTGATCTAACCCACGCAAAAGCGCTGTCATCGGCAATGATCCTGGAAGCTGTGGAGAGAGGCGACAGCCGTAGACTCAACGGCGACATCGAGCGCGGTGCATGCGCTTAGGGCGACTCCTTCCCGTGGAGCGCGGTCCAACAACGAATCGGCGCGATGCTACGGAGCTAGTTCGTCGGCGGGGCAAGTAAATGCCTGTGAGGCGAGCTGTGGTCCGCATCACATAGATGTATGGAGGTCCAAGAACTTTGCATGCAATAGCTGCAGGAATAAAAGTCACCTGATAACAGACTGATCACTGATCAAATCACTGTCGGCACGGATAACAGACATACGGCAAGTATGATAGTGTAATAGTTTAAACTTCCCTCTCCTTTTCTCTCTGTTATTGTTAAAACGCGCTGCCTGCCTTTTGTGGATGCGGAAGGACTAAAAATGATATATGTATTTGGTGAAATTTGTATAATTATGTTCAGTTTTGTACCCAGCTCTTTTAAAATAAATAAATAGTCAGAAGTCTGCCAATATAATTTGAATCAGCCAATCCAGCCCTCAAGCCGAACATTTGATCCTTCGAACCGGATTGGAGAAGCCAGAAGCCAGATGGCAGAAAATTCAAACAATGCCGATCGTCCGCTCCAGCTCGCCACCGCCACTTAGGAGAGACGACTTCACGGAGTGGAGTACTACTGAAACTGATTGGTCCATCAACACGCCTGCTACTACGACGGAGACCGAGAACACCACAGCCTCCGCAGGCACGTCAACTAAGCGCAGCGTCGCCCGAAGGCCGAACGCCCCGACGCATGGGAGGATTACAAGATCGAAGACGACCACCGCCGCTGTCGTCGCCGTCGCCACCGCCGACCACCCCTCCCTCGGTATCCGCGCCCGGCCCGAGTGCCGGTGTCGGCTCCGCTGCCGCCTACGTCGTGTTCGCGCCCCCGGCTGCGCCTCCGGTCCGTATACCGCAGCCCATCAGGTTCGCGCCCGCGCCGCTTGCTGTGCCTCCGGCCCGTATGCCACATCCAAAATCTGGCCCCGTCGCGTCCGCGCCCGCAGCCGGAACTGCGGCCTCGCTTCACGCGCCGAACTTGAAGAACATTGGACATTAGCTCAGCAGAGCTAATGTCGGATGTTCAATTAACGGTACTATAGTTAACAATATAAGTTATGCAGACGACATGGTCCTATTAAGTCCCTCAATAAGTGCTCTCAGACAGCTAGTAAATAAATGTGAAGAATATGCAGAAGCTCATGGGCTCAAGTACAACGGCAAAAAGAGTGAGGTAATGCAGTTTAAAGCTGGGACTAAAACATATGCTGTTACTCCGGTCGTGCTTGCTGGAACTCCCCTACTATGGGTAAAGAAGTTCAAGTACTTGGGCCACTGGGTCACTGATGACCTGAATGACAGCCCTGATATTGAGAGGGAACGTAGGGCTCTGTCGGTCAGATGCAATATGTTGGCCCGTAGGTTTGCACGGTGTTCTGCCTCAGTCAAGTTGACTCTGTTTAAGGCGTTTTGTCAAAACTTCTATACGTGCAGCCTATGGGTACGATATGCGCAGAAGGCATACATTGCACTAAGAGTTCAGTATAATAACGGGTTCAGGATGCTGATGGGTCTGCCGCGGTTCTGTAGCGCATGAGGAATGTTTGCAGATGCACATGTCGATGACATGAACTCAATTGTTCGCAAGAGGATCGCATCCCTGATGCGCCGCACCTGCGCCAACCCCCACAGCTTACTTGCAATTGTGGCTCATAGTTTTAAGTTCATTTCTGGCATCATGAGTCACTGTATTGTAAGCCAACATAGGCCGCTCGCCCCACTAGTAGGTAACCCAATAATTTTTTTGACATTTTAAAATCTAAATTTGCTCATTTTATTTAAAATCCACATGACATTTTTTTTTGTTTGCTTTGTAATTCTACTAACCACTCTCAATTTTATATACGTGTTACTAACAAAATGGATGTATTATGTATAAATGAATTTTTCAATTTCAATTTCAATTGGAGGGAATCCCAATGCCCCACCGTACGCGTCAACTACAGTCGTTCCATACCCTAAAGCCAGATCTACAAAGTCCATAAGAAGAATTGCGTTCGAAGCCCGATTAACACTCCAAAGGAAGCAATTAGAACCACCCAACCACATAGAGTTCCCCCTAAGATATGGGATCTGCTAGAATTTAGCGGAGCACATGAAGACTGGCTACCATTCAAGAGAGAGTTCCTAGACAGCAAGCCGCTATGCTCCGAGGTACACAATCCACTGTTGTACGGTGGTAGAGTCCGACCAAAAGGTCCGAGATGTGACCTCCAGGTCAGACTCTTCGGAGATGGTTGCGGCGAGCTTCGCTCCTAGTTGAGCTGCCTTTAGTTCGAGGCACGGAATGGACGTCATTTTGGTAGGCGCTACGCGGGCTTTCCTCTGAAGGTCCTTTTGACCCTCGGTGCGCCCCTTTAATGCTCAGGTTCATGCGTTGAAAGTTTCGATTTTCCACTAATTTTCCACCAACCGACGGTCTTAAGTGTAAGAGGATCGCTCTCGCCGGTGGCTCCAATGCGAGCGGCTATGACTGCGTCTAGGAGCGACACTGTTGACCCCTCGTCAAACAGATCCATACCCTACAGAGTTAAGAGTTAAGAGTTAAGAGTTAAGAGTGGATCGCTCTTAACCCTGCTGGTTACGAGCGATCCACTCTTCTTTTCTGACCTCATTAAGAGGAAATCTATAAAATAGAAGAAATAATTGATAATATAATGATTACTTGTTCGGTTGTTAATCGCGTTTACCTTTTATATATTATTTTCGTTAACGTTTCGGCCGTGTTACAAGGACCAAAAAAGGTAAACGCGATAAAAACCCATTTTAAAATAATAATTATGTTATCTGATCGCGAAAGTTCTATAATTTATAATAGTTTATATTATGCAGCTGCAACCCTACAATCACGTCCCGCCTTACATACACGCTCCGAGTTCACAATTCACATAATATACTATGAATTCTCAGTCGATTCAACTTAATACGACGTTATATAAAATAATCATATAAACTAATACTGTGTTGGCACAATAATTCGTTCGGCTAAAATCAATACCTACGACGACGTCGCATTTGATCTTTTAATCTATGCCGTCATCCTTATCATACGCGTGATTAATGAAATTTCTATCCCTTTTCTTTACTGAGCACGTGTTTTCGTTACGAAAATTCTTAAATTAACTTATACTATGTAGTAAAAATCTAAATAAGTTGTAGGTACTTACGCGTGATATGAGATTTTTTGAGCTTTATTTATTTTTATTTGATAATTTGTGCACTTCCGAAACACACACGACGGCATTTTACTAATTTTTGTTCAATTTCAACTACCATTAATGTGACGATCACATTCATCAACTTGTTTGGCGTGAACTGAGAGCGAGAGTGGTCAATTGGGTCTTTTATGAATCTTCAACTCGAGCGCGCTAGTAACACATCTTTACTCTGTAATATCATTGTTTGTAATGCATTTGTTCTCATGCGTTGATTCGGATCGTATCGGATTTGCATGCAGCATTATCATGCAGCCGGTTAATAAGAAAAGAACAGCAAACCTCATAATGTCCCGCGACAAAAAGAAGGGTATGTACGTAGCTTTGAAACCATAGACATTTTGCAGTATACACATATAACCTTCTCTTTTACTCTCGTAGACTAATTTGAAAGTGACATTGATTTAAATACAGCTTGAGCAGGAAACTTTGTAGTGAAAACTCTTTAGAAACATTCCACATATTTCCACAGTTGTGTTTGTGATGTGTAGTTAATTTGTTTTAAGAAAATGTTGAATTTGAATTTTTGAATTGAATGATAGAAGCGAGTAAGGCTGTAGACCGAGTTACGACGACTTCACATTGCCGTGGCCTTTACAAATTTAATTATTTATATCGATGTGATATCGATATCGATGAAACAGTTAACAGTTGTAATAGGAAACACAATCGGGCCTGGGTGTTTCTATATTATAATTTGAATGTATTTACAAAAAATATATATTAAAGTAGTATATCAGTCATGTGGTACCGATAATGATGGTTATGACACTGATCTTCACGATACAGGCTTGCCTAATGTGAAGACCGCTGAAATGTCGAATTTAAAATTTAACCTATTTAAAATTCGCACAGCATCAAAGTGCATTTAAACATTGTATTCCTATCTATACCTATAAAAGAGCTTAACCTGACTGACTGGTTCATCATCGCCGAAACCGCTGAAGCTAGCAAGCTGAAATTTGGGAAGTAGCTTCCTTTTACAGCAAAACCGCCCACTAACGAGGGATTTTTTGAAACTCAACCAATCAAGCAAAATAAATGGACACGTGTTTTAGGATTTTTAAAAATAACTCTCATAAAGGAGTAAAATGGGGTGTGAATGTTTGTATGGAAACTTTTAAATGGATGGTGGGTGGGATTGGTTTGAAACTTATCAATAAAATTATGCAAGGAGATAATAAGCATCCTGGGGAAGGATTTATGCTATAATTACTTTTAAAAAAATGCGGACGAAGTCGCGAGCAACAGCTAGTGCTATCGTATGAATGCTGAAATAAATATTTTTTTATATTTTTTTTCATAATACAAGCTGCTTACTTTGGTGCCAGATGATGCTGTTTGAAATGTCCAGGATTATTTATTTTTAAAAAACAGTAGGTAAGTAATTGCACGTATATTTTACATAAACTATCTGGATCACTGTAAAATTAAGAAATCCATTAGGTACCTACATACGAGTACCTACATTTTGTATTGTAATGCATGTTATTAAATGAATCTAGTGATAAAACGCTCAATCATCAATCTTCTCCCTCGTCCTCATCTTCCTTCTCTTTCGGTTCAGCTTCCACTACAGACTGAAAAAATTAAGTATATTCAAATAAATTATTATTATTATAAACAAATAAATATATCATAGTATAATTACATTTAAAAAAATAAAAAGACAACAGACTTAATTGAATGCAAGTTGAGTTCAGTAAAAATACAACCGAATTGAGAACCTCCTCCTTTTTTTAAATCGGATAAAAAGTTTTTATTTTACGCATTTAAGTATAAGGTAAGAAAAGTATACAAAAAATATAATAGGTATTGTTGCGTGCGCCCGATACATAGCTACATCTGTTGGCAGGCGGACACATTAAATATTCACCTACAACGCCATCTGGTATCGAGTAGATGCAAACTACGAAGTACACGTATCGAATGCACAAGAGTGAACGAAATAGCAATATCTCTCTATTGCAAGCGAACATTTTAGCGCGTTCCGGTTCGTTCTCGAACGTTCGAGTATTGTCGTGGTTTTGCGCGACTTACTCGACGCTCGTATAAATACGGCGGTGGTTTGCGGATGTAGTCTGTCTATTTTCAGCTAAGCAAGTGATACAAGTGCGAAAGTTTAGAAGTGTTATCAGTTGTGTCGTAGTGTTGTGACTCTTATTGTGTTCTATTGGAAAGTTTACTAGTAGAATCAGTGTATTAAGTTCTGTGTGTGGTAACTTTGAAATTAAAGTTATTATTTGGTATAATCAAGCGGTTTCATAATTTATCAGTACCCGGCTCGTAACAAATTAGTGTCAGAAGCGGAGATAATGAAATGTCGGTTTTACCAAAGGACGACACGGACGGTATCCGGACAAGGAGTCAGCGTCAACAGGAAATGGATGAGAGACGGTTTGGGGGTTCTCCATCACAAGAATCTCGACTGGTTCTTCAGCCAAGAATGGAGTCAACTGGTGATTTATCGGGAGGTTTCATCATCACCTGTGGCTCAGGTTCCTGCTGCTGAGGACCTTGCTGCTTTAATGGCGATGCTTCAGGAACAGGCTCGCCAGCAACGGGAAGAACAGAAACGTTGGCAGGAGGAACTGGTTCACCGGCAGGAAGAACAGGCTCGCCGGCAGGAGGAACAGGCTCGTCGTCAGGAGGGCCAAGCTTGCCAGCAACAGGAGGAACTAGTTCGCCTACAAGAAAAACAGGCTCGCCAGCAACGGGAAGAAGAGGCACGCTGGCAGGAAGAACAAAAACGTTGGCAGGAGGAACTGGTTCGCTGGCATGAACAGCAACGGGAAGAAGATGCTCGTTGGCAGGAGGAACTGGTTTGCAGGCCTGAACAACAACGGGAAGAAGATGCTCGTTGGCAGGAGGAACAAACCAGCCTTATAAAGAACCTGCATGGAGCCATTGGCAAGGAGCTTCAGGATGTTAAGGAGCAAATCCAGCAACATGACAGCAGAATTTCTGAAGCAGAAACCCAGATTGCAAGTGTAAAAAAAGCTGTGGATTTGTTAAAATCTGAAGATACAGATATTACTCCTGTGGTCTCTTCATCGTGAGCGCGAGGATTAAAGGTGCCACCATTTGATAGAGGTTCTTCGTGGTCCGCCTATAAAATTCAGTTCGAAGCTGTCTTAAACGCAAACGGATGGACGAAGTCACAGGCTATGACTGCACTAACATTAGCCTTGCGTGACCAAGCACTCACTGTTTTGGAGGCCCTGGGAAATAACGTCAGTTATGAGCAGCTGCTGGAGGCACTAGAATCTCGATATGGTGACGCACATCTAGAACATGTTTTCCGCGCTCAATTAAAGGACAGGACTCAGCGCAATTCAGATAACCTGTCGCAGTGGGCCCTGGAAATAGAAAAGCTGGTTCGGAAGGCTTTCTAATCTTCACCTGCCTTTATCGATGGGAACTTGGTTCAGGCATTCGTTGATGAGATACGTGATTTGAAAGTCAGAGCTACAGTAAGACTTGGCCATCACGAGTCTTTAAAGAACACCTTGGTCCATGCCTTGGAGGTGGTAGCTGTACGGATGGACACTCGAGCACATCGCATCAGAGAAGTGGTGGAGCCAAGCCGCGACGGTCTTCCAAAGTTTAATCCAAAATGTTATGGGTGTGGAGAAAAAAGTCATCTGAGGTCCAGTTACCCGAAACGCAACAAAGAGACTAACGACAGATCTCAAGAAGGACAGGTGGTGAGCACTTCCGCTTCCCAGCAGCAGGAAAACGATTAAACGCCAGGACCGCGGGGCGGGTGCTGGCTGGTATTGATAAAGCCCTAAGAGTTTCGATTTCACAAGCCCACGATGGGAACAGCCTGATCATCAAAGGCCAAATTAATGGAACGACCTGTAAAATTACTTTGGATACTTTTGTTTCTCCTACAGTAGTGAGTTCCCAACTTGCGAATCGCTTTCTTGGGGTATTTCCCGCAAATGTAACAGAGTTCAGCTCGTGACAGCAACTGGCCAGCACATATCCGTTGAAGGCGAGAAGCAGGTGGAGATGAAAAAAATATATGACCTCTGATACGAATACTCTAGAGACATCACCTTTAATTCCCAAGTGAACAGAGTTCAATTTGTTGTGATTGTCACCAGAATTAAATTTCTTGACAGCTGTCAAGAGCTCTTCCTTCTGTTTAGCGACCTGGACTGTAATGACGATTGGAGCACCGCTGTTTTTGCCCTTTCTATAGATTTCAACTGTATTTCTAATTCGATGTTTTTGGGCTTCATGAAGCTGGAGCTCAAGATCATCGACACGCTTCGTTAGAGCTGAATGATCTATTTCAAGTGCTGTCACCTTATCATTTACTTGCTTCAAGTTTTCCGCATTAGACTGTAGCAAATGAATAATTTGGGCATTGGCCGCAAGAATTTGTTGATTCTGTTGTTTCATCTCACCAATTTCTGCGTTCAGAAGTTCCTTAAATGATAGCATTAGCGACTCTTTTATACTCTCTGAGAGTAGGTTATCATCTGGATCTCTACGTTTTCTAAGGTTGACATGCCTGACTTCCTCATCTATCTCACCTCCGGAACACAGGTTGGGTTGAGAAGAAAACATGGTCGAAAGACCAGATGTCGGAGTACGTTGCATGATTTGTCTGCAGATAGCGTTTATACCACAAATCAGACAGCGACGTCACTGGGTGAGTCGGTTAGGTGAGCGATAATAAGGAGAGAGGAAAATACCTTGCCTTCTCAAGTTGGCTGGTGGCAGGACCGTCTTAGAGTTGAACAGGCGTTTGTGTCACGTATAATTCACTTAGTAAGTTTAGCCGTATTGCAGGGGAGTAGAAGTTATAATTGCGTGAGATTGATTTAGTAATTAAAGCGAGCGCCGGCCGCACGTCTTGCTTTTAGTGGTAAGTGGTAGTGGTGGTAAGTGGTAACTTTGAAATTAAAGTTATTATTTGGTATAATCAAGCGGTTTCATAATTTATCAGTACCCGGCTCGTAACAGTATTCTATCAGTCATTTGGTTACCATAATCACCAGAGATGATTAGTTTGGGGCTAGATGCGGCCTACTTCCCTTCTATGTTTGGAAAACACTGACCGCACCCCTTCTTCCAATCGTGTCTCGAATACTTTCCAACCAGTGTGGTGAAAGGATTAAAGTGCGCATCAGAGGCTCCTTTCATGCACTGATACTTTAAAGGTAGATTCAAGTTTTACCTGTTGTTCCGGCTCTGGTACCGGCTCTGGTACCGGCTCCACCTCCTGCAATTTAAATGATAAATGATGGTGCTGTTATTAATAATACTCAATTATTTTACTGTTTTTATGTTTTGATAAACACGGGCTTTACTCATGTATCATTTTGTCGATGGAGGCACCGACACTGTTTCGATTCATCTAAAGAATCTTCATCAGGGTGAGTTTGATCCGCGGTCGAATGCACGGAGATGAATCGAAACAGTGTCGGTGCCTCCATCGACAACATCGTGAGTAAATCCCGTGTTTATCATAATGTGTAGTATAATTCACGAAAGCTTTTAAAGTGAAATTCTTTTGAAGTGAAACTTCTTATGCGACTTCCAACAAGGTTGCGTTAAACGTTTAACGCTCCTGGGGAGGGGGAATAGAAAGATACAGAGCGAGAGTGAATGCGTGGCACTCGAACGCATGCGCGTAGTATACCTTTTACAGGCCAGCGCGAGCGTTAGCAACGAGTAACGTCCAATATTCCAACGCAAGAGGGAGAGAGAAAGAAAGTGACTCGGTAGATCTCACATGTAATTGATTAAAATGTTAATAAAGTTTGTCTTAAAGAAACATTATGATTTGTTGTGTTATTTTCATTTACACATTACGAAGGTTCACTTCTTCCGCGCGGAGGGACTCCACGCAGTATTTTTTTATGTTTTACAACTTTTCTCATACAATTTTGAATGGTATCACCAGGGTCGTTGTTGTCATCTCGTTTGAGTTAGTTTTAAAATGTTTAAGTGGCGTTTCGGTTCGGGCATTAATTAGCTTTAAAGTCAATATGAGTGGAGTCGTGTATCGTTCTACTATATTCTTAGCAAACAGGGAAAACTTAGAGTTCTGAAGTCCATAATAAACCCTTCTAGATTATAATATGTAGCTGTCTATAGCTGCTGTCTGTACCTGTCTAAGCTGTCTATGTTTATATACGTATGTCTGTCCGCCCCTAATCAGAGCTTTTGCTCGAAGGCTTCTCGTTTTATCGTGATTTAATTTTGTACGGTTATAAGTTTTACCATCCCCAACAAAGTAATGAAAAAAGGCTATTCGAGATATCTTCCCTACTCGTAAGGTTACCCTGTAAGTAGGGTTCTATATTTATTTATTTCTACAAAAAATCGTTTGATTTTGTGGCTATTTTTGATAGAGATCAGTGTGGTAGTCGTTTTTTGTTTTGCTAAATTGATGGTGTTGAAATGTTTTGGGACCTGGCCACTAGTCATTCTTAACCTTATTGACTTCGGAAGGCTTCACGGCCGAAGTAGCCTTCCGAAGTAGTGCGTAGTTTTGGCCAATTCATTAAATAAAAACTCATGTTGAAACACTACATTCGATTCAAAATCTGTTCGGCGCAGTCGGCTTATGCAGCCGATATGCGCGCCCCCTGTTTACACAGCAGCTTTGGTGTATTGCGTGCAATTCAGTGCAATTTGACAGAAGAAAGCGTGAGCTTAGAATTATAACATTCTTTTTCTTCTTCTTTATCACGTCACTAGTTATTTTTTTTAGTGAAATGATTAAAATGCGTCTCAGAGGCTCCTTTCGTGCACTTGGCACATCTTCGAAACAAGTAAAGGGTTTTCGGCTTAATGTCAGTCTATATTCGGTTGCAGCTTTTACTGCGATGAAGCTTATGTCGGTTACCTACTTACGTCAAAATTATTATTAGATATTATTATTATCAGCCCACACTGTCCCACTGCCTCTCCCCATTCTCTCCATTCATCCCTCTCCCGCGCTAAGACTGTCCAGTCGGCGCGGAATTAGGCGAGCTCGTCCCTCCACCTGGTTCGCGTTCTGCCTCGACGTCATCGTACCGTATCGGGGCACCACTCCGTGATGCGGCACGCGGCAGATATAACCAGCCCAGTCCCATTTGAGCTTGGCGGCTTTTGTCGATATATGTGAGAACGGGGAGGATGCATACGTCCATCAATTTGCGCTTGAGAGTTAGAAGGAGGTCTCTTTTCATCATGTTGTCCATGGACCAATAGCTCTTCCAGGCATTTTCTGTTTGCCAAGCGATTTCCGTGTCCTGCATGGATTCGAAGGAGACTATTTGGCCCAGGTAAATTTACTCCTGGACGCATTCTAGCCGTTCTCCATCTACCGTTACACTGGTCTCGTCACTGTTAGTCATAACCTTAGTCTTTGTCCTATTCATCCTTAACCCAATCTCAAGGCTTGCGATGCTGAGCTCTTGAAGCATCGTTTGTAGCTCTAAAAGCCGAGGAATAGGACTATGTCTTCGGTGAAGCGGAGGGCGACGCCCTCTCCCCAAAACTATTCACCTGTGCCCTCGAGGAGTTGTTCAGAAAGCTAGCGGCTGGATGGGAAGGACCTTACCTTACTCCGCCAACAGAGGGATTGCTGTTGGCGGAGTAAGGTTAACGTCAAAATAATTAGTAAAATAAACAATCTTTGCCTACTTCTAGACGGTATCTTAGAGAGCTCTACAACTAAGTAGCACACACTAGCTCTGCTCACCATAATCTCCTCTTCTACAAGAGTCTCTTCCTCTTCATACTCGTCCCCGTAGCCCACGGGGAAGAGTTGCAGACAGTCTCTCTCGCCAGATACGACGTCCGCGCTGATGTAGATAGGGTTTAATCCAGCCAGTTGCAGCAGCGGCAAACTTCTTTTACGAGACACCATGACGGCTAAGCGATCCTTACTAAAATAATTCAAAACATGAAGAAATAACAAATATAAAAAATAAATGAACCGCTGTCGCCGTCGCCGTCCATGTAAACATGGATGTTTACATAATAAATAAAAATTACATTATATATGTACTTAATTTATTTATTTATTTATTTATTTATTTATTTATTTAATTCTTCTAATCATGTCACCAGTTATTTCGAACCAGTGTGGTCAAGGATTAAAATGCGCATCAGAGTCTCCTTTCGTGCACTTTAAGTCCGCAAATTTATTTTACGCACTGGTCTCAAAAGTGTTATAACGGAAGACCAGAGCTGGTTGTTTATGCTGAGCTAGAACCTTTTTGTAACATTTTTCCATTGGATCATGCTGTTACAAATAAATACAGTTCTATCTGGGGGCACGGCAGTGCCCCCGCCAAGTCGAGCAAAAAAAGCGTTCTCTTCTCGAAATAGTTCATGCCATTTTCGATTCTTTTATATTCTACTTGACACATGTTTTTCAACTTTTTAGGTTCCAAAAGGTTTTAAACTTTTAAGTTAAACAGTTTGATTCATTTCAGATTACTTAGATCTTGATTTTAAGGATAGTTAAATGAACGTCCAAATTTGGCACATACTGATTAGGTAAATAAATATTGGATAATGCACCATTTATACGCTACGCCGTGGCGGTTCCGGCATAGAATAGGACCCCTCCATCTCCTCCCGTGGATGTCGTAAAAGGCGACTAAGGGAACACACACCGGGGGATTGGGCAGCAGCACCTCCCGAGTACTTAACACAAAAATCTGCGGTCACCAAGCCGCCTGCCAAGCGTGGTGACTATGGCAAAACCCCCAAAATGATGTACACAAATAGAAGACGGCCCCCAGTTCCCGGCAGTTCCGCTATTCCTGGCATAGGTGGCGGCCACGGTAACGGCGAAACAGGGGGTGCGAAGAATCTCCGGCAGAAGTCCAGCTACCAATCCCAACGACCCCTGGCCCTGGCAACTTACAACGCACGCACACTGAGGACCGACGAGAAGTTGATAGAGCTGGAAGAAATAGTGAATAAGTTGCGCTGGGATATTATAGGGTTATCAGAAGTCCGAAGAGGACAAGATAATCCTAAATTCCAGCAACTTATTCTACTACTGGGACGGCGATCAACTCTCTCAGCACGGTGTTGGGTTTCTCGTCCACAAATCCCTCGTTAACAACATTGTGAAGATCGAAAGCGTGTCGAGCAGGGTGGTATACCTTATACTCAGAATAACCAAACGGTATTCGCTTAAGGTCATACAGGTGTGCGCACCTCACTCGAAACGCCCAGACGATGAAGTGGAGGCTATGTATGATGACATTTCAAATGCCATGCAAGCCTCAAAAACACACTTTACGGTTGTAATGGGGGACTTCAACGCGCGGCTAGGTATGAGGAACGGCGATGAACTGAGAGTGGGGCAATTTGGATTTGGACAGCGGAACCAACGGGGTCAGCGATTGGCCGACTTCATGGAAAAAGAGGGACTCTTTATGATGAACTCCTTTTTTAAGAAGCGGTCGTCCAGGAAATGGACGTGGCTTCACCCCGGTGGACACAAACGCGAGATAGATTTCATCATGACAACAAAAAAGCTAATATTTAATGATGTCTCAGTGATCAACAGGGTCAAAACCGGCAGTGATCACCGAATGGTTAGAGGCTCAATAAATCTTAACGTAAAGCTAGAAAGGTCCCGTCTGATGAAATCTACTCTTCGCCCAAGTCCTGCCAAAATCCAAAACCCCGAGAGCTTTTAATTGGAACTTCAAGATCGCTTCCAATGCTTCGCCGAATGCGAATCCGCGGACGAAATAAATGACGGGAAATTGTCCATGACGTTGGGTCAAAGTTCTGTAAGACTCAGCGCAAAGGTAGAACCCAAAAACTTTCTGAGCAAACTCTAAAACTCATGGCAGAACGTAGCGAAATGAAACTGCAGTCTTTAGTAGACATGTCGAAATACAGTACGCTAAATAAACAGATCTCTAAGTCTATGCGACGCGATTTGCGTCTGTATAATACTTCTAATATAAAGAACGCAATTGAGCGCAACCAAGGCTCCAAAGTGTTCGCGAGAGATCTGTCTATTGGGCAAAGCCTGTTGACGAAGCTGAAGGCCGACAGTGGCAGGGTCGTTTCCTCAAATCCAGAGGTTTTACGAGAGCTCGAGAAGTTCTATGGACAACTGTACACTTCATCGCAAAGCCCTGCTACAAGCACGACTAGCGATGCAAGAGCCCGCCTAACCCAACACTATACTGAAGACATTCCGGACGTCAGCCTATACGAGATCCGAACGGCTCTCAAGCAGCTTAAGAACAACAAGGCACCGGGGGAAGACGGAATAACGACAGAGCTTCTGAGAGCGGGTGGAACACCGGTACTTAAGGTCCTCCAGAAGCTGTTCAAGTCCGTCATCCTCGAGGGAACTACGCCAGAGGCGTGGAACAGGAGCGTGGTGGTACTGTTCTTTAAGAAAGGGGATAAAATCCTCTTAAAGAATTACAGGCCCATCTCGCTGTTGAGCCATGTCTATAAGCTGTTTTCGAGAGTAGTAGCTAATCGTCTCGCTCGTAGGTTTGACGACTTCCCGCCTCCCGAACAAGCCGGGTTCCAAAAAGGCTTTAGCACCATATACCACATCCATACGCTCCGGCAGGTTATACAGAAGACCGAAGAGTATAACCGGCCACTTTGTTTAGCGTTTGTGAACTATGAAAAAGCCTTTGATTCTGTCGAAACCTGGGCAGTGTTGCGGTCACTCCAGCGGTGCCAAATCGACTATCGGTATATCGAAGTGTTTAAATGTCTGTACAGTAACGCTACCATGTCTATCCGACTCCAGGACCAGAGCATGAATCCAATCCCATTGCATAAAGGGGTGATACAGGGAGATGTTATTTCTCCGAAACTGTCCACTTCTGCATTGGAGGATGTTTTCAAGCTCAAGAGCTTATATCTATGCCAGTACAAGTACTGGCATAGATATGGTATCAACATCAACGGCGAACGCTTCACTCATCTTCGATTTGCCGACGATATAGTCATCATGGCAGAATCGCTGGAAGACCTTGGCGCAATGCTCAGCGATCTCAATATCGTCTCTAAACAAGTGGGTCTTAAAATGAACATGAGCAAGACAAAAATCATGTCAAATGCTCATGTTGCACCCGTATCGGTACATGTTGAGAGCGATATAATCGAAGTTGTAGACCATTATGTCTATTTGGGTCAAACGATTCAACTAGGCAATTCCAACTTCGACAAAGAGGTCAGCCGACGAATCCGACTCGGATGGGCAGCGTTCGGGAAATTACGGCACATCTTCTCGTCACAGATACCGCAGAGCCTCAAGACGAAAGTCTATAATCAGTGCGTGTTGCCAGTGATGACATAATGGAACTGAGACTTGGTCACTATATTGGCCTCATACACTAGCTCAGAGTCGCGCAACGTGCTATGGAGAGAGCTATGTTGGGTGTTTCACTACGTGATAAAATCCGCAACGAGGGAATCCGTAGAAGAACCAAAGTCACCGATATAGCACTCAAAATTTGCAAGTTGAAGTGGCAATGGGCAGGCCATATAGCTCGCAGAACTGATAACCGTTGGGGAATAAAAGTTCTCGAATGGCGACCAAGGACAGGAAAACGAAGCGTAGGACGAGCCCCCACCCGATGGACTGACGACATTGTAAAGATCGCAGGAAGTCGGTGGATGCAGAGGGCTCAAAATCGTTCTTCCTGGAAATCAATTGGGGAGGCCTATGTCCAGCAGTGGACTTCCTAAAGGCTGGTATGATGAATGCACCATTTAGCCTAAAACTAAGCATTATTTATACTATGGTGGCCAGATGACTGTAAGATAACTTATACAATTTTAAATACATAGGTACTTATGAGGTAATTACTTTATAAACATCCAGACACAGAACAAACAGAATGACGACCGGTTGACCGGTGACCACAAACTGCCCTGAGACAAATTTTTGTATGATATGCAAGTATTTGTCTCGGGTCTGCATGTTTCTATGTATAATATCTATGTATAATATGTATGTATTTACAAAAAAAGGAATATTAGTCATGTGGTACCCATAACACAAGCTCTGCTTACTTTGGGGCCAAGTGATGCTGTGTGAAATGTCCGGCATTAAAACACCTAAGTTCATCACACAAATATTTGTGCAGGGAGAGAATAGACCCCCAAACTACAGTTGACAGGAGTTACTACTGCCAGGCCAGTCAATTGGTACTTATCGTTTACTATGAAGATCCTAGTGAAAACCTAGCTAACTAGGTCACAAACTAGATGGAGACTAGTAGGGGAGACCGTTGACTGAGTTGTTATCTGAAAGTAAATTGAAAGCCATACTGTTTCATCAGCCTCTCCATCTTATCATAATGCTTGATTGAAAATGCAACATGCTCCGCGGTTGACAAATCTTCTCCAACGAAAACTCCCACCTGGAATCATAAAAGCTCCTCCAGTTTCACGGTAACCCTGTTCAACACACACCATCCAAAACACGGAAGCACTTTACCCGGTAAGACTCCAAAGAGCCTGGTTGGTACCCGTGGGTAACTACTTACTAACAAGACACTAAGTCTTTGTAGAAAGTATTTAATGGGTAAGTCTACTATGTTTGTCCCCTTTAGTGGGGATGAAATGAATCAAAGTGTGTAAATTACCGCAAGAATTTCATTCGCATATGTTTTGATTATCTCCTGCACGTCGGCGCGTTTGTCCACACTGAACATCACCAGGACGTGCGGCGGAAGGTACTCAGTCTCAATCTTTGCCAACTGTGACACTACCTGTAATAATGTCATAGTAAACTACCTTCTATAAACAAGCCCGTTCACTCCTCTGGAAAGTCGTTTACAGTGCAGGCTGTCCGCTTGTGGAACGCGTTGCCTGTACATATCAGAATGACTCTCATCTTCAAAAACATGATTATGTAACATAATTTGTCGTGCTGTTATACTTAGTTATTTCTGTATTGTTGATTGTTTTCGTTTATTATTAGGTATATTGAGCACATTTATATGTTTAAATCAGTATTTAGTTAGCTTATACATAAATTTATACGTATATGTATGTAATTATATACACCACACCCAGATGCCCCTTCTCTGTTAAGTTATAATCCATCCAAAGGTTGCCTAGTAGATTTAGTAATGGAGTTAAAGTGGTGTTTGTGGATAGCGTTAAATTCCTTGGAGTTCATATTGACCAATTTTTAAACTGGAAACCTTAGCTAGAGGCAATAGAGAACGCAATCAGTTCGGCTTGTTACGCATAAAGGAGTCTTAGAGACGAAGTAAGGATGGAACAACTGAAAACGACTTATTATGCTCTTGTGGAGTCAAAACTGAGATATAGTGTAAAATGGGTTAACAGCTATGACTACAATATGAATAGAGCTTTTACTATTCAGAAACGTGCAATACGTACCATGGTACGCATACCACCATGGGAATCATGTAGAAATCTTTCATGGAACTCCATATTTTGACTCTACCTAGCCTATATATCCTTGTAACTCTTATGGACATTATCAGACATCCGTCAAAGTATGAAACACAAGAACAAAGAGCCACAAGACTAGATACAAGAAGAAAAGATCTTGCGACCCCACTGTGTCCGAAGTTAAATATTGTTAGGCATAGTTGTAGATATCAGGCCGTTACACTGTACAACTCACTTCCTGTGGCTATGAAAATCATAGAAAGTCCCACTACATTTAAGTCTGCATTGATAAAGCTTTTGTTGGAGGGGTGCTTCTATACAGTTGATGACTTTAAGTTAAGAAAAATGAGATTATTTGTACTTATTGACATACATGCTACTCTTTTATATTATTATAATGTTTTTAGGCTTAAGTATTTCAGACACAATGTAAAAATTGTTATTTAATAAACTCTTATCTTATCTTATCTTATCTTATCGCTATTAGAGATAAGGCTAGGCTGCCCATTGATATGCTTTTAATAATTAAGTTATTTATATTTTGATCCCCATTATTAATGCATTGGATACGCACACGACGGGGTAGCCAAGACTGTACTTAGCCAGGCATGGTCGTTTCTGCGCTTTCTTCTTTGTAAATTAAGATTGTAGATTCTTGTGTTTCTTGTTCTTGTTTTTTCAGTGTGTTTTATCTTTTTCATGTCCCTATTATTTGCGTATGCTTAAAGATAAAGATAAAGATAAAGATTATTTATTTGCATAAACATGTGTAGATAGGATGATAAATTAATAGTATGTCACAACATGTTTTACCGATTTCGGTGTGCAAACCGAGAGAAAAGCATACTCTAGTGTAAACAGTGAATCAAATAACATATGAAATATTATCTTTCTTATCTTATCTTATCTTATATGTATATGAAATACATATAATGTCAAGCAATAAAATTAAACAATACAATTACATAGGAAATTAAAATTTGTCATTTATAAATTCGTTAGTATTATAATAGCATTTTTCAATTAGTAATTTTTTTAATTTATTTTTAAACTTATTACCACAAAGTTTCTGGTAGCTTTTTGGTATTTTATTATAAATTATTGGTGCCATACAGAGTATACTTTTATGTAACAATGCAGTTTTGGATCCAAATAAACAAAGATTATCCTCACGTCTGTTTCGTTTTACATTGTTGGACATTAGTGGAAACAGGTGGGGATTATTTCCCACAAACAATGCTACCTCAAGTATATACAAGGTCGGAAGCGTAAGAATTTTGTATTTCAAGAAGAATGGTCTGCAACTATCTGTCACACGTATTTTAAACATAGCTCGTAGACAACGTTTTTGCGTTTTAAAAACAGTCTTTAAAAAAGTCTTTATCTGTCGAATTACCCCAGAAAATAATTCCGTACCTGAGTACTGATTCTACTAGGCCGTAATACGCTATTATTAGTGTTTCTATATTTACAGTTATTGATAGTCGAAATAAGGCTTATGCCGAGCTGCTTATTTTCTTACTTATATACGCAACATGGCTTTTCCAATTAAGTTTTCGGTCGATTTGTAGGCCTAGGAATCGTGCAGAATCTGCTTGTTGTATTTTATTATTTCGAAATATTAGATCAATGTCAGATGGATTATTATTTCTTTGATTAAAATGCATTATGAGGGTTTTTTTAGGTTTGTTTTTAAATTATTATTATCAAGCCATGTAATTATCGATGTGAATGATTGATTTATATTAGATATATAATTATTTATGTCATTGCATTTTATAGTCACAGAACTGTCATCGGCAAACAATGTCATTGGGTGATTAAGTTTATTTGGTAGGTCATTTATATGTATGATAAATAGAAGTGGTCCAAGTACGTTTCCTTGAGGAACACCATAATAAATATCTCGTGCAGTGGATTTATCAGTAACCTCATACTTTGTTTTATAGTTTAATCTTGTGATTTTTGTCACTTGTTTCCGATTCGATAGGTATGACCAAATTAAATCTAAAACATTGCCTCTTATCCCTTTTTCTTATATGCTTCTAGTTTACTGCATAGAATACTGTGGTCTACATAATCAAATGCTTGAGTCATATCACAGAATATGGTGCAAACGGGATTTCGGTTGTCAACTTGACAAACAACGTTCTTATAAAAATCGTATATTGCCGTAGTAATGGTTTTATTTCTGCGAAAACCTTTTTGCTCAATACATAAGATATTATTTTTTTCCAAATAGTCATTAATTTCACCATTAAAATACTTCTCGAATATTTTTGAAAAAATTTATATGAGAGCAATAGGCCTGTAGAATTCCATACGTTCTTTGTTTTCCTTTTTAAAAAGTGGTTTCACTATAGTCATCTTTAGACCTTGAGGAAAGACACCTGTTTGTATGGTGAGATTAATCAAGTAACGGATATGAGTGCATATGTATTCTTTGACATCTTTTATTATTTTTGTTGTTACTCCATCAGATCCCGTACTATTTGTGTTTTTAAGGCTATTTATAATTTTAATAACATGGTGTGGTAAACATGGTGACATAAACATTGATTTCTCACGATGAAGTATATTTGCCGTTACTTTATTTCCAGCGCTGGGTAATGGTTTAACCTTGTCAATAAAATAATTATTAAATAAATTTGCAATATCATAGCTTGTTATAAATTATAATATAATAAATGAGATATGATAATCACCGAGTTATAAATAATAACGTTTTAAATACATAATAGAAAACAGACTTCATTAAATTAAATTAGAGAAAATACAATCAAATTGAGAACTTCCTTTTTTTAGTCAGTTAAAAAATTTTTACGAGAATTCTTTTCAAGGATTTTGGGCATGGATTATTTACTAGCGTATTATTTTGTCGATGAAAACAACGATACTATTTCGATCTCTGCGGTTTGTTTGTATCAGTGTGAATCGCGAACACGAGCCTGTGTCTTAAAACGTATAATACTACTCAAGTTTTGAAAGTGAAAACATTTGTAAATAGAGTTATTAGGTCGCTATAACTTACCTACATTGGCTATAGGCTGTTATAGCGCCTATTTACTATGCCTTAGCACAGTCTATTAATAGCTTCTGTATCACAGCTTGGGAAGCTGCTAGTAAGACCCAAATGCTCAGTCTTGAAAGAGCTCAACCAGCTATTCTTAAAGTAATGGCGTTCAAACCTATCCATTTTCTCACTGAAACCCTCTACAATACTTGGTGGTCTGATCTGTTCGTAATCTGTATGTGTCTGCAGCGATTCTCCGTAAGCACTCCGTAACACACCATGTGATCCAAAACGCTTAACCAAAAGGCGTAAGAATATAATCTGTCAGCCAATTAGATTCAGACTATCTCTGTTAAGACAGCAATACGATTTAATTAGCCATCCTTGTATAATAGAGCAAATAAGGAGCTGTCAATTTATCCAATTTCTTATAAAGAATTCAAAAATAAACTTCTGGCTTCTGAACATCTGCTATGATGACACCGAATATATATTTAAAGTTCAAGTGTGAATGAACCATACCTCTTACACACAGAAACACTTTTTTACAATAGTTACACATCCTTGACCTCTCCTCAATAACACTTACACTGCCATGCCATGACCATATAGTAAGGTATCCGCTATGTTACCTTAGGGTAGAAGTATGCGAGTCCGGTAGCCTTGGCTAGCTCGTTGGGTGGAGCATACAGCCCGGGCACGAACATACCGCCCGGTGGTATGTAATCTTCGCCCTCGATGGACACATCCGAATGGAATTCCTCTTCTGCTTCCACTTTCACATCCTCGTCTTCTGCTGGGGCCTAAAGAAGTAAAAAGTGTGTTAAAGTTGGATAATCCAATCACATTTTCACGCGTCTTCTATTCCTCAAAAGTTTAGGTAATCAATGAAAATCAATGAATGAATAAATGAATGAATGAATAAAACGTTTATTTGGCACACATATAAAAAAAACATCTTAACTAAAACACTTCAAAAATACATCAAAATAGGTATACAAAACAGTTAATAATAGTTTAAGTGCCAAAAAGGCGCCCAGCTCAGCATGTGTTGGATGGAAGCAACTGATGCTTACACTCAACTATAACTATAAAATATCAGATGGTTTTATGTATGGCTCGATACTCAGAGCCTTCTTTTGATACATTTTTACTTCTGATACGCACATTTTATATACTTTTTTAAGCTTCAGTATCTCAAAAGAAACCATTATAGGCTATTAATTGAAAAAAATATCACCGGAGTTAGATAATATCCAAATATAAATTTAATCATAATTTTCACTCTAAATGGGATATTTACCATGATATATGAGTTTTTCTGCTTCCCGATATTTCGCCACGTTTTAAGTGTTTAGCTATGGCCGACCGCCCGGATGTGTTCTTTCACTCGACAAGCTATGGTACGTTTTGTTTGGCCGATGTAAGAGCTCCCACAGCTGCAGTCAATCTTGTACACTCCTGGTGTTTCAAGAGGAATCTTGTCTTTAGGTGAGCGCAGGTAGTGTGAGATCTTCTTTAAAGGAGCAAAAATAGTTTTTATGGACAATTTTTGCAGGACTTTCGCAATTTTGTCCGTCACTCATTTGATGTACGGTAGAAATGCAGGTTTTGTTCTACTTCATTACTCCTACTTATATCCATTTACGTAGGACATGCTGGACATGAGCTAACTCACTCTTTTTGGAGTTCTCATCACATAGGTTGAAAGCACGGTTCGTAAGAGACATTACAACCGAGTTAAGCTGCCGAGGGTGATGGTGTGAATCCGCATGGAGATATCGATCCGTATAGGACGGCTTCAAAGGCTTCAGTTTATCTCGTGATCATGGCGCATGCAACAGTACTGAAATATTGGGAAGCAGAAAAAGTCATATATCATCCTCCATCATATATCATATAAATGGTAAATATCCCGTTTTGAGTGGAAATTATGTTCATAACCATGATAGTTTTAGAAGTTAAGTATATAAATTTTATGTAGTAGGTACTTACTGCACTGTACTTATCTACTGTACTTATCTTTTAAACATCTGTAGAAGACTCTTTATGAATTTTCCTATAAACTTATTAGACAAAAAATATTCTAAATCACCATAAATACACTCGCAAGCTTTAAACTGGAATCGCTTCGCGAGTTGATCAAGACATTTTTTTACAATTTCTGTCCAATGAACTAGATTGTGGTATAACATTTGAAAGGTAATTTTGTTAGCTATTAAACTCTTTTGATACATAATCATAACCAATAAGTATTCACCTTGTGTCATGGAACGTAAAAAGAAAAAACATGAATTTTTAAAACAAAACACTAATTGTTTGAAGGTCCTGATATCCTATAATAAGTGGGCGTTTATGAAAATTTATCATCAGTCCAATGTTTTACTTTACTGGGAACAGTTGAACTTAAGAAAAATGGAAACCACTGCCACAAAAGCCGCTCTAATCGTCAGCCTAATTAATCAAGGTTTGTCTCAGCGTATTTAATACCGCTCGACAGCTTCACCTAAGCCAGTCCCTTGTCTCCATAGTTTACAAGAGATTCAGAGAGACTAAGAACTTAGTCAGAAAACCAGGCTCTGGACGACGGCGATACATTACGTCAAGAGATGATCGATTTATTGTCTCCGAAATCGACACCTGACCGGCGTAGACGTCTTACAGCAGCTCAGAGAAGTTTGAGGGAGTGCTGTGAGCGAGTGGACAGTCAGACAAAGATTCAAAGAAGCGAACTTGATCCCAAAAAGGCCAGCCACGGGACTGAAATTGTCTCCAGCCCACCGACAAGCCCGGCTTCAGTTAGTTCATGATCATTTATATTGGCATATGGATCAATGGAGTGGAGTCCTGTTCTCGGACGAAACCAGAATGTGTCTACATGGTAGCGACCGTCGACGTAGAGCCTATAGAAAACCGGGAGAGCGATTCGCACTATGCTGTTTTGCGGAAACAGTGGCATACGGGGGTGAGTTTTGTAGGATGTGGGCGGGGATTTCTATTGAAAGCTAATTTTCATACCTGGTGGCGGTCGGGGAGGCAGACTTAGAAGAAATATACATGGACGACATCCTTCTAGACCATGTGCTTCTATACGCCAGACTTATTGGTAATGCACGATAATGCAATGCACGATAATGTCCGCTGCAACACCGCTGCTATGACTAGACAGTACCTGGAAGATGTCAGCATTCCCACACTAGACTGGGCAGCCCTCAGTCCTGCCTTAAACACCTAAATTTGCAATAATTCCCTAAATTTAGATAGGACATTTAATAATTTTAAATCTTCTTGATATTACTTAAAGCTAACAAAATTTCCTTTCAAATTGGACGTAGTTTAGCAGAAAGGACTCAAACCACACAATGTTACTTTTGAGTTATTAGCGTTTTAAGTTCAAACTGGTATTCTGTATCAAAGCTCAGTATCGAAAAAAAACTGAAAGGAAAATCTCTAGAAATATCAGAAGAAGACTTTGTATTGCTATGGCCGAACGGAAAAGAAATAGCACAAGCAAAGTTAGACGACCTATCATCTATGTTGGATCTCATTCCCAAAGACTGTGTGGAATTTTATGAATATCTCAAAGGAAATAGCAGTATTGTTGAAGATGTAGATGGTTTTGGAGCTGAACCAGATTTTTTATTGTTACAAGAAGATAATAAGGACTGAAGAGACTGATTGGTAAGTGACATTATAGTTCAAAACACGCAACTATAATGTCACCTATAATAAATTATTCGTAACACCTTTTTATATTTACTATTACTACTACGAAAAATACATTTTGCTAGAAATAATGTTTATTTTTTTTATTAAAAATTAATATCTTTAACCTTTTTAGTGCCTGGATCGTTATTGAGAAATTATAATGATGATTACTTTATGAAAATACTAATTTAGCAAAAAGGACTCAAAGCCATATTTTCTTCAATAAGTCAAGAAATACTCAATTAAACATTTACCAACAACTATATAATAACAAGGATTGGTTTTTCTACTAATATTGTAAGGAAATTAGGAAATATTACTTTCACTAATCGGTGTTCACAATCACACAACAAATCTCAATAATCTTCAACATTCAACATTGCCTGTGCGCAAACGAATGATAGTGTTGCCGCTTTCCAAAACAAATTCAACCGGAGTTTACAGAATAGTATTGCCATTAAAAAAATGGAGAAAACGTGCTTATGTTTCAGGCAGAAAGTTAAATTCCGGGGTACTTCAGTTTTTATTAGATGTGGTGGAGATCAAATTTATTCTGAAATAACTAGGACAGCAAGAGTTATTTTAGCTTAATGCTTAATACCCTTGTTTTTTTGATATCATATACCTGTAGCCGAAACAACTTAGACAATTTAAGTCTTATTAGCTGAATGTTAAATTGTCTATTTCTTTGGTATTTAATATAACAGAAATGACTTAGGCAGTTTGGGTCCAATTAGCTGAATGTTAAATGGGCATGTTTCTTTGATATTGAATTTATCGAAAACGATTCAAGCAGGTTGGTTCCCTACAGCTAATTAAAAAAAAACACCTGTCTAAAATGTGGTTTGGTTCCCTGTACCCATAAATATGTTTTTCCGTTGTATAATCTTAAGTCTGTCTTGATAAAAGAAAGATCCTACCATAAAGACCATTTTGGCATTACTAACTCATTTTTTCAATTATGTGGATCGAGTCCTTTCTGCTAAACTACGTCCAATTAGATACCATAATCCTTAGTTCAATGGACAGAAATTGTAAAAAAATGGCTTGATTAACTCGTGATGAAGCGATTCCAGTTTAAAGCTCGCGAGTGTAGTTCTTACACTTGTAATTTAAATTATATGTGTGTATTTACAAGATTTTACCAATAGGGTAGTGATGTCCATGTATTGTATCCATGTGACAACTGGATAAAAGAGAAAAGGCGCGCTTTTTATGAAGCTGAAAAATGTATTACTATTCTATTCTAGTAATGTTCTAGTCTATTCCCTAGTATTACTACTACTACTACTTTCATATCAGTCAGTGGCAAACGTTTGTGCCTGAGTTAAGATGCCGCCAAAAACCTCCGTCACAGCCTAAAACTTAAAAAAAATCGGAACAAAACTTAACGATCCCTCTACTGAAGCGCATAGATGATGTTTAAAGTATTTTAGTAGAGTGTAATAGGTACTAATAAACTCATTTAGCTTAAAATTCAGATGTATATTGTGCAAGCCAGAATTGGACCCATTGGTGGTGAACTCACCTCTTCAGTAGCTTCTGTTTCAGCCTTCTCTTCGACCTCTTCTGCCTCTTCGCCCTCAACTTTTTCTTCGCCCACTTCCGGCTCCGGTAAAGCTGGTAACTGTGAAGGTATTAAGTAGTACATACTCTTACTGCGATCTTACGTCACGGTTTAATGGGCCAAAAAAAATACGGTTTTAATATTTTTTCTGTTTACACACACACATCTGGACACACGTGTTTGTTCAGTTCACCTTTTCTGGGTGTTATAAAGTATCAAGTAAGTGTACAAAGGTGTTCTATCAGTCATGTAAATTTCATAATATAATTCGGGGCTAGACGGTTGCTATGTGAATTATACACTTTCGTGTTCAGAATTCATATTGTTTTAGTAGCTAACTGGTATGTAACGCGTATTAGCTCCAGTCAGCCCGCAACCACGGTTCTCGTAACACAACTAAAACTTCAGACGTAAATTTAACTTAACATCAAAATTACTGTCTTAAAAATGCCTCCCAACTGGAACACCAAAGATGCCTAAGATTCTCCCTGCTCTTTTTGTCACCATCTTAAAAAAAGGATAGCACTATTTTAAACAGTAATTAAATTTTTGACAGAAGTTGAGACATTTATTTATTTATATTTCGAAAACCAACAGCTAAAAATACAACATAGTACTAAAAATAGAAACAGAGAGCCAATTACAGGTTTTCACTGATGGAAACATTATAGTCAAAGGTGAGAACACTATTTTATCGCACCTTCATAAAAAGAGACACATACTCGCCAACCAGAAAATTACAATCATCAGAGTTTCATATTCAATAAAAATAAAAGAATATAAAACAAAAGTAAGAACATCAAAAAGTATCATATAATACCTGGGTTGCCTAGGTGCTAAAAAAATTCAAAGTAATGCAACGCCGTGCCTTGCCAATACTAATATTGAATGGATCAATGTCTAATAACTTACTAAAACCGTTGACGGTTGAACTCGCTCGCATTATAAACGAATTTTGTCTGTAATTAGTAGAAGCTCCAGGTACATAAAGCGGGGGGTTGAATCTGAACGTTCTATGCGAGATATTAAAATTAATTTTAAAGAGAAGGTCGGGGCAGTCAATATCATTAGAAATTTTTAACTGAGCAATGATTGACACTGAGCAATCTCACGCGCTGCCTATTAGTAAGCCACAGCTGACCCGAAACCAGAAAAGAAAACAGGTAATCAAGACTTCTGTCAATCAGGGATCGCAAGACACTTCGGTGCCAGTACGAGCTGTTGTTCCGCCAGTAGGAGCTTCTATTCCGACTTCTTCTGAAGTGGGGATGCTAAAAAACCAAAACAACGCGAATTGCATTGTCCATCGACGTAAACAAGTGTGCGTTTGAACTGGTTTGTTCGTCAGTAATTGATAAAGGTAGAAATTTGTTCTTGTGTTGTGTTTTGTATATACCTCCTAGTAGCTCAGACCAGGAGTATATGTTAATGTTTAATGAAATAGAAAAACTGTGTACCCGTTTTAGTAAGATGGTCGTTCTGGGTGATTTTAATTTGTACTCAGCTTCTGATGATACCTATTTTGAATATTTTATCGCATTCTGTGGATTTCGCCAAACAAATAGTATAACGAACTGTAATAATCGAGTTCTAGATTTGGTTTTGTCTAATTTAAGTGAATTTGAGTTAAGTATCCAACTATGTACATATCCAGTAGTACCTATCGATAGGCAGCACCCCCCGCTCATTGTGCACCTACAAGGCATAGTCTCGGACCTATGTTCTGAGTATAGTGGTACTTCGGAGACGAGTCACCAAAGATGCCAATGGAATTTTAAAAATGGTGATTTAATGAAGTTGTATTTAGAAATAGGACTTATAGATTGAGTTACTTTTTATGATATTACTGATGTTAGTTGTGCAGTTGACTGTTTTTACACGGTTCTTAATAGCGTTATTAATAACTCCATACCGCGCAAGCTGCACAGAAGCCAAAATAAACGTTATTATTACCCGGAATGGTACACGGCAGAGCTTAAGTGTCAGATTAAGATTAAAGCTGAATTGCATAAATTATATAAAAAATCCCAGTCGCAAGATGAATATAGAAATTTTTCGGATAAAAGAGCACTGGTAAAACATATGATAATAGAAGCATATGAGGAATACAGAGCAGGATTACAGAGGCGTTTCTCTAGTGATCCGAAGTCATTTTGGGCCTTCATAAAAAAGAAGAGGTCAAATGTAAGCCGTACAAGTATAACTCGGGAAGGTATTCAGTTGTCTCCGATGGCTTGCGCAAAAGAATTTACTACTTATTTACACTCCGTCTACAATGAAAATCCTCCTAAGCTGTGTGTCCAGGATGCGATCGAGTCTGCCGGTGCGTGTGGCATGCAGCAGGTTATTATAGATAAGTTCACCTTTTCCGAAGTTGTACTAGCCCTAAAACATCTCAAGCCCAAGTATTCATACGGTCCGGATGGGATTCCCCCCTTCTTACTGAAAGATTGTGGAAAGCTTTTAGCTGGGGCCGCTCTTGCATATATACAATCTATCCTTGGAGTCACACATTTACCCAGAAGAGTGGAAACTGACGCGAGTGATCCCTGTACCGAAGGGAGGAGTAAGTCCTGACGTGGAGGGGTATAGACACATAGCGGTTTTATCATCATGCGCAAAGGTTTTCGAATCGATTTTGCACCGGTACGTCTACAGATAGGTTTGTAGCCAATTGTCGGACGCTCAGCATGGCTTCATGCCTGGTCGAAATACAGACAGCAACATGCTGTGTTTTATGACATATGCTGTCCCTGCCATTGACTCGGGGTTACAGGTGGATGCAGCCTACTTTGACTTCCGCAAGGCATTTGACACTGTAGACAATGACATTCTTCTAAGAAAGATGGCGGCAATAGGATTCTCAGTAGATCTATTAGAATTTTTTGCCAGCTACCTAAGGGATCGAAAGCAATATGTTGATTATGATGGACACCTGTCAGACACCGGTCAGAACCTCCAGACGATTCTGGAGTAAGCCAAGGAAGCAATCTGAGTTCTTAATCATGATAAATGACCTACCTAAAGCGTTAAAAGATGCCGTCTGCTTACTATTTGCGGATGACTTAAAGCTGCTATTACGGATCAGCAGTAGCTCAGACTGCGACCGATCGCAGGAAGATTTAGACCGTGTTGATCAGTGGAGTCATGAAAACAAACTGTATTTCAACAGTTCAAAATGCTGTGTTATCACATATGGCCGTGGACGGAAACCCGTTCTTCATGACTACTCACTACAAGCAATCGATATAGGTCGTGTGCAATCGGTTCGCGATCTAGGGATCCGCATGGACACAGAATTAAACTTCCGAAGCCATGTGTTGGACATCAGCAAGAAGGCGTTCCGTGACCTGGGCTTTATATTGCGCCAGAGCAGTGATTTTACTAATATTCACACCATTAAAGCGCTTTACAGTGCTCTTGTGAGAACCAGGCTAGAGTCAGGGGCTATGGTTTGGAGTCCTCATGAGAAAAATGGCATGTTAGAAAAAATGCAAAATAAATTTACGAGGTTTTTGTATTTAAAACTATATGGGGTCTATCCATTTTACCCATTAATGTATCCTTCTTTATTTGTTTTAGGCATGGTAGGTTACACTAAATTAGAAGTGAAGCGGGAAATTATATTAATTATGTATATTTTTCGCTTACTTACGAGGTATGGTGCACAATTCGCGGGTGCTGATGTGTGTCGGTTTGTGCGTGCCTGACAACTATGTGGGCGCGCGGCGTCGGCCTAGGCTGTTGGCGATCCCGATCGCGAGAACTAACCTCCTGAGTGAGGCACCATTCACGCGAGCCCTTCGTGTTATCAACAGCCTATGTGAATCTGATGATATTGATATATTTAGCTCTAGTTTGGCGAAGTTTTCAGACGCTGCTACACAGTATGTATGTGCTATGTGATTCCGTTGTCGTTTTGGTGTTTGTACTGTTAAGACAATGTAATTGTGATTTAAAATAAAATAAAAATAAAAAAATAAAAAAACATAAATAAATAATTAGATATGTCACGACGAATTATAGAGGTAAAAAGTGAAATTTTTTGCAGAGGTAAAATAGTTACTAGAATCGTAAGGGGTATGAACTCGTATCTTAAAAATCGTTTTTGAATTGCTTCAATACGATCAATGTAAGTGCCATAGCACGGGTTCCATACCTGCGACGCTTTCCAAGTATTCCAAGTATTTCCAAGTAATGATGTGTGTATTTATTGAATTAACTCCTCCATTTTCACTTTCATGTTTTGAAAGTTACATATTATTATTATTTGTTTTAATACGCGAGTAAAACCTGTGTTTCTCAAAATTGTGTGCTTACCCCTTGTTGAAGCCTGTATATCCTTTCTTCTTCTTGCCGCTGCTTCGCCAACCGCTCCTCTTCTTCCTGAGCCTCCCGTGCCAGACGCGCCTGTTCGGCTTCCAGACGCTCTTTATCCGCTATTTCGTCACGCTGTAATTATAACCCTACTTATTTCCGTACTAATATTACTAATTTGAAAGTAACTCTGGCTGTCTCTCTCTATCTGTTACGTTTTCACGCCTAAGCCGCTGAACAGATTTTGATGAATTTTGGTATAGAGATAGATGGGACCTTGGAGAAGGACAGGCTACTTTTTATATAGGTACCACGCGTGCGAAGCCGCGGGCAGCACCTACTATTATATAAAAATGAATGAACATTGCTAGATAATTGATTCAGGAGTGAAAAGAGAGAGAAATCCATTACAAAACATTAGACAGATAAACAAATATTTAGTACTATTCCGCCAATCTATTCCTCTAAAAGATATTTAACACGTGTTTCGACTATCCAAGTGTTTCTCACCGACCACAGAAAAGAGAGGACTCTTTTAACACAGGTTATTGCAACTTAGCAGAAGAGAACCCAACCTTAATGTATACATCATACTTGTAATTTAAATAAAAACTTTTTTACTTTTACTTTACTTTACTATCCACGAAGCATCATCAGGAACAATTGAATCGTTCCGCACTATAACGAAAAAAACACCAAGCCTGCTCTGCAGACTTGTTGCTTTGCTGCTGCAGAACAGTTTTGGTGTCTATCTGTTTAATGTTTTGAATATTGCTATCATATTTCAAATAATATTATACGAGTGAGAGGGCATGACTCTTCATAATCTCCCTAAGGGCAGGGAGATAATGCACGTTAGATAGAGTCGGTACAACTGCTTCTTTTCTCAAACCTATCATTCGTCATCCCCGTGTTTACTTCTTCCTTACTCATATCATCTTTCACACAGTCCATTCATCTTTCCTAGTCTTTTATCCATACACATTCAAATCCATCACCTCTTTTCTTCTTCATAACGTACTTATTTTGTATCAGTGTGATGAAAGAACTTAGGTACGCTTCAGGGGCTCCTTTCGTGCACTTAGCCCCATTCTTGTAACAGGTCTTTTCCCCATCCACATGGTCATATCTACCACTCTAACAAACTTTACACCTCATCTTTTCCGTCATGGGTGCTACTATCATTCTTTGTCTGATACGCTCATTCCATATCTTATCATATCCATCCTCGTCACTCCACATATCCATCTCAACATTTGCATTTCCATTCGTCAAATGCACTCTTCTTTCATACGTCGATTCAGTTGCCTAACATTACGATCCATAAATTGCAGGTCTAATGATCGTAATGAGAAGGCATAAATTCACGGAATGTATTGGAACAGGTTAAACTTACCACGGAGACCGACCAAACTATAAAACATTTTATATTTTATTTATTTAAAATAGGATATCCAACACAAATAAACACCGCACATTCAAAATACACAGAATCAATGGATAAACACCTAGTGTTCCCGTTATTATTGACTGGCCTGTCAGCTCAGTTGGTTGTAGCTCTGCTGTAGGTTGAGGGTTCGATTTCTTCTCAGAATAAACATTTGTGTGATGAACATACGTTTTTGTTTTGTGTCTGTGTGTTATAAAGTAACATAAGTATACCAAAAGTTACCATAATACGAACTATGCTTAGTTTTGGGGTATATGTATGATCTGCAAGTGTGTGTCTCGGGTCTGGGTGTTTCTATGTATAATATGTAAATATTTACAAAAAAAAGTCTATAAGTAGTATATCAGTAATGTGGTACCCATAACACAAGCTCTGCTTACTCTGGGGCCAGATGATGTTATGTGAAATGTCCGGTATTATTATTATATATATATATATTTTTTTAACCTATAGTGTCCCAGTCCCACTGCTGGGCAAAGGTCTCCCCCTTTACCTTCCACTCTTTGCGCTCCAAGGCCACAGTTTGCCAATTTGGCTCGAATGCATCTAGATCGTCTCGCCATCTTTTCCTGGGTCTGCCGCGTTATTATTGTCCACTAATATTTATTAATTTATTATAGGGTACAACATCATGTGTTGAACATAGCAAGGCAGGAAGGCAGGGAAACAATTATAATAATAATAAGAAAGCATAAATATATATTTTATGACCTGAGTAGGTATTATGGTATCACTTACAATTTTCTGCATTTTGGCTTCATACCGGTCCCGTCTGATCTCTCTGGCACTCTTGCTGATAGACGCATATCGCTCGTACGCCGGTATCGGTGGCACCTGTTTCTCAGGGGGTACATCATCTTTAGGGACGGGGATCTCTTCGTAAAGAGCGTAACGGAGCAGTTCTGCGTTTGAAAGAAGCAGAATCAAATAGTGTACAATTGAATTACAGTTGAGCGATGCATATAAGTGCGTTTAAATTTTGAAATGAAAACAAGATTGACTTCGTTCTAAATATATTAAACTAATACTAACACCTCTTAAAAATAAGAAGTGTTAGTATTGGTTTAATATATTTAGAATTTAGAACTATTCTTCTTTTTATCGTGCACTACTTATTAATATTATAGCCAGTGGCCTTAATTCTGTTGGCACCAACCTAACTAATTTTAGCTAAAATTAGGTTTTGAACTGTCAAATTAACCTTTGGTATTCTGCTGCTACCAACTTATCCTAATTAAATTTTATCTAATTTAATTAGGCGTTCCTAATTTAGTTAGATGGTACCAACCGAATAGGTTTTACAAATGCTATGACTAACTAAATATATTTTAGACAATTCCTAAATTTAGAAATGAACCAACCGAATTGCTACCATTGGCCTCAATTCTGTTGGCACCAACCTAACTAATTTTAGCTAAAATTTGGTTTTGAACTGTCATTACTAACTATAGTCACTACTTTTATACCTAGTGTGGTGAAAGGACACTCATTATGTAGTACATATACATTCTGTCAGAAAAATATCGGGAATGGATGATTTGTTTATGGTTCTAAATTCATTTTTTTTGTAATTAGATTGGCACAAATGTTTTCCATTTTGGCGAGGAGTTTGAGTTGCATCTGTTATTTAGATTAAATACAGCGCTGTTTTTAGTTAGATTGTATTAGATCTAGTGTGTATTGCAAATTTCATCATGGACAAAAACATCGAACAAAGAATTTGTCTAAATTTTGGATCGCCAATCACAATCGGAATCCCTGAAAATGTTACAGATGACTTTATCAAAAACACGTGCTTATGAGTGGTACAAAGCATTCAAAAATGGTCAAGATGTGATGGAAGATTTGCCTCGCTCTGGCAGGCCATCAACGTCTCTAACTAAAGTTAACATCGCAAAAGTGAAGGAAATAGTGACTCAAAATCCTCATTCAAGTTTGAGAGAGAATAGCCGCTGAACTTTCTGTGTCTCACGAGTCGATCAATATGCTTCGGAGTGGCGCCTTCCAACTGAACCGAAACCGAAAAAACCACGCAAAAGTCGATCAAACTGCCTAATATAAAAAAAGTTCTTGCAATGTGTGGACAAATATTTAATGAAATTCCTGCCGAAATAAAGGCCAATAAGGCTATTTGTAAAAAAAATGTTACCTTATCAACTAATGACACCAATGTTTATGTTTTTAAGACTAAACGTTTTATAATTATCATTATCAGGATCATACCCCTTTATGATCCTAACCTAGATGTATATATCGATGCCTGCCGTCCGTATTCTAATACCTACTATCAAAACATTGATACTTTCAGTTGCTATTGAGGAATTAGTATAACGAAAGGTTCCAGTTATAAACCAATGATTTAAATTATGTCAATTGCTCATCAAAACCGATAGACATTGATATCAAAAGTTCCATAATCGTTATGGTAGTAACCGTATGTTTTGGATTGAATTAAAAGTAGTTTCACGTCAAAAAGTGTGTAAATGATTGATTGACTGATCATTCATTTCTGAGGGCAGGTACTCACTGACAAAGTCCCTGGTATCCGATTCAGATATCTTAAAAAGAACTACCAGGCACTCTCCATTCATCAGCGCATGTAGACACGCCTCGTTAGGGTCCACGTCACTCATGTACAGGGCCTCTTTAATCCCTAACTCGTCCATAACTACCGTATCCTTAGCTCCCACTTGAATATCTGTGAACAAAAATTATGAATACATAAGTACCTATGTATAAATTAGTACCTAACTGTACTTGGGAAACAAAAGATCGAATAATTTAGTCCCACTATAGTGCTTGGTCAGACTGACAGACAAAAGTGGGCACGGGGCGAGCGCGGCGCGACTTACTCAAACATAAGAACTTCATTTGAACGTCCATAGTGGACACGCGGGTGCGAGGTGTACGCGGGGAGCGCGCGGACAACTCAAGCCATAGCTCGTTCATACAAGTGGCCGCAGTAAGTGCGCAGGCGGCAAGCGACATCCCGCGCAGGAGCGGGGATCTCAAACTAGTTCGAGCTGACCGCACGCGTTATTGTGATGGTAATTAATTCAAATTTTTTTATTCATTCACATATGAATGTCGAAGAATTTATAAGTGCTATTCAAGCACGATCTGCACTGTGGATGTGACCAAATCGTTAAACTCTTCAGCCTCCAGAGCTTCCGTTCTATTAGAATCTAGTGTTGCAAAATGTAAGAATGAGTTTAGTTTTAGCTATATTAACGAGGCTAGTATTGTAAAAGTTATTAACCCTTTCAAAATATATACACTTACTTATATATTTTGTCTATGCTATGCTTAGTTTGGGGCTAGATGGTGTTGTGCGGATTGTCCACTAATATTTATTCATTTCTTACAGATCGTCCAAATTTGATGTAGGAACCTTATCTAAGGTATACCTACAGCGTACTTCACGCTCAAGAAAGATAAATAATAAATAAATAGTGGGCAATGCACACAACACCATTTAACCTCAAACTAAGCACAGCTTGTATTATGGTGATCAGATAACTGATAGAATACTTATATATTTAAAAAAAACATAATTTTTAAAATCCAGACTCAGAACAAACACCTTTCATCACACAAATGTGTCATGTCATGGGAGGGAATCGAACCGTCAACCTGAGCTGACAGGCCAGTCAGTAGCATTATAGGTAGGTTGATTATTTAAGTAATACGCGTGAGAAGCCGCAGGCTGAAGGTATTTAAGTTAATGAAACTGATATTTTCTATTTTCTAAAATATAAATGTATTGTTTAAGTAGTTAACGGGTATTTCACGGAAACCGGTTTAATCGCGAAAAACAGATGTTTGTGACCTTCGACCATAATATTTGGTCCTTACAATATAAAATTGGCGTTTTGTCGTACTGGCCACTTTGATCTGAAATATATCCTCTTTGGTTAAGAATTACAAATTCAAATTTATAAATCCATATAGCTTGTATATTTGAGTTTCGAAAACAATCATTCATTTGTTTTTTTCCTCATTAGTTTTTTTTGGCGTCGCTCATCTCGCACAATGGAAAACTTGAAATATCGCTTTCATTTACTAGTACGAGTTCTACCGTGGCACCAGTGCAGCAGAAACAGCTCGAAGTATTAACGATGTCTATGGCGCTGGTGTCGTAAAAAAAACACTGAACGTTTTTGGCTCCGACGTTTCCGTTCTGGAAATTTCGAACTTCAGAACAAGCCCCGAGGACGGCCGGAGATCAAAGTGGATAATGAAGAATTAAAGGCTATTGTGAAATCGGATCCATCGCAAACCACTTCAGAGTTAGCTGCAGGCTTCGCTGTGAGTGATAAAACTATTTTAATCTACTTGAAGCAAACAGAGAAAGTAAAAAAGCTTGAACGGTGAGTAGGTACCTCATGAATTTAGTAAAGCAAACCAGCAAACACGCGTCGACTGCTGCCTTAAATGTTCAACCGGCACGATAATGAAGGGATTTTAACTCGGGTCATTACCTGTGATGAAAAGTGGATCCTGTACGATGTTCGTTAGCGCTCTTCCCAATGGCTGAACCCTGGAGAAGCAGCCAAATCGTGCCCCAAGCGAAAACTTACTCAGAAAAAGTTACTTGTGAGTGTTTGGTGGACTAGTGCTGGTTTCGTTCACTACAGCTTTCTAAAATCTGATCAAACGATTACGGCAGATATCTATTGTCGGCAACTGCAAACTTTGATAAAAGAACTAGCTGCTAAACAACCGAGGCTGATCAATCGCTCTAGGCCACTGCTGCTCCAGGACAACGCGAGACCACACACTGCACAACAGACGGCTGCTAAACTAGAGGAGCTGCAATTGGAATGTCTGCGACATCCACCGTACTCCCCGGACCTTGCTCCAACAGATTACCATTTTTCCGGAATTTGGATATATTCTTACAAGGAAAAAAAATAATCTATGATGTGGTAGTCCAAACCACCTTCAGAGAGTTTATTGATTCTCGCCCCCGTGGTTTTTTTAGTAAAGGGGTCAATGAACTACCTATGAGATGGCAAAAGTGCATAGATAACAATAGTACATGCTTTGAATAATTAAATATGTTTTAAAAAACAACGACTTTATAATCCTCCCATACAAAACGCCAATTTCATATGTAAGAATCTAATAACTTACGGCGCAGACACGGGATTGTATGAGACTTTTGGAACAACTTTTATAACACCAAAATTAAGGTGTATACGAATTTACAACTTATTATCTCTCATTCCGAGGTGACACCTCTAATATGACTGGACTATTTAGGATAGAGGGTAAAACAATTAGAAAACTGTTATGAATTTGAAGTTAAAACTCACTAATCATATCCCACTTCTCATACAAGTCGAAATGCGCCTGGTGACAGTGCGGCCAGAACAGAATGAAGTTGAGTTTCGTCGTGCTCTGCGACAGTCGATTGGCAATGCGTCTCTTGCGCGCTGCTAGTGTCAGCACTCGGAGCCGGCTTGCTGCTTCGCGGTATTCCTCTTCTATCTTTAACTCTGTTTCGATTTTAGCCTGGTTTTCAAAGCATCAACTGGTCAAATCGTTTACCTGATGTTAAAGTACCCAAGTCCTAAAATTATACCCTTGAATTATACCCAGTAGAATAATGTAAATGGGGACATTATTCTACTAGATCTAATGTCAATCGAACAAATCTAGTGCTGAAATGCACTGCATTTAGAAATTTATAATTTAGATGGTTAAGATGATCACTATTCTTACCACTGATCCAGTGACAGGAATTATATAAATGAATAAATATTCCTGGAAAATTCACACAGCACCAGCAAGCAGAACCAGATGATACCAGATAGAACCAGGTAGAATACTTATATAGCTAAAATACATAATTATGATAATTGATACGTGATGATGGTAAGAGGCCTGATGGTATGACTCTTGTCCATTGGGAGATGGGTAGGCCATTGGTGTGGGATGCTACTTGCGTCGATACCCTAGTCGCATCCCATCAGTCGAGGACTTCCGTCAGAGCTGGTGCGGCGGCTGAATGTGCCGAGGACCTCAAAAGGCGCAAATATGCAGGTCTTGATAAGGCCTACATATTTGAGCCTTTTGGAGTAGAGACCCTGGGCCCGTGCGGAACAGGAGCCCACCGCGTTTTCAACATTAAATCAAGGCTTCTGGTAGATACACTGCGTGACCCAAGAGCTGTCTCCTATTCTGAGCTGCTCAGCGTGTTAGCATTGCCATTCAACGTGGCAATGCCGCCAGTGTCTTAGGACGCTGCCCTCTGGCAGTGATCTGGATCAGTTGAGCTATCTATAGATTGTTTAAACGGTTTCTTAGATAGCTCAACAGTTTCACATGTATATTATATTATTGTATATTATTGTGAACATTTTTGTAATTATTTCTGTAAATAAATTATTTCATTATGATAATTTATAACACCCAGACTCAAAACAAATATCTATGTTGATCACATAAATGTCCTGGGAGAGAATCGAACCTATAACCTACAGCGCAGAAGGTAGATTTAATACCAACATAGCTGAAGGCCACCAAGTCAGCTCAGTCATATACGAGTACATTGGGCAAGTTCCACGCTTTGCACTATGGTCGGCACCATGAGAAAAAAATACATAAACACATTACCTAAGGGTCGTTGAGCCACGAATAGTCAATTTATTAGTTGATGCTGTTTGAAATATCCAGCATTATTATTATCTATATATTAATACGTGAAGCAAAAACTTTGTAACCTTTTTTACGAAAATTGCGCGGACGGAGGAGTATGAAATTTCGCACACTTATAGTTAATATAGAGAGGGAGTGCAGAAAGCTAAAATTTTTTTTAATTATGCATAAATTATTTATTAATTATGGTCGAATTTCGACCTGTGGGCGACCACTATTAGTTGTAATTATTTGACAAAATAAAATCAAAAAGTTTAAGAAGCCTCTAAGGTCTCTTTGAAAAATAGATCATTACCGACTCCTCTGGAAGCATCTCCTCTATTTGTAGCTTGGGTCTCTCTATGCCGGTGTCTTCTTCTCGCTGCATTAGACCTAGCTCCTCTTCTATGATGCTGCAGAGTTCTGTCCCGTTGGATCCAAACATAGCTCGGGTCAGCTTGCCTTTCTGAATTAAAGTTTTACTGCTTGTTCGGGTTAAATGCATTTTTGCCTTACAAATATGCACAAGTGCCTGAGCAAACCAGTACGCTACCATCTGCCGGCTCGGCATCGCGTTACTCATAACCATCTCATACATACCATTTTATACCATTTACATTATTACCGATCTTAGTCTTTTAACCAGTTTGTGAAGCTCAATATATAAAACCATCTTAGTGAACTTTGGACTTCTCATTTTGTCTCCACACCAAATACCAACCACCAATAATTAAGAGGCCTAGGACTCCCACCATACAGGGTACTAGCCTTTTACAATGCTAAAGTTGGAAATGTTGGTCTATGGCAGACGTGCGCCAAGACGGTAGGTATACTGGTTTAAAATGTTCAAAAAAGTTGCACCCCAATTACAATGCGGTAACAAGTAGAGTCAAAACCTGCCGTAGAAACATAATTGAAAATACAACAAAATTATTTAATTCCACAGTAGTTATCACCTAAATCCTTAATATGAATGGAATAAAGCGACTTCCTGATCATATGATTATGCTGCGTATTCACGGCGCTCTAATCGCAAAATAGCTTACTTTCCGCCTATTAGTGTAAGCTGCAAGTGAAAACGACGTCAGCGTTAGAAGATGATGATTCATCAATATTTTAGACATTGCTGGCAATTCTGTTGTTTCGTCTAGCTAAAATTTTCTAAAATATTGACGAACTTATTTTGCTACTAATAAAGTTCTAATTAAGGTACCCATTTTAAATTCTAGCCTATTAAATCACAGTTCTAAAATAGGCTAAAATTATTTTTTGTTTTATTGCTTCAATTTTATTAATGATTTTATTGTAAATAATGGATAGAGGTGTTGATAAAAACTGCGGAAAATAACCGCAGTTTTAATCAACACCTTACATGATGACTGAATTGAGCTAAACCACGTCAG
Organism: Lampropteryx suffumata; assembly: GCA_948098915.1. NCBI lineage: Eukaryota > Metazoa > Arthropoda > Insecta > Lepidoptera > Geometridae > Lampropteryx > Lampropteryx suffumata. Next base: position 2,611,125 of record OX402552.1, read on the forward strand.
TTATGCTTTAATTTAGGAAGTGTCACTAAAAATGTTATTCTCATTCAGACTTTAATGCAAACAGAATAAGATCGTTTTTGTTTTAGGAAATTTTAGTTACTCTAGCGAAACAACCGAATTTAGGCCATTATTTCATAATTAAATTAAAAAACTAACAATGATTTTAAAAACATTTTGAAGCGAGAAAGTAGGAGGCAAAACATTGAAAACACATACCGCATATCTTTTATAACCATTCTTTCTTAATATACGAGCATAAATATAATCACTAAATAACCGTAAAAAGTAACTCATTTTTCCATACAAAAGTTAATATGCACCGTTGTCCCGATTTTTCTTAAGAAAAGATCGTACAAAATAGTGCTAGGACCAAGACAAGTTTCTTGCCAGACCGAACTTGAGCTTAGAGTCGGCACTCGATTGTAATGAATATAATAATTTAAAAGATAAATAACCATAATGAATAGAAACACAGGTTCACTTTTGTCCTTGAATCTCGATAGAGCGTCTATGTCCGAAATAGCCTGAAACACAGACGTTGACAAAAATTTAGAGGTGATAAAATCGGTCTTGAATCTGCAATAAAAAGAACCACGCTCACCCTTGCCATAGCGATTCTTTCTTGCCCGATTTCCATTTTACCCTTTCTAATGGCAAAACTAGTTGCTAGGCAGAAGCCGCAGAACTCTGAATAGACTTCCATACCTAACAAGTATTTAACATGTTTTAGTTTATTTTTTAATTATAAACACACAGCGCCAAACTGAGCAAAGCTTGAATCTTAAAGAACCAGATGATTGATGTAATACATACAGTCATAGTTATATATAGTTGTAAAAACATATTATGATACTTAATAACAGGTGCTTACCCACCGTCCACCTCCCTGAGACCATCTGGGTGAACCGTTGAAAGTTCTTTTACAACGACTCACCTCTCAGGTTAAACTTGAACGCGCCTAACTTTATATAGTGACGGTACACCTCAGAAATTAATCAGATCGAAACCAGTTGGTTAGGTTATGTTAGAGAACAACGCTCAAGGCGAGCGAGCAAAGCGAGCGGATCACCCACCCAGGTTCACCCAGAACAAAGGTGAGCCGTTGTAAAACAAACTTTCAACGGTTCACCCAGATGGTCTCAGGGAGGTGGACGGTGGGTAAGCACTTTTTATAACATCGAGTAGATACACACACTGACATAATTTATTTTGAAGCTATCGTGGTGAGAGCCATCTCGGCTGAAAATTAAGTTGCGGGTTCGTTACCCGCTCCTGGTCGTTTACAATTTGCAAAATCTATTAATGATCTGGGTCTGAATTGCTTATAGTTTCCGATATCCACAAGACATAATAACCCCAATGCGGAGGCCGTTTAAATAAAACAAACAAACAATGTTGGACATTTCACACAGCATCATCCCCCAAGTAATCAGTGCTTGTGTTATGTAAATACACAAGCTCATACTATAAAAACATTATAGTATAATATGTATTATACACATAAAAACAGGTAGACCAGAGACAAATATTTGGAGATCATACAAACGTTTGTCCCGCAATCGAAGCCGTAACTTCAGCGTCTCAGGCGGGTCTTGGTCCACTGCGAGACATTCTTCAAACGTAGAAGTAGGATCAGGCCTGAGAGTCCAGGTTTAACAAACTGTTTACAAATGAGCTGGTGAGCATGAGCCACCAAGTAAGCTTCAAACTCCTCATTCGTGTTTATGCTGTCCTGGATAGTGGCTTGTCCTTTGCGCGCCATTTTCTTTTATCTAACTAAATGATTTCACTTTGTGAATTCAAGATAACAACAAAACGATTTCGTGTGGTGCTAACTTGCTTGTTGAAGTTATTTTTGACAACGTCACAAGTTACAGCAGAATAATCAGAGGTTTTGGATCTAGAACATCTAAGAGCGTTTTCCAAGGAGGTCTAATAAAACTCCTTGATATAATAAATACTAGACGCTGCCCGCAGCTTCGCGCGCTTGGTACCTACATAAAAGTAGCCTATATCCTTCTCCAATGTCCCATCTATCTCTATACCAAAATTCATCAAAATCGGTTCAGCGGCTTAGGCGTGAAAACGTAACAAACAGACAGAGTTAGTTTTGCAATTAAATATTAGTAGGGATGGTGCACCCCGCGCCGCCGACAGCTGCTAACCGGGACGAAACGTACGGCCCGTCGCCGCTGTGCCTGTGCTTTAAAAAACTCAAAATCATCTAAGATATCCATTTTAATGAAATGCTGGAGCAGTTTTGATCTACATGAAATGTACAACGTATATAATGTATTTAATTGGATAAGGAACAATACTGTATTGTATAAAATAGCTTGGTAATTAACACATATTTTTGTGTATTATGTAAAAGATAAAAATGGTTACTGTGGATTATTCTTAGGAGATAAATATATACCATCGCAGACTTTTTTATCGATCTTTTTAAGATATACAATTCCGTTGTACATTTATTTGATCTATCTCGTAAGGTTTAGCCAGCGTTTGCGATTTAAGCACACTAAAAATATGTTTGTTACGACATCACATTACAAATCTTTGAATTTTTCGGCTTTTCTGTACTATAATACGTTTTTATTATACATATAAACCTTCCTCTTGAATCATTCTATCTATAGCTGTAAACTATATTAAAATCCGATAAGTAGTTCAAAAGATCTAAGCGAAAACACAGCGGATGCGATTTCATTTTATACTATGTAAAGACACCTACACACTACACCTAATACTTTAGGATTATTTTTGACCGTTTTGCGGAATATATATACATTGGGCTCTTATATATTTTTTTCCCCGAGTTATTTCAATTTTTTATTTTGAGTTAAGTTAAATAAAGCTACAGTTATTGACTCAGGTGTTAATAATTGAAATAAAAGTTTTGTGTAACTTTGTGATTCGAGCAAAAATTATCCGTTGTTATCACTACATAGTATAAAACAAAGTCGCTTCCGGCTGTCTGTGTGTCCCTATGTATGCTTAGATCTTTAAAACTACGCAACGGATTTTTGTGCGGTTTTTTTATGGATAGAGTGATTCAAGAGAAATATTATATGTATAATACATGCATAATATAGTAGACAAACACTGATAATTTTTGAGGTTTCTAATCACATTAGACATTCTGTAGTATCTTTAGTATCAGCATTGCACCCGTGCGAAGCCGGGGCAGGTCGGGTTTTACAAGAGTAGAGATATGTTACTAGCGCGCCCGAGTGAAGATTCATAATCCATCTGACCACTCTCGCTCTTAGTTCATGCCAAACTAGCCGAAATTCTAAGCCAGGCTTAGTCGAGCTTGTCTAAGCCTGACGTTAGTCGAAGCAACAGGTCTGCAGAGCAGAGTGTTTTTTCGTCGGGGTGCGGAGTGAAACAAGTGTTCCTGAGGATGCCTCGTGGAGAGGTGAAACACGTGTCGAATTTCTTTGGGAGGTTGCATGTGTGGATTGTGTGTGCTTGCCTTTTACTAACGCTTTGCATAGCTTTTCTATTGCGGGCGGGAGGGAGGTGCATGCGTCTGCATTGTGTCTAACTCTTTGAGAATTGATTGGCGGAATAGTACTAAATATTTGTCCATCTATTTAATGTTTTGTAATGGATTTCCATGTCACGCCTGAATCAATTATCTAATATAAACTATTAGCAATTATAGAATTTTTTAAACTTACAGCGATCAGATAACATAACGATTACCTTAAAACGGGTATTTATCGCGTTTACCTTTTTTTGTCGTTACCTACCTACTTTTCTTCTTTACCAATATCCGTTCTGTTCGATTAAAAATCATAATCTGTGTATCCACGGCGACAATCGAAGCGCAAAATTGGGTACAGACAGATAGCTATCTCTCTCTCTAGTTTGTACTTTGTATATTTATCTATATGCAACTGCGACTATTTTCAAACGCAATTTACTAGGAACGTAACATATCTCTACTCTTGTAAAATCATTGGTAGTACCTATATCAGTCATGTGGGACCCATAACACAAGATTTGTTTACTTTGGGTGCTTTGGGGCCCGATGGTGCTGTGTGAAATGTCGACACTAGCAAAATTGACATTATTATGTCACATGCCATTAATAAAGAAGTAGAAGAAGAACCTAATACACAGACACTACATAGACAACATCATAGATTTTTACACAAGTATCCTAAGGGTCTATTTTATAATCATACACCAGCTAATTGGTGGTTTGAATCAGTGGTCTTCTTAAATAAATAAATACAAAATACAAATTGTTTTTATTTCTGTAACAGTTTTTAACAATTTCATAAGTGTTGAGACCATCTTTTAAGTAGAAATATACTTGTGTTAGATGGTCTCGCTCTTCCATATCTTATGTTAGGTACAGTGTAACGTTGCGTCTAGCGCAGTTACTGTAAAATAACATTTAAACAAGAAACTTAATCTACCGCTAATTCAATAGTACCTACTTACGAAAATCTAAAATAACAGCACCGCGTAGATACTATACCCTATTCTGTGTCGCCGAACCACGGCAAATAAAAACGCTCCCCCCTCGCCTCGCTCGTCAGAAGCCAGCAAACTCTTGCGACGAACGCACGTACTTATAACAACTATCTACTATCCCAAATTGTGATTGGAATTGGAATCCCTCAAGGGTGAGTTCACAGTATTACCATACCCACTGTTGTCTGTTTTAGCGCTTAGCATTTTCTATCCCCTTGTAAAGCTGTCTGCATTGTCTAAAGCTAACTGCCGTTATTTTAAATGGTCACAACGGTCATTGGACCTTGCACTCAAGCTTGCGCGAGCCGTGACCTCTAACACGTCATGGCGGTCAACTGTCTTTCTGGAATGAATCCTCAGACATCCCACTCTCACTCCAGGATTCCACTCCGGGAGTTATCTTCTACCGTTGCGCTTAACCTGCGACCGCTTACCGCTATCCTGCAAGCCGCCGCTTCTCTTAATCGCGCAGTCCAACCTACCGCTGATACTGATACCTTCGGGGAAGGAGGACACACCTGACAACTGGACCTGGAACGGAGGGATCGGTCGCGCAGACCAGTGTTCGCGAGTGTTCAGGCCAGTGACTATTTTGTGACCCCTAGTGCGGAACTGTGCGGCTGTATAATATTATGGACAATAAAAGCCTGAGTCTATAAAAACCAGCTTTTATTCCCATGACCCTAAACATCTACCTACCTGCGGCAGTAGGGAGAACCCTACTATTCCCGGAACGTCACAACCATTACAGTTTAGGTACGTAGGCAATTAAAAATTACAAAGTAAATAAGTACATGCTTAGTGCCTTTAAACAAAATTAAGAACTAAAAATTATTAAAGAATATAAAAATAAAAATAAAATGTGGGTAGATGTGGTAGAGGTATTACACATTAAGAGCATAGTAGAATGATAGGAATGGCATTAAGGAATAAGTAGGTAACTAGGTCAGGTGCAATGAGCGAACATAATAAATTTGTAAATACCCACTTATAAAAAGGTTAAAAAGTAATTAAATTAAAGATTTGTATGTTAAAATTTCAGTACAGATAGGTAGGTATTATGTATATCTGCGAGGAATTTTGTGTATAAGTAAGTGTCTGAATGTGTTTTATGTTGTGTGTGTATGTGAGTGTGTGTTATTATATGTGATTTTCGATATGTTAAGTGTGCATAGGTATATGTGAGTTTAATACTTTAATGTAAAGAAAAAGTGATTTGCAGCAAGGGTGTGTGTATAATGTGAGAAAGGGTGAGATTGTTTGTGAGTTTGGAGATGTGCTTGAGTGCTTGATTGATATGATCGTATGTGAAATGCCTCCAGTCTATTGTGAAACTATTGTGTTATTTGATTTGAATTTATTATAATCATAAGTTTATGTAGGTACATTGTGTATGAGTACATTTTTGTAGAATAGAAGCTGCTAAATTATATTACTAATGAATTCAACTTAAAATTTGCAAAAATGCTTCAGTTTCTTCGTAGTTTTTTGTTTGTATCCATTCAGTTATAGCTTTTTTACAGTTATAACTTTGCATTGGGTAAATATTTAAATTCTTGTTAATTAGGTTATATAGGTGGGCTGATTAGTGCCAACAACCTTGGCAACTATGTCTTTTCTTCTACAGTTTTCGATAGTTGGGTCATAAACTAGGGTTTTATGCTTTTTTAAGGTAGCTTGTAAGATATATAATTTCCTGACAGTCAATAACTGGCTTAAAGAATAAAACAGATGCGTTGGAAATCTATATAGTTTGAAGTACATAACCTTTATAAGTGTTCTCTGTGCTCTTTCTAGTTCTACAAATTTAGTTTTTGACGCTCCGCTCCATATAGAGATACAATATTCTAGAACTGATTGAACCAAAGCAACATACATGTTATTTAGTAAAGATACTTGAGCAATATGTCGCAAGGTTTTGAATATCCAAGTTAACTTTCTTAATCTGTTGCAGAGTATTTCGATCTGTGGATACCATGTTAAGTTCTGATCCAGTGTGACTCCCAAGTACTTTGTTTATTAAATGTTTATTACTCTATTAATTAAAGGACAGTCACACGGATCAGTGTGGGGTAAGTTTACAGAATTATGTATGCGGATGTTAAAATTGCTTTCTGGTTGAGTTCTGTTGTAAATGCTATAACACATGTAATTTGTTTTATGAGCATTAAGTGTTAGTGAATTTGTCTTAAGCCAGTGTGCGATCCTAGTAAGTCCAATTTCAGCGTCTTGCCGAACACAGTCCCATGTTTTATTACTAAAAACTACAGCGGTATCATCAGCGTATGAGATTATTTTATTTTATCAATTTTGAGGTCGCATAAGTTATTAATATATATTAAAAATAGAGTAGGTGCTAACACGCTTCCTTGTGGGACGCCATAGGCAATGTTCCGAGTCCTCACTGACGTACTGTCCAACTTTTACTCGCTGTTTCTGTTCACTCATATAGTTTCTGAATAACGATAATGCTGTGTCTCTGATACCAATGTTTTCCAGTTTTAATATGAATATAGTAGCATCAACAGTATCAAACGCTTTTTTTAAGTCTAAGTATACGGTTAGACATTTTTTCCCTTGATCAACTTCATCAATAATAAGCGAACTTAGAGCTGTTATCGCATCTTCAGTGGATCGACCGTTCGTAAATCCATATTGCGAGTTGGAAAGAAGTTGAAATTTGTTTAGGTATTTAATTAGTCTCTTATTAATTAATTTTTCAAGGATTCTACCATCAATTTCTAAGAAATTGATGGTAGAACCGAAATAGGCCTGTAGTTGTTAACGTCGTCTGTTTTACCATTTTTGTATACAGGGGTAATAATAGACTGTTTTAAGGTTTTGGGAAATGTTCCACAATCAAAATAAAGGTTAGCTAAGCGGGATATAACTGGACTTACTTCATTTGTAGCAAGTTTTAGGAAGCTTGTTGGGATATTATCTACACCAGGAGCACTATCTGACTTAACACCTTCCCTGCGGCTGCGCTAGATTAAGACTTACTTCCAGTGCTGTACAAGTCACATACTTCCCGTATCAAGAATGCCTGACATGCGTTACGACGTCTATTTTCCCGTACGTAGTCCTGACTTCAAACCTCCACAGAGACATGGAAAGTCCACAGCTGATTTTTTTTGTTGTAACAATCAATAGGTTACATCCTTGTGTATACACAGCTGCAGTCGCACGGGGTTCTAAGCAATATCTTAAAAGTTACAGGTATTTTTGGAAATGGTTGATTTTACGGGAAAATACTTGTCGTGGCGCATACAACAGTCATATTGCTAGGGATGGGGTGTAATAAGTAATATATTTTTCTGTTTCAGATTTATTATTGTTTATTCAGGTCGTACACAATCAACGGAAACTATTTATAACAAAAGTAATAATTAACTATGTTAACAAAAACAGTACCTTCTTATTTTATATTATTATTTATTTTACTTATGATCATACACAATCAGCGAAAACTATTTTTAACAAAAATAATAAGTAATTTTAACTTATTAACAAAATCAGTAATTTCTTATTTTATATTATTATTTATTTTAGGTACTTATAAAAGCTAAATTACCAAAAAAATCTCTGATTTATTTATCACAATTATTTATTTTACTCGATAATTTAATCAACAGAAAAAAATAACTTAAAAAAGTAACAGTACAGGTACCATACCATGAAATGAGATAAGCTTTAATAATTCTTTACATAACATCCTGCATAATCACGATTAATAGGAACTTTGAGTATATATTGAGATCTAATTCAGTTATGAATATAATTTTTACTAAAGCCTAAAAATATGGCGGTAGGAATGCTTAAAATATATATTAATAAAAATATATAACGTTTCTTTTAAAAATATAACACAACAATCAACAGAAAAAATGTGTCTAAAAAAAACAATACAGGTGCTACCACATTAATAGGAACTTTGTGCATTATGAAATCAAATGTAAGATATTTTTCTTAAGTATCATGCACTTTATTGTAACACTCTAAACACATAGGCTTTTCACATTCTTTACAAAACGTACGCACTTTTTTAACCTTCTTATCCGTTTCACGACTGCTAAACATTTTTCTCAAATCTTGGTAACAAGAATTTTTTAAATTTATCTGCTTTAATTAAAGTATGGATTATTTGTTTTTTTTTTGTTCTCGGGCATTTGGATCGGTGAAAGATGTCTTAGTCATGGATTCAATTATGGACTCCAAAAAAGTTAACAAAGGAAGAAATGAGGACCAATTAGGTCCTCATTTTTCATTTTATGTACAATCCATGCATTGACTAAGCAAGTCCCAAATAACAAACTCATCATCAACTTACGAAACCACTTTAGTCCTCTCGTGAGAGTGGAGTAGTAAGCGGTCATTTGGTCACTGAAATCTACGCCTTTTTTATTTTCATTGTACATTATTACACTTGCTGGTTTCATAATTGGCTGTTTAGAAATTCGTGAGAGTCTTCCAGTATCCTTTAAAGTAACGTTGTGCTCTTTGACAGTAGTCAGCATTGTAACAGGGCGTTTATCCATCCATTTGATTATTTTAACTCCTTTTTTGTTCATAGTCCCTATAACTTGGCCTTTTTTTAATTTTGTGCTTATAAATGTCTTAGGTAATCCTTTCCTGTTACTTCGCACAGTACCACATATTAATGTCTTCTTTTTTAGTAATTCTTCAGCTAACGTAACGGATGTGTAAAAGTTGTCTGCTATTTTTCCAATAAGTTATTAGTCAGTCTTAATACTATATCATGTCCATGACCTGCTCCTGATTTTTCGTCGTCTTTTCCAGTATAAACAATTATTGAGTAGGTATATCCCTCCGGCGTACACAATTTATATAGCTTTATACCGTATTTGTGAGCCTTATTTTTAATATATTGCCGAAATTTAAGTCGTCCTTTCCAAGGTATCATGGTTTCGTCGATTACCATAAATCTACCAGGGCTCAAAATTTCAGTAAATGAATTTAACAAATTATCAAGTACATTTCGTATCTTATACAATTTATCTCCATTATTAAAATTATCGCTAAAATGCCAAAATTTCAATAGAAGTAAAAATCGATCTCTGGTCAACAGGTTTACTATGTATTCATTACGATAGCATTTTTTCTTGGACCAATACAAATGCAAATTAGGTAGTTTATTGATACCCATCACCATCAACACTCCCATAAACTTTTCCATTTCCTCAAAAGTAACTGGATGCCAGTTTTTCAAGCGAGATTTTGGCTTTATAGCACGTAAACTTATATATTCCTCTGCATGCTTATTAGTTTCTACTACCATTTTTTGAATAAGTTCATTGGTAATAAATAATTTATAGTAGTCAACGGGTTTACTTAGCTGTACGTTTGGTGGTATGTTTATTTGGCCCCTAAGAGGATACGATGCAAAATTTGTTTGGATTGTATTAGGAATATCAGTCCATTCATCTTCATCCTCTATAATATTCTCTACTTCAGTCGAAGAGTTTGATCTAGATTCACTATCATATATTTCGTCGAATGTGTCAGAGTCCAAAGTATTGTCCAAATTAGAGCTATTATCATGAACTGAAGACTCACCAGAAGAACAGTGGTCAATATTTACATTTACTTGAAAGCTAGGTACTTCTTGGTTTTTTTCTCTCCTATTAGATGAAACGAAATATTGTCCTACTTGTTCGGCTTCAATGTGAGTAGTAACTGTGTTATCAATTGTGGTAAGATCTGATTGCCTTTCTCTCACTTGAGTAGAAATCGGATTCCTTTTTCTATTAGGTACTATATCAAAAATTTCTTCATCATCAGATTCTATGTCGGATACAATAAACTTTGAAAGTTTTACCTGCTTGGTAGCTCCTGGCGAGGATTCACTAGCATGATCTGAGTTTTCTTCTTCATAACCACCAATTCGAACAGCCTTACGTTTTGAAGTCGGCGTTTCGAAAATTTTAATATTTCCATCGGTATTTCTCGATGTAGAACACGTTGGTGTATTAAACTGTGAAAACTTACTTCGGGGTGTTGACAACATTTCAGACACCATTTCAGAACTCAGTGATGTTTCGAGCGCTGGTACTAGATTACTCACAGAAATGTTGTCCAGGGATAATGAATCAGGATCAGTCTTTTTATTATTATTAATTATTACTTCTTCTAATAAACTAAATTCCCTTCCTGTCGATGGACTTAAAAAAATTGAACTGGGTTTTTTTGTACTAGATGGTTTGGGATTCGATAAACTAGAACCACTACTCTGCACAATAATGTTTCTAGCCTCTTCACCTTCTGTCTTTACACCTTTCCCCATAATAAGTTTTTTACGTGAACGTTTCATTGTTTATGTACAATTTACCTACTTACGCGTGACGAATAAAATATCGCATTCTGTAAAAACGTATTAACTGGGCACAGCACTACGGCTAACTGAAGCTCCGCGCGCGCGCACGTTCAGTGCGGTACGGGGTTTAAGATACGGCCAAATAGTTCCCGTATCGCACTATTGTAAAATAATTACCTTTCTGTGCGTTACGAAAAAATAATTCCCGTACATTTTTATTCGTAAATATTAATACACTTCAAGCAAGGACACCGGCAATATAGGTTTCTCTTTTTTACTTGTACGAATACTTGAAAAAATCGCCTCCGCACGGAGTGCAAAACAAGGACAACTAGCTGCCGCACAGAGCAAAACCCAATTACAACCAAATACTTCCCGTAACGCACTGAATGTGTTAAGACTAACGAGCACATCATGAACTTCTTTAGGATCCGTTTCCAAAAGAACAAATGAGTTGGGCTGTGAATTTTGCGTTTCGTATGTATGATTTTGAGGGGTTGAATTTAATAGGTCAATTTGTTCTTTTCCAGTATTAGCGAAATATTTATTTACATAATTTACTGATTCTATAGGGGAAGATTTTATATTCAGTAATTTAGTAGTGTCTGATTTAGAATTTTTATTTGTATGAGTTATAGATTTAATACTTTTCCAAAGACTTAGAATTACCTGTTGATTTTGCCCATAGTTCTCTTTCATAGTTTCGTTTGCATTTCTTTATTAAATTATTACAAAAATTTCGATACCTTTTATATGTTATTAAAAAAAATTCGTTATGAGGATCTGATTTTAGTTTTTTTTGCTGTTTATTCCCGTTTCTAATACATCGTAGGATACCGGGGGAAATCCATGGTTTAATAAATGATCATTTATCATTAATGATAAATGACCCCGGACATTCCATACATCATCATATAGCACCAAAGTAAGCTCGAGCTTTTGAGTAAGGTGAGCTTGTGCTTTTTGTTCTTGTGTGTTTTACAATTTTTTTGTAAATACGTATTATACATAGAAACACCCAGACCCGAGACAAATACTTGCTGATCACACAAACATTTGTGGCAGGAATCCAACCCGCAACCTAATGCGTCTCAAAATTAGCCCACTGCGCCACAGAGGTTGTCTTTAGAAATGAATTGACTTTAGAATGATAAGGACAAAACATGCTTAAAAGCCACGCTAACTAATTATGTGATTATAGAATAGAAGGTCAAAATCGAGTTTTATTTTAAATTAATTAATTTAGGGATAATAAACATCTACAAAGTCATTTTATTCAATACAATCACAAGGATCACTTTGAAACGTCTTACATACTAGGTTAATTTAGGTGCCGATTCCTCCTAACCTAAGCCCGAGACGAATTGGCAAGAAACTCGTCCTGGGGGTCTACCGGCCATTCCAATACTAATCTCAATCTCACTAAATTCCAATACAGTTCCAATTCCAATATGCGCATAATTGGCACCGTGGAACAAAGTCGAGATTGAAATTTAACTATTTAAGAAACGTCAAAGGCACAACACTAGGTAGTAAGTCTCTCACTACTGCAGCCAGGGGGACATTGTTTTTGCTAAATAAATACTTTATGGTGCGTAATTGTCTATGGAACTGTCAGATTAGTCCAACGACAACCAACGTTTAAGTAAGCTGCCAACTTATATGCTGAGAAGTGCGTACAGGGTTAAGCTTTAGTAGTGCGTCGCAAGAAATAAGGGAAAAAACCCCCTCCCAACCCCCTGTTACCACCCCCATACTAGGTATTGCCCCGTTTTCGAGATATTTGAATAAATGTAACCTAACCTCAAAAAAAATATTGATACAAATCTAGTTTAAATTACCAAGGAAGGGGAGGGAGAGGTCCACCTCACCCCTGGTAAAGCTCCCAATATAAAGGTAGATGCACAAATGAGAAAAAAATACATTTGTAACCTATCGTAACGTTTCGTAAATTTGTTAACGTTTCGTTCGCATCAATTTTGCACAACATGATATATCACAGACAACAAATACGACAAAGATCAGATATACCGTGACCTTGTATTATTTTCTGGCACTGCGGCGGCCGCTGCCGCGGCACGCTTCGCTCGCCTTGCGCGTTTTTTTCTATACTCCAACATAACCTACCTAGTGATAGGTGATAAGTAACCAAGTGAGATATACCGTGACTTGTATTATTTTCTGGCGCTGCGGCGGACGCTGCCGCGGCACGCTTCGCTCGCCTTGTGCGTTTTTTTTTATACTCCAACATAACCTACCTAGTGATAGGTGATAAGTAACCAAGTGAAGTGAAGATAAGCCAAAGTCGTCGAAAGAAGCCATAACAAAATCACTGACAGGATTTTTACGTTTCGTTCACATCAATTTTGCACACAACATGTTAAACCATAGACACAAAGTTGGTTATTATCTGTCAATCTTTACGTAGTTTTATCTGATTTATTTGATTTGAGGTTATAAATGTTTTATTATTTTCTCGGAATAACCTAATGTTATTAGTGGTAAATATGTAATCAGAAAGCAAAACCCTACCAGATGTGAGTCTTTTCACCCTCCAATTCGTGCGACGCACTACTAAAGTCAAGCCAAAAGTACTTATGTACCTACCTACTTACTAATTGCCTACTTGATTGTTATTTTTTTCCATTCTTTCATTCTTTCTTTTCTTTTTAACATTTATCACAAACTATAGGATGAACATTTATCTTTTCGAAATGTTTTGGATTTGTTTAATTAAAATCTTGCTGAGAGACAATTGTTATAAAACTTGCCGCGCTAGCATATCGAATTATCAGACAGAGACAGATGATAATTTTTCATTTTATTTTGTAAATCTGTCTGCGTTACTGTCAGTGTAAGTGTCAGTATCGCATAAAATCGTAGACAGAGAAAACAATAGACACATGGTGATCGTGCCGCTTGTGAGATAGAACGATAGGTGGGTGGTGTTGCCAAATTAAAACTTTTACCCTAGTCCTAAGTAATCCTAGATTTATTCGAGACGTTATGTTGTAGTAGAAATCTCTAGAGCTTTCCTCTCTATCACAAAACTCAAACTTTTTAATAGATGTGTAATATAGAAAACATATAACAACATTTGTGTACTTAATTGTTTACTTATTATTAAAACTAAGCTTAACATTACAGAAATAAAAAAACAATAAATATAACACAAAGTAAAAAGATACTTTATTCAATACAATCACAAGGATCACTTTGAAACTAAGTCTTACCTACTAGGTGAATTTAGGTTCCAATTTATAATCCAAGCCCGAGAAGAGAAACTCGTCCTGGTCCTAGTGCATTTTTGCATGATCCATCTTATAACTAAATTAGCTACGATATACTTATACATGAGTTTATACATTTCAAGTGTGTCGGTTAACTGTTTGAGGGCAGAGCGACATGAGGCCATGCGTTCTTATCAATAATATAGTAATTTATATTATAATAAGCTTGCTTCAAAAGACTCTTTTATGTAAGCTTTAAATTTCTTAATAGGTAGTTTAGTTGCATTTTCAGGAAGCTTATTATAGAAGCGCACCGTGTTCCCGATAAAGGACTTATATACTTTTTCTAGTCGAAAAGTATTGATCAGTATCTACCTACCTACAGAATAAAAACTCATAAATCATATATTTACTAACCACCAGTGGAACAGCATAAGGATACAGAATAGTTAATTTATTCTTCTTAAACAAGACATTTTTCTCAAAATGGGTACTACAAATCCTCGAAGAGTTTTTGGGTGTCCAGATTTTTCGGCCTGTGGCTTCAACCCACTACAAACGTACATTATCGTTTGATGGAAAACTGTAACAAATTAATAGCGAGGTGTTTTATTTTAAGGTGAGGTGGACCTCTCCCTCCCCCTCCTTGGTAATTTAAATATTTTTTTTTCAGGTTAGTTTACATTTATTCAAATATCTCGAAAACGGGGCAATACCTAGTATGGGGGTGGTACCAGGGGGTAGGGAGGATCAATTTTTTTTCCTTCATTTTCTTGCGACGCACTACTAAAGTTTAACCCTTTGTCGTAAAAATAAATGACTATAACAGTAATACAGTACCTACCAGTGGTAAATACAATTTCTGACATTTTACTTATTTGAGGCATCATGAAATCAATATTTATATACAGTTAGTAATCTCAGCTATCTTTTATTTATTTACTTAGGTACCTAAATATTGTACCTGCCGATCCCTACCACAACAAGAGTATCAACTGCTGGACCTAGCAATGAGCTGGGCTGCATCATCATTGAGGACAGTTTCAAACCCAATGAAGAGAGAGAGATTGAGGATCAAGGTAAAATATACTATAAAAACATATGAATGCAATATATCTCCTTACCAAATTTCATCAAGACTCATTCACCCATGAAAACATAACAAACAAGCATACAAACAAAACAAAAAAAAGCATACAAAGAGAGAGAAGAAAATAATTAATTCTGTTTTTTATTGTTATTCCAATAAAAAGTTTTCTTTGTTTTTAGTGACATCAAGCAAACACCCCATCGATAAAGGAGCTCAGCCACCAAAAGGAAGAACTCCTATATCTAAATCTAAATAGGTAGGTAGATCACGTTCACCATTCACCATTTAATCATCATGAATCATGCATGAGCCACTGGTACACCTAGGCCTTTTAATTTAACTTTCAGGTCAAATGCTTTTGTGGATGCCCACCCTACTTTTTGTGTATAGTCGTATTGCTTCATACATGTTTATGTAATTAATTATTATTTACAGAACTGAAGAAATGCGCCATTAGGTATAAGTTATTAGGTATAACAAGTAATATAGAGTTCAAAAACAAACAAATCAAAATGATGGAAGTTGAACATGAAAACAATAAAAAAATTGCAGAATAAAAAATAAAAAAAACTATTACTGGAAATACAGTACAAAAATAAATCTAATATAGAATACATTGTATAGTATAAGTTCCTAACCTACCTTCATATTACTATAGATAAATATTGTAAAAAATATTACCTATATACTTTTATTAAAAATGAGTTTCAATAAACTGCCTTCTCTTAATATTTCCCCTTATCGTGTTAGGAATATAATTCTGTATTTCTAATGGTTCCCGTGATGTTTGGTCATTGCTATTCTTCTCACCGGGAAACAGGTCTTCCCTCATATCAATAGCAATATTGTGAAGCATGGCACATGCAATAATTGTTTTTTTAATTGTTTCAATATCCCCAAACATGCCTCTTAATAGGCAGCGAAACCTGTTTCCATAGACCAAAACATCTTTCAACGGTGTTCCGGGTACGGATGTGGCATCAATTGTAGTTTTGTTCTTGCAGAGTTGTGAGGTTCAAACCTATATTTCAAACTAAAATCTTCGTCATGTAATTGAAATGGGATATTGTGTCCGATAATGTTGCCGACGGAATGTCTCCAGCATATCCAAAGCACCTAGATCTTCTAAATCCATCAGATTGTTGTTATCAACCATTTTCGAAACGCAAACCGAAAAAACAACAAAGGAATAAATCAAAACAACCGATATTGTTTGACGTTTATTTGATTGATTTAATTTTGAGGTTATGTTTAGTACCAAAGATTCAAAGATAAACTAGGGGTCTCGTGGGTTTATCTTTAGTACCATAGATGTTACAGTATCTAGAGAAAAACTTCGTTTTGTAATAAGCTTTGGATTAGACCCTGGTTTATCAGCAGGTTTAAACCTAGACTATCTTCGTTTTGGAATAAAGCCGTTAATGTTACGTTAATTTACAGCGAAGCATGAGTGCATCTCGGCCTTCATATCAACAGTTGTGATTTCAGTCCAAAAATCGAATTGCGAAGCCCTGGATCGGTTTTGAAAATTATATAAAGGTTTGTGATTACGAATTTCTGTTTTTATCAAATGCTATGTGGTAAAACTCTACATTTATTACAATTTTACTTATTTTTTCTAGCTTAAACACCATGGTCATTGTTGAGGAACCCTCCGATAAGTGAAATGATCATGGAGATCACCATTGAGGAATTCTAATTTTGTGGAATGATGCTCCCATTGAGGAGGTACACCCTTATAAAACAGCGTGCTCGGGCTGAGAGAAGTATGACGGACCGGGCCGGGACCGATATATGTTTGCTCCCATTAGAAGACAGAGGGGCAGGCAGAAACTACCGCTGCAGGGGCTCTTTCACACTGCGTCAGTAGTGGGTTTGACATCTGCAATAGGAGTCAAAGGAGATAAAGATTTTAACACATAAAATAATTTTATTGCAAATGCAATTCTCTAATGTGCGGTCGAATGCCTGTCATTATAATAGTATTTTTTTTATAAGTTGGTTGTTTATTGTTATATATCCCTACTTCCTTATCTATAGCCTTACTAATATTATAAACGCGAAAGTTTGTAGGTATGTATGTTTGTTACTCCTTCACGCAAAAACTACAAAATGGATTTTAATGAAACTTTACAATGATATAGCTTATATATCAGAATAACACATAGGCTATAATTTAAAAAGATATTGTGTGAATTGTCCAAAATATAACGATAGGTGTCAAGTAAGTAGGAAAAAAAACTATTCTATCTAAAAAACTAGGTATATATCTGCGAGCTATTCTGGCGTGCGCTACAAAAACCGGTAGGACTACACGTATATAATGTTTAATGGAAATGTTTATCTTAAATAATCCTAAAAAAACCCGCGACAACATTATATCTTCCTTTTATGTGTAAGGTATTATCGCCAAACTAGTGAACCA
The DNA here is from genome assembly GCA_948098915.1 of Lampropteryx suffumata. Taxonomy (NCBI): domain Eukaryota; kingdom Metazoa; phylum Arthropoda; class Insecta; order Lepidoptera; family Geometridae; genus Lampropteryx; species Lampropteryx suffumata. The sequence continues at coordinate 2,628,695 of OX402552.1, forward strand.
TATATAGTCCATTAAAATGTTACATTTTTTAGGCCTTAGTGTGCATTTGTCAGAGGACGCAATTTTATTTTTTTAATGTGTAGGGGGGGTCAGTAGAAGCTTAAGTTCAAGTTTGTGGGGTCGGCACCCTTGTCCCCCGGCCGCCATCTTGGAAAAGGGGGTGCAAAGGGTTTTCGCGCTGTATCTCGTAAACTAGTTACCTTACAGAAAATTTAATCAAACATAAAATGTAGCAAATTAAATTTCCTACAATTTTATTTCTATTACTTTTTATCGTCAAGTGACCAACAAAAAAGTTATAAACAAAAATAAATGAAAATTTTGTTTGTTTGTTCTAGGTTTTACAGCGCTCCAAACTTAAACGGATTCTCGAATGCTCATAGGGATGCAATAAAAACTAAAAATTAGGCTTACTTTTCTATCTATATTTTTTTTATTCATACAATTTATTATGATCTTAACATTCCTATGCTATTATTGAACTATGTTTGACCCTTTTACCCACCACCTATGAGGTATAACATGGGCAAAGTCAAATTTATAAAAATTTAATGCATTTTTTAATGCATTTTTTGTCACTGTCTTAGCAAATCGTTTGTATCGCAGAGTGTCTAGAGTATCGTCTTTATTTCCGCCATATAAAAAGACGAAAAAACGTTCGCCAACAACACTGAGTAACGATGACTCGACTTTCTCACTCATAAATAATTTAGTTCCACTTGCTAACTCTGGATGCTTCTGCAAAATTTTTATAAATTTGACTTTGCCCATGTTATACCTCATAGGTGGTGGGTAAAAGGGTCAAACATAGTTCAATAATAGCATAGGAATGTTAAGATCATAATAAATTGTATGAATAAAAAAAATATAGATAGAAAAGTAAGCCTAATTTTTAGTTTTTATTGCATCCCTATGAGCATTCGAGAATCCGTTTAAGTTTGGAGCGCTGTAAAACCTAGAACAAACAAACAAAATTTTCATTTATTTTTGTTTATAACTTTTTTGTTGGTCACTTGACGATAAAAAGTAATAGAAATAAAATTGTAGGAAATTTAATTTGCTACATTTTATGTTTGATTAAATTTTCTGTAAGGTAACTAGTTTACGAGATACAGCGCGAAAACCCTTTGCACCCCCTTTTCCAAGATGGCGGCCGGGGGACAAGGGTGCCGACCCCACAAACTTGAACTTAAGCTTCTACTGACCCCCCCTACACATTAAAAAAATAAAATTGCGTCCTCTGACAAATGCATACCCAAATGTAACTTTTCAATGGACTAATATACAATAAAAATTGATAATTTATTTCTAATGCACATTTAGTAGTAACAAATTGATTCTTATATCAAAATGAATACCTTTATCGCTTCTGGTATTTTAAGTAGATAAAGGGTCTCTCAAAGTAACTCCGTCTGTCAGTTACGCCTTCACGACTAAACCGCAGAACCAATTTTGATGAATTTCGGTATAAAGATAGATAGGACAATGGAGAAGAAAATAAGCTACTCGATGTACTAATCCTGCGCAGACGAAGTCGCTGGCACCAGCTAGTAATATAATATTTAAGCAAAATAAATGTAATTATGATTTAAAATATTTTTATTACCACCTAAAGTAATATAGATGTGTTAAAATTTACACTAGTTGGGACGAAGTCCCCGTCTTTTTTTTGCGTGACAATGATACAATTAAATAAATTTTGAATAAAATACTGCCACCCTCACTCCATCGTCCGTGGCGTCCGTGGCGACCATTAGTAATCCCTTGTGCAGGTGAAAGGGCACAAGGGGTAGACGAGTAAATGTGACATCGTTTAGATGGGAGCTCCGCAGACGCATTGTGCACAGGTATAGACCCGATAGGCCCATGCTTTCTCTACAGCGGCAGACTTAAATCCGCAGTCGGTTTATAGTCTTCTAAACTGACCATGGAAGATCACGTCCGGAGTTCCTGTGAAGTCCCCGTGGAGCCCCTAATTGCCGAATCAGGTTCAGCGGATGCAGGCCCCTGTTGGTCAGCGAGTATTTCTTTCTTTCGAACCCACTCTTCGGCCATGGGTGGTATATTTTCATTAGAATCATCATCATTCATTACACAAGCATGTTGCAGACGTGCTTGATAGCATTAAGTACTCATTTTAGCAGCTGTCTCTGGATGATAATGAAGAATTCGGTGGCACAAGAGGCATCGCCACTTATCTTTGAGCACACCTATTGTACGCTCTACAGTGTTTCGGGCACTGTAATGTAGTTTCGTGTAGTATTCTTCAGGAGAGCCTGGATGAGCAACCACGATGGGGGGTCATTAGGTACTCTTTTTTAATAAGTATTAACACTTTCTAAACTCTTCGTCGATCATGTTAACGGTGGTTTGGTCAGAGCGCGCTATTATTATTGTTTAACGTCTTTGTTGGGTGTCATCTCTGTGATCATCCTCTAAAATATTAAACCAAAGGCCCAAACGTGCCATAATTATGCAAATAACTTAGAAATACAACCAAAACCTGCTCGCTCAGTCGCTATAAAGTTACTTTTTGAAAACTATGAAAATTGACAGCAAACTCGATTGCGATCCCAATATGTAATGTCAAATTTCCGTCTACGGTGCCATGAGATTGAGATTGGTCGATCTTAATTTTTTCATTAAGTAAGTTTCCCATACTCCCCGCCAGGATCGTATGTTTGGAGGGTAAAAACCATTGAAATCGTCCGATTTTTACAATCAATAATAAATTAAATAATGCAATTAAACTAAACCAACTAAAACAGTTAGTAAAACCTCAAATATATATTTGTTATCATGGAAGAAGACGAATATTTTTTCTGATTTTACGTCTCCTCAAAATCTCGATACGTCAAGTCAAATTGGCGTCAAGGGTACCGTGAGAACGAAATTAGATCGAGTTAGCCGATGTCAACTAGTGCGCGCATATCGCGTTCGAGATTGCCAAATGGCATGAAATCGGCGGAAATCCGAAATTAGGATTGGGTTCGTGACTCGCCGGTAAGCACCCTGGTCTGAGGGCAGAGCAACATGAGGCCATGCATTCTTATCAGTAACAAAATCATTTAAATTATTATAATGCGCTTTCTTCATAAGACTAGCCCTTATGTAAGCTTTAATTTCTTGATAGGTAGTTTATTTGCATTTTCAGGAAGCTTATTATAGAAGCGCCCCATAAAAGAATTATGTATTTACTTTTTCTAGTCGAAACCTAGGGATAATTTGTTTCTGTACCTAAATGTATTATCTGTAACCTAATTTTATGAAGGTCACAATTTTTCTGAAACCCATCTCTATTATTATGAGGGTACCTTTTCATGATTAGGTCCTTACATAATGTAATTGGCGTTTTGTCGTACTGGACACTTTGATCTAAAATTTCTTTAGTTAAGAATCCCAAATTCAAATTTATAAATCCATTTAGCTGGTATATTTGAGTTTCGAAAACAGTCATTCATTTGTTTTTTTCCTCATTAGTTTTTTCTTTGGCGTCGCTCATCTCGCACAATGGAAAACTTGAAACATCGCTTTATTTACGAGTATTACGAGTTCTACCGGGGCACCTGTGCTACAGAAACAGCTCGAAGGATTAACGATGTGTTGGCGCTGGTGTCGCAAAAGAAAACCAGGTAGGTAAGTTTTTGTTTCCGGCGTTTTCGGAATCATAAACATAATATAAAATTTCTACTAGTCAAACAGTTGAGCTACGAGTATGTATCTAAGGACATAGATAGCTCAACTGATCCAGATCACTGCTAGACGACAGCATCCCCAAGACACTGGCGGAATTATCGTTGAATGGCAATGCTAATACGCTGGGCCAAATAGGAGCCAGCTCTTCGGTCACCCATTTTTCTACTAGATACCAGATTCAAATATAAACATGGATTTAGGCTTACGTGAACATTACACACAGAAAGATCTTGAAACCATGATACTAAATACTAAAATACTAAAGCGCAAGGCAAACACGCACTATGAGCGAAATGTGACTCCGCTTGAATTAATTACTTGTAATCATTTATGATGACCTCGTTGGACGGAGGGGACTCTTTGATCAAACCATAGATTTTGTAGGACAAATATTTTTTCAAATATTTTAGATAATTATCTTGAGATTTAATGAAAAAAATCAGTTAGTAATAAATATTTGATAATCATAAAATCGACATATTTTATCCTTCCTTCCTCTGTTAGCTACCACGATAGAGAGTTTCGTACAAGAAATTGTTGGGCGTCTCATCAAAATGAAGCTACTCACGGAAAATTAGCTTGCTATTAATCAAAAGCAAAAATGGTCAATGGATCCTGGACTACTACCTACTCAGCAGCAGATAGATCTGGGCTGATATCATAATGATGATCACAAAGTAAACGCAAATATCAAGTAAATAAAAATATTTTATAAACACAAACAAAACAAAACATTATAAAATTTAAAAATACTCATATTTAGGTTTTTTATCCGTCATCGTTGATTGAAGTCTGAATAATTTTGACAACCTCGTTTTAGTAACCACGCTGAAGAATGTTATCTGATCCTGAAAAACAATAATAAGTTATGCACATTCTAACACTAAAAAAACATCACCTTGTCCAACTAAAATACGATGATTGCCATTACAAACATATTCGCCTCTACGAAGGGATATTTTTTTTTATTGACAGATGCTTCAAACAATTGAGATTTAAGAGATTTAAAGAGCTATGAGCATCTGAATGAATGAGTCTATTGCGCTAACCGAATGTTCTTCCTATTCGGTGCGATTCACGAGGTGCGCGAGGTTACTAATACTAATATCATCGATGCGTTCGGTGCGGTCGATCCAGACAGAAATAAGTTCAAAATTTTTCACATTCGAAAGTTCGTGAGTTGTACTAAACATTTTGATAAACACGGGCTTTATTTACGTAATATTTTGTCGATGGAGGAACAGACACTGTTTTGATTCATCTAGAGCATCTTCATCAGGGTGAGTTTGATCCACGGCTTCATCGACAAAATAATATGTAAGTAAAACCCATGTTTATTAAAATGTTCACCTTGAACAGCAAATCGAAGAAGAAACCAAAGAAGTTATGATTCGGCGCATTTCTCTGTATTAAACCTTATCCATAAACCATGTCCTAGTAAATAATGGCCAAGCTGATTTGAATGAAACATAGTTTAAATATAGATCAGGACCTGGAGTAACAAAGAGGTTATTTTTTATCCATGTACATCGGGCAAAGCCGCGGGGAGAAGCTACAACAGCTATAAACGCACCGTCTTGCCTATTTATTGGCAAAAGTTAGGAACACGTCTTCGAGAGTCGTATCCGCTACGGAAAAATCTTCTATGACGTCAGAAAACTGTGACTCGATCCAACCCATGCGCGAGAACACTTCGCTGTATTCCAGCTTCTCTTTTATTCTGTAGTGTAAAGAAGTCTGCAACAAGACCATAGAAAATAGGTCCACTAGGTCCAAGTGAATTTTTTTATACTTTATTCAAAATACCCTTCAAACCTAAACACAGTACTTCTGGTTTACATATTGATGGAGTTTGTCTGATTTATTATTTCTAGGATGCCTTTAAATAAATAAATGCACTTCTGCTTGGAGAGAAAAACATCAAGACAGACTTGCTGAACAATTGTTCACCTGTGAGTTGTTATCAATACGTCGCCACAATACAAGTGCCAAATCAGTTTATTTGGATGACAAAAAAGCTTGTGAAGAATCTGCATCCGCTAATTTTTAGCAAGGATCATACAAATAAACGTTTAAACCAGATAAGTTTCATGCTAGATTAATCTTGGACAGGGGTAAGTAGAAACAGGCATCTTAATTGACTTTAAATTAAATTCAATCACTTTGATATAAATGAAAATTCTTACCATGTGAGAATCCTTCAACATGCAGTCAAATTTCTCCTCTAGAGCATTCTTAAGGCTTTTTACTCTGTCCGGGCCAGCAGCTGTAGATAACAACGTTCTGATTATCCATTATAATTTTTCTGGATCGAGCTTTATCTTTATCATTTTAAGATAAAAATACTAAACACGTGAATTAAGAGGGTGTCCTCAGCATTATATTTCTTTGTATATATTTGTATTTGCAGTAACAAACTCACGCGATTGAACAACATGTGCGCGCAGTTTTATGGTGATGCCGTTGCCGGGCGCATGTTCCTCTTTCAGTGCTGCCGGAGTGCCCAGAACCGTCATCTCTCCATTGGTGAGGATAGTGACACGTCTGCATAGCATCTCCATTTCATCCATACTGAAACCGAAGAGATCTCTTAGGAGCTGAGGATTTTGCTACTTTTATTATGTTCTACCAAAGATCTCAAAAACATTGACTTCTAGCTGTTTATTTATTCTCATCTAATTGCTTCTACCCGCAACTTTACAAGCAACATAACTTGTTATCTAAACTCTTACTTAAGATTCAATCTATCACCTTACCCAAGTTTGACCAACATCAGGTCGGCAAATCAAACGATCAAACGTAACAAACAGACAAGAAACACTTGAAAATTTATAAGATAACTAGAGGTTGCGTAGTGCGCGAGCTGCATGCAGCTCGCGGGTTAAGTTTTGCGCTGGTTAAGTTGCGTAAGGTAATGTCCCTACAACCCCTACAACCCCTTCAAATCACTACAACCCCTAAATCCCCTAAAAATCCCTAAAAACCCCTACAAATCCCTACAACCCCTAAAAACCCCTACAACCCCTAAAACCCCTACCAATTCCTATAAACCCCTACAACCCCCTACAACCCCTAAAAACCCCTATAACCTCTAAAAAATCCTACAAACCCCTACAACCCCCTACAACCCCTAAAAACCCCTATAACCTCTAAAAAATCCTACAAACCCCTAAAACTCCCTAAAAACCCTTACAATCCCTAAAAACCCCTACAACCCCTTAAAACCCCTTAAAACCCCTACAACCCCTAGAAATCCCTAACAACCCCTACAACCCTTAAAAACCCCTACAACCCCTAAAAACCCCTACAATCCCTAATATAATAAATAAATAAATATGACAACATGACGCCTTCTGGGTATACCTTAAAGGGGGGGAGAAAATGGGGGAGGGGGAAGTATTAAAAAGGTTTCTTAATCCTAGGAGCCTCCTATATACGATCCCACTAAAATTTCAATTCCAACATGACGCCTTGTGGGTATACCTTAAAAGGGGGGGAGAGAAAAATAGGGAGAGGAGGGAAAGTTTTAAAAAGTTTCTTAATCCTAGGAGCATCCTGGGGGAAGAGAAAAATGAGGGAAGGGTGCAGTTTAAAAAAACTTTTTTAAAAAAATGTATATTTTGAAGGACCTTAACATAAACAAATCCTTATACAAATCCTCAAAAAAAACACTAAAATTCCTTACAACCCAAGGTTATGTTTGCTATCTAGCACCGTTTAGAAGTTTTAAGGGTTTCAAGTTTTTTATTTCTGAATCGGATAATGAAGAAGGTCTTGAGCAACATTTGTTCGAACACCATCCCTCTCAGACTTGTAGTTTCCGAGATAATGAGAGAGAGGGGAAAAGGGGGCAAGGACGGGGGGTGGGCCATCTTGGTCTTGGTAGAAATGTTTTTTTGGGGCATCTTGTATACGAATGTAGAATTTTTGCATAGTCATTTTTGCGTGGTCTCCGAAGCGTATTTACAATGAAGATACAGGTGTTTTACGATTTTGTATGGCGGCCATTTTTTTTTTTATGGATTCGGATATTGAATAGGGTCTTGAGCATCATTAGTTGGAGCACCAACCCTCTCCGACTTGTAGTTTCTGAGATAATGTGTGGGGGGGTCAGTTGGGGGGGGAAAAGGGGTACTTTAGGATTTTTCCCCCAGTCACCAAAACCCCCTCTACAGCTTTCCATAAAAAAAAACATACCTCCCCATCCACCATCTGGGAGAACAACTATGTCAATCAGTCAGTGGTTTCCGAGATAATGTGGGGGAGGGGGGGGGGGGGCAAAAAGGGGGAGGGGGGGTCACACAACTTTTTTCAACTCTTTGAAGCATCTTCTATACGATCCCACTAAAACTTCATTTCCAACATGACGCTTTCTGGGTATACCTTAAAAGGGGGGGAGAAAAATGGGGAAGAGGGGGGGATGTTTTAAAATCGTTTTTTAATCCTTGGAGCATCCTCTATACGATCCTACTAAAATTTATATTCTAACATGACGCCTTCTGGGTATCCCTTAAACGGGAGGGTGAAAACTGTGGGGGGAGTGCAGTTTAAATTTTTTTTTGTATTTTTTGATGCACCATGTATACAAATCCTTAAAAAAAACACCTCGTCGGGAAGAATCCGATGTCGATTCGTGGGGGGGGGCAGTTAGGGTGTGAAAAGGGGCACTTTGGGGTTTTTCCCCCACTCGACGAAACCCCCTCTACAGCTTTCCATAAAAAAAAACATACCTCCCCTCCACCATCTGGGAGAACAACAATGTCAAAGAGTCAGTGAGTCAGTCAGTGGTAATCGAGCTATCTATAATAGAATATATATAGTATAATAATTAGTAGTAGAGTATTGAGAATAGATTAGACAACGAGTGTGATTCATCAACCTGAAAGGATGTTCAGTAAGGTCTCTACAGGTTCAGGAGTTAACTGATGTTTATGCTTTGGTTTCAGTGTCAGATGAATGTGCAAAGTTTAGGGTCTTGTCTACAACTTTGACAGCTTGTTTAGACAGACGGCCTTTAACTCTATTACTACAACTGGCTAAAGGCTTATATCAAGAGAATAATCCAGTATCATTAGTTCCACTTACCTATTTGATGACATTACAATCGCACGATCGTTGAGCATGCCTCGTTTCAAAGCCACCCACATAAGCCTTCTCGCGGCGGCGTCCACTCCAGAAGTTGGCTCGTCCAATAGAGTCAAAGGCGTGCCAGAACATAACGCGGCGCATGTGGCCATCCTTCGCACCATGCCCCCACTGTAGCCCGATACAGCACGATGGCCGTATTTATTCATGTCTGGAGACGAAAACTACTAATAAACTAATGCTGCAAACATGTTATCTGTACTGCTGTAATATCAAACGATGCAGATAGTTGGGTCGGCACAACAGCTGCATTTATTTTATCCCTAATCTCCGTAGTCACTCCTATCTAACACATAGTCCATCCAGAGATTTCAGGACGCCGAAAGATTTCCGTCATGGCCCAACAACAATTCAATTCAATTCAATATCACTTTATTCAATACAATCACAAGGACCACTTTGAATCGTCTTCTTACATGCTAGTGAATCTAGGTGCCGGTTCCTCCTAACCCCAGTTCAAGAAGAATCCGGCAAGAAACTTGTCTGGTCTTAACAGTTTTTTGTATGGCCCTTGACAATTTTGTCACGGATGCCGAGTCGAGTTGGAGCAGATTCATCCCAAGCTTTTTTGTCATCTAAATAATCAGATATTTTATGTGCGGGCCCCATTGCAGTATTATCTAAAGTAATGCCTAAGAACACCGTGTGTTTAACGTTGGGCAGTATAAAACGAATGCATTTCGTTTTTTTCTCGTTAAGTAATAAGTTGTTTACATTAAACCATGTTACAACTTTAGAGATTGCATTGTTTACATCGTCAAGATAAGTAAGTCGTCTCTTTAATTTAAATAAAAGTGACGTGTCATCAGCAAACAGTACAATCTCGTGATCATCATTTACAAGTTTAGGTAGATCATTTATATAAATTAAAAACAAGAATGGCCCGAGTATTGATCCTTGCGGTACACCCATTTTTACCATAGACCCCGGAGAACGCTTTCCATTAACATCTACTCGTTGTGTTCGGTCACTTAAGTAGGATGTGAGAAGCTTAAGTGAAACTCCCTTAACACCATAGTGATGTAGTTTGCTGATTAGAGTTTCATGGTGAACGCAATCAAAAGCTTTCGACAGATCACAAACAATATCTAAGGCATCGCGTGATTCCTCCCAGATATCAAAAATATGTGATATTAACTCAACACCGGCATCAGTCGTTGAGCGTCCCTTTGTAAATCCGAATTGTTTACTGTCTAATAAGTTTTTGGTATTAAAATGCCGTTGTTGGCTTAGTATAAGTTTTTCAAATATTTTACTAAATGTAGGAAGAACTGATATAGGTCTAAAGTTACAAGGATCGGAATGACTACCTGATTTGAATAGAGGTATGATCTTGCTATGTTTCATTAAATCAGGAAATACTCCACTGTCAATACATTGATTAAATATGAAAGCTAGATCTGGTGCAATAATGTCAATTAATGGTTTTATAACACTGACAGAAATGCCCCAGAGATCAGTGGTCTTTTTTACATTAATCATTTTGAATGCCTTGATAATATCGTTTTTGTCCACATGTTCAAAGTAAAATTGTGTGACACATTCAGGTAAACTTTTATTTTGTTAATTACATGAGAAGAGTTTAAAGACTTTGTAGTGGAGACTGGAATATCAGTAAAAAAGTTTCAAATGCCTTTGCTACATCGATATCTTGCTTAATTATATTATTGTTAATATTTAAACTTATTACACTATTATGAGTTTTGGATTTTCCGGTCTCACTATTAATTATTTTCCAAACTGCTTTTATTTTATCTTGACTGTTTTTAATTTTTGAACTTAAATACTGAGATTTAGCAAAGCGAAAAACTTAAACAAACTTTTTTAAAGATTTTTGAGTAATTTTTTACTGTTTCTTTAAACTCTTCACTAAAGTTATACCGTTTTTCACTGTACAATTCATACAAACAACAACTAAGCTGAAAGGACCGACAGCTTACTATGCCCTCGAAAGCACGGAAGCACTTAAATTAAATTTCCACTGCGGTCACTTCATCACAGGGATCACTTTGAATCGTGTTACATGCTAGAAGAATGTATGAAATCCCAAGTCAGAGCACAATTAGGCAAGAAACCCACCCTGTTCCTTGGATTTAAGCATCGTAGAACTGTATCAGACCATATATTTCCAGTTTACAGTTTACAAGAAAACTGTAAAGTTCTTACACCAAACAGTCTTTAATAATATCATACCAACAACATGTAGCCATGCAGCCGACTCCCTTTTAACATCAATGTCGATGAAACCTCTCATGATCAGTAGCATCCGCAGGTTGTTAGCGCCAGTTCTGAAGTCGTCCAGCCCTCCAAATTGTGGACAGTATCCCAAATTTCGCATGTACTGTTGGAACTCAGAAAACGGTCACAGGGCATAAATTGCCACCTAAATTGTAACTAAATAGTTATTTGATTTTTAATGAATGGATGAGAATAAAACTTATGGGTTTGATTCCCATCCAGGATAAACATTTGTGTGATAGACACAAATGTTTATGTTCTGTGTCTGGGTGCTATAAAAATATTGGTTAAAAGTATGTAATTTTTATTCAATGTTTTCTTATGACGTTATCACGTAAAACTATCGCCCGTAAACCAACTTTACAGACAACCATTTTTTTTTAGTTAATTTGAAAGGAATACTGGTTTTGCCATTTATAGACTAGATGACCAAATAACATTATGCAATCATGTAGATTTTACTCATTTTACCGTGAAAATATCATAGAAGTAGTGTTCTCAATGATCTATTTCGTTACAGTAGATAATTAGTCCAGTATAAAAAATATTAATAACCTGAGTGGGATTCGATCCAAGATAGTGTCCGCTAACGTAAATGTTCCCTTTCGTTGCGGCTTCTTGATAAGACAGCAGTTTGAAAGCAGTCGTTTTTCCAGCTCCATTAACTCCAAGAAGGCCAAAACACTCACCTGATATAATTATATTATTTACAAACAGACCAAAATTACAGACCAAGATGAGAGAAGAGAGAAAGGCAAGGTCAAGATAACACGCATGAATGTCTAACTTCGTATGGAAAAAGCATGTCGGGATCGTATCGAGTGGAAGTCCTTAGTCTTTGCTTATTCCATCAGAAAACAGGCACGTGATTTTATGTATGTATGTAATTATACAAACAAACATATGTAACGAATGGAGCCTCTGAAGCAGAATTTAATCCACATTGGCTCGAAATATTAAACTGTCACGATAAGAAAAAAAGAACAAAAAAAGGACTCGCGCACCGAGGGATCCATAAAAACCTGTAGGTATATAAGTAAAAGTTCACCCATCACGACAATTGAGTCATAGTTATGGTATTTTTATTGCAAAATGAAATCCATCTAAAAATTTACGGTTTTCGCAATTTTTCATGCATCTGTGCTATAAGATGTTGCTAAGATGTTGCTGTTGATGTTGCTGCTGAGTTCACGGGAAGTACCCTGTAGGTTTTGATTCCCTTGCGAATATCGAAAATTTGCGAAAATTTGCGGCTTAAACGGCTATATCTTTTGATTGCTTTGGCTTAGAAGTTTGTTTTTTTCACAGCTTTAAGGGACAGTAGGCTTGAGTATTTGATATAAATTTCAGCTTGATACTTCCAAGCGTTCCTGAGAAAAAGTGTCTTGACAGACAGACGGACGGACGGACAACAAAGTGATCCTATAAGGGTTCCGTTTTTTCCTTTCGAGGTACGGATCCTTAAAAAGACCGAACCATAGTAAAGAAATAAACAATTACCTCTACATACTGAAAAATTCACGTCTCTCAATGCAAATGTGGGCTTCCCACACAGTCTGTAATATGTCTTCCAAGCATTGTTCACAACGCAGGATTCAGCTATTTGTTCCTTCGCTGGAAACAAAATTTATGAATGCATATCAAGCCAAAACGACCGCGGAAAACTAGCAAACTTCCAAATTTTACGTATTTACTAAATGCTGGAAATCTCACGCATCAATCTAAACGCGCCGAATTGCTAAAAGCTTTAAGGTAACAGTAGTCCAGCGCCTTATATATCAAGTATCTTTATATTATATTATTATTATAACATTAAGGTCATTCCAATGAGTATTCCATTCATTATTTTTATTCATTTTCATTATTTCAGTATTCCATTCCATAATACATGATACCTCTGATCGTGGTGCTGCTACAGCATCATGTCAATGTTACCATGTTCTAGCAATATCATTGAAGTAACTGGATACCAGATTTCAAATTGAATCAATGTGAAAAACTAGAAATTAGAAAGACCAATTGGAAAATTGCTGATCTTCAAATGGGTGAACGTATTTTTTCAATCATAGCTAAGCACACTTTCAATCAAGTTGAAACTAACAAAAATAAAACAAAATTTTTTTAAAAACTACACAGACACAACCAAACACAGTTGCACAGACACAGATTTTATCCGCACTCAAAAATAAGCGATCCTCTAAAAAGTATTATGAGGTGCTGGATTTTCACAGTTCTTACGCAAAGAAATAATCCCCTCCACGTATTGCTTCTCCTCCACCACCTGTGGTGCATTGAACTGCTTGTCAGGGTACTGAACGGCGCGCTTTCGACCTAATGTGTTCCACCAGCGGTTGAAATATCCGTACTCCAGAAGGAGTACTAGCGTCTGCCTGGCGATAGAGTTTCTGGTGAAATAACGGTCAAAACCTTTTCTACTGCGGGTTAATACTTACAACAGTCGCTAAAAATAACGTTATAATATGACATGCATGCTATGGTATAGCGTAGCTTTGGATATTTATATTGGTCTTCATGCATACGCTAAAGACCAGGGGCAAATTTTTTGAGTTTCTGTGGCCTCGATTGGAATGGAGCCCCACCCGACAGCTTTTGACGTGTTTTCGTATTCTGCTAATGAACAACGGCTCAGGTTACGCTACTTTATAAAGTCGCCAACTATCATAGGTTTGGTCATAGAGATAACAGACTAGGTCTTAGGTAATTATCGAACCATAATTGAAGCCGAAACGTAGATGGATTGGAATAGAACTGTTGTAACTGTTGTAAATTAACAGAATTAAGGAGCCCAGGAGGTAAGTCCTACACATATAAGGCACCTTTCCTCAGATTATTTACCAAATTAAGTTATATTAATACTACATTAATACTTACACTTACTTATTGAACCTACATTTTTAAATCTTAAAACCCAAACATATGATTTTTCAAGTGTCTGTTGTTTGTTTATTACTAAGATATATGTATCTGTATCATAGGGAAGAACATAGGTAACTTTTAAAAGATAGGTACCCAATTACGTACCGCAAAAAGAAAGAATTGAATCACGATGATGACGAGGTCCCATCCCATGGCGAACCTCGTAAAAGCGAAATGATCGTAAGGAGCTTTTACACGCGATCCATCCTCTAAAAATATAAATAAAAGCTAAAAACCGACAAATAATCTACCCATCACGGATCAAAACGTAAATTCTGTAGAGAGTTTCTAAATACCGACCAAAGGTACCGTGTAACATCATTATCTCCTGCCCTCATCCCACACTTCGGGGTCAGCACAATTTGTTACTTGTTTCTTCCATTTCCCTCTTTTAGCCGTCATATCTCACGCTTTTTTGATATAGTATTTCACATCCATTTATCTTTTCTTTTGGCCTATTTCTACTTTTATGTCCGTTCACATTCATACCTAATACTTCTCAACTTATCTAGACACTGGTGCCTCTTTGAAACATACTCATTCTTAATTATCATCCATTCTCGTCACTCCACACATCCATAATGCCAGTAATAGCAATCGCGGGTGTTTTCTCGTGGGCCACTGATTGGGGTTTGGGCCCCATGATAAATATTCCTCGTTGTCCCTCGTGTTGTTTTAAATCATCCATTCCGTATAATATCAAAAATGACGTATATTTAAAACTATTGTTTCTAACTGATACATAACGCTGGTGAGTTGAATGGGTCGAAAATTACCGAGTAAGGTTTTTGTAATAAAAATTATACAGACATCTTTCTAAGAAATACAATGGCCTAAATGGCCTGGTTAATTATATGTACAAAAAAATGATGATGACATTTTCAGGGTACCGGGACCCTGAAAATGTCATCGGTCCAACGGTAGAAGCGATTCTCATAGTATTGCAGTCTATGAAGGACTGCAATACTATGAGAAATACTGTCGTAGTCCCATAAATGGGACTAAATCGAGGAAGCACAAGAAAACTGAAAAGAAATACGGTACTAAGAAAAATAGCTCACTGCAACATTTAATATTGTCAAATCCCTCGTCGTAATACGGCAGGTGTGCACATATATCATAATTGTTTCTGCAGAACGAGTTGAAGCGGGATGTGTCAGTCAACTTGGATATTACGTCAGTGAACATGTGCGCTGGCAGCACTGTTCCGACAACACTCATTACTCTATTGAACAGCGGCTCTGGATCGTTTCTGCTCCTCAAATCTTCAAGAGCCATCATCAAGATTGGCGATAGGAACCCTAAAAATAAAATAAGTCACATTATGCGAAAGTCGTGCTGGGAGGGTAGTAGTACCTAGGTACCTACTTTTTTCCGTCTACTCCCCCCTGTTCTGTTAAGTAGTTCTGTTGGCAGAACTATTGCGATTTTTTTTACCATTAGTTCTGTGACTTATAAGACTATGCTTTACATCTGGCTTCAATCTCATCGACAGACGAACTATATTCTTCTGGCGCTTCGGCGGCCGCTGCCGCGGCACGCTCGCTTCACTCGCTCGCCTTGCGCGTTGTTTTCTATTCTCTAACATAACCTAACCAACTGGTTTCGATTTCTGGCGCTTCGGCGGCCGCTGCCGCGGCACGCTCGCTTCGCTCGCTCGCCTTGCGCGTTGTTTTCTATACTCTAACATAACCTAACCAACTGGTTTCGATCTGAATTTCATGTCACAAGATTCGTGAACAGAACTACTGGGAATTCTTTTCCCATTTGTTCTGCGAACAGAACCAATGGTAAAAAAAATCTCAATAGTTCTGCCAACAGAACTATTCAACAGAACAGGTGGGAGTAGACTCTTTTTCAACGGCATAATTCTTTTGAACGTCGGTTACTATTAATAGTCCAATTATACGAGTGCTGCCATAAACTATAAAAGCATCGAACATTGTATGTTATGATGCAAAAAATTGCAATGAGCCTTGCCAACTTTCATAATTCTAGGTCGACGGGCAGTACTCCATAGGTTTCGATTTACTGGCGAATGTCGAAGTATAGACCTATTGGCCTAATGACCTAAATCAATACGTATCAAATATTATTCGATAATTATTGAAGCAAGGTTTAAAGACACCTTGTTTTTTATCAGCTTTAGGGGATCGCAGACTTAGTATTTGATATTTATATCAACTTGATACTTCCACGCGTTTTTTTTTTCAGAAACGCGGCTTGACATACAGACGGATAACGAAATGATCTTATAATATTTACTTTTTCTCTATTGATTTCTAGGATATGTTATTTTTATTTTCTAGCATTACAGGATCGTTACTGATCGACTAACAAATCAAAGCACCATACTGATGGGAGTCAATTAGACCTCCTCAAAGATAGAAGATCTGAGGTATTTGACGACCTCTGTGGCGCAGTGGGCTAAGGTCCGGCTGAAACGCTGAAGGTTGCGGGTTCGATTCCCGCCGCGGGACAAATATTTGTATGATCTGCAAGTATTTGTCTCGGGTCTGGGTATTTCTATGTATAATATGTATGTATTTTAAAAAAAAAAGTATATAAGTAGTATATTCAGTCATGTGGTACCATGAAATGTGAAATGTGAAATGTCCGGTATTATTATTATTATTATTTACCGTGCCCGAGGATAGCAGTTGAGACCATTTTGGGTCAAAGGTAAACCAAGAAAAATTACAAATTCAACTTAGGAGTGCTGTATGACGTCCAATTTAATTCCCATAAAACGTCATTTAGTCTCAATCAAAGTCATCACACAACACACACATAAAATTGCTCACGATTATCATCAACTTGGTCTCCATCTCCTCAGATACCTATTGATTCATAGAACTTTAAAGATGTCCAAGGAGGTAGAGAGGCACGTATGAGTGAAATTTGACTTAGTAAAGGTAAAAATAAGGCTTAGTATCAGAAACAAAACTGAGCACAAGCTTACGCTTCATTTGTCAAGTTTTACGTAAGTTTGCGTCACTTACCAAAAACAAGTGTCATTCCAATAAGAAGCATACTAGCACCACGGTCTGTTAGATAGTGGCTCACGAAATAGGCAAATGCGTAGAAGTCCATCCCACACAGTATCAGAGCGACTGTGTACGACACTGAAAAGTAATTGTTCACGATTTGGTAATATTGAAGTAGAATAAAAAAAATGTTTTGTTTGAAAAATAAAAATCATTTACGTACAGTTAGTGTAACATTACTGACAAAGTCCAAAGCGTTACATCTTCCTATGGTTAAACTAAACAATATAAAAACTATGTAATAAAAAACACGAAAAGCAAACAAGAAATGAACCCATTTCTTGTTTTTTTTAATACTAAGAAACAACTTCCAAAATCCGATATACATCCCCATCAAAATTGACCTACTTGTTTCTACACACATTTTCATAGACTAATGGATGATGGATGCTACAAACGATTACTACTACTACAAAAAATTGCTTAAAAGAACCCGGCATAAGAGTCCAACCTACTTAAAGTCTCTCTATCATTCGTAGTTTTATCATCTTCCATAAAGTAGGCCGCACACAAAGCAGCTATAACGCCAAACAGAATATATCCACATATGTGGTAAATGAAGGTTGTCAGCCAGTACAGATACGGCGGACAGCCGGCCATGATGTGTGTGTGTCGCGCGACACTGAGCCGCTCGCGGCACGGCAACGTTACGTCGTTCACAGCCGCTGCCATAATAACTGATGAATTAAGACAAAATCAAACTTAGCCTTGGATTATTATACAAAAACTTAATGCTAAGCCTGACGCTCTTTAATATCATAGGTATAAATAAATAATTAAAACCTCATATAATAAAGAAAATGGTAACATAAACGCTAAAACGCTAAAAACATGCAAAGTACAAAATAGTTTAACGGAAGGTGTGGGACTTCAGCCAGGTATATTGCGTAATTCTGGATCAATTATTGATATAGGGGTACCACAGGGTTTGATACTAGGCCCTTGTTTATTTCTTTTCATACTCTTGGACGATCTACCTTTTGTTTTACGTAATTTGTAAGTAAATGTATTGATAAAGTTTTATTTGCTGATTTGCCGTCTCTAATTTTAAAAGTTGACTGGAGCCAAAACCAGTATTTGCGAGACTTAAATGAATATCTATCGTCAGTTCTTAACTGGTTATAAACTTTTAATGTAAATAAAATTTTAATACTAAAGAAAACGAAATGTATCAAATTCACATTAAGTACTCTATGGGGAACACTGTGCGCATCTTAAAATAAGCTTCCTAAAAATTCAACTAAACTAAAAAGCGCTTTAGGGCAAGGATAAGTTTCTTTTCAATTCTTCTCGGACTTCGGCTAGGAAGATTTGGCACCTAAATTTTGCTATTATGTAAGACGTACCAAAGTAACCCTTGCAAACTTTTTGAATAGAAACATATTTGAGTTTTAATTGACCATTCCAATGAGCCTACACGCGATACTACTTCTGTAAGTTGGTGAGGAGTTGGATACCTTGCACATTGCAGTACACATACATATACTTATACATTTATTGTATATATATAATCTGAATATCAAAAATAGCTCCAAGGATTTTCATGAAGATTAGTATGCAGGGGTTTCGGGTGCGCAAATTGAGCTAGGTTTCATTTTTAGAAATCGTCGTTTTTTCCGTGTTTTATAAAGTCAAAAGATGATTTATTCAATACAATCACAAGGATCACTTTGAAACGTCTTACATACTATGTGAATTTAGGTGCCAATTCATCCTAACCCAAGCTCGAGAAGAATTGGCAAGAAACTCGTCTTGGTCCTAGCGCTTTTTTATATGATCCATCTTATAACTACCTTAACTACAAAATACTAATACAACAGAGTTTATACATTTCAAGTGTGTCGGTTAACTGTCTGACGGCAGAGCGACATGTGGCCATGCATTCTTATCAATAATATAGTCATTTATATTATAATAAGCTTTCTTCAAAAGACTACCTTTAATGTATGCTTTAAATTTCTTAATAGGTAGTTTAGTAGCATTTTCAGGAAGCTTATTATAGAAGCGCACCGTGTTCCCCATAAATGACTTATTAACTTTTTCTAGTCGAAACCTAGGGATGTATAATTTATGTTTATTCCTAGTGTTGATTTTTGCTGAATCCCACCTCTATTTTTATGTGTGTATAACCAATTTTCATATATATATATATTGTGAAGCTATTGTGAGAATATTAATTTCCTTAAATATTTCTCTCAAAGATTCTCGTGGTTTCATTTTATAAATGGCACGTATTGCCCTTTTTTGAATTACAAATATTTTACCAATATCAGCTGCTTTCCCCCAGAGAATGATGCCGTATGACATAACACTATGGAAGTAACTGAAATAAACTAGTCTAGCTGTAGCTTCATCAGTAAGCCACCGTATCGCACGAACTGCATATGCAGCGGAACTAAGCCTACTAGCAAGTGTTTCAATTTGTGGTCCCCACTGTAGTTTCGCATCAATATTAAGACCTAGGAAAATCGTGGAATTTACAAGATTCATTGCCTCTCCATTTATTTCAATGTTGAATAATATTTGGCAAAGTGAATTTGATACATTTAGTTTTTTTAGAATTAAGCAAAAGATTATTTACAGTGAACCAGTTAAGAACTAACGATAAAAAATCATTTACGTTATCGCAAATACTGGTTTTACCTCTATCAACTTTAAAAATTAAAGACGTATCGTCTGCAAATAAAACTATATCACAAATATTTTTTACAAAAAAAGGTAAATCGTTAACGTATACTAGGAATAAAAAAGGGCCTAGTATCGATCCCTGAGGTATGCCTTTATCAATAATTGATCCCGAAGACCTCTCACCACCCACGTCTACTCTCTGGACTCTATTGGATAGATAAGATTGTATGAGGTCAATCGCCTGGTTTTTAATGCCATAATATTTTAACTTTGTGATTAGGGTTGCATGACTCACACAGTCAAAGGCCTTAGACAGATTGCAGAATACCCCAACTGCATCCTGTGACTTCTCCCAGGACTCAAATATATGCTTTAAGAGCGCTATACCTGCATCAGCTGTTGATCGACCATAAGTAAATCCGTATTGATTACTATGTAGCAGGCCGTTAACGTTAAAGTGGTATAATAACTGATTAAGAATTATTTTTTCAAAGATTTTACTTAAAGCAGGTAATATCGATATCGGTCTATAATTAGCGAGATCACTTTCACTTCCAGACTTAAACATAGGAATGAGTTTACTGTGTTTCATGAGATCGGGAAAAACTCCCTCGTCGATACATCTATTAAAAATATAAGCTAAACATGGTGCAATATCTAAGATAAGATGCACCTTTGTAGATATTCCCCAAAGATCTTCTGTATTTTTTATATTAATTAACTTGAATGCTTTTACAATACTAGCCTCGTTAATGTAGCTAAAACTAAACTCATTCTTACATTTTGCAACACTAGATTCTGATAGAACGGAAGCTCTGAAGGCTGAAGAGTTTAACGATTTGGTCACTATTTTTGATATATCTGAGAAAAAACTATCAAATGCATTCGCAACATCCTGTTCTTTAGTCAAAATTGTACCATTTATATATAATTTGAACTGTATATTGCGAGCCCTTGATTTACCTGTTATGTATACCGAGCAAAGCTCGGTCATACAGGTACTAAAAATATATTATTTAACCTCTGATATATTTATTAACCTCTGACGCAAACGGAGTTTGGTTAAAAGGCTAAAAATGCACTGAATTTTACGGTTTCTTTTTCTAATTTCTTTAACGAAAAGAGAACTTACTAAAAATATTGAAGATAGAAAACAGCGCACAATTCATTTTTGTCTTCGGAAAATGCATTTTGGGCATCTGCCGGCGCGATGTGCGTGAAGATTCATTGCCTTGCTTTGGATACATTTTAGCAACATTCATGGTTATTGTTTTCCCGTTGGCTTCGCCCATCTTCTGGACAGCAAGAACGTTACTCAGAAAATTAAGGCCTACCGAAGCACTGTGGCTTACAGACGGCCGATATAATATTCTCGCTGAGGTGTCATTTACATCAATTCCAATTAAAAAGTCTTTGTGTGCATCGTATTTAGATTTGCTACAACTGCGCAAGGAATTTTCTGAAACAGAAGTTTACTGGTGAATGAAAAGTGAATGGAAAGAACAGCTCTTGAAAAATAATGTGCCTACTACACTATCAACAAATATACCACCAATACATTTTACGTCGAACGAGCTGTATTTAGAATTATTCTTGTTATAAAATTATATCCTTGCGGAATTCTTTAATTCTTGCCGAATACGTCGAATCACCGTAAGAATTCATTCGGCACGGTAGATTAGCCCGTTCGCTTCAGAATTTGAGTTGAAAGAATACATACCATATAGATCATCTAAACTCTTGAACTCAAAATCAGGATAGGATTTTTTTATTTCATTCATCGTGTTATATATTTGAGTATTATTGATATTAAGTCGATACAAAGCCTTTTTCTGGACATCTTCATTGTACATATTGAGGCTGAACCTTCTACCGTATGGATCTAAGTCCTGGTTGTTGAAAAGTTCCGTCAAGGCGAGGCACATTACCATTGGCATGATCACTTGCTAGAACGGAAACACTTGGTTTATCAAGTTCTTAACATGTTCCTTGTTTATCAAGTGTCTTACCTACCTATATAAAGAGTGGGCAGGTCAACTTAAGTACTGGTAATCGTGAGAGTTTTAGTAGATTAGCATAGTTATGTATAAACAAATTTCGTAAGAAATACGTTCTCAATACGTAACAATAACAAAATTATGGCCACTTTTGATAGTGTTGAAGCAGGCTGTTTTGCTCCGTTAATCTCTTTTGACCTTTAAAATAGAGTTGTTTACTTACAAGGATTAAAAATGCCATAATCTTTGACTTCGTAAAGTCTAGCTGTCTTTTGAAGAGTGCTCTCATTTGTCTGCAGAGTTTTCTGATGCCAATATAATGGATCTCTCCTGGATATAAAAACTTTTTAAGCGACACATAAAAACAATCCAGGTACCTACGTTTTAGTGTGAAATTTCTAGAAGGCAAGATTCTCCCAATCGATAAGTACCTATACCTACAACTAGGTTCATACAAAAATAAAATGTTCAATACATAAAAAAAATTACCTGGTTTTCTTAAAGGATCATCGTCCTCCAAAATTTGATCTTTCTCTACATCACAGCAGAGCCTAATAAAACAATATCAAATTTTTATTAAAATTCTAACACCATAAATACCAAACGAAAGAGACCAGTCTTACTCCAAAAAAACCTCTTCCAGCGTTGTTATCCCGATGCTTAGAAATGATATTTTCAACTCTCCTTTCCTTTTCTCTAAATTTTGAAAGACATCTGGCAAGTTCGATCCAGCGGGCAGCTCGTATATTAGAGTATTGATGGGTGTATTGGGGCCTACTTCTTTAAGGGTAGCACCTGCCACCGTTGACTGGACACACGGAGTGATCTTGGGCTCATCAGGGTCACCAATTGTCATTATGGATAAACGATAACCAGAGCCTTATGGAAATAAACACAACCGAATGTTATTTTAAACTATACACTATACTGATTAGGAATTGTAAAGAAAACATCATCAAACAAGCATTAAGATATAAATATCCCCAATGACAGTAGTGATCCAAAGTATTATGATTGTTGTTACGTTTATTAGACTATTAATAAAACGCTATTATCATTTTTAAGCATAACGCCCATGCCATTTTCTCTTTTACCTATATAGTTATATCGAAATAGTTACCGAAAGCTCGCTTAAGAAACATAGGTGTTGCGTGGCACCGCAATCTACCACCGTGCAAGGCAGCCAAGCGGTCTCCTAGCACGTCCGCTTCTTCCATAAAATGTGTAGTCAACACTAATGTACGATCCCCGCGAAGAGCCTACAAGCATGCAAATTATAGAATGTAATGTAAGATTTAAGCAAGTATATACAGTGTAAGTTTTCTTTTCTTCTTTTGATATATATAAAAATAAATTATCCCAACACAATTTTTTTATTGCTAATGGTTTTTCAATTGTGTTATTCAGTCATATACCTAATTATTATGAAGGGAAGCCTTAGAGCCTGTTCAGATGGAGCGTTTTACGTTCACGTAAACATTCGCGCGTTTTCCAGATACTAGAGCTACATCGCGTCCAGATGCCTACGCGCGTTTACTAACTCGCGCATAAAACGCGTGCAACGTGCCGGACTCTCGACTCGCGCGTTTCTCGCGCGAGCGCCGCGCGAGTTGAGATACTCAGGCGCCATTCCTGCGTCAGTCCTGCCAGTGGTACGCGCGAGTCCGCGGCGAGTGGATGTATTTGGTGCAAAATGGAGCTTGATAACTTCGATACCTACGGAATTTTTATTGATAAAGTTGAAAAAAGAGTAGCCATATGGGATATGGAATATTTGGGTTATTCTAATAGAGTCATAAAACGGAGTAATTGGGAAGAAATAAGTAGTCGAAACGTTTTTGAAGCTTTCGACTTTCTCTTTGTTTACGACGTTTCTGTCGACGGTATGCAAGCCACATCACAACTGTTTTATCTGGCTCCTTGTTTATAGCTGTCCCTGGTTCCCTCCCATACACATCGCGCGTAGAAGCGCACGTAAAACTCGGCATCTGGACGCAATTCAAATTTAAGCGCAAGAGGGCACTGGCGCGTTAAACGCTCCATCTGAACAGGCTCTTAACAATACACTAGTATCCCCAGTGTTGATCCCAGTAGGAAGAATTTTTATTTTGACTGCCATAAACAGTTTTCTCGTGACTTACCAAAACCTCTAGGTTATCGGGTCTTACCAACAACATATCCCAAAGCTCTCTCCTCGCTTCCACGTCTAGTCCTGAGGTGGGTTCATCGAGAATGAGGACACTAGCGTTGCCGCATAATGCACAGCCTAGCTGCATTCGTCTGAGCATTCCACCGGAAAGTTCAGAGGTTTTCCTATTGGCTTTCTCCGTGAGATCAAGCTGTTCCATTAGTGCCTCTGAAGATTTATTGGCTTCAGCAAACGAGCCACCTTTTATCTGAGAGTAAAATTGGTGATGTACAAACGGCATACCGCGGGGTGATTGCCTGCTCTGATACTCAAGAGAGCTCTACATATCCTATGCTTATAATTATAATTATATCTAATTCTAATTATAAATACGAAAGGGACATGCCCTTTCGTATTTATAATTAGAATGTATGTATGGATGTATTGGATGTTCAGTTTCATCATAAGCAATATCGTCGTGCGATTTGTCAGCTGTCACCTGTCAACTGAATAAATGGCCAGTGTAACAGTTTGCATCCGCGCGGCCTTGGTGACGCACGCGTAACGGACAGTCGCTGCGCTTCATAGTTATGAGAAATGTCTCGAGCAAAGTGTGATAGTTGTAATGTTGTCATTAGTGAAGTTTTGTCGTTTATACAAAACAAACTTGAAGTAATGGACCAAATAAGTTTGTCACAAATTTGTTTGGGTGCTTTCACTGCCGAGGACATCACAGAAGCCAAAAATCTTCTGTATGATTGTGTTAATTTGGGGAAGAAAAAGTCACTACGTAAACGGGATGGCAAAACCCAGAGGGACCTTGAAGATATCATAGCAGTCTTCCGAGAACTGGATCCAGATGTTTTTCCCATCTTCGTTGTACAAAACATTAATAAACTACCCGCAATTCATTTTGATCACATTGACGTAACAAAATTGCTAAAAGATCTACTAGTACTTTAAAAGGATGTTGCTTACATTAAACAAACTTATGCTTTGAATGAAGAGGTAAATGCACTAAAAAGTGACGTAGAGAATATCAAAACAGCATCTATTGTAAACAACTTTGAGACGACTAACGTAAATATGTTGCGACGTGGTCGGTCAAACTTATCGGATTTAGTGGATAGATACGACAGTGGTCCAATAGGATTGCTTCACATTCCAGTGCCACAGACTCATTCATCTGAAGAGGCTGGTGTGGTGGCGGAGTCATCGCAATCGCAACCGTGTTTAGATGAGGGTACTGATGATGAGTCATCTGCTACTCCGAAAACCCAGGCATCTGTCCAAAAAGTGCTTTATAGGCCTATTATAAACACAGAAAGCCTAACGTCGCAGCCTGGGTATAATGTAGTCTCTGCTGCGGAGAAAATCTGTAAACCCAGACCACCATCCTCTTCGGTCTCTACGGCATCCTCAGCCACTAAATTCCATATTTCCCGAAGCCAATCACCTCGACGTAAAACATTTGCTCGACTAGCCAGCGAGGAAGGACAGTGGAAGGATAAGGAGCCCAGTGAAGAATGGAAAACTGTCCAGAGAAAAAGATACCGAAACCGGCTTGTGACAGAGAAGGGGAAAGCACTACCTGAACCGGAAACCAAGTTCAGGGCAGCGGATCTAAAAGTGCCGTTGTTTATAAACAATGTCGATAAGAGCACATCAGCTGAAGACCAGCTACATTTTGCACAAAACTAATATAATAGTGAGCTTAGAAAAAATAAAATTCAAACAAATCCGGGATTATGATGCCTATAAAATGATGGTACCTAGATACAAGCTTCCAATATTTATGGACGTAATGCTTTGGCCGGATGGAATAACATTTAGACGCTTCGTCACCTACTTTTCGCCTTCAGGCCCGGAATGTTGAATTTGGCAAAATGTTGTATTCTTATAATGTTGAATATACCAAAACGTTGAGTCCTAAAATGTTGACATGGCAAAAAAGTTGAGTCCCAAAACGTTGAATTCTCATAATGTTGAAGTTACAATTCCTTTAATGTTGAATTTCCAAAATGTTGAGTCCCAAATGGTTGAATTTTCATAATGTTGTAAAGTTGAGCTCAGTGAGACGATATTTATTAATGAAGCAGAAAGCTATCATCATCATGTCTATAGAAAACAGCCTACCAACCACAGTATGTCTGTATGCATGGTCCACGACTCACGGATCGGAAGTCGACGTCACTGTCACACCAATGAGCTACCTATCATTGCATTACATAAGTGAAAACAAAATAATACTAAACCCAACTTAAATTTTTATTCAACTTCTTAAAAATTATCTAACTATCGTTAAATTATCTTAAAAGCCTAACTTAAGTCTTATGTACACTATCTTTTTTAAGAATTTCAGTGGAGTGATTTTCTGTTTATTCAGACGATTCAAAAGAGTTTTATATTTTATATCGAAAAGAGTATCCTGTGCTCTTCGGTTTTTTTTAAAAGGGAAAAACAATGATCTTGTTATTTTCCGATCATAATAATTGGCCTCCTTTAATAAACTTTTAAACACCAGAAATATATTAGGCGATTTCGGAAGTCTGGAGTTCAATTTTCGGTGATAGCCCTCACAGGAATTGGTGGTTCGGTGCACATCATTTGCACAGCTTATCAAATTGTGATCCATGTTATACCACTGGTTTTCAAAATATTCTAAAAACCTGTGCATATTTGGTGAATCGGGAGCTGCGTTGATAATAGCTTGCCAAGCTTGTTCCATATGAGTCGACGGAAGAAGCACAAAATAAGAGCAAATTCTTACAATACTTCTTCCAGATTTATAAAGTAAGTTGTTGCTGGATCTCTTCTTTGCTAATTCATAATCTTTGGCTTTTTTCCACACCGCTTTGTTAAAGTGCTGATAGCAGCCTGATACTTTTATATCCTCGTATGTGCTTCGTATTGCGTTAATTTGAGCAATTTCGTAATCGCATTTAAAAAATAATATGCGAGCTTGGAGCTTATTTTTGATTAACTCGAATAACCTTGTATATGTTTTTTGCGATTTATTGGGCAAGAATGCATAAATAACGGGATAAACGTTTATGCTCTTATCATCTGAATAAACATCAAGGTGTAAAATATATAATTGGTAGAAAGGCTTTGGACACGTCCTAAAAGTCCCATCACCATAGTAGGAAATACTGCCGGTAGATTTTATTATTTCAATCATTTTCAAAGAACTATAACTATAATCTTTTCCTCATTTCCATCTTCTAAAATGAACATTTTCTTGGACAACCCTTTGGGAACCTTGAAATCTTCCGGCTTTTTGAACACTAGTTTATCCGATTCCAAAAATAGTTTTCTTGCCCTATACAAGGAACTTTTGACAGAGTTATACGTAGGTATATTATATGCAGGAAGGTCTGAGTTACGGTCTACAAATTCATTCAGCATACCTTCAAATATTTGTTCGATTGGATTAAGATTATAACATACTTCTTTCTTGATATCATTCAAAAGTTGCATAATTATTGTTTTATCTTCCCTTGTCACGCATTTATGAACAGATTCTCGTAGTATCTTCTTGTTTTTATCTGCACTTAAAGTCACGGTGGCCGTACAAGAATCACGGTTTGTACACTTCCACCGCGTCGAACCATCTTTATTTGGTTTCCCATCTTTGCTTAGGGTATACTTTCCATTTATTATTAGCATATCATTGTTTTTCTGATTTTTAATAAACTCAAGAGCTTGAAACATTATATTTAAAATAACGTGACTTTATAATTGTAAACTCGACATTGACTGACAATCCGGGCCTGAAGAAATAAATCGATGACAATTTCAAGTGGCCAGTATCTTAGGTATTATATTCTTAACTAAAGAGGTTTCGTGGAAATAGTACCTACTCAGGAAACTGAAACTCTAG
The DNA here is from genome assembly GCA_948098915.1 of Lampropteryx suffumata. Lineage (NCBI taxonomy): Eukaryota > Metazoa > Arthropoda > Insecta > Lepidoptera > Geometridae > Lampropteryx > Lampropteryx suffumata. The sequence continues at coordinate 2,656,394 of OX402552.1, forward strand.
CGTGGGTACTTTCCTCTGAGTAGGTACTGAAACATATTGAAACATTTTGCCATGTCAACATTTTAGGATTCAACGTTTGGTTATATTTAACGTTATGAGAATTCAACGTTTTGGGACTCAACTTTTTTGCCATGTCAACATTTTAGGACTCAACGTTTTGGTATATTCAACACTATAAGAATACAACATTTTGCCAAATTCAACATTCCGGGCCTGAAGGACTTTTCGCGAGACGGAGACGGTTCAAGTAAACATAAAAAACAATAATTTGTTGTGACTCAATCGGCGCTGGAAACTATTATGGACATTAAGGTACGTTATGATGTAGTGTGGTCAGACCATTACCCCCTGGAGGTGTATTGTGATTTAAAGCTTATTAGTAAAAAAATGGTAGCGGTCAATAACAACGTAGATAGGTCAGTTATTTGGGGCGAGCGTCAAAATCCACAAATACGGAAATACTCAAATTTGTGCAATAATAAGCTAAAATTAATTGACTTTCCGCAGATTTTTACTCAGTGTGCAGATAAACAGTGTAATATCTATTTATGAACATAAATTAGAACTAGACAATATGTATATTAGTATTATAGGTATCTTAAGAGAAAGTGCTATGCATACCTGTGTTAATAAAAAATCAAAAAAACGTAAAAACTTAAATGGGTGGAACAAACATGTTAGCATGGCGCATAGGGAGGCTAGATTAAAGTTTTGGGAGTGGGTGTCCAATGGTAGACCTAACTGTGGCAGAATATATCATGATATGAATCTTAGTAGAAAAATGTTTAAAGCTAAAATTAAGTGGTGTCAGAATACCCAAGAACAGGTAAAAATGGATATAATTGCCAGCCAAAGACCTGCTAAGAACTTCTCCCAGTTCTGGAAAAACATTAGTAAGCTTAACATGAAGTCTGGCCTCCCTACTAGCGTGTCGGGGATATCGGAACCTGGGCAAATAGCAAACCTGTTTAAGGACCATTTTTCTGTAGAGCCTAGCCTTAAACCTTCGCAGACGTTCGATGCTGAGGACCATCTTGGAAAGGAATGTATCAGGTTCTCTGCCAAGGAAGTTAGAGAGGTAATACAACACATGAGCAAGGGTAAATCGCCTGGCCATGATGGGCTCAGCATCGAGCACCTTCAGTTTGCTGGCCCGCATTTGTCAAGGATTTTGTTCATGTTTTACTCTCTTTGTGTAAGTCTCTCTTTGTGTAATATTTGCCTAGTGATTTCATGAAAACTATTGTGGTGCCAGTGGTTAAAAACAGAACGAGCGATGTTTCTGATAAGGATAACTATAGGCTGATTTCTTTGGCTACTATCACATCCAAAGTACTAGACCGGCTTCTGTATAAACAACTGGCCAAGCATTTACAACTTTACGATGGACAGTTCGGGTTTAGGCCTGGATTGTCCACCAAAAGTGCTATATTAGGTTTAAAGTACACAGCAAGGTATTATGTGGATAGAAGGACGCCGGTCTTTGCTTGTTTTCTGGATCTTTTGCGAGCCTTGGACACAGTATGTTACAATATACTGTGGCGAAAGCTTCGTGAAACCACGCTGCCCAAAGAAATATGTTCTGTTTTTGAGTACTGGTATAGTAATCAGAAAACCATGTTAAATGGTCAGGGACGCTACCTAACGCATATGGTCTTCAGTGTGAAGTAAGACAGGGGGGGGTGTCTTCTCCACACCTCTTTAATTTGTATGTGAATGAGCTGATGGATGGTCTCAGCAGACAACCTATTGGATGCTATGTAGACGGTACTTGTATGAACAATATTAGTTATGCGGATGATATGGTGCTGCTGGCACCATCTATCAGTGCACTTCGAAAACTACTTTCGCTGTGCGAAACATATGCAAATAGACATGGCCTGCAATATAATGTTCAAAAAAGTAAATACATGGTTTTCGAAATTAAGGGGAAACACACTAAAAGTATACCCGTGTAACTTAATGGAGTTCCCTTGGAACGAGTCAGACACTTTAAATATACTGGCCACATTGTTACCGAAAGCCTAAATGATGAATTGGATATGGAGAGGGAGCGAAGGGCGTTGACCGTAAGAGCTAATATGTTGGTTCGTAGGTTTGCTCGTTGTTCAAATGAAGCTAAAATTACACTGTTCAAATCATATTGCCAAACATTCTACACGAGCAGCCTGTGGTCCTCATATACTCAAAAAGCGTTCAACACCCTTCGTGTCCAATATAATAATGCATTTAGGATATTGTTGGGGCTTCCGCGATTCTGTAGCGCGTCCGGTATGTTTGCAGAAGCACGCGCTGACGGCTTCCATGCCTACATGCGCAAAAAAGTCGCGTCCCTGTTACACAGAATACGCGGAGCCACCAACAGCATACTAAATACTATAGTTGATAAGTGGGATGGTCCTTTTTTCAGGCAATGTAGTCGAGTTATGATGGCATAGGAAACTATTTCGTTTTTGCTCGATCACAGTGTGAGTGGCCTTGCCTTATTCCCACTTCTATTTAATTTTTATGATGTCAACCTTAGATAACAATATTACTAACACCTAGAGTAAGTATTACTAACAATTTATGGATCTTAAGTTATCTGAAATAAATGAATTTATTATTTTTATTATCATTATTATTAATAACGGGTTCAATTAATGAATATTAAAATTTAAAATTTTAGCGAACTGACCTTGCAAATGCCACACATATTCGTGCATCAACTGTCACGCGCGAAACATTTAGTTTTTTCGTTAACGGACAATCGATTTTCGTTTATAACTTGTCGAATTTAATAGAACACAGTAATTCTCGCCACTGTGTGTGATATTTTCATCACAGACAGTGGCGTGTATGTGTAAGGAGGCAATGGGATAGACGGCTGTGCTCAGGGTATGGACATCGTTCGTAAGTAAGTAATTAAATGTTATATCTTGATTGTGACAGAATCTACTGAACCTTACAGTATCTGACACTCATGTTGAGAGCGTAGAACGAGTTGGAAAGTAAGTTATTTATTTGCACCATACACGTCACACATTACGTTATCGATAAATTATTATTATATACAAATACAAGAAACGAAGACCTCCATAGAGACCTTGGCATAAACTTCGTAGACACAGTTATTAAAAAGTACGCAGAAGCTCATGAGGAAAGACTTCATCATCATGTGAACGTCGAGGCGATCCAGCTCCGCGACAACACGGACATAGTGAGAAGACTCAAACGAACCAAGCCGCTTGAGTTAGTGTAGTGTAACAGTGATAGAAAGTGAAAATGACAATACAATATATTCATAAAGAACACATTAACAAAGTGTCTCCCCTTAACTAGAGACAATAAGAAAAGTGCTATTGGACACATTCTTAGGCATAGTTTACGTTATAAAAATAAGACATAGTTAAATTACTCATTGGCCTACTTGGCTAGATTCTAATAATATTAGAGTATAATTTTTAAGAATTGTACACTAATTAAAAAAAAAAATTAAAAAAAAATATACAAATATCTATACACTCCACATTTATAAACGTACACATACATTTAATCATACAATAAAGATTACTTTTATGTTAGTGCGCAAACTTTTTTTTATGACTATTTTACTCGAGCGAAGCCGCAGGTTAGTAATAAGTTAGTACTTTATTTATATAATCTCATGCACTTGTCCCTTTTGCTCTGTTATCAGTCAAAGAGTTCGAAGGTTCTGATAAATAAATAAAATAAATATTACTGGACAATGCACACAACACCATCTAGTCCCAAACTAAGCATAGCTTGTATTATGGTGACTAGATGACTGATAGAATACTTATTTATTTTTAAATACATACTTTTGATAGTTTATAACACCCAGTCACAGAACAAACACCTGTGTTCATTACGTAAATGTTTATCCTGTGAGGGAATCGAACCCTCAACCTACAGCGCAGAAGGCAGAGCTAATACCAACTAAGCTGACAGGCCAGTCAACTGATGTAATGAAAGTTTTATAGTTTTATAATGAAACCTTCATTAGCCAAACTATACGGGCCTTAAAATTGAACACTTGGCACTCACCATGGAAAAGAAGAGAAAATGCTCTCTTACTGTCAGATCAGGAAAAAACAGGTTATGTTGAGGGCACAGGCCTAGATGTTTTCGGACCTCTGCCTGTTGCGTTACTGTGTCCATTCCGTTTACATAAATCTTGCCTGAAGTTGGGTTTATCATACCTATGTTAAATATTATTAAATTGTATTAGTAGGTAGGAAGAACCTAAGATTTATTTACTATTCCACTAAAACAGCCTTATTACACAACTAAAGTGATTAGGATTCAAGTTCCAACTATTACTAAACAAACCAATATGCTATATGATTTAATTAGAGTAATTGGTTGTGCCGTCCTAATGCAGGTTTAAGATATTTATTTGCTCATAAGAATAAAATTCACTTACATGAGAAAAACTAAAATTAATTTATATTAAGGAGGAACATTTGCAGTCGTGAAAAAAAATTGTTCACTCCGTTTGTTCGCTCGACGCACAGCGCTCAGCTTGGAAAGTTACACAGAGTAAGCTCTAATCAGCTCTAAGCCAATAAGCCAATCTAAGCCAATTCATGGTTAATAAATAAATAAAATAAATAATAATCAAGAAATTATAATAGAGTGAGATCCACATGACCAGTAAGCCAACTACGTAAGTACCTACTTCTGCTACAATATATATCAATTCGTTTTTATTTGAAACTGGTAATAAATCGGTAAATATAGAGTTCAAAACGGCTTCCATTGATGGAAACCACAGAACAGAAAGAACGATAGAACTAGTAAGTGGGCGGAGCCCGCGTAACACCTAGCATGCGGAATACCGCGCACTACAAGCTCCGCTCACATCAGTCGTGTATGAAGCTGGTCGTGTCAGGGTAAACGTATTTCATAAAAAACTTAAAAAAATATAAAAATGCCGTATTGTGCTGTTTTGGAGTGCAAAAACGATAGCCGAACCAAAAATTTAACAAAAGGGGACATATCATATCACCGGTAGGTATAACCAGTAAGATAACAGAACGGTACATAAATGTGCGGATCGATCATGAATAATTAAAATTAAACATAAAACTCACAAAAAAGACAGCTCCTAAACAAGTAGGTACAATCTATTTCAAGGACATTACATTTTTACGTAGATATGTATCAGTTCCGGTCATATAATACTTTTTCAAGTATTTACGAGTTGTAAATCTGTGATTGTGTTGAAAAAGAAAGAAAAAAACGAAAAGTTTTTATTTGGCCCACCACTTATCGTATTTGTATTTTGTTACCCATCAGTGGGTAGGTATAATAATCGATATCGATATCGATAATCGACATTCGTCTGGTATCCTTGGCACATCACTAAGGACGTAGCTATGTTTAGTGGACAATAAAATAACATCCATTGCATTATCAATTATATTTAATGTTGAGACTAAACAAAAATCTTTCGCAAAAGCGTCATCTCTTGCTAAGTCGACTTTCATTTTAGTACTGTTTAATTTATTGAGTTTTGAACCATGTTCTGATGGCACTAAGGTTTTATATCAATAAAATTAGTTTTATGGTTTTAGGCCCCTTTTAACGTTCTCTTTCAACCAATTATAACTTTTATTTCTAATTGTGTTTGTTTCTACATGTGAGTTTAGCTACATTGGTTCTACTAATAAAAAGTCATCATACTATTTCTATTGTCCTTTCTGTTCTGTGATTGTAACTAATGATTGGATCAAGAAGTAGGTAATGCCTAAAGAGCTTGTATAGTCGTCGCCCTAATTAAATTTTGACAATAGAATAAGCTAATACCTGTAATAATTGAAATAAGAGTAGTTTTGCCAGCGCCATTATGTCCGAGCAGAACCGTGATCTCTCCTTTGTAAATATTTAACGTGACGTTATTGAGAGCTTGAAATTCTTTTTTTCCAGAACCAAAGATCTGCAAGAGCAATAAATGAATTATAACTTAATATAAAATTAAATAGATAGACCATTATTAAGTACTAAGTATTTTCATGTATACTTTGCTTATAGAGCTATTATTGCTAATATGTATGTTTCTACCAAGATTTTAAAAGAACTTGCATAACAAAATAAGCAACAATAATATAATAGTCTTGTCTATTAGACCTTAGAGACGTTCGATATCTTGATTCCAGCCTCCATATTCTGAGGTTGATCTTCGAAATACTGCTGGTACTCCGGATCGTGTGACGTCAACGTCTCGCCAGTCTTTTCAGGGATGACGTGGGACCTACGCCAGTATTCTTTCTGTGTAAATAAACTTAAAAAAGTCAAATTAACCACATAGACATGTTATGGTCGGTTAGAGGCACATTAAGGAGCATAATGTAAGTTTTTAAAACACTTAATAACTGATAGGTACCAGTATAATAATTAATCAGTTCTAGGTTCATCAGTAGGTACATATTATAAAACAAAGTTTAGGGTTTAAAATCGAAAATATTAGGTATATATTTTTACTTCTACCACGAACTAATAAAATTATTATGTATGTTAACGTCAACTTGGAACATGGAACAACAGAAGAACCACTTGGAATCGTCTCACATGCTGGGAATTTAGGCTCCGAACGCTCCTAAGCCAAGTCAAACGAGAAGAATTAGACAAGCAACTCGTCTTGGTTCTAGCACTTTTTTGTGTGATCTGTTTGTCAGAACGCGACAAATAATAAATTTTGAGTGATTTTTATCCTTAAAAATCACTCAATCATTTTGAAACAAAGGTTTGTTCGTGAACGCACGCGTCGATGACTTTTGTGCGATCATCCACAAGAGAACGTCCCTGATGCGTCTCGTGAGGGGCAGCACCAACTTATAGCAGGAAGGCTGGACACTGACTGCATCTTCATGAAGCACTGCACAGAGGTGCGCCATTCGCACCGGTGATGTAATGATGTGGTGCATGCAGTCTTTATTTTAATTTCTTTGTTTTACTTATGTTCTGTATGTTTTAAATTATTATGATAAATATGGCTCTAATTTGTACGTATATTATGTATTATGAAGGCTGAAATAAATTAAATTGAATTGAATTAGGTGTATAATTCACCCGTGGGAAGCTAGATTGAGTTTTATAAAGATGACAGATAAAAAATGGGACCTGGAAAGGAAAGTTCCACGGTAACGCGATGCCGTACTTTCCCGGGCGAACTCTCTCCATGTACCAGGAGATGATGAAGAAGATAGTGATTTGAACAAGTTGCATCCCGAACGACGCCATCACTGAGCCGTTTTTGGCACCGGACTTATAAAAGCCATACTGCTTGTTCCAGTTCGCGAAGGTTATGCCAATGGTATCTGCGTTACAAAGAAACATATAACTGTAAAATCGTGCATAATCTGGGAGCGGTTAGCTAAATACTATTTGTACCCTCAGCCTTTATTTGTACAACATAGCCAGCAAACAAGCATAATGGCTTCATACAAGCAGGAAGTACAACACGCACATTGCCAACCCTAGATATAAGTTCATGTGCGGTATTTTTCGTTCTTTTGTCTGGTTATTTATTTTGCTCCAGTGCCTTTCAAACACAGTTGCACGCTACTGCTTGGAGGCAGACAATCTGGCACTGTGGTGGTACCCAACAAGACAGACTCTGGCTGTAGAGTACTATCACTAAGTATTATGCTATATTATAACCTATATTATGCTCCTAATTTTTAACTTTAATGTAGTGTAGGTACCTATTGTCATAGGCATTGTCGTAATTGTAGCGAAATAGGATTCTGATAGACAGAACCCGGCCAAGAAAGCTTTTACACGGGACTACCTAGCCTGCTCAAGTCATCGCCGTACTTCCCCCTGTCTGTTCAGGGTGTTTCGGGGTTTCTTCAATAAAATCACTTGATTTTCTGAGAATTTGAGAACTTGCGCTGCGATTAAGAATGAGTTATCGGTTACATTTTTATTTTCGAACTGGACAAATGCTGTTATGTTGTCTGATAACCTGGGACAGCTTTACTTTTGGAGAGCGCAGATGGCACTCGACCTAAAGGAGTTGAATTGCCTAAAATACCAAAACATGTATAGAACACAATAGCAAAGCACGGGCTAGATGATGCGGTTTTCGCTGTATTCAATAAAAAATACTAATTAATTCTAATAGAACAAGAATAAAGACAAACTAAACTTTATGAACTTGTTAAACATATTCTTAGGTTTATTAGGTTCAAGATCAACCATTCTAGGTATAATTAGGTTCATGGTCAATAAAAATGTTTATTTCAGAGTGAGCGAATGTGACTTACCATACCAAAGCTCTGTGTTATGCATCTCGTTCAAGTACCAGTAAGTCGGAGCATGCGGCAACAAGCCCTTAAAAAACAGCACAGTATTGCTTTTACTCTCTTGACCAATCAGCCGAACTGGGACCCAGAGACCGATATACACGAACATCGAAAGAGACACCGTATATTGAGCTAGAAAAATAATTCACATTATCACATTAATATTATATGTGAGAAAGTATATTTTATCTGAAATTACATATACTCGTAAGCTACTTATTAAGGTTATTTAGTATGTCTGTCTGTCTGTCTGTCAGCCCCTAATCGGAACTTGTTTAATTTAGTTATCATATCATAATGAAAATGTGTTCGGTAAATACTCGTATTGTACTACGTGGGACACTCTGAAAGTTTTGATAAAAACCCAACTTGTATGAACAGTTTGATTAATATTTTCAAAGAACTCCCTCTCCACTCTCCACCACTCTCTATACAAAGTTTCATGCGTCTGAACCAATTTTCGAAACACTTTCTAATCCGCCACGGACACCTCTTCTACGACTTTCTCGAACGCTGCTAACGCATTTTCTGGCGTTAAAAAGCCCTTTAGTAGATTTTTTATTTTAAAGAATAAAAATAAGTCACTCGGTGCCAGATCAGGACTGAAGAAGGGTGACCCAAGACTTTAACCGGTGTGGTATCCAGGAAGTCCCTTGTTTTGAGCACTGAGTGCGTGGGCGCGTCGTCGTGTTGAAGAAGTAGCTCGCGGAGCCCGGTGTTCAGTTGCATGTTGCTCATGTCAGTGAAAACATTAGCAGGCATTTCGTAGTAGACCATTCGGCGTTGATGCTATGTCGTAAACGCGCCGAGCCGAGCCTACTTCAAATTTATTAACCATGTCACGGCACCATTCCACACGGGCTTGCTTTTGAGCTTCGATGAGATTGTCCTGGGTGCCCCAGCGCCCAAACTACGCTTCTCACGCGAAGGTGCTCGTGTAGAATCTTTTGAAGGCTTCCAGATTCATTCATCCAAATGCCATTTCAAAACGATCAAACGACTCATCCGGAAATCGTAAAAATTCATTACACAAAAATTTTCTCGACGCATCCATTTCCAGCTCAAAAAAATTTTGAGGGCAATTCCAAATTCGAACGATGGTAGTTTTACTTGTAAATAATATTTTTTTTAATAATTGATATCAGCCAGCGCTTCATACATAAAACTTTTTTTCGCATTACTTTCTAAGTGGCCTAGTAGTAAACACCCAGACCCGAGACACATTTGTCCTGCGACAGGAATCGAACCCGCAACCTTCTACAAGCAGGCCTTAGTCCACAGCGCCACAGAGGTCGTCATAACTTATTTATTTGTAAAACTTACCAATCCAAATAGGTTCAGTCATTAATGGTAGAATGAGTACAAGCAAGCCAAACATTCACATTTATAGATAAGTAGTAAAATTTTATAATACTGCAATTTTTTTACCATCGTCCACCAAGAAGCTGCTGGCATAAGCTAATGCAATAATCGAAATGTAGTGCAGGAACATTCCCGTGAAGATGAGGAAGCCATTGCTAACTGGCACCATGGCTCTCTCGCCGTCGAGCTTCATCAGAAAGCTGGATACCATGCTAAACAATAGGCATGGAGGCATAGAGTTCAGGAATTGCGTGATCCCCAGCAATGCAGGGGTGACACCCACCATTTTGACCAGTTCCTGAAATACAGGAGTATTTTGAAACGTCAAACTTCTATAATATAAAAATGAATAGCTGAATGTGTTGCTAAGCGCAAATCTCGAGAGCAGCTGAACCGATTTCGCTAATTCTTTTTTTAGAATATTCCTTGAACGAGGGTGGTTCTTACGGAGAGAAAAATTTAAATAATTGCCTGAAAAAGTCTAAAAACAACACTTTTCTATACTCCCATACAATCGATTCGTAATAATACTTAAAAGACAATTTGAACTTTAATACCATACCATAAAGTTAAGTGTTAGTGGAGAGGTTCCGGGAAGGCAAAACAATTGAGTGACGTTAGTATCGTATAAATATCAATTTCAATGTTTGTCACTATTTATACGATGGTAAATATAAATCTTCTGTGCGTGTGTTTGTAATTAAGCTCCTCCTAAACGGCTGGACCGATTTTAATAATTTGTGTGTGTTCAAGTGGTTTCGAGAATGGTTAAGATATTTTTTAAAACGAACGGACGAAGTCGTGAACGGGACAGCTAGTCTCTATAAATAAAAATAAATGTTGCAAAGCGCATAACTCGAGAATGTCTCGACCAATGCGGCAACTTTTTTATGTTTGTTCCTTAAGGCTCACGGAAGGTTTTAATACAAAAAAAAATAGGTTACTTTATATCCCGGGAAAATTTTTCAACGCGGGCGAAGCTGCGCGCGGACAGCTAGTATATAATACAAATATATAATCATGTCGGTTTCCTGACGCGAAGACTACAGATTTCCACTTGCTACAATTCTGACATCTTTGTTTGTTTCATTTACTCTCGTCACATTCCTTATACATGTGTGTCAGTTTTAGAAACCCTTGGCCTGGCCTTTCTCTAACACAAAGTTCAAAGAAATTCTTAGAAACATATCCTATACTTAGAAACGTTTCTCAACGTCTGTCAAACGTAAATCACTGTTTTAAACAGTGCCATATTTTTTGTAAGATAGGGACAAATAGTGATAGGGCGAATCCAAAGCAGTATTTAAGCAGAGTTCCCGTTGAGAGGCGTTTATAAACATGGCCAGTTAAAAAATATTTGCCTGACTTTCGATTCTGTTTATTTGCATCAAAATAAAATTAAGGCAAACTGATGACGTGGCGTCTAAGTTAAAGCAACATAATAACGTAACGACAATCGTTATAGCATAGCCATATCCACTGTAATTTGAAAAATAAAGTAACTTGTACAATTGGGCCTTATTACTTTCATATAACTACTGCTAAATTTAAATTTAAATATCATCTCTATAGTCGTTTTGAGGCGATCGATTTAGACTCTTTATCTCTCGATTATTTTGACTATTCTTACTATCATTATGACTATTTAAAGCTTATTTTAACCTGTATCCCGGTGGATCTTTCCTCCAGTAGCCTCGTCATAAGGAAGATAAAGGGTAACAGTGGCGCGAGAAACGACACGTAAGGGAACAGATAGAACACAGCGTTAACATATCTATAGTTCACAGCCCGCATCGTCGGTGATTCTGACATCTCTTCGAAGCTTAATTTCTGAAAATATGAAGGTCAGTCTCCTTAGTATGAGCAATATAGTGTATTGACTTCCGCCCGGCGACGTTATCTCCGCAACGTGGCGTCCGTCGGTTCATCAGTTAGACCACAGCCGCGGAGCGAGTCTGTTGTGTCTTAAAAAAATGTATAAAAATATAGGTTATTTATTATATGCGTGCTAGTGATGTTAATACCAGTAGGTACTCTACAAGAACAATGATACTTGTAGAGGCAATGGTTATTTCTAGGGAAAGCAGACGAAAATCACATTCATTTTGAACAAATATTACATACAGTACAGTACCTAATCCATGTTAAGTGCTGACATAATATGGACGGACGACCGGTACATTTGAATCTAAGCATTTTAGTTCCGACGCAAGATTACGATGCAAAGTTTGATATATTAGGTACCTGTATTTTGAGTCCATCGTCGGATTTCAGTTTCAGAAAACTAGAGTCTATCGCCCACTGCAGTCGTAACATAGGCTCTTCAAAATTTTCTGGAATGGTTATCAAAAATGTAACATGTTGACTCGCCTCACAATTCAGTTCGTAGTAACTCTGCCTTCCAGCTGTTGATTGTGGCATCAATCCCTATTCAGGACTAACATTTGTGTGATGAAAATAAAAGTCTATTCTGTGTTTGGGTGTCATGAGGAATCTATATTTATAAAGTATGTATTTACAAGTTATATAAGTATTCTATCAATCATCTGTTTCGTATTACGACAAGTTTAATTATTTAATTTATTTATTTAATATTTCTTCATAAAATCTTTAACAGGACTTCAATCTACGACAGTGTGTGTAGCAATGTAGTAATCATGGACTGCATTCATATATTTCTTTTGGTGCTTCTATAAAAAAATACTGAAATAATTTTACTGCGCCTAGTGGATATTTAATCTAAGTGATCCTCACCAAATTCATCAAAGCTTCTCAACACTGGCACCGGCTCTGACGGAGTTTTCACCCCTATAGTGTAGCTCAATGTATCTGGTATCGTATCACTGCTCATGTCCTGCAAAAAGCCGGCATCAAAGTGATTAAACGTGATCCTTGCGATTGAATAACAATGTCTTTGACTTTTAACTTTGATCGAGAAGTGTCAAGTGTCATCCCCTTTATCATCGTCTATCTTGACACACTGTTGGGTATTGAGCTCGCTATGTTTTCTTCGGTTTTAAGTTGTTTAGTTGTTGTTAAGTGTTATTGGGTAATTACTAAACAACCCTCCAGGCAGTTATGGCGATGGCTTTATTGGACATGAATACTCCCGTATTTTAAGAAATAATGGACAAGAATCTTACATCAAACATGATAAGCACATCGTAGTCTTGGGAATCTTCAAATATAATTGTGTTTGTGTCTGGATATGTGTTTATTCTGCTTGTTATATCTGAAAAGACAGACCAGTTTCACAAAAAGCATAGTGTTTACATTTTGTCGATAAACTGACTTAAAAGCTTTTATAGAATATAATGGAATAGAATATACAGGTATTTGGTACACACACAAAGAAAAAAAAGTAAAGAAAATACAAATAAAATAAAACGAAATAATGTAGGTATAGGCACCCAGGCAGATGGGTACCCATACACTTTACCTAGCTACCTACTAACACACACCCAATCAGACAATCAGTACATGACTAAGTGTGCCCAAATAGGTCCAGTCTCAGCTTTATGCCACTCCTATACAAAGTATGAAAGCAGCATATTTATACATTATTACCTACATTATATTATTTATCATACATTAGTAATTGAAGAGTTTATGCATTATACATTAGTGGCATTATGTCATTGAAATAAGAGGCGAAATTCCATGTGTTATGCATCGTTACAATGAAAACAAAGTTTGGAAAGTAAGGCTCGGCGCAAATTGGCCACCGACCACAGCCACTGGTGGCCAGCGACAGCGACTTTTTCACACTTTTTCATATATTTAGTATAGATGCGCCGCACACGTGTAGCCGGTGACGGCGAGTGCGCTACAGCAGTATCCGCGACTCGCCACTTGTGGTCGCTACGGGCCACACCAGACACCGACACCCGACTCTGTCGCACTGCTCCACCCCCGCGCAGTTAACCGTTACAACGTTCTACGTATGGATATACCCAATATTGGCGACGGCGGTCTACGTCGTCGTATTAACAATAGCGCGAGCAAACTTTCCGTGTCGGAGTCCATCGTAAAAAGGGTTATAAAGTGTGGCGGCTTCCGAACACGGGTGGCTGTCGCTCGCTTCTGACACTGTTACAAATGTGGCGATAGCACGCGACAGCCACCAGTGGCTGTGGTCGGTGGTTCAAATAACTTAGGGCCGTTTGCACTGACCCTAAGTTATTTGAAGTTCTGTCAGCATATCTAAGCATAATTCAAATATTATTATCTAGCGAGAAGTCAAATTTGTTTGTTTTATTTACAAAGTCCTGTAGAAAAATACTTACTGGAAGGCGCCATGGTTTGCGTAAGGTGAAGACTGTCGTTGACCAGGCCCATAAGCATCCGAGTGGCCTCTGAGTCAGGTTTGACCATGATCCGGGGAAAGAAGTCCGTGGAATCCATGGAAAACCTCTAAAGTATACAGTTACTTATAGTATAATTAAAAGGTAATTTTGTTAGCTATCAAACTCTTTTAATATCGTAACCACCAATTACCAATTACCATAGCTAGCCACCAAGAGGAAATCTCCGAACTCCAGCTAGACACTAAACTAGTGCAGCACAACTCAGCATTAGGTGCAATATCATTTAACCCACCTCGAGTGTTGTTCTCGTTATTGTATTCTTCTTCATCATGGAATCTTTCAGAAAATACAAAACCACCATCATACTCATGGGAGCTATAAACTCTATGCAAGTTTGAAAGATCCTTCTCTTCCTCACGGTGTAGTGCTTCCACATCAGAACCTTGAAGGCACCCATTTTCTCGGTTTAATTTGGCTATTGCATTTTTTCACTGACGGGTTCGTGAATGGGGAGTAGCAATAATGGGTATATTGCAGACTCCCACAAGTAAACCCAGACTCCAAACGGACAACCTAAAAGAATATAAACGTTACGTTACAGACGACATAGAGGCATTCTTTAATGCTGTCAATCTGATAGAAGAAAATTTAAAAGTTAACCATCTACGACCAAGACTATGCAAAAGAGGTATTACGTCGGATTAATAAAGAGAAAAGAGGTTTTAATGCTTCTAAAGAGGTTTTAATGCTTAGGCACATTATACATTTATGGACATTCGAATCTGAATAACATTGATGACAAGATGGCAATTCTGGTGATACCTTTAGTAGGTACTGCAAGTGTTCATTAGCTATGGTAACAACTTGCTAACAGCCCTTAATATTTAACGGCTTGGAGGTATGAAACACTACAGCCACTTGTCATTGGTCTTCATATCAGCTCCTAGAAGTCCACTTCTGAACATAGGCCTCCCCAATAGATTTCCAGGAAGAACGATTTTGAGCCCTCTCCATCCACCGATTTCCCGCGATCTTTACAATGTCATCAGTTCATCGGGCGGAGGGTCGTTCTACGCTTCGTTTTCCTGTCCTTGATCGCCATTCGAGAACTTTTATTCCCCAACGGTTATCAGCATGTATGGCGATTATGGAACTTTTGACACCACCGATGTCTATTAGTTTCGATTAGCAATCGGCATAATTTCAATCATTAGTTTGATTGTAATTGGAACCAATTTTGACAAGATGGATTACTATAACGTACGCTCAGTACTTTTTTAAATATAAACCAAATAATCAAATGGGCATGAATAACCAAAGTGAAGCCTCAAAACCATGCTCCTCTGTGTAATTACTACACGCACTCACGCACACACATCTACCCAAACCGTGCTCATTGCTCTTTGTATTAGCATACATACTTGTACTATAAGTAGTCTGTCATGTCGTCTTCTATAAAACATATTACAAAAAAATACATTTAAATATTCGGTGGCAAAATGTGTCCCAAAACCACGTTTTACTTGAAATAACACCATTTATTTAATATTAAAGTTTTTAGGATATTTTGTAAAACGACATCAAACGCAATTGACCTAAAGCGCGAGGGTTTTAAACGTAGAAAGAGAAACTAATAGACGACTAGATAGCATCCGTCGCATTCATACAAGAAAGAGAACAACTTACGTGCAGATACTGTAAAGAAACGAGGGAGAATGGTTTGATTTTTTGTTTCATGTCGCGTGCCTGTTTTTTCAAGATCCGCACCAGATTGCGCAAAGCAACGTTTGACAGTTTGCCATTGTTTGGATGGTTTGTGCTCGCTTTGTGTGAAATAACCGGAAAAAACAGTTAATAATATATTGTGAACACGCTGAATTACTTGCGAATTGCAAATAACAAATTCCTTTACCGGATTTTGTAAAGATAATGGTTCGATGTATCGTTTTAGGATGTAAAAGTGATAGTGAACGGAAACACCCCGATTTGTCTTTTTACTCGTAACTACAAGTATTTTTGAGTAGTTATTAGCTTTCAAACTGTTTTTTTTTTATAAAATACACAATAGATAACAGCATTTCGAACTGAACTTTGTTCGCTACAGCATAATTCATAAATCATAACAAATAATTTATTTATTTTGGTGTTGCCTGCATTCGACCTTAACATTCCCCAGACTAGGTACATACATTTTACATAAAATATGTTTTACATTTCGTATGAATTTTAATAATTCAATTTAACGTAAGTATTGTACAATGTTGAAAGATGAATATATGGAGGCAAGGTAAAGGCAAAAGCTGCTTAAAATCAGTCTGAGGAAATCTTTCATACATTTTGATGTCAATTGATTGTGAAATAATGTCCTGTCAGCAACAATAACCATACCGCCCTGTATAAATAAATAGATTAAAATGATTCTTACATTGTAAAATAAAACACCTCGCTATTAATTTGCTACAGTTTTCCATCAAACGATAATGTACGTTTGCAGTGGGTTGAAGCCACAGGCCGAAATATCTGGACACCCAAAAACTCTTCGAGGATTTGTAGTACCCATTTTGAGAAAAATGTCTTGTTTAAGTAGAATAAATTAACTATTCTGTATCCTAATGCTGTTCCACTGGTGGTTAGTAAATATATGATTTATGAGTTTTTATTCTGTAGATACTGATCAATACTTTTCGACTAGAAAAAGTAAATAAGTCCTTTATCGGGAACACGGTGCGCTTTTATAATAAGCTTCCTGAAAATGCAACTAAACTACCTATTAAGAAATTTAAAGCTTACATAAAAGAGTCTTTTGAAGAAAGCTTATTGTAGTGTTTTGTACAATGAGGGTAATATTAGTTAGTTACCCATTGCTTTCCTTATTAATACCGTGTGCCTACCTACAATAAATCAGTTTGCGATAGTCCGTCTTTCATTAAACACTACACGTGGCGCAGCCGGTTATTTAAAACCTAAATTCCCATTTAGTTTATCATAGCACTATGCCTATCGGTAAAATAGAAACATTTGAGATCGGTACCCATAATTGGGAAGCGTATTGTAGAAGGATTAAACAGTTTGTGGCACTAAATTCCATCAAGGATGAATTGCACGTAGCAGTGTTAGTGACACATGTCGGCGTGGCATGTTACGAGTTGATGTGTGATTTGTGTGCACCAGTTTTACCGGAAAGTAAAACGTTTAGTGAACTCGAGAAAATTGTGAAAGATCATCTCGAGCCACAAAGGTCGGAGATCGCAGAACGGCATGTTTTTCGACAGCGAAAGCAAGCGTCGGGGGAGACCGTCAACGAATACCTACAAAGTTTGAAGCATTTAGCTAAAACATGCAATTTTAGCAATACTTTGGAGGTGAACCTCAGGGATCAATTTGTATCCGGTCTTCAGTCCGAGGATATGAGATCCAGGCTTTTTGCTGAGCGAGAATTGGACTATAAACGGGCTATTGAGCTCGCTTTGGCTTTGGAAGCTGCGGACAGGCATGCGGCGACGTCGGCAGCAGGTGGCAGTGGGTGCGGCGACGCTGGGGAGCGCGCGGCCGACGGCTTGCACCGCGTGGCTGCGACGCGCTTCCCGCGCCGCCAGACTCAGAACCAGCGGCCCACGCTCGCGCCGTGTGCGCGTTGCGGTCGTGATGGCCACACATCGGCTAGGTGTCGTTTTAAGAATCACAGTTGTGATAAGTGTGGTGAAAAGGGACACTTAAAAGTGATGTGTAAGTACGAAAGTGGAAGCGGAACCAAAGCGTCGGGGAAGTCGAAAGGTCAGTTCTTTTTAGTTGACTCTGATTCCGATGTTGAAGAAGTGAACTTTTATAATCTATCATGTGAAAGAGAAGACGATCCATATTTTGTAAATTTGCAAGTCGAAACTCATTCTTTGCGTTTTGAGGTCGACACGGGGTGTAAATTTTCAGCCATTTCAAAAGCATGCTATGTCGAACGATTCCTTAGTTATGAATTATTTAAAAAGACATTGATTTTGAAATCTTACACAGGTGATATAATTAAACCGTTAGGTTTTATCAATGTGAATGTTTCGTATGGGTCAAAATCACATAGATTGCCACTTTACGTTATTGAAAACGGAGGCCCACCGTTAATGGGTCGTATGTGGATAAGAATTTTGAATGTAAATATAAATGACTGTTATAATTTGACTGATACGAAACATGATGCTTCTGCAGAATCACTGCTGAGTGAATTCCCTGAAGTTTTTGCGGATGGACTTGGGACTTGTAAGATTCGCATGCAATTGCATTTGTCGGATAAAACACCTGTATATGTAAAAGCTCGGCCGCTTCCGCTCGCACTCCGCTCGTCGGTCGAGAGGGAACTAGAACGATTGCAACGCGATGACGTCATTTATAAAGTGGACCGTTCAGATTATGGAACTCCAATAGTTCCAGTTGTCAAAAAGAATGGTGATATTCGCATATGCGGTGATTATAAAACCACTATAAATCCGCGACTTAAAGATTTTCATTACCCGCTTCCTCGTATTGAAGAGATTTTTGCTACGCTTGCGGGCGGTGTAATTTTTTGTAAGTTAGACTTGTCCCACGCCTATCAGCAATTTTGTTTAACTGAGGAGTCTCAACCAATGACAGCCATCACAACTCATGTTGGTACTTGGGTCTATAAGCGAGTGCCGTTCGGAATCAAATGTATACCTGAGAATTTTCAAAAAGTTATTGAAGAAATTCTCAGTGGTTTGCCATCTACGGTAGTATTCTGTGATGATATATGTATAAGCGGTCTTAATGCTACAAATATTTTGGAAAATGTTCGCGCAGTTTTGAGAAGATTAAAAGACGCCGGATTACGTGTTAACTGGTCTAAATGTGATTTTTTTAAAGAAAGTGTTACCTATTTGGGTTATCGTATTGATAAGCATGGTTTACATGCAGATAAAAAGAAAGTAGAAGCAATAGTTTCTGCTCCAGTGCCAAAAGATGTATCACAGTTGAAAAGTTTTTTAGGGCTTGTAAATTTCTATGCGAAATTCTGCTATAACATAAGCAATATTTTAAAACCAATGTATGAGCTCCTTAAGAAAGATGTAAAATGGTTCTGGAGCGAACAATGCGGAATAGGTTTTAATAAAATTAAAAGTATACTCAGTAGTAGTCCGGTGTTGGCGCATTATGATGCGACGTTGCCGCTCATCCTCTCCGTAGATAGCAGCTCGTACGGGTTGGGCGCTGTGCTGGCGCACCGCTACCCAGACGGTTCCGAGCGCCCAGTTAGTTGCGCTTCGCGAACTCTCAACGAGCATGAACAAAATTATTCGCAGCTCGATAAAGAGGCTTTGGCAATAATATTCGGCGTGACTAAGCATCATCAATATTTATATGGCAGACATTTTTTGTTACGCAGCGATCATCGAGCGCTTAGCTATATATTTGGTAAAAATAAGGGCATTCCTCAGACCGCCGCTAGCCGTCTGCAAAGATACGCAGTTCGATTAGCCGCTTATAACTATGATATTGATTTCATTCCATCATCAAAAAATTGTTTCGCCGACGCCTTATCGCGTTTACCATTAGAGCGCACAGTTAGGCATAATTACGATGAGGAGCTTTTAGAGGGAAGTTATTTAAATTTTGTTCAAGATGTTTTGCCTGTGACTTGTTATGAAGTTAAAAAGGAAACAAAGAAAGACTCTCATTTAAATAAGATTATGGGATTGGTTAAGTTTGGTTGGCCGGAACGTTTGGAATGCGAAAAAGACAGACATTTTTTCTTAAAAAAGATAACTTATTTATCGAACACGGTTGTCTTGTGTGGGGTTATCGTGTAGTCATACCTTTCAGTTTAAGAGAAACTGTTTTAAGAGAATTGCATAGTGGGCACATAGGCGTTGTCAAAATGAAACAAGCGGCCCGCAATTATTTTTGGTGGGAGGGTTTAGATGCAGACATCGAACGAATGTGTCGTGAATGTAGTGCGTGCGCCTCGCAGACCTGCCCCCGCCAGCGCCGCTGCACTCGTGGCCTTGGCCTTCCGAGCCATGGTCGCGGTTAAATGTAGATTTTTTGGGTCCGTACAAAAACAAATATTATTTTGTATTGCTCGACGCTTACACTAAATGGTTAGAGGTGGCGGGCGTTTCTAGTACGTCGGCATCGGTAGTGATTTCGTGCCTACGTAAAACTTTCGCACGATTTGGATTACCGAAATCTATCGTTAGCGACAACGGACCGCCTTTTTCGTCGAAGGAATACTTAACAATATAAACGCGTACTCATAGCACCTTATCACCCATCCAGTAACGGTGCGGCTGAGAATGCAGTGCGTTCAGTCAAACAGGTACTTAAAAAAGCGACTGTCGAGAAAGAGGATTATGATGTAGCTATTTGTCGATTTTTATTTACGTATAGGAATACGGAACACTGCACAACGCAGAAGGAACCGGCAGTAGCAATGTTAGGGCGACGTTTGCGCGGTCGACTAGACCTACTGCGGCCCAGCACCGCTGATGTAGTGCGAACGGCGCAGAGTGCTGCCGAGCAGCGGCGCGGTGGCGTGCAGCGTGACCTGGCGCCAGGTGACGTTGTGTTTGTTCGCGATTATGTTGACAAGGACGTTAAGTGGAAGGAAGGAGTTATAATTAATAAGACGGGGCCGGTATCATTTCAAGTAAAAACTCAGGATAATCGTTTGAGCAAGCGACATGTTGATCAGCTTCTAACAAAAACAGCTAGAAAGTCGCGTTACTCGGTTGATAGTGCGGAAGTTTCCAACGATACCGTTGAGCTTACACAGAATAATACAAATGAAATAGATGGAGGGTTGCCGTTAATTCAATCTCCTCATTCGGATGGTAAATTAGTACAGAAGATCACTAGTGATCAGGATGACGAGGAAAGGAGTGCGCAATTTGATGTAAAATGTGAACAAACATGTAAGCGCCAACACCAGACTAACTCGCCTCACAATATGCAGTTGAGGCCTCGTGTACCCAAGTAAAAATATATAATTAATGTGTTTATATGTTAGGTAGGTATTTAGTAAGTAAATGAGTTTACTCTTAGTTTAGATATAAATATATTATTTTTCTAATACCTATATTCTAGTTTTAAGAAGGAGAAAATGTAGTGTTTTGTACAATGAGGGTAATATTAGTTAGTTACCCATTGCTTTCCTTATTAATACCGTGTGCCTACCTACAATAAATCAGTTTGCGATAGTCCGTCTTTCATTAAACACTACACTTATTATAATATAAATTACTATATTATTGATAAGAACGCATGGCCTCATGTCGCTCTGCCCTCAGACAGTTACCGACACACTTGAAATGTATAAACTCTTGTATAAGTATATCGTAGCTAATTTAGTTATAAGATGGATCATGCAAAAATGCGCTAGGACCAGGACGAGTTTCTCTTCTCGGGCTTGGATTATAAATTGGAACCTAAATTCACCTAGTAGGTAAGACTTAGTTTCAAAGTGATCCTTGTGATTGTATTGAATAAAGTATCTTTTGACTTTGTGTTATATTTATGGTTTTTTTATTTCTGAAATGTAATGCTTAGTTTTAATAATAAGTAAACAATTAAGTACACAAATGTTGTTATATGTTTTCTATATCACACATCTGTTAAAAAGTTTGAGTTTTGTGATAGAGAGGAAAGCTCTAGAGATTTCTACTACAACATAACGTCTCGAATAAATCTAGGATTACTTAGGACTAGGGTAAAAGTTTTAGGGTAAAAGTTAGGATAAATGTGGCAACACCACCCACCTATCGCTCTATCTCACACGCGGCACGATCACCATGTGTCTATTGTTTTCTCTGTCTACGCTATAAACTATAAACATTGACAAAATTGACATTAGTATGTCAAATGCCATTAACAAAGAAGAAGAAGAGCGTCATTTGTTATCTATACCTACATACTATAATATTATAAATTTTGGAGGAAAGATTTTATTGTTTGTATTCATCATCATCATCAAGTCCTGTTAAAAGCATGACTAGCGATGCAAGAGCCCGCCTTACCGGACCCTACACAGAAGGCATCCCGGACGTCACCCTATACGAGATCCGAACGGTTCTGAAGCAGCTTAAGAACAGCAAGGCACCGGGGGAAGACGGAAAACCGACAGAGCTTCTGAGAGCGGGTGGAACACCGGTACTTAAGGTCCTCCAGAAGCTGCTCAACTCCGTTATCCTCGAGGGAACTACGCCAGAGGCGTGGAACAGGAGCGTGGTGATACTGTTCTTTAAGAAAGAGGATAACACGTTGTTGGAAGTGTTGAAAAATCTGAACAGTAACGCCACTGTGGGGTACCTAACTCGCTTGTTCCTACTTCGCCACAAAGGTATCGTTTGATGTTGGTAATAAATCGATAACATTTTATTCACAAAGTTTTAATTACTTGTACCATACACCTCACGCCACCTTTCTATTGTGCGTTGCAGAAAATTGGTCAGCGGCCGTTGGGGCATCAGTCGGCCGGCACCGGCCGGCACTCGCTTCTCGGCTCTCGGCTTGCGCGCGCGTCACTCGCGTTCCTACCTACCTTGCCTTATATTCTATACGTAATATTAAGTTTCGCGATCTAACTAAAGTCATTTATGGGGAACAAGGTGCGCTTCTATAATAAGCATCCTGAAAATGCTACTAAACTACCTATTAAGAAATTTAAAGCATACATTAAAGGTAGTCTTTTGAAGAAAGCTTTTTATAATATAGATGACTAATATTATTGATAAGAATGCATGGCCTTATGTCGCTCTGCCGTCAGACAGTTAACCGACACACTTGCTATGTATAAACTCTCTTGTATTAGTATTTCGTAGATAAGATAGTTATAAGATGGATCATATAAAAAAGCGCTAAGACCAAGACGAGTTCCTTGCCAATTCTTCTCGAGCTTGGGTTAGGATGAATTGGCACCTAAATTCACCTAGTATGTAAGACGTTTCAAAGTGATCCTTGTGATTGTATTGAATAAATCATCTTTTGACTTTTGACTTTGACTTTAACGCTGTATCTATTTTCTATGCTTTGCTTTGCTTTCTTCAATATAATCATTGTACACTAGTTAAAATATCATCCTTCATTTCATTCTGTGTTCTATCTATCATTCTTCTTAATCATTCATCGCTTCGCAACCACATCAACATTCTAATAGGTGTCAAGATTAGGATACCTACTTCTGTATGGTAAGGGATCGAGGATATACACGACCCTTCCCGCAGCCACTATGTCTATCCGACTCCAGGACCAGAGCACGAATCCAATCCCATTGCATAAAGGGGTTCAAGCTCTTGCACTGGCATAGACATGGTATCTACATCAATGGCGAACACATCACTCACCTTCGATTTGCCGACGATATAGTCCTCATGGCAGAAGCGCAGACCTTAGCACAATGCTCAGCGACCTTATTATCGTCTCACCTTAATATCTAGGCCCAAACTAAGCATAGCTTGTATTATGGTGACAAGATGACTGATAGAATACATATATGTATATTTTTATATATATACTTATGATACTTTATAACACCCAGACACAGAACAAACACCTATGCTTTTTACATAAATGTTTATCCTGGGAGGGAATCGAACCCTCAACCTACAGCGCAGAAGGCAGAGCTACTACCAAGTGAGCTGACAGGCCAGTCGTATAATCAGTGCGTGGTTCCAGTGATGACATATGGAACTGAGACTTGGTTGCTAACTATTGGCCTCATACACAAGCTCAGAGTCGCGCAACGTGCTATGGAGAGAGCTATGTTGGGTGTTTCACTACGTGATAAAATCCGCAACGAGGAAATCCGTAGAAGAACCAAAGTCATCGACATAGCACTCAAAATCTGCAAGTTGAAGTGGCAATGGGCAGGCCATATAATCGTTAATCGTTGGGGAATAAAAGTTCTCGAATGGCAAGGACAGGAAAACGAAGCGTAGTACGACCCCCCACCCGATGGACTGATGAAAATCGTTCTTCCTGGAAATCTATTGGGGAGGCCTATGTTCAGCAGTGGACTTCTAAGAGCTGATATGATATATGTAACTTAGAAACGTCTCTCAACTTCTGTCAAAAGTAATTACTGTTTCAAATAGTGTTTTATTATAAATAATTACATTTATTTACAAAAAATACTGAAATGTACAGAATAATACACAATCTATATATTAATACGTGAAGCAAAAATTTGGAACCCCTTTTTACGAAAATTGCGCGGACGAAGGAGTATAAAATTTCGCACACTTATACACTCATAAGAACGGAGGTACGGAACAAAAATATACACAGATCGGTTTTTTTTATGTGTTATATAAATTAAATAAAGCACTTTATCGATTTTACCATTTTTAATTTAAATAAAACTTACTTCAGTAAAAAACACAAGACTAATGACCAGAAATGTTAAAAATGATGTTTTGATGAATTAACTCTTCAATCATCACATTGAAAATGTGATTGTGTTATGACAATACGAAAACTTTATGTCGAGTGTTTGAGTACATTCAGTACCTGGTGTTACCTCCTCTAGCTGTTAAAACTGCCTGCAATCTTCTCGGCATGCTTTTGATTAAGTTATCAATGAAATCTTGTTATCGTGTAATCGTGTTATTCGATTCCACTCTTCTTCCAGTACCCTTTTCAGATCTCCTATGTTTGTTGGTGTTGGATCCCGCTGTTTTACTTGTCTGCCGAGCTTATCTCAAACATGTTCGATGGGATTTAAGTCTGGCGAGCGTGCTGGGCACGGCAAAACGTCAATTTCGACCTCTCGAAGAAACCCCTAAACTATCCCTGCAGTGTGGGGCTGCGCATTGTCTTGCATTAATTGAAAATTATCTCCGCTATATGGGGCAAAGGGCATGACAATCGGTTCTAAGATGTCATTTACGTACCGAGCCGCAGGGATCCATTTTCTACGATGTGTAACTCCCCCTAAGTATGTGCCCCTATGCAAATGCCGCCCTATACCATCATTGACCCTCCACCAAATGACTCTCTCCGACAATGTTACACTGAGCGTATCTTTCTCCGGGTCGTCTCCAAACTTTGACCCTTCTATCATCTGGCTTAAGACAAAACCTAAAATCGTCAGTAAACAATATTTTCCCCCAGTCATCATCATTTCAATTTTGGTATGAGCGAGCAAAGTTAGCCCGAGCTACTCGATGTTCTGTGGTAAGAAAGGGTCCTCTAGCTGGCACGTACGGCATTATTCCAGCTTCTCTATGTCTTCTTACGGTTTTAGTGCTAATTGTCACCTGTCGAACGTCCTGGAGCGTAGATCTGACTTCAGAAGAAGTCAAAGTGTGATATCTCAGAACACTGCTCGCTATAAATCGATCGTCTCTCGCTGATGTGACTCTCTTGCGACCTTGCCCTGCACGTCTCGTGTAATCTCCAGTCTGCCGGTAACGTTTAACAATTCGAAAGATGACGGATTTGGAAACTCGCAATGTTTGAGCCACTTCTTTATAACTGCGACAATTTTCAATTAAAGTAACAGCTTTGGAAACCTGACCTACGCTTAGATCCGGCATTGTGTCTTCAGGTATTCATTGATGTGTAAGGACCACTATAGCGATACGTTATTGTAAAAAAACAGATTTTATGAAAAGAATACGCATACGTCAGCAAAATTATTCTAATAGACTAGTGAAAATAACAAATAAACGAAAAACAAATGAAAGCCAGAAACAAAAGACTACATATTGAAGTAATTCTTTTTTCAAATTAAATATTAATGTACTAGTTTATACTAAGAACTTTTTGTACATATTTTAGTATTTTTCTTTTATTAATGAAGCGTTCCTCTAAATAAGTCCATGAGGGTGGTTTATAAAGAGAAGAAGTGCAGAATGTTAATTTTTTTTTTTATTTATGCATAATAAATACATGAAATTAATAATTAGTTATGGTCGAGTTTCGACCGTTTGGCGACCACTAGTAATATAAAATACATGTGAAAAAGTTGAGCTATCTAAGTACCGTTTAAAACGATCTATAGATAGCTCAACTGAACCAGATCACTTCCAGAGGGTAGCGTTCCCAAGAAACTAGCGGCTTTGCCATGTTGAATCTCAATGCTAATACGATGAGCCAGATAGTGCCACTTTGTGAGATAAAATAGTGACGGGGAATCTGGCATTGTTCAGTGAATGTTGAGAGACGTTAGTAGGTAAGCGCGGTGGTTAGTAGGTAAGTACTTAAATAGGTAGGTAGGTAACTACAAGTTCAAACATATTTTTTATAAAACTATAAAATATTTAATTGACTTATTAACTAACTAATATAAACAATAAATAACATTGCTTAAAGTAAGTAGGTAATTACTTTACTTACCAATTTGTATGTGGTAAGGTACATCTAAAGTGAGAATATTGACTCACTTTAGGTGTACATAAAATTACATAATAATTTTTACCCTTACCCGTAACTAATAGAAACAGACATTTTGTTCCATGCACTATGTAAAAATAAATTTATTTCATTAATTTTTATGATGACAAACTTCCATAACCAAAAACATCTCAATATAATAATTTCTCTATACGATTCTCTAGAAGTCATCTGTCTCGCACCGAAAATTTCGGAACACTTGAGTCGAAGAAACAAAAAAATATATTTTCATTCTTCAACTGTTTATATTTTTTTAGACTGAATTATTCGCCAAGGGACTCTAAACTAAAATACCTAAATATTAATAAATAATGCCTGACATTCCACACAGCATCATCTAGCCCCAAAGTACTTATATAGAGCTTTTGTTACGGTTACCACATTACTGATTGTAGTTTTATACTATGTTTTGTAAATAATTGCATTATTATACATAAAATCACCATAAAAGAGAGATTATAAAAGGCCAAACCATCATTCATACTGTGAGTTTTACTCGCTTTAATAGACTTTTGTTAGGTTTTAGATACATAGGCTACTTACAGGATAGCTACTTCCTGGCCGCTGATGCACCTTGTAGACAACGATTTCAATACCTCAATTATCAACAAATAAAATGTGCTTACCCACCGTTCACCTCCCTGAGACCATCTGGGTGAACCGTTGAAAGTTCTTTTTACAACGACTCACCTCTCAGGTTAAACTTGAACGCGCCTAACTTTATATTGGTGACGGTACACCTCAGAAATTTATCAGCGAGCGTGCCGCGGCAGCGACCGCCGAAGCGCCAGAAGAATATAGTTCGTCTGTCTAGATACATTACTCTGTCCAGTTGCTAACCTGTAACCTAAATAATCTCTATGCACTTCAAATCTTAAGAAATTTGATAACAAGGTGGACGGTGGAAACTAAATACTTCCCAAGGATCACCCAGGTGAACAAAGGTGAGCCGTAGTAAAAAAACTTTCAACCGTTCACCCAGATGGCCTCAGGGAAGTGGACGATGGGTAAGCACTCAAAAATAACATTTACATAGATATATAAAGTCAGTCATTTTATTGAGAAAATTGTTCATTCTCGAAAGTAAGTTCGACGCAGACTGACCCATTGATATGTATTTTGCTTCTTATCTTGTATTCAAAACCTCCATGGTCTGATGATGAAGAAACAACTAAACCAGCCTATCACTCATATCTTCGCACGATACGGCATCAGCCTCCATTGAGATTGGATCGTTTCTTTGTTAATCTGTATAGAACTGAGTTTCGTTTCATCTGTAAATAAAAATAGGTGTTCAAATGACAAGGGTAATCTTATTTTCTCAACATTTATGAATACGGTAAGGCTATTTATATCTTGATTACTAGGTATTACTATATTAAAGGTAGAACACTACAGCAAGAGGCCGTCTAGGTGCTAGCACAGTGCTAGATATTCTGCCTCCAAGCAACTGCTGTGTTACTCACATGAGAGATAAGGTCAATATTTGAGTTGACCTTGTTCTACTGACTGCTACCACAGAGTAATAAGTACAAGTTTAGAAGACGGAAGTTCAAGAAATCCTTGGCTTAGTTGGCTTATGTCCACCACACAGATATTTGTTCTGGGAGGGAGTCGAACCCATAACTTATAGCACAGAAGCAGCTACCACCAATAGAGCTAAGAGGCCAGTAAACAAGATAAGGTAAGATTTCAGAATACTGTATTTCCCTGTTGAGGTACACAAGCGTAAAACCCCAACCTTTATCCGCAATGAACTCTTGCACCAGATGTCCGAACACAGATACTGGTACCGCCATATTGATGTAAGGATAGCAGGCCCCAGTCTGCGTTTTCGCGTTGCATACGATGATGGCTAGGACTTCCACTCGTGTGGGCTTCGGTATTCTATAGATTGGACCACCGCTGGAAAAAATATACTGTTGAAACTACAGGATTTCAGTAATTAAAATGATCCTACCGATATTATATATGTGAAGGTTTGTGTGGATGTTACAAATAGTTTACTTACAGAAATAATTAAAGAAATACAGAATAATATACAATAATATAAAAAAACCTGTTGAGCAAACAACAGTTGAGCTACCTAAGGACTGTATAAAACGATCGACGATCTATAGATAGCTCAACAGATCTAAATCAGCCAGATAGGAGCCAGTTCTTGGGTCAAGCAATATATCTACAAGACTCCGTGAAATAATTAAAAAACGCGGTGGGCTCCTGTTCCCCGCGGGCCCAGGGAATCGACTCAAAAAGGCTCAAATATGTAGGCCTTATTAATACCGGCATATTTGCGCCTTTTGAGGTCCTCGGCACATTCAGCCGCAACACTAGCTTTAACGGAAGTCCCCGACAGATGGGATGCGGCGACTGTCGACGCAAGTAGCATCCTACGCCAATGGCTTATCCATCTCCCAAGGGGCAAGAGTCATCAGACCTCTAACCATCTTCACGTATGAGACCGTTCGGTTCAAGAACAGCTGATTCGTTGACGCTGGTAAGTGCTCGACGAATGACATCGTTAAGACTTACATGGCGGGCAACCTAACTAATCTATACTTATATTATAAATGCAAAAGTAACTGTCTGTTTGTACTGTACGTTTTCACGCCTAAACTACTGAACTGATTTTGATGAATTTTGGTATAGATAGATGAGACCTTGGAAAAGAACATAGACTACTTTTTAAGTAGGTACCACGCGTGAAAAGCCGAGCTAGTATTATATAATAATTATGTGAAAGTTTGTGATGATTCTTGAATGCTTGTTACGCAATATCGCATTAATAGCAAAACCAATTTAAATGAAAGTTGGTATATAGCTCGTAGTTAGATGGGTAATGTGGTTACATACCTAAACCCGGACTGCACGCAGCATGAAGTTTGTATCATAGAAGGGGATGTGTTGTTGATGTGTCCTGTTGTCAATGTGGGCTTCAGATCGTCTAGATTGTTCTCGTTGAAATAAGGATAGCCGGCTGCTAACACCGATTCACCTTAAAAATTAATATTAAATTATCTGATAAAAATAACTAAGATCGTTTTTCGTATATCGTTTGTCTCAGCCAAACGATCGGCGAAGCTACAAGTCTGTAGAGCAGAGGGTTTTTCATCAAAGTGCGGAGCGAGTCAGGTGTTCCTAAAGATGCCTCGTGGAGAGGCGAAATACGTGTCAAATTTCTTTTAAAGTGAGGAATAGATTGGCGGAATAGTACCGGAATAGTATTTGTCCATCTGGTTAATGTTTTGTAATGGATTTCCGCAAAGTCGCGCCTGAATCAATTATCTAAATTACTATGTACTTAAATATATGAAATATATGAAAACAGACGAATTTGGTCTTCGTAGTGTTGTCTGAAAGAGATCGCTTTTAGCGATAAGGCCGCCCATTGTGCATTATTTCTATTATTTCTTCTATGTTCTTTTTGTGTACAATAAAGTGTTCTAATTGTCTAATAATATATCTATCTATCTAATATATATTTACACCTTTTGCATATTATTTTTTCAGTTCGTAGTAGCTCAGCCTTCTGTGCTGTAGGTTGAAGGGCAAATAGTTCTGTGATGAACACAGGTGTTTGTTCTGGGTATTATAAAGTATCATATGTGTTTTATCTTTATATATATAATTCTACTGTACCTACGTGTGTATGTCACTGAACTCCTCCTAAACGGCTGGACCGATTTGAATGATTTTTTTAATATGCGTTTGGTGGCGCCCTGGATGGTTTAGATTCACAAATCAGCCCGGCAGATGGCACTGCAGTCGGTACAATTAGATATACATATTTTTTTAAAACGCTTGGACGAAGTCACGAACGGGACAGCTAATAAAATATATAAATCTTCCATCAGTCATCTGGTCACCATAATACAAGCTATGTTTAGTTAGGGGCTAGATGATGTTGTGTGCATTGTACATCAATATTTATCATATTTATGATTTATCATTATCATACCTGCCATCGTATAAACCCTGCATATAAAGACTGTGTGGCAGTAAGAAGTTTTGATCGTTGCTTTACGATATAGGTACCTTTTTCGGCTGGGTTATCGGCTAAAACAGCTGGCTTCAAATGTCTCCAATGTTCGGGGTTGGTGTAGAGAAGTGCCAAGTCGTATGCCTTGTCGTCAGCTGTCTTGTACCGTACTATCGCCGTCTCCTTCACACCTTGGCAGTATACTGATATTTTGTTCACTGTGTACTGAAATTAAGCAATAATAGAAAAGAAAGAAAAACACATAATTCAGGAAAGCTTCTCTACCAAGCCTGGGGATTAGTCGTGACCATCCAAAGGTACCTATATCCTGTTTTAACAAAAAAAAACCTCTCTCTTGCTCAATATTCTATGATAAGAGGACATGTAAGTAATATGTAAGTAAATATGTAAGTAAAACCGGCATTTTTAACAAGTTTCTTTGTTGAAACAGGTTTAATACTTTACTTTGACGACATCTGTGGCACAGTGGGCCAAGGTCCGGCTGAGACGCAGAAAGTTGCGGGTTCTATTCCCGCTGCGAGACAACTGTTTGCATGACCTGCAAGTATTTGTTTCAGGTTTGGGTGTTTCTATAATATGTGCGTATTTCAAAAAAAAGTATATATGTAGATAGGAGACGACGCGGCAGACCCAGGAAAAGATGGCAAGACGATCTAGATGCATTCGAGCCAAATTGGAAAACGTGGCCTTGGAGCGCAAAGAGTGGAAGGTAAAGGGACTCCCCCTTTACCTTCCGGTGGGACACTATAGGTTAAAGAAAAAAAAAGTTGACAGTATATCAGTCATGTGGTACCCATAACACAAGCTCGTTTTACTTTGTGGCTAGATGATACCCATAACACAGCTGTGTGAAATGTCCGGCATTATTTATTTATTTTATTTTTACTTATCACTCGCGCGTTGCCAACCCAATAGAGGCAGAATCTCTGATACAATGGTGGCACCAATATGTAAGCTAAAAAGCGAACCGTGCACTTTAGCGGCAACTCACGGACCGCGGATCATACTCACCCTGATGAAGCTTCTCTAGATTAATCAAAACAGTGTCGGTGCCTCGATCGATTAAATAATACGTGAGTAAACTCCGTGCAACTTACGAACGTTTTAAAAGTGAAAAAAGCTGAGGAGCCTTAAGGATAAGGTGCAATTTAAATTCATCATCATATCAGCCCCTAGAAGTCCACTGCTGAACATATATCCCTCCTCCTAGATTTCCAGGATAAAAGATTTTGAGATGGGAGGTCGGTCCTACGCTTCGTTTTCCTGTCCTTTCGAGAACTTTTATTCCCCAACGGTTATCAGTTCTGCGAGCTATATGGCCTGCCCATTGCCACTTCAACTTGCAGATTTTGTGTGCTATGTCGGTGACTTTGGTTCTTCTACGGATTTCCTCGTTCCGGATTTTATCACGTAGTGAAACACCCAACATAGCTCTCTCCAAAGCACGTTGCGCGACTTAGAGCTTGTGTATGAGGGCAATAGTTAGCTTATTTACATTAAACTTACATTTTTGACGACATGTGCGCAGGTTATCACATATCCCCCTCCGAGATAGACTCCCGCGCCCCATGCCACTCCACACCGCACTAGCACCGTGGTCTTGTCAATGGTATCTGAAAAAACCCCAATTCATACGAGTTTGAATGTTTGGTTGAAAGATAATGATTAATAGGGATAGCTGGGGGCATTCGTACTGCGACGTTAGAGGTGAAATTCTTGAATCGTCGTAGGACGAACCGCCGCCTTAGATACCGCCTTAGTTCTAACCGTAAATATGTCATCTAGCTATAACAACAATACATGGTCCTATTCTTTTACCTTTTTCCCATCGCTAGTTCTTACAAACCAGTGTGGTGAAAGGTTTAAAGTGCGCTTCTAGAACTTAAGACATGTGTTCTAAAATAACCTAATATAAGTCAAAGTCAAGTCAAAAATATTTTTATTCAATACAATCACAAGGATCACTTTGAAACGTCTTACATACTAGGTGAATTTAGGTGCCAATTCCTCCTAACCCAAGCCCGAGAAGAACTGGCAAGAAACTCGTCCTGCTCCTAGCGCTATTTTGCATGATCCATCCTATAACAAGCATAACTACGAAGTACTAATACAAGATTGCAGTTGTTATACCTTTATCTCATGTCAGTTAACTGTCCGAAGCAGAGCAACATGAGGCCATGCATTCTTATCAACAATATAGTAATTTATATTCTAATACGCTTTCTTCAAAATAGTACCATTTATGTAAGCTTTAAATTTATTAATAGGTAGTTTAATTACATTTTCAGGAAGCTTATTTCAGAAGCGCACCGTATTCCCCTTATATGTCTTATTTACTTTTCCTAGTCGAAACCATACTTTTCTATACCTACTAGTACATCGTATTCGTAATAATAAAATGCGAATGATAGTATGTTTTATTGTGACACAATCAGACCGTAACGGCTAAACGGAACTAATTTGAATTAAACTAATATGTAGTCTATGTAGCTGGAATACTCTATTGGGTATTTTTTATGTAGGTATATACCACGGGTATGAAGCCGCGGGCAGGAACTAAGGTAACCGAGACCTATGACGCTTGCAATAATAAGATATATCACACGTTCATTTCTGGCATAAGTGCTTTTGTCTATTTGCCATGTAATTAGAACATAGGTGTTTGCCCTGTGTCTGGGTGTTATCAAGTATCATAAGTATGTATTTAAAAATATGTAAGTATTTTATCAGTCATCTAATCACCATAATACAAGCTATGCTTAGTTTGGGACAAGATGGTGTTGTGTGCATTGTACACCAATATTCATTATTATTATTTTCACTTGCTCCAGTGCCCTTTAAAACTAAACACAACAATACTTGCACACTACTGCTTGTAATCAAAATATCTGGCACTGTAGTGGTACCTACCAAAACGGAATCTGGCTGGACGTTCCTACCATCAGTATTATTATATTACCTAAAACATCCTTGTGAGGATGGTCGGTTATCGGCCTGACTGGGCTGGATGCGACGCGAAGCTTGGCCGAAAGTACCGACACCAGCGGTGCCGCTAGTGTCAAGCCTACCCATTCTCCCCGCCACCAGGATACACTGCATACAACTGTGCCTATTAACTCCTTGCTGAAACAGACATTATAACGTTGTGAGAAACAGCATGAAGACAGCTGAAACATAGCACGTGACGTGTTCCTGATCAGATGAGTCAGTTTTCTTCTTATTGGTCACTAGTTATTTCAAACCGTGTGGTGAAAGGATTAAAGTATGCCTCAAAGGCTTCATTCGTGCACTTGAAACATGTCTATGAACTTTTAGGCTCTGCGACATGCCGCGGTTTCCGGACGATATTTTCTTTTACCTCTTGAGAGTACAGGTACAGTGCACATCGTTTTTTTGAACATAAAAATCTATTCGTGCACGACTGGATTTAAACCCACGACCTTAGGATTGAAAGGCGGAACCACCACCACAAGAGCACCAGTGGTCCAGTGGTATTCTCAGTGAAGAGAATACCACTGGACCACTGCAGACGACACATATCTGCGCATGTTCAAAGCATCACAGGTCCATAGTTATATACCACAATCTGCTCCGTCGTCTACTAAATAGGTCACCATGACTAGCATAAATCATCAATAGATAGGTCATCATAAATAGGATAGAAATTCCGATGTTTTCAACCTTAGCCTTCCGCACTTACGTAGGACCCTCAGTGAAGACCGGACCCCCTTCAGAGCCCAAAGCAGTGGCAGTGTCGGTCAGTAGAAGTGACGGTCGCTTGCCGACTACACCACAGATGGAGCCTCTAGTCACAGCGTTAAGAAAAACCTGAAAATATACTCTTTCTTAATGCATCGTTAGAATACCACATGCAAGAATTGATATAAATGGCAGACTTCGAACAAAACTAGGCCTTATTTGACATATTCTATGAAACATGGTCTGAAGATTCCAATTTAAAGTTTCATACATAAGTTCTAAACAATTTAAGTGCTTTATTGACTTCGTGAGCTTATAAGCCGCCCAAATTTGTCCGTGAAAGACGGTATACCTCGCATCCAAAGGGTGTGGAGTGCACTTCGACTGTCGACCCTCTATCAGGTGGCGGCCGCACCAGATCTAGGAGTGATGACAGTGGCCGAAGAGTTTTGTATGCTGAAAATTAAACGTGGTGTAAGTAAACAGGTCATCCAATCCTTATATCGTGGCTTCCATTTTTGTTTGGGCAAGAAAAACTATTTAGGTGATCCTATTTCACACAATACGTTCTAGGGACGTGGTAGGGTCAAAGTCAAAGTCAAAGTCAAAAGATGATTTATTCAATACAATCACAAGGATCACTTTGAAACGTCTTACATACTAGGTGAATTTAGGGGCCAATTCATCCTAACCCAAGCTAGAGAAGAATTGGCAAGAAACTCTTCTTGGTCCTAGCGCTTTTTTAAATGATCCATCTTATAACTACCTTAACAACGAAATACTAATACAACAGAGTTTATACACTTCAAGTGTGTCGGTTAACTGTCTGACGGCAGAGCGACATGTGGCCATGCATTCTTATCAATAATATAGTAATTTATATTATAATAAGCTTTCTTCAAAAGACTACCTTAAATGTATGCTTTAAATTTCTTAATAGGTAGTTTAGTAGCATTTTCAGGAAGCTTATTATAGAAGCGCACCGTGTTTCCCATAAATGACTTATTAACTTTTTCTAGTCGAAACCTAGGGATGTATAATTTATGTTTATTCCTAGTGTTGATTTTATGAAGGTCACTATTAAGCTGAATCCCATCTCAATTTTTATGTGCGTATTACAAATTTTCATATATATATTGTGAAGCTATTGTGAGCATATTAATTTCTTTGAATATTTCTCTCAAAGATTCTCGTGGTTTCATTTTATAAATGGCACGTATTGCCCTTTTTTGAACTACAAATATTTTACCAATATCAGCTGTTTCCCCCCAGAGAATGATGCCGTATGACATAACACTATGGAAGTAAC
Source organism: Lampropteryx suffumata (assembly GCA_948098915.1). Lineage (NCBI taxonomy): Eukaryota > Metazoa > Arthropoda > Insecta > Lepidoptera > Geometridae > Lampropteryx > Lampropteryx suffumata. The sequence continues at coordinate 2,691,779 of OX402552.1, forward strand.
TGAAATAAACTAGTCTAGCTGTAGCTTCATCAGTAAACCACCGTATCGCACGAACTGCACATGCAGCGGAACTAAGCCTACCAGCAAGTGTTTCAATTTGTGGTCCCCACTGTAGTTGTGCATCAATATTAAGACCTAGGAAGATCGTGGAATTTACAAGATTCATTGCCTCTCCATTTATTTCAATGTTGGACGGGCTATGAATAACATTTGGCAAAGTGAATTTGATACATTTAGTTATTTTTGAATTAAGCAAAAGATTATTTACAGTGAACCAATTAAGAACTAACGATAAGGATTCATTTACGTTATCGCAAATACTGGTTTTACCTCTATCAACTTTAAAAATTAAAGACGTATCGTCTGCAAATAAAACTATATCACAAATATTTTTTACAAAAAGAGGTAAATCGTTAACGTATACTAGGAATAAAAAAGGGCCTAGTATCGATCCCTGAGGTACCCCTATATCAATAATTGATCCCGAAGACCTCTCACCACTCACGTCTACTTTCTGGACTCTATTGTATAGATAAGACTCTATGAGGTCAATCGCCCGGTTTTTAATGCCATAATATTTTAACTTTGTGATTAGGGTTGCATGACTCACACAGTCAAAGGCCTTAGATAGATCGCAGAATACCCCAACTGCATCCTGTGACTTCTCCCAGGCCTCAAATATATGCTTTAAGAGCGCTATACCTGCATCAGCTGTTGATCGACCTTTAGTAAATCCGTATTGATTACTATGTAGCAGGCCGTTAACGTTAAAGTGGTATAATAACTGATTAAGAATTATTTTTTCAAAGATTTTACTGAAAGCAGGTAACATCGATATCGGTCTATAATTAGCGAGATCACTTTCACATCGAGACTTAAACATAGGAATGAGTTTACTGTGTTTCATGAGATCGGGAAAAACTCCCTCGTCGATACATCTATTAAAAATATAAGCTAAACATGGTGCAATATCTAAGATAATGACACCCAGCACCTTTGTAGACATTCCCCAAAGATCTTCTGTATTTTTTATATTAATTAACTTGAATGCTTTTACAATACTAGCCTCGTTAATGTAGCTAAAACTAAACTCATTCTTACATTTTGCAACACTAGATTCTAATAGAACGGAAGCTCTGGAGGCTGAAGAGTTTAACAATTTGGTCACTATTATTGGTATATCTGAGAAAAAACTATCAAATGCATTCGCAACATCCTGTTCTTTAGTCTAAATTATATATATATATATATAGTAAACGAAAATTGCGCGGACGGAGGAGTATGAAATTTCGCACACTTATAGTTTATATATAGAAGAAGTGCAGAATGTTATATTTTTTTTAATTACGCATAAAAAATACATTAAATATTTTACCACTAGTTTAAATAAACCTAAAATAGGAGTTTGAATCTGTTTAAAACTCTTCAAACCATGATGAAAGAAGGTTTAGAAACTGTGTGACCTCCTTGAAGCATATAGGTAACTAAAGTAAACAAAACCTGTTTTAATTTCATTTAGGAAATACTTTGACAGATGAATGGGCAGCTGTCAAAGAAGCATACCGACCTGCAACAGCAATTATCTGTGATTTTTCTAATGTTGTATAGTTATTGCATTTTCTTGGGTTGTGGTTTTACAAATTGGAATGGAGCAACCGGCGTGTAAATATGATTATAAATCGACGAGAAAATATTACCGATATTACGATACGCCTGATGGATTTGATATTGATAAGAAGGTAAAGTCTAATCTAGGTACCTGTACACTTGTTATGTTGAAGTTTATGAACTACTTTTAAGATCCTATGTAGGTACAACATGAACGTAATAAAAAATTCGAACTTGTGATCAAGTGGAGAGAAGGTAAGAACATTTGAGGACAGTACTTTTATAGAACTACCCTCAAATCATGAGAATACCTAGGAAAGTAGAATACCCACCGCATAATGTCATTGACATTGGAACTAGGTATAAAGGTTCTCCAACTTTCGCTCAACTTTGGTCACCATTTAATACATAATAAATAAATAAATAATCACGGACATTTCACAAAGCATCATCTGCCCCCTAAGTAAATGGGTTAAACTTTAGTCACCCCCCTGGTACCACTCCCAATTTGCGGAATTACCCCGTTCTCGAGATATTTGAATAAATGAAACCTAACCTCAAAAAAAAAGGGGGGGTAGAGGGGGAAACAGGGTGGGGGGGATCGGCGGCCGCTGCCGCGGCACGCTTGCTACGCTCGCTCGCCTTGCGCGTTTTTTTCTATACTCCAACCATAACCCACCTAGTGGTTTGTAATAATTTTTTTTACGTTTCATTCGCATCAATTTTGCACAACATGTTAAACCACAGACAACAAATACGACAAATTTGGTTATTATCTGTCAATTTTTACATTTTGTTTCACATTTTATCAGATTTGAGGTTAGAAATGTTTTATTTTCTCGAAAACTAAAGATTTCCAAGTTAAAAGTGGTAAATATGTAATCAGGAAGCAAAACCCTACCAGATTTGAGCATTTTCACCCTCCAATTCCTGTATCCAGATACTAAAGCCAAGCCTAAGCATGACTTATACACTACTTAATATACTTTTTTTTGTAAATACATAGGTACTTATACATATAAACACTCAGACCAGAGACAAATGCTTGCAGATCATACAAACATTTGTCCCGCAGCGGTAATCGAACCCGCTACCTTCTGCGTCTTAGCCGGATCTTAGCCCACTGCGCCACAGAGGTCGTCAAACATACCATTACTATTTGTAGACCAGGTTTCAAATGGGAGTAATTTGGGTTAATCATATTATATCCTTGATCAACAATGCGGACGCAGACTGATAAATTGCACCAAAGATCTTGAAAATGGAATGGCTCAAGTTTTTTGTTTAGTTTCGCCGTTTCCGTCTGTCTGTTGTTCGCATCTAATCAACTCTAGCTTGCAGACCTTTAGTCTAGTCTTGATACAATTTTGCACATATTACTTAGTGGTTCTTACAAGTTATGAAATGAAAACTAGGTACCTGCGGGTAACAAGGGCCGGAGGCTTACAAGGGCCACTACTACTAAGACACACTTGCAACATTTTTATTAGACTCTAATCACGCACACATATAAAGGACCAAGAGCAAGGCTACCATACGCATTTGTGTCACGCTACGATCCGCCATCTTGTCAGTAGCCACGAATCCATCCACGCAGTTGGTATGAAAAAATCTCCTTGAAAACGGATAAATTGTGTGTAAAATAGCCTGTTGTTTACAGAATTTGTTATTGTAAAGTTAAAATGAGTGAATTGTGTTGACTTATCAAGGTAAGTTTAATAATTATACCAATATTTATTAGTTTTATTCAATTTTTATCGAACATGTATCATGGTCTAATAAGGGCCACTTACAAGGCGTGTAAATAGAGCCGGCCCTTATTAGGCTCTCAGATCATGTAGTATCAGTGAAATAAAGATTGAGTTTAAGATTTTATTGTCTGATCTTTTGTATATTGTTGCCATATTATAGGTGGTATTTAACTTTAACAATTTGAAAAATTAATACCAACACTGAATTATGCCGTGTTAAAACAAAAGTACCCAAGACGTAAAGCAATCAATTATAAAGCCCGGAAAGTGACAAAAGATTTGTTTACAGACAGAGATAAAAGAAAAGAAGTTATTAAGAAACAAGAACAGAGCAAAAGAAACCAAAACAATAAGAATACGATACAGAAAATCTAAAGAAAAAACACTCGAACCAAGATAAAGGCAAACAGAAGAAGAATAGTAACATAGATCCTGATGATAAATGGTACTGTTACGCATGTAACACTGAGAGCTTTGAAGACATGCGGCAATGCCCAGTGTGTCAAAGATCATTGAAGAAGGATCTCATAAGCAACATAAGATTACATTAGTGTAATAAGGGCCAAGAATTTTATATAAAAAACAAATTTTGCTATATCTTTTTTGCTTACATAGATTTATTTAGTGTTATGAATAACTTGTTTATAATTATGTTACTTGTATAGGTATTAAGTCTAATAAATACTTTTTGATATAAGTTTTTGTTTCTTTAGTTTTATAAGGCCCATAATTGTTTTTCTCCTTAATAAAGATTCATCGAAAGCGGAATTTAACAAAGAATTATAATTACAGTCTGAGGAAATAAGATTAAGCCACCTAGGTTTAATAAGGGCCAAAGAGAGGGTTTCAACAACCCTAATATTCATGAAGGGTTATGGCAGAAACCCAAAAAATATATACATTTTATACTCTTTACAAAGATAATTTACATAGAACGCCCTGCTTTTTATTGATATTCATTAGATATCGAATATATTTAGCTTAAGATTAAGGTGGCCCTTGTTTACCGCAAGTACTTATGAAAATATGTTTTCAGGGGTATTTTCGCTACACGTAGTGTTTTTTTTATAAGCAGTATCACAGTTATGTGCTACCCATAACACAAGCTCTGTGTATTTTGGGGCCAGATGATGCTGTGTGAAATGTCCGGCATTATTATTATTATTTGATTCTGACTTTCATCAGCTCGGCTCGGGCGAATAGGTAAAATAACTTAGAAACACTGAGGCAAGTGCAACTCAGTATTTTGGTTTGACGTTATTTCTGTAGGTTCTGCTCACAGGCCGTTTAGCAAAACGAATCTAGCAATCCTACAGGTGTTTAAAATTACTGCTTTCTGTAATAAAGCAAATGTACATATGTTTGGGCAATGATTTAGGGACTGGAATAGTTGTTTGGGTATTACGCCTGTTGAAGACAGGTCAATTGGGACTATTGACACCATTATCAAACGCCACATCCTTGTAATTTCCATTCAATCTCAGTATATCCATTGTCCAGATCCATAATGAATCTAGTGAGATATTATATTCTCTGTAGATCGGTTTCCCAATAATTTGGATCTGATGAGATTTTTTATTGCTAATAGATCTATTTTTAAAATAACGGTAAAATTTATTGGATCTAACCTAACCTGTCCAGATTTATCATTATAATCATCATTATAATCATTATTATAATGATAAATCTGGACAGGTTAGCAACTGGACAGAGTTATGACAGACGAACTAAGGATATTCTTTTGGCGCTATGGCGGCCGCTGCCGCGGCACGCTCGCTTTGCTCGCTCGCCTTGCGCGTTGTTTTCTATACTCTTACATAAACTTACCAAGTGGTTTACAATAAAAAATCTCACCAGATCCAAACCGATCTACAGAGAAAAAAATATCTCACTAGATCCATTATGGATCTACTGAGATTTATACTGTAATTTCGTCTATATGGTCGACGTATTTAGCTAATTTCTCTGCAATTGTGTTCTGAATGTTGTGTGTTTTATTATTACTGGTCATCACCGGTAAGTTCATATATTGCTTTTAAAGAATTTCTCACTGGAGTAATACATGTCCATGTATTACTACTGGTACAATCCAACATGCTCTATAATGTCAACATTATTTATTTGGGATTATCAGAAACAAAAGTGTTAAATAATGTTTATAAAATTATATTTTCTTTTTTCTCTCTAAAAAACAAAACTGAAAATAAATAATAGTTTAAAAAAACTAAAAAACACGTTTTATATAGAAAACCAAACTAAAAAATAGAAAATAAATTTTAATACATGTAAGTAGAAACAAATGTTTTATTTAAAAAAAGGCGTGGGGTGCATGGTGTCAATAGTTATAATTATTTCATTGACAGATATGAGAAGAAGGATTATCATTTCGATAATATCTTAAAAAGCACCCCACGCATTTTTTAAAATAAAACATTTTTTTCTTACTTACATTTATTTAAATTTATTTTCTATTTTTTAGTTTGATTTTCTATATAAAGCGTGTTTTTTAGTTTTTTTTAACTATTATTTATTTTGTAGTTTTTAGTTTTAGGATAACCGGATATTTTTTTTTTATGTTTTTTTTATTTTTTTTTCTTCGAATTATTGCATTGTCATCGGTCTTTGACAGGTGTGCAAAATTTGAATGACATCTGGCCGTTTAAAGTGGGTCAAAATCGCGTCCTAAGGAGTCGGTTACAAACATACAAACATACATACAATTGAAGCTAATATAAAGCGTATAAAAAAATCTCTTCTTAAACTTAAATTATCGATAAAACCCGATTAAATGTAATTACAACATACTGTTTATTTCTCTCGATAACAACACAATGATGACATTGATTGCGAATGTCAATGATTTAAATAAATAATAATAAATATTCCCGGACATTCCACACAGCATCATCTGGCCCCAAAGTAAGCAGAGCTTGTGTTATGGGTACCACATGACTATGGGTACACTACTTACATACTTTTTTATTTTTTTTGTAAATACATACATATTATACATAGAATAGAAACACATAAATAATTTAAATAATATTTAATTAGTTATAAATATTGACAGACTTGAGATAAGTGTATGAAAGATGTATCAAGTACAAACTCATATAATTATTATCTCCTTGGTATAGACTCTTATAGGATATTGCATACTCTTTGGTATAGACGGCTTGGCATTGTCGACGCGACTGTTGAAACCTACAAAGGGTGTTTGGATAATGTAGTAGAAATACATGGACATTTAATACTCCTGGGAGAAATATTTTAGGAGCATTAGATGGGCTCACCGGTCATCACCAGTAATGTAGTAGGATGTTAATTCTATTAATCGAGTCACTAGTTTTTTCGAAAAAGTGTATTCGATCGAAGATGATAGTTTGTACTGATTTTCATATATTTTATACGACAGGTGGCGGTGACAACGCGATACGGTCTCATAGTGGGCATGCTGGCCGGCACCTATGACGTCATGATGTACTCTCACGCTATCGGCTTGGTACCAGTTCTGAAGCGGTAAAGTGCTTTTTTTTTATTTTTTATATACTGGTACTGCTCGTGACTTAGCACGCATTGTACTTACACATAAAGTTGCCTGTGTACTTCCATAATACGGAAGTCGGTATAAAAGTGTCGGTAAAATAATAAATAAATATTTTTGGACACAAATGCACACAACACCTAACCAAAAACTAAACATAGTAACTTGTATTATGGTGACCGGTAGACTGATAAAATACTTAAATATTTTTAAATACATAACTACGAAACTTTATTGCACATGGAATAACACATAATATAACTCTCAAAAGGATAAGAAGAGCCGTAAATACAGCGATCAGTGACGCGTACCGGGACCGATCGAACCATTGATAAGATGGTTCGGGCAAATTAGAATAGATAGTCAAAGTCAAAGTCAATTAGGTATTTATTAAAAAAAAAATTCGTTTGCACTCCGGGAGTGCAGACTGCCAGTATTTGACTGCCAATCAAATACTGAACAAACACAGATGATGCAATATTTTTTGTTCAGAATGTAGATAATATATCAAAGAACCTAACTCAGTAAACTTCTACATGCAAAAGTAGACTGTAAACATGTGAATTAAGGTTTATAATCAAATGGGGCGAGCGCGGCAGCCCTGCGTCTCGCCCCAAACGGTAACGGTGTCGCGAATTCAGAGGTTTTACCTCGACTAAAAATATGCGTACCGCGCTAAAAGAAGTTTTCACTTCAAAAATCACAAGGATCACTTTGAATCGTCTTCTTACATGCTAGTAAATCTAGGTGCCGGTTCCTCTTAAACCCAGTTCTAGAAGAATCCGGCAAAAAACTCGTCTGGTCTTACTACTTTTTTGTATGATCCTTGCCAATTTTCTTACGGATGCCTAGTCGAGTTGGAGCTGTTTCACTCACCACAAGTTTTTTTGTCATCTAAATACTCGTAATCCTATATTACTTAGCATCTACTTTTGTATAGTAATAAATAATCAATAACAATAATTTATTTTACTTAACTGAGAGCTGGTACACTGGTAGTAAGATAGTACAGCTATGTGACTCTGTTCTTCACACTAGGACTAAAAAGCCTGTATAGCGGGGTCACAGCGACTCGCTACGGACTCTTCTAGATTTACGACTTGTACAATGAATGTGTCATAGAATATGTGTGAGTGATAGAATATTCGCACACTACGCTAATGTACAGTGCACTTTCATGGTGTCTATGCTTCTTTAGACAACGTAGATGAGCAAATATTAAATATTAAAGATGAGCAAATTTTGATCAAGTTGCCGATGCTGGTTATCCGATACCGGAATGTGGGAAAGCCGGATTTGTGATGACGCATTTATTGTCCAGGTACGCCATGCACGCGGTACCTCTGGGTCTGATTGGCGCTACCTTCGCCATAGTAGCTAATGGAGTTCAGCACGCGAGACAGAAGAATGACCCATTAAACTATTTTCTTGGTTAGTTAGCAAACGCACAGATTCAATCATAATTATATAGATATTAAGACGGAGGAATTGAGATGGAGGAAACCGGCATGTCGATGTGCCTCTGACTACTTCCCTCAGATATTTTCAAAGAGATCTACAAGAGATCTGAGGAGATGTCTACCAAGCCTGGAGAGAGTATCATTGTTTTTGTTTTTATTTGGTGACACTATACCAAAAGTAATTGAGGTGACTTTAAAAAAACGAGAAGCAAAGCAGTTTTATTCATACGAATCACAAGGATTTTGATTCACTATCTTAATTATATTTAGAGCCAATTCCTACTCTAACCCAAGTCCGAGAAGAAATTAACTAGATAGGTAGGTAAATCATCTGTGCTACAGCAGCAAAAAGGCCAAAATAAAAAAAATCTTTTTAAAATATTTTTTATTCAATAAATGTCAATTTTGAATCGCCTCAAGCCATGTGAATGTACTAGAAGCTATAACAGAACCAGGCAACAAACTCGTCTGGTTAGTAATGCCCATGCCTCGACTCGCGTCTTCTATTTGCAGGTGGTCTCGCTTGTGGACCGATCGCAGCCGTCTATCTGGGTAGCAAGCATGCTGTCCTACTCGGTGGGCTGGCCCTCGGTGTGATAGGTGCCATAAAGAAAGACGCAGTGGACCACTGCTTTACGTTCTTCCCTAATATCCCTCCCCACATGAACACCATCAGATCTTGGAGGAATGACTACACGCTGTGCCAAGATCCTAAAGATCGTAATATTTATTTTTATCTGGAAATGCTTACTTTTTAAGGCATAATTCACTATAGATCCTTACTAATATTATAAATGTAAAAGTAACTCTGTCTGTATGTCTGTTTGTTACGTTTTCATGCCTAAACCGCTGAACCGATTTCGATGAATTTTGGTATAGAGTTAGATGGGACCTTGGAGAAGGACATAGGCTACTTTTGATGTAGGTACCATGCGTGCAAAGCCGCGGACAGCAGCTAGTAGGCTATAAATAAGAAGCATTTAGAAAATATTGATTCCAAAACTCGGAACACCTAAAGATGTAGGGAGTGTTAGTGTCCGTAATACTGCTTTCCGACCCTAAGGTAATGGGCTTGTATGCGTGCAACCTTGGATTTACCTTTCAGAATAGGTATAGTGGGTATGTGCATAATGTCAGTGTTCTTAAACGGCGAAGGAAATCGTGGGGATAAAACAATCCCGCCACAATTACTGTCACTCGAGAACAGGCTATAAATAACAAATATTGGTGGACATTTCACATAGCACTATCTAGCCCGATTATAATGATACATACAATTATGTGTACTTTTTTTTCAGTGATGCAACACACATGCGGCATTGAACACAAGAAATAGCATATTCCAAGTATTTTTGCAGAAATATATTATTTAATGAAGTAAACTACGTAAAAATATTTAACTTTGCATGATTTCTAAGTTTAAGTAGGTATATAAGTCATATAGGTACCTACTAGTACATAGCGTATTTAGCAATAACAAATACCTTTTTAATAAAGTATACACCTTTAATAAAGTCAAAGAACTTATGCTTATTATAAAAAGTTGCCATCGTCAAAAATGGAATGAAAAAGATGATCAGAATCTAAAGAGACACCAGGGAGTCTAGACAATGGCCTCAATTCTGTTGGCACCAACCTAACTAATTTTAGCTAAAATTTGATAAATTAACCTTTGGTATTCTGCTGCTACCAACTTATACTAATATAATTTTATCTAACTTAATTAAGCGTACCTAATTTAGTTAGATGGTACCAACCGAATAGGTTTTACATAGCTATGACTAACTAAATATAGAATAGAATAGAATAGAATATATCTTTATTGTACACCTTATATAATAAAACACAATATTAGAATTTAATTAAATATATTTTAGACAATTCCTAATTTTAGAAATGAACCAACCGAATTGCCACCAATAACTTCACACTTAATTTTCCTTCTAACGCTAACGCTTTGCGGAAACATTAGATTGTATGGACATGACAGCAGCTTCACGCTTCAGTCACTTATCATAAGCTAATTTCCATACAGTTTAATATTTGAAGATTATTTGTCCGTGTGTTTGTAATTAAACTCCTCCTAAACGGCTGGACCGATTTTAATGATTTTTTTATGTGTTCAAGTGGATTCGAGAATGTTTAAGATTTACAATTAGACATTTTTTTTTCTTTTTAAAAACGCGGACGAAGTCGCGATCAGGACAACTAGTTTTAAATACAAAGCCACCGTTTTATATAAAATAACAAATGACGAACGGCAACATACGACTTTGTGACGTCTTAGAAAGAAAGAAAAATAGAAAGAAAGAAAGAAAGAAAGAAAATGTTTTTATTTGACCCAGCATCTAGGGCACTTACATAGTATTAAAATAAAACAAAATAAGTATACTAACAATAATAAAAAAAAAAAAAGTGAAAACTTATTTTAGCGCGTTAAAGTTTAGTAATAAATCACTTCAAAATCAGTAGTTATGGCGACTGCCAATCAAATACTGAACGAACACAGATGATGCAATATTTTTTGTTCAAAATGTAGATAATATATCAAAGAACCTAACTCAGTAAACTTCTCCATACAAAAATAGACTGTAAATATGTGAATTAAGGTTTATAATCAAATGGGGCGAGCGCGGCAGCCGGCTGCGTCTATATCAAAGAACATAACTCAGTAAACTTCTCCATACAAAAGTAGACTGTAAACATGTGAATTAAGGTTTATAATCAAATGGGGCGAGCGCGGCAGCCGGCTGCGTCTCGCCCCAGACGGTAACGATGTCGCGAATCCAGAGGTTTTACCTCATCTAAAAATATGCGTACCGCGCTAAAAGAAGTTTTCACTTCAAAAATTATAAACTAAATATCTAGATTGTTGTGTGGGGCAAATAGATTCCCGTCTCAGCATGATGCTGTACCGAACCAATGGAGGATTGGGGCAGCGCTGATTTTCAGACATCTTACGATATTTAATAACTTGACATTGACAATTGACATCATTGTGACATATGCCACTAACGAAGACGAAGAATCTGGTGCTAGTGTCATATCCATAGAGTTCTTCTTCTTCTTTTCTTTGTTAATGGCCTGTGACATACTAATGTCAATTCTGCCAATGTCAAGTGTTTATAGTTTATATTCAGTTTGTTTGTTATAAGTCTCAGTCGATGGTCAGTTGTCAATTCTAGACGACACGCGTCTAGAATTTTCTTGGGACTCCTCGTCGTTCAAATCACACTGCACCACAATACATATGCAATGCAATTATCCATACCCGCCCCGCAACTACATTTTATTCATTAAAATTCCTCCAAGATTACTGAATAAAACATGCATTAAAACGGATAAAAATATTAAATTAGCAGAGCCATGTTGCTCCATGAAATGACAGACGAAGAATGACCCATACAGTTCAAAGAGTAATATCATTTTTCCGTCACTGACTGTTTCATATTGCCAATAGAAAGTGAATCTTGCCTACTCAAGAGGTTGTACCTGTCACTGATCAATACATTTACAACTAGTAGGTGCAGATAGAATAACGCTAGGACCTTTGAGCTTCTTGCATAACTTTCAAAATATCTAACTTCGTCTGAAGTTGCGCGTGCTCCGGAATTTTCCTAAACTCCTTGACCAGGGATAAGAAGAATAACCGATCATCATCTTCTAGAACGTTTTTCGATGCTTCCATCGGTACTTCTACTGGCACTTCAGGTCCCGTTCGTTTTACTTCCCATTGAGAAACGACGCTGTCACATTGATCATCATTATCCTCACTTTCATCTCTCTTTTTGTTCCTCTTTTTCTCTTTTGGCTGCCAGGAAGAACGTGACACATCAGCGTCGCTTTGAGCATTACTAGAATCGCTTTCGAATTGGGCTTTAAATTCACTCTTGATATTCTGAGACGTCCAGGCGAAGGCTTGACAGCTGTTCTGTTCCTCGCTTCGATTACAGTCTTGAGGGTTAGCAACATCGGAGACCAGATCAAAACATTGCGATTCTATGAGGAATAATAAGTTATTGTAGTAAGCGTACGGTTTTTTTTTAGTCGCGGCCGAACCGCATTTGGTCGTTTTGGCTTTATGCGCTTTTACAAAGCAGTCTCGTATATTTCTCCATTTTTGCTTAAGCTCCAGTTCTGCAAAACAAGATTTTGATTTATAATAAAAATTGGTACTTTGCAACTTTTCGCTACCCCTCCCAGATGCTTTTTCGTCGTTAATGGCATGTGTCATAACAATGTCAATTTTGCCAGTGTCAAGTGTTATAGTGTCACAAAGTCATTCGTCATTTGTTATCACTACATAGTATAAAATAAAGTCGCTTTCCGCTGTCTGTCTGTCCCTATGTATGCTTAGATCTTTAAAACTGCGTAACGGATTTTGATGCGTTTTTTTTTAATAGATAGAGTGATTCAAGAGGAAGGTTTATATGTATAATAAATGCATAATATAGTAGAGAAACACTGATAATTTTAGAGGTTTCTAATCATATTAGACATTCTGTAGTAGGTATATTTAGTATAAGCATTGCAACCGCGCGAAGCCGGGGCGGGTCGCTAGTTTTATATAAAATTGTGTCTTTCATATAAAATGACTACGGATTATTTTTGTTCGAATCACAAAGAAACACAAAGATTTTATTCCAAATATTCACACCCGAGTCAATAACTCTATTTAAATAAACACACTTAAATTACACACACTTAAAATTACTATATACAGGAAATAAGTCAAGAAAAATAAATAATATAAAAGCGCAATGTTAGAACTAAGAGAGCTAAAAATAATCCCCATAACAAGTTTTGCATTGTGATCATCTGGGGTCACAATACAACTACTTGTCTAATGCGTGGTATAATCTGTCCTTGTCATTCTAATATCAATAAATAAAGATAGCATCATATTTTATCGCCACATTAATTATTATGTGATAGTAAGTTAAAACATAATAGGTAAGTTGTTTTCTCTTTGTTTTAAACGTAGTGCGCAGTAAGCAATCACTCGAATTCCGCTGCCCAAAGCGTAGCGAATATTACATAATTTCATGTTCAATAATTACTGGCCTTGATAAATGAAGACTAAATATAAACAAATTGTAGGTACTTCTTCGTTTATGGCATGTTTCATAATGACAAACATTTGTGTAATGAACATAGGTGTTTGTTCTGTGTCTGGGTATTATAAAATAATCCTAAGTAGGTATGTATCTATATAAAAATGATGTATGTATTCTATCAGTCTTCTAGTCATCATAATACAAGCTAAGTATGTTCAGTTCATTAATATTTATTAACCTATTTAGGTACTTAATTTTGCCAATGTCAAGTGATTCGATTTGATCATTGAACTAGTACCAAAGCAGATATACATAATTATATATGTATATGTATATAATAATCCTAGGACTTTATAAGAACACGTCACAAAGTCTTATGTTACCGTTCGTCAGGTTGTTATTTTATATAATACCAGCTGTCCCGACAGACCAGGTCCGCGCGTTTTAAAAAAAATGTATGTAATTGTAAATCTAAACCATTTTTGAATCCACTTGAACGCACACAAAAAACTTCATCAAAATCGGTCCATCCGTTTAGGAGTTTAATTACACGCACAGCAGATTTATACTTTTATATAAAGACTAGAGGTTGCGTGGTGCGCGAGCTGCATACAGCTCGCGGGTTTAACCTAAAAACCCCTACAACCCCTAAAAATCCCTACAACCCCTAAAAACCCCTACAACCCCTAAAAACCCCTAAAAACCCCTACAAACCCCTACAACCCCTAAAAACCCCTACAACCCCTAAAAACCCCTACAACCCCTAAAAATCCCTACAACCCCTAAAAACCCCTACAACCCCTAAAAATCCCTACAACCCTTAAAAACCCCTACAAACCCCTACGACCCCTAAAAACCCCTACAACCCCTAAAACCCCTAAAAACCCCTACAAACTCCTACAACCCCTAAAAAATCCTACAAATCCCTTCAACCCCTAAAAACCCCTACAACCCCTAAAAACCCCTACAAAACCCTAAAAACCCCTTCAACCCCTAAAAACCCCTACAAACCCTAAAAACCCCTACAAACTCCTACAACCCCTAAAAACCCCTACAACCCCTAAAAACCCCTACAACCCCTAAAAACCCCTAAAAACCCCTACAACCCCTAAAAACCCGTACAACCCTTAAAAATCCCTACAACCCCTAAAAACCCCTACAAACCCCTACAACCCCTAAAAACCCCTACAACCCCTAAAAACCCCTACAAACTCCTACAACCCCTAAAAACCCCTACAACCCCTAAAAACCCCTACAACCCCTAAAGTCAAAGTCAAAGTCAAAAGATGATTTATTCAATACAATCACAAGGATCACTTTGAAACGTCTTACATACTAGGTGAATTTAGGTGCCAATTCATCCTAACCCAAGCTCGAGAAGAATTGGCAAGAAACTCGTCTTGGTCCTAGCGCTTTTTTATAATGATCCATCTTATAACTACCTTAACTACGAAATACAAATACAAGAGAGTTTATACATTTCAAGTGTGTCGGTTAACTGTCTGACGGCAGAGCGACATGAGGCCATGCATTCTTATCAATAATATAGTCATCTATATTATAATAAGCTTTCTTCAAAAGACTACCTTTAATGTATGCTTTAAATTTCTTAATAGGTAGTTTAGTAGCATTTTCAGGAAGCTTATTATAGAAGCGCACCGTGTTCCCCATAAATGACTTATTAACTTTTTCTAGTCGAAACCTAGGGATGTATAATTTATGTTTATTCCTAGTGTTCATTTTATGAAGGTCACTATTTTGCTGAATCCCATCTCTATTTTTATGTGTATATAACAAATTTTCATATATATATTGTGAAGCTATTGTGAGAATATTAATTTCTTTGAATATTTCTCTCAAAGATTCTCGTGGTTTCATTTTATAAATGGCACGTATTGCCCTTTTTTGAATTACAAATATTTTACCAATATAAGCTGCTTTCCCCCAGAGAATGATGCCGTATGACATAACACTATGGAAGTAACTGAAATAAACTAGTCTAGCTGTAGCTTCATCAGTAAGCCACCGTATCGCACGAACTGCATATGCAGCGGAACTAAGCCTACCAGCAAGCGTTTCAATTTGTGGTCCCCACTGTAGTTTTGAATCAATATTAAGACCTAGGAAGATCGTGGAATTTACAAGATTCATTGCCTCTCCATTTATTTCAATGTTGGACGGGCTATGAATAACATTTGGCAAAGTGAATTTGATACATTTAGTTTTTTTGGAATTAAGCAAAAGATTATTTACAGTGAACCAGTTAAGAACTAACGATAAGGATTCATTTACGTTATCGCATATACTGGTTTTACCTCTATCAACTTTAAAAATTAAAGACGTATCGTCTGCAAATAAAACTATATCACAAATATTTTTTACAAAAAAAGGTAAATCATTAACGTATACTAGGAATAAAAAAGGGCCTAGTATCGATCCCTGAGGTACCCCTATATCAATAATTGATCCCAAAGACCTCTCACCACCCACGTCTACTTTCTGGACTCTATTGGATAGATAAGACTGTATGAGGTCAATCGCCCGGTTTTTAATGCCATAATATTTTAACTTTGTGATTAGGGTTGCATGACTCACACAGTCAAAGGCCTTAGATAGATCGCAGAATACCCCAACTGCATCCTGTGACTTCTCCCAGGCCTCAAATATATGCTTTAAGAGCGCTATACCTGCATCAGCTGTTGATCGACCTTTAGTAAATCCGTATTGATTACTATGTAGCAGGCCGTTAATGTTAAAGTGGTATAATAACTGATTAAGAATTATTTTTTCAAAGATTTTACTTAAAGCAGGTAATATCGATATCGGTCTATAATTAGCGAGATCACTTTCACTTCCAGACTTAAACATAGGAATGAGTTTACTGTGTTTCATGAGATCGGGAAAAACTCCCTCGTCGATACATCTATTAAAAATATAAGCTAAACATGGTGCAATATCTAAGATAATGACACCCAGCACCTTTGTAGACATTCCCCAAAGATCTTCTGTATTTTTTATATTAATTAACTTGAATGCTTTTACAATACTAGCCTCGTTAATGTAGCTAAAACTAAACTCATTCTTACATTTTGCAACACTAGATTCTAATAGAACGGAAGCTCTGGAGGCTGAAAACTAAAAACCCCTACAACCCCTAAAAACCCCTAAAAACCCCTACAAACCCCTACAACCCCTAAAAACCCCTACAACCCCTAAAAACCCCTACAAACCCCTAAAAACCCCTACAACCCCTGAAAAATCCTACAAATCCCTACAACCCCTAAAAACCCCTACAACCCCTAAAAACCCCTACATTCCCTAAAAACCCCTACAACCCCTAAAAACCCCTAAAAACCCCTACAAACCCCTAAAAACCCCTACAACCCCTAAAAAATCCTACAAATCCCTACAACCCCTAAAAACCCCTAAAACCCCTACAAACCCCTACAACCCCTAAAAACCCCTACAACCCCTAAAAACCCCAACAACCCCTTAAAAATCCTACAAATCCCTCCAACCCCTAAAAACCCCTACAACCCCTAAAAACCCCTACAACCCCTAAAAACCCCTACAAACCCCTACAACCCCTAAAAACCCCTACAACCCCTAAAAACCCTTACAAACCCCTACAACCCCTAAAAACCCCTAAAAACCCCAACAACCCCTAAAAACCCCTACAACCCCTAAAAAATCCTACAAACCCCTACAACCCCAAAAACCCCTACAACCCCTAAAAATCCCTACAACCCCTAAAAACCCCTACAAACCCCTACAACCCCTAAAAACCCCTACAACCCCTAAAACCCCTATAACCCCTAAAAATCCCTACAACCCCTAAAAACCCCTACAACCCCTAAAAATCCCTACAACCCCTAAAAACCCCTATAACCCCTAAAAAATCCTACAAAATCCCTACAACCCCTAAAAACCCTAACAACCCCTAAAAACCCCTACAACCCCTAAGAACCCCTACAAACCCCTACAACCCCTAAAACCCCTACAACCCCTAAAAACCCCTAAAAACCCCAACAACCCCTAAAAACCCCTACAACCCCTAAAAACCCTTACAAACCCCTACAACCCCTAAAAACCCCTAAAAACCCCAACAACCCCTAAAAAATCCTACAAACCCCTACAACCCCAAAAACCCCTACAACCCCTAAAAATCCCTACAACCCCTAAAAACCCCTACAAACCCCTACAACCCCTAAAAACCCCTACAACCCCTAAAACCCCTATAACCCCTAAAAATCCCTACAACCCCTAAAAACCCCTACAACCCCTAAAAATCCCTACAACCCCTAAAAACCCCTATAACCCCTAAAAAATCCTACAAAATCCCTACAACCCCTAAAAACCCTAACAACCCCTAAAAACCCCTACAACCCCTAAGAACCCCTACAAACCCCTACAACCCCTAAAACCCCAACAACCCCTAAAAACCCCTACAAACCCCTACAACTCCTAAAAACCCCTACAACCCCTAGAAACCCCTACAAACCCCTACAACCCAAAAAAACCTCTACAACCCTTAAAAGCCCCTACAACCTCTAAAAAATCCTAGAAACCCCTACAAACCCCTACAACCCCTAAAAACCCCTAAAAACCCCTACAAACCCTTAAAACCCCTACAAACCCCAACAACCCCTAAAAACCCCTACAAACCCCTACAACTCCTAAAAACCCCTACAACCCCTAGAAACCCCTACAAACCCCTACAACCCCTAAAAACTCCTAAAAACCCCTACAACCCCTAGAAACCCCTACAAACCCCTACAACCCCTAAAAACCCCTACAACCCTTAAAAGCCCCTACAACCGCTAAAAAATCCTAGAAACCCCTACAAACCCCTAGAACCCCTAAAAACCCCTAAAAACCCCTACAAACTCTAAAAACCACTACAAACCCTAAAAACCCCTAAAACCCCTAAAAAATCCTACAAATCCCTAGAACCCCTAAAAACCCCGACAAATACCTAAAACCCCTAAAATCCCTAAAATCTCCTACAACCCTTAAAAACCCGTATGGGGAAATGGGGGGAGGGTGCAGTTTATAAAACCTTTGTACATTTTGAAGTACCATTTACAAATGCTTATACAAATCCTCAAAAAAAAAACACCGTTTAAGAAGTTATGAAGGTTTAAAGTTTTTTATTTCTGAATCGGATAATAAAGAGGGTCTTGAGCAACATATATTCGAGCACGATCCCTCTCAGACTTGTAGTTTCCGAGATAATGAGAGAGGGGGGAAAAGGGGGCATGGACGGGGGTGGGTAAAACATATTTTTTCAACTCTACGAAGCATCCTCCATACGATCCTACCAAAACGATTCCACTAAAATTGTAATTCCAACATGATGCCTTCTTGCTATACCTAAAAAGGGGAGGGGGGTTGGGGGGAATGGTGGGAGGGTGTAGTTTAAAAAACCTTTGTACATATTGAAGCACCATTTAAGAATCCTCAAAAAAAAAACACTAAAATTCCTTACAACCCAAGGTAAAGTTTGCTATGTCTATCTAGCACCGTTTAGAAGTTATAGCCGTTTAAAGTTTTCTATTTCTGAATCGGATAATAAAGTAGTTCTTGAGCAACATTTGATTGAGCACCATCCCTCATCGACTTGTAGTTTCCGAGATACGTGGAGAGAGAGAGAGATAGGGGGCAGAGGAGGCAAGGACGGGGGTTCGGGTAACACAATTTTGTCAACTCTACGAAGCATCCTCTATACGATCCCACCGAATGTAGAACCCTACATGATGCGATCTAAGTTTGCGAGATTTCGTATGCGAGTGCACTTTTTTGTATGGGACAATATTTTTTTTGTATAGCGGCCATCTTTTTTTTTATGGATTCGGATATTGAAAAGGGTCTTGAGCAACATTAGTTGGAGCACCAACCCTTTCCGACTTGTAGTTTCCGAGATATTGTGGGGGGGTCAAAATGGACGGCAAAGAGGGAAGGTCACACCACTTTTTTCAACTCTTCAGAGTATCCTCTATACAATCCCACTAAAATTTAGGGGCACTTAAAACGGGGGGAGAAAAATGGGGAGGGGTGCAGTTTAAAAAAACTTTTGTATATAATGATGCACCTTCTACACAAATCTTCAAAAAAAAACACACCTCGTCGGGAAGAATCCGATGTCGATTCGTGGGGGGGTTAGTTGGGGGGGAAAAGGGGCACTTTCGGATTTTTCCCCCACTCACTGGAACCCCCTCTATAGCTTTCCTATAGCATGAAAAAAAACACACCTCCCCCTCCACCATCTGGGAGAACAATTATGTCAATCAGTCAGTGGTAATAATAAGATTTTGTATGGGACAATATTTTTTTTGTATGGCGGCCATCTTTTTTTTTATGGATTCGGATATTGAAAAGGGCCTTGAGCAACATTAGTTGAAGCACCAACCCTCTCTGACTTGTAGTTTCCGAGATAATGCGAGGGGGGGGTCAAGAAGGGGGGCAAGGAGGGGGGTCACACAACTTTTTCAACTCTTTGAAGCATCCTCTATACGATCCCACTAAAATTTCAATTCCAACATGACGCCTTCTGGGTATACCTAAAAAGAGGGGGGGGGGGAGAATGGGGGGAGGGTGCAGTTTAAAAATTTTTGTACATTTTGCAGCACCATAAACAAATCCCTAAAAAAAAACACTAAAATTCCTTACAACCCAAGGTCAAGTTTGCTATGTCTATCTAGCACCGTTTAGAAGTTATGAGGCTTTAAAGTTTTTTTTTCTGAATTGGATAAAGAAGAGGGTCTTGAGCAACATTTGTTCCAGCACCATCCTTCTCAGACTTGTAGTTTCCGAGATAATGAGAGAGGGGGGGAAAGGGGGCAAGGACGGGGGTGGGTAAAACATATTTTTTCAACTCTACGAAGCAACCTCTATTCTATACGATCCTACCAAAACGATTCCACTAAAAATTTCAATTCCAACATGATGCCTTCTGGGAATACCTAAAGGGGGGGGGGGGGGGGGGGGGGGGAAAATGGGGGGAGGGTTCAGTTTAAAAAAAACTTTTGTACATTTTGAAGCACCATATACAAATCCTTATACAAATCCACAAAAAAAAATAAAAAATCCTTACAACCCAGGGTCAAGTTTGCTATGTCTATCTAGCACCGTTTAGAAGTTATGAAGGTTTAAAGTTTTTATTTCTGAATCGGATAATAAAGAGGGTCTTGAGCAACATTTGTTTGAGCAACATCCCTCTCAGACTTGTAGTTTCCGAGATATTGAGAGAGGGGGGAAAAGGAGGCAAGGACGGGGGTGGGTAAAACATATTTTTTCAACTCTACGAAACATCCTCTATACGATCCCACCAAAATGTACTACCCAACATGATGTCATCTTGGTCTGCCTAAGTATTTACAAAGAAGATACAGGTGTTTTAAGATTTTGTATGGGAGTGCACTTTTTTGTATGGGAAAATATTTTTTTGTACGGCGGCCATCTTTTTTTTTATAGATTCGGATATTGAAAAGGGTCTTGAGCAACATTAGTTTGAGCACCAACCCTCTCCGACTTGTAGTTTCCGAGATAATGTGGGGGGGTCAAAAAGGGGGGCAAAGAGGGGAGGTCAAACCACTTTTTTCAATTCTTCCGAACATCCTCTACACGATCCCACTAAAATTTTAATTCCAACTTGACGCCTTCTGGGTATACCTTGAAGAGGGGTGAGAAAAATGGGGGGAGGGGGGGAGTTTTAAAATCGTTTCTTAATCCTTGGAGCATCCTCTATACGATCTAACTAAAATTTCAATTCCATCTTGACGCCTTCTGGGTATACCTTGAAGGGGGGTGAGAAAAATTAGGGGTGGGGGGGAGTTTTAAAATCGTTTTTTAATCCTTGGAGCATCCTCTATACGATCCCACTAAAATTTAAAATCCAACTTGACGCCTTCTGGGTATACCTTGAAGGGGGGTGAGCAAAATGGGGGGAGAGGGGGGAGTTTTAAAATCGTTTCTGAATCCTTGGAGCATCTACTATACGATCCCACTGAAATTTCAATTCCAACATGACGCTTTCTCGGTACACCTTAAAAAGGGGGTAGTAAAATGGGGGGAGGGGGGGAGTTAAAAAAAGTTTTTGTATTTCTAAAAGCACCATCTATACAAATCCCTAAAAAAAAACACACCTCGTCGGGAAGAATCCGATGTTGATTCGTGGGAGGGGCAGTTGGAGGGGGAAAAGGGGCACTTTAGGATTTTTCCCCCACTCGAATAAACCCCTTCTATAGTTTTCCATGAGAAAAACCACACCTCCCCCTCCACCATCTGGGAGAACAACCATGTCAATGAGTGAGTCAATCAGTCAGTGGTAATTAAGCTATATATAGTATAACTAGAGGTTGCGTGGTGCGCGAGCTGCATACAGCTCGCGGGTTTAACCCCTACAAACCCCTACAACCCCTACGAATCCCTACAACCCCTAAAAACCCCTACAACCCCTAAAAACTCCTACAAACCCCTACAACCCCTAAATACCCCTAAAAACCCCAACAACCCCTAAAAACCCCTACGACCCCTAAAAAATCCTACAAACCCCTACAACCCCTAAAAACCCCTACAACCCCTAAAATTCCCTACAACCCCTAAAAACCCCTACAACCAATAACAAATCCTACAAACCCCTACAACCCCTAAAAACCCCTACGACCCCTAAAAATCCCTACAACCCCTAAGAACCCCTTCAACCCCTAAAAAATCCTACAAATCTCTACAACCCCTAAAAACCCCTACAATCTCTAAAAACCCCTACAACCCCTAAAACCCCTACAAACCCCTACAAACCCCTAAAAACCCCTACAACCCCTAAAAACCCCTACAAACCCTACAAAAATTTACAACCCCTAAAAACCCCTACAAACTCTCACAACCCCTAAAAACCCCTACAACCCCTAAAAATCCTACAAACCCCTACAACCCCTAAAAACCCCTTCAACCCCTAAAAATCCCTACAACCCCTAAAAACCCCATCAACCAATAAAAAATCCTACAAACCCCTACAACCCCTAAAAACCCCTACAACCCCTACAACCCCTAAAAACCCCTACAACCCCTAAAAACCCCTACAACCCCTAAAAACCCCTACAACCCCTACAACCCCTAAAAACCCCATCAACCAATAAAAAATCCTACAAACCCCTACAACCCCTAAAAACCCCTACGACCCCAACACCCCTACAAACCCCTACAACCCCTAAAAACCCCTACAACCCCTAAAAACCCCTACAACCCCTAAAAACCCCTACAACCCCTAAAAACCCCTACAAACCCCTACAACCCCTAAAAACCCCTACAAACCCCTACAACCCCTAAAAACCCCTACAAACCCCTACAACCCCTAAAAACCCCTACAACCCCTAAAAACCCATACAACCCCTAAAAACCCCTACAACCCCTAAAAACCCCTACAAACCCCTACAACCCCTAAAAACCCCTACAACCCCTAAAAACCCCTACAACCCCTAAAAACCCCTACAACCCCTACAAACCCCTACAAACCCCTACAACCCCTAAAAACCCCTACAACCCCTAAAAATCCCTACAACCCCTAAAAACCCCTACATCCCCTAAAAACCCCTACAAACGCCTACAATCCCTAAAAACTCCTACAACCCCTAAAAACCCCTACAAACCCCTACAACCCCTAAAAACCCCTACAACCCCTAAAAACCCCTAAAAACCCCTACAACCCCTAAAACATCCTACAAACCCCTACAACCCTAAAAATCCCTACAACCCCTAAAAACCCCTAAAACCCCTAAAAACCCCTAAAAACCCCTACAACCCCTAAAACATCCTACAAACCTCTACAACCCTAAAAATCCCTACAACCCCTAAAAACCCCTACAACCCCTAAAAACCCCTACAACCCCTCAAAACCCCTACAAACCCTCACAACCCCTAAAAACCCCTACAACCCCTAAAAATCCTACAAACCCCTACAACCCCTAAAAACCCCTTCAACCCCTAAAAATCCCTACAACACCTAAAAACCCCATCAACCAATAAATAATCCTACAAACCCCTACAACCCCTAAAAACCCCTACAACCCCTACAAACCCCTACAAACCCCTACAACCCCTAAAAACCCCTACAACCCCTAAAAACCCCTACAACCCCTAAAAACCCCTACAACCCCTAAAAACCCCTACAACCCCTAAAAACCCCTACAACCCCTAAAAACCCCTACAAACCCCTACAACCCCTAAAAACCCCTACAACCCCTAAAAACCCCTACAAACCCCTACAACCCCTAAAAACCCCTACAACTCTTAAAAAATCCTACAAACCCCTACAACCCCTAAAAACCCCTACAACCCCTACAAACCCCTACAAACCCCTACAACCCCTAAAATCCCCTACAACCCCTAAAAATCCCTACAACCCCTAAAAACCCCTACAACCCCTAAAAACCCCTACAACCCCTACAAACCCCTAAAACTCCTAAAAACCCCAACAACCCCTAAAAACCCTCACAACCGCTAAAAATCCTACAAACCCCTACAACCCCTAAAAACCCCTACAAACCCCTACAACCCCTAAAAACCCCTACAATTCCCTACAACCCCTAAAAACCCCTACAAACCCCTACAAACCCCTACAACCCCTAAAAACCCCTACAAACACCTACAACCCCTAAAAATCCCTACAACCCCTAAAAACCCCTGCAACCCCTAAAAACCCCTACAACCCCTAAAAATCCTACAAATCCCTACAACCCCTTAAAACCCCTACAACCCCTAAAAACCCCTACAAACCCCTACAACCCCTAAAAACCCCTACAACCCCTAATAACCACTACAACCCCTAATAACCCCTACAACCAATAAAAAATTCTACAAACCCCTACAACCCCTAAAAACCCCTACAACCCCTAAAAACGCAAATGGGGGGAGGGTGCAGTTTATAAATTTTTGTACATTTTGAAGCACCATTTATAAATCCTAAAAAATAAACACTAAAACTCCTTACAACTCGAGGTCAAGTTTGCTATGTCTATCTAGCGCCGTTTAGAAATTATGAAGGTTTAAAGTTTTTTATTTTTGAATCGGATAATGAAGAGGGTCTCGAGCAACATTTGTTTGAGCACCATCCTTCGCAGACTTGTAGTTTCCGAGATAATGAGAGAGGGGGAAAAGGGGGCAAGGACGGGGTGGGTAAAACTATTTTTTTCAACTCTAGGAAACATCCTATATACGATTCTACCAAAACGGTTCCACTAAAATTTCTATTCCAACATGAAGCCTTCAGGGTTAAAAAGGGGGGGGGGGGGGGGGAAGGGGGGAGGGTGCAGTTTAAAAAAACTTTTGTACATTTTGAAGCACCACATACAAATCCTCAAGAAAAACACTAAAATTCCTTACAACCCAAGGTAAAGTTTGCTATGTCTATCTAGCACCGTTTAGAAGTTATGTGGGTTCTAAGTTTTTTATTTCTGAATCGGATAATAAAGATGGTCTTCAGCAACATTTGTTCGAACACCAACCCTCTCCGACTTGTAGTTTCCGAGATAATGTGGGGGGAGTCAAAAAGGGGGGCAAGGAGGGGGTGTCACACAACATTTTTCAACTCTTCCGAGCATCCTCTATACGATTCCTTTAAAGTTTTAATTCCAACATGACGCCTTCTGGGTAAACCTTTAAGAGGGGGGAGAAAATGTTGGGAGGGGAGGAGTTTTAAAATTGTTTCTTAATCCATGGAGCATCCTCTATACGATCCTACTAAAATTTCAATTTCAACATCACGCCTTCTGGATATACCTTAAAGGGGGGTGAGAAAATGGGGGGAGGGGGGCAGTTTCAAAATCGTTTATTAATCCATGGAGCATTTTCTATACGATCCTACTAAAATTTTAATGCCAACATGACGCCATCTGGGTATACCTTAAAGGGGGGTGAGAAAAATTGGGGGGTGGGGGGAAGTTTTAAAAACGTTTCTTAATCCTTGGAGCATGCTCTATACGATTCCACTAAAATTTAAATTCCAACATGATGCCTTCATGGTATACCTAAAGAGGGGTTGGGGGGGGGGGGGGGGGGGGGGCAAGGAGGGAGGCTGCAGTTTAAAATTTTTGTACATTTTGAAGCACCATATACAATTCCTTATATAAATCCTCAACTCTCCTGAGCATCATCTATACGATCCCACTAAAATTTTAATTCCAACATGACGCCTTCTGGGTATACCTTTAATGGGGGGGAGAAAAATGGGGGGAGGGGGGGTATTTTTAAATTGTTTCCTAATCCATGGAGCATCCTCTATACGATCCTACTAAAATTTCAATTCCAACATGACGCCTTCTGGGTATACCTTAAAGGGGGGTGAGAAAAATGGGAGGAGGGGGGGAGTTTTTAAAACGTTTTTTAATCTTCGGAGTATTCTCTATACGATCCTACTAAAATTTCAGTTCCAAAATGACGCCTTTTGGGTATACCTTAAAGGGGGGGGAGAAAATGGGGGGAGGGGGGAGTTTAAAATACTTTTTGTATTTTTTGATGCACCAGCTATACAAATCCCTAAAAAAAAACACACCTCGTCGGGAAGAATCCGATGTTGATTCGTGGGAGGGGCAGTTGGAGGGGGAAAAGGGGCACTTTAAGATTTTTCCCCCACTCGAATAAGCCCCTTTTATAGTTTTCCATGAAAAAAAACACACCTCCCCCTCCACCATCTGGGAGAACAACTATGTCAATGAGTGAGTCAGTCAGTGGTAATTAAGCTATATATAGTATAATAATAATAATGTGACTTTTCATATAAAATTATTAAACGGAATATTTTTGCTCTTATACTACAAAGTTACAAATTTTATTCTAATTTATTCACATCCGAGTGATTCCATGATAATTATAGTTTAATTTAAAAAAAAACCAACTCTAGCAATAAAACCCGAAATAACTCGAGAAAATAAATACTTAACGTAAGAGCGCAATGTGTGCTCCGCAAGGCGGCCAAAATTATATATATTTTGGTAGCAACACACAATGACATTGACAGCAACTGATGCAGCTGTCAGTACATTCGACCGACATCCAGCTGGCTGAGATTATCTTGGGATTCTTCCTTTGTCATTTCTGAATTTACATAGCTCTGCTAGTTTAATATTTTTTTACTCGTTTTATTGCATGTTCCATTCAGTAGGTAATCTTAGCGGAATTTTAACGAAATAAAACGACGAGGAATCCCAAGAAAATTTTAGACGGCCATACCGCGTGACGTCTAGAATTGACAATTGACCATCGACTAAGACTTTAACAAACAAATTGACTATAAACAAAAATAAACACTTGACACTGGCAAAATTGACATAATTATGTAACATGCCATTAACAAAGAAGAAGAAGAAGAAGAGATTATCTTGCCTTCCTTAGCTATGTGGTAATAGTTCCTTATCATTTCAATTCAATATCAACAATTTGAAACAATGAAACTAATTGGCTATTTAATAAAACAATGAAAATAATTGGCTATTTAATAAACTCACCCAGATTTCTCTTTTTTGCAGCTGATATCATTGCATCGCCACTATAAATATTCACAATCTCCCTCCATTGCTTTAGTTTTTTATAACTATCGGCACGGCTTGCACATTTGTTCCAAATAGCCGGGCGCTTTTGTACTTCCAGCACAAATTTTCCTGTGTCAAACTTTATACTGTCCATGGTAGCAAAATCTACGCTAAATTTACTTTATTTTATATACCTAGGTCGAGTTAATTTGATGCAGCAGTAAGTACAAGCGGCTGGCCGCACGCAAGCGAACGGGTGAATAAAATAACAAGTTTGGCAACTGTGCGGCTCGGCGGGCTGGGTCGATAGACGGGTGCGGGCGCGGGGATGGGAGGGGAGCAACGACCGCGCTGGCCGCGGTTTGCGGTCGGACCGCGACGGCCGGCACGGTGCGGCGCGCGGGTCCGTGTAATGTGCAATGAATTATATTTTTATGAATAGCACAATCATGCTACATTTTCCCTTTACATAGCTAGTTTTGGCTTTGATGACTGATGTAGTAATACGCAATGCGTTATACCTTGCGTACCTATATCAATTGACATTTTGTATATTCTACGCACTACACAAAATTTAACATGATAAGACAGGCTCAAAGTTATTAATTTGGCGTGGCGTGCGATTTCGTAGAATAATTATCCACGATTGTCGCAAATCAATTGTATTTTCGCGGTACTTTTGGGATGCCATTTTATTTTATTCCCGCGCCAAAACCTATTTTTTTTTCTATGTAAGCATCTTAATAACGACCTCTGTGGCGGAGTGGACTAAGGTACAGCTGAGACGCAGAATGTTGCGGGTTCGCCCCGCGGCGGGGGGCAAATGTTTGTATGATCTGTAAGTATTTCTCTCCGGTCTGGGTGTTTCTAGTGTAACTAGAGGTCGCCCACTTCTCTAACTTTTAACTTCTCTATATAAATTATTTTGTGCTTAATTTCATACTCAACAATTTTCGTAAAAAGCGGTACAAAGTTTTCGCTTCACGTATTGATATATAAATATGTAGTTATTTACTAAAAAAAAGTAGTATTATCAGTCATGTGGTACCCATAACGCAAGCTCTGCTACTATGGGGCCGGATGACGTTGTGTCAAATGTCCGGCATTTAAAAAAAAAACCTTACCTCTATCATCACTCTGCAAGTCGACTAGCACAAAAACAGAGAGCAATGCTTTCCCGAGCTGTGTTTGCTTCTCCACGTCGCCATCCCGGTGGCCTATCGTCCAGCTGTACAGGATGTCGTCTACACATCGGTCCAGGATGGGACACTGCCAGACATGGCATATCCTGTAAAGGAAGCAAACTGACGATATAAAACTAAAAAGAAAACCGACTTCATTGAATGAAATTTGTGGCTATAATAAATTTTTAGGTGGAAAGTAAGTAAATGTATTTTGTAAATATATAATATGGGTAGGCCAAATAAACGCACTGCTCCAATGAGACAGCGAGGTATCGGAGTAAACGAAAATAAAACGTTTTTTCAAGCTGGCGCTTGAAGCGTCACCTGGACCTGTCAGCGTTTTGTAATTTTATGCTCAGTAAGTGATCCTAAACCTTATATTTTTTTGAAGCGAAAACTTCTTTAGCATCGTTGTGATTTTAAAGTCGATGAAACGAAAAAGAAAAGCGACAGTAAAAAGAGAGAGACACATAAATTCATAAGATTTAACGTGTGAGAAAATGAGATAGGAAGCATTATACAGTGTTTCTTATATTATTATTCGTCTAATTATCTCTTGAGACACTCTAGGGTGAGAAGGCCTCCGCCATTGCCTAACAACTTTTAAAAATCTGGGACCAACAGTTTAACCTGTCCTCCAAAGCACGTAAAACACGGAAGCACTAAGATGAAAATGCCATTGTGTTAACCCATCCAGGTACTGTCCTCGCACAAAGCTGCTTTTCTGCGGGTTCGATTCCCGCCGCGGGACAAACGTTTGTATAATCTGCAAATATTAGTCCCGAGTGGGTGTTTTTAACTGACTTCAAAAAAGGAGGAGGTTCTCAATTTGACTGTATTTTTTTTAATTTTATGTTTGTTACCTCATTAACTCCGTCATTTGTGAACCTTTTTGAAAAAATCAGATTTCATGTGAAATGATATACTTCCCGATTAGTCCTATAAATTTCATAATATCGATTTAGTAGTTAGGTTTTTATACAAAAAAAAAAAAAAATATGTTATTCACTTGCGTGCTTCCCAAGCGACGTGTTAGATTTGTCGATTGGCAAATTTAAAAACGTAATTAAACATAAACTGTCTATTAAAGCATATTATAAAATATCTGATTATTTAGAAGACAAAAAAGCTTGGGATGAATCTGCTGCAACTCGACTCGGCATCCGTAACAAATTTGTCATGGGCCATACAAAAAAGTGTTAAGACCAGACAAGTTTCTTGCCGGATTCTTCTTGAGCTGGGGTTAGGAGGAACCGGCTCCTAGATTCACTAGCATGTAAGAAGACGATTCAAAGTGGTCCTTGTGATTGTAATGAATAAAGTTATTTTGAATTTTGAATTTTGAATTTTGAATTTCTTGGTTGAAACGAAATTTTGATATTTTGCTTGCCTTTGGCTTTCCAATGGTGTTTACGAATTTAGATAAATGATAAAGTACTAAAAAAGTCGGATGTTCTCAATTCGGTTGTACTCTTATGAGCTCAAATTTCATTCAATGAAGTCGGTTATCTGTTTAGTTTTTAAAACGTCATTATTCTTTGTAGAAAAAAAAGTATATACGTAGGATATCAGTCATGGTTCCCACAAGTCCCACAACACAGTCATAACACAAGTTCTGCTTACATAGGGCCTAGATGATGCTGTGTGAAATGTCCATCATTATTTAAGATTAGCTGGTGCCCGCG
Source organism: Lampropteryx suffumata (assembly GCA_948098915.1). NCBI lineage: Eukaryota > Metazoa > Arthropoda > Insecta > Lepidoptera > Geometridae > Lampropteryx > Lampropteryx suffumata. Next base: position 2,721,591 of record OX402552.1, read on the forward strand.
ACTTTGTCTGCGCAGGATAAGTACTTTGAGTAGCTTGTTTTCTTCTCCAAGGTCCTATCCATCTTTATACCAAAATTCATATCAAAGTTATAGTAAGGAATCGTTATATATTAATATCTTTATAAATTATAAACTATGTGTTATTCTAATGTATAAGCTATATTATTGTAAAGTTTCATTAAAATCCATTCAGTAGTTTTTGCGTGAAAGAGTAACAAACATACTTACAAACTTTCGCGTTTATAATATTAGTATAGACTAGCTGGTGCCCGCGACTTCGTCTGCGCAGGATTAGTACTTCGTGTAATACTTGCAGCGCACGCCAGAATAGCTCGCAGATGGCAGATTTTTTCCTACTTACTTGACACTTATCGTTATATTTTGGACAATTCACACAATATCTTTATAAATTATAGGCTATGTGTTATCCTGATGTATAAGCTATATTATTGTAAAGTTTCATTTAATGAAACTTATTATAAACATTCCGTAGTTTTTGCGTGAAAGAGTAACAAACATACATACAAACTTTCCATTTATAATATTAGTATAGATTATTCGTTCACCTGTTAGCAACGGCTACTACTATGCTGAGCTGATTCAAGTTGAGGGTTACCTGCCAGTCAGCACTCTGATCTGGTAGCTGCTGTGCTCCAACTCCCCACTCACATCTCTATCCCTACTCAGTCTTTCAACGCTCTCGTACACATTCCCTCTTTTAGACCTCTTCTTTTCACAAGTCACGTGGATTTCTGGAAGGTTGGCGTAAAACGCGTCACTGAGTATAGGTTTTCCCTTAGTATTCTGAATGACTTTGGCTTCTTTAAGCGGGGAGAGTATAGAGCCGTGTGTGAGCACCCAGCGGTCGGAGAATCTGATGCCTGATGCGGAGACAGTGAGGATATTGGCAAGCTCTTCATCTTCCGAGTAATTGTATGACACCATTACGCCTTCAACAGCCATGTTGGATCTGGAAAACGATATAAGACAACATTTTGTCGACTTCTGTGGCGCAGTGGGCTAAGGTCCGGCTGAGACGCAGAAGGTTACGGGTTCGATTCCCGCCGCGGGACTAATGTTTGTATGATCTGCAAGTATTTGTCTCGAGTCTGGGTGTTTCTATGTATAATACAATACAATAGTTATTTATTCCAATATGATTAGGGGCGGGGCGGGGCGCGGGGTAGGGTGAGGGTGATTCGGGATTAGGGATGAGTGCGCTTGCTCTCTTCCTCTCGTGGCTCTCGTTACTCTGGCACCGTTAGCCGCTGACGTCGTACCTATCTACGACAGCCGCATTGTCACGCACGAGACGTACGCGAGAACGCTCCACTCATTAAACACACGTTTGATGAGTCTAAAATCAGTGTTTTTTATTATCTATTTTTTAAAAGAAATATATATTTAAGTGAAATAAATAAATGAAACTGTTTATTTGATTACAGTACACTTGGAAAAGTCAGGTACAAAAATACTTAATAATAATATTACACTATAATATTGCGGGCTTACTGTTTGGTTACAACATTTAAGAAAAATAATTCATTACAAATAGAATAGCAACATTAAATTCCAAATAGATTCATTATTTAAAAATGTCATCAGCAAGTGCTTCGTCTAGAGAATAGTACGATTTCTCTAGTAATATATTTCTTATCTTTATACGATAACATTCAAGATCAGAGTTTTGTAATTCAGGCGTCAGTTTATTGTACAATTTTATGCTTATACATAAGAAGCTATTAAGTACCAACTTTGGCTAGTCTATGCTTAGGAAGACAAATGTTATATTTATTTCTTGTATTATAATTATGGATCTCACAGTTTAGGTGAAATTTATCAGGGTTTAGCTTTACAAACATCAGATTGTGGAAAATGTATTCTCCTACCATTGTCATAATTTCTAATTTCTTAAACATTAGCCTACACGATTCTAAGCCTTACATAAGCAAAATAGAACGGATGGCTCTTTTTTGCAGTATGAATATTCTATTCGACTGTGAGGCATTTCCCCAAACTAAAATTCCATACACCATAATGGAATGAAAATACGCATGATATACCATTTTTGCAGCTCTTATGTCACTAAGTTGTCTTATTGTCTTTATTGCGTAAACTGCTGACTTTAATCTTCCAACGAGAGTGTCAATATGTTTATTCCAAATGAATTTACTGTCAATGTCTATGCCTAGAAATTTGGTGTTGTCAAGAGTAGTCAAAAAGTGTTTATCAATTGTATGCCTAACTAATTCGTCATTATTATGTTTATGTCCTAAAAAAAAGTTTACAATATTCGTTTTATCTACATTTAATAGTAAATTAATGGCATTAAACCATTTTTTTAAATTGAGTATCAGTGTTTCTATCTTTACACATAACTTTTCTTTGTTCTTATCACTAACTACTACAGTTGTGTCGTCAGCAAAAAGGACTATATCCATTTCATTTTCAACACAGACCACAATGTCATTAATATACAGAATGAATAGAAGTGGCCCTAGAATAGACCCTTGTGGTACTCCCATTGTAATATTATTTGATTCAGACTTTTAGCCGTTACACTCTAGAATTTGTTTTCTATTTTTTAAATAAGTCGCGAATAAAGACGATTCATTGTTTCTAATACCATAATGCTCAAGTTTTAATAAGAGAATCTTATGGCAGACACAGTCAAAAGCCTTTGATAGATCACAAAACAGGCCGTATGTGCTCTTACTTCTGCCCAAATTCCACAAAACTCTCTCTACTAGAGAAGTTATAGCTTGATTCGTGTTTTTTTTCCTTTGAAACCCAAATTGCCTGTTGTTGATGATTTTGTTGGTTTCTATGAAATAATATAGCTCATTTGCAATATATTTTTCAAAAATCTTACTAAATACAGGCAAAAGTGAAATGGGTCTATAGTTATTCGCATCGCAATGAGAGCCCTTCTTATACAGTGGAATCACTTTTGCTAGTTTAAGGTCATCTGGAAAACTACCACTGAGTATACAATTATTAATTACTGTTGCCAATGGTAATGCTATTTCATTTTTAATTGTCTTGATTATTAATGTAGATACGTCCCAAAGATCATTTGAAATTTTGCATTTTAATTGATTAATAATTTTTATAACACCAGTTGGTGTTATATCTTTAAGAATAAATGATTTCGAACTCGATGGTGTAAACTTGTTAATAAATTTAATAGATTCACTTTCAGATTTTTTAAGATCTTGGGTCAAGGTAGGAGCAATGTGAACGAAAAAGTCATTAAAATGGTTGGCTATTTCTATAGGTGATTTGAGAGTTTCATTTTTAAAACCAGTTATATTATCAATTGTCTTATTATTTCTGAAACTCTTTCTGGGATCTTTTTTTATGATGGTCCAAGTAGTTTTTATTTCATTTTTAGAGTTAAGAACTTTATCTCGTATGTCAATACGTTTTGCCATCAAGCAACATTTCTTAAAAAATTTACTGTCGTGACTCAAATACTTTCTTAGACTCTCATCGTTTGTAAGTGACAATAAGTAGTATAGATTCTTCATATTATTTTGTGATACTCCTAGACCTAATGTCGCCCAATCATTGAATGACAAGGCTAGTAAGCCTTTTTACGTATGGTTTTTATAGCCATAATCCCATTTAAAACCCTTAAAAATGAAACAAAAAAATCCTTGAAACTAATCAGCCTGCTGTTACAAAATTCATTATAAATACCTAATTTCAAAAGTTCAATTGAGTTATCACTAATTATTCTTTTTTTAACAAAGTAGAAGTCACAATTACTATTTGTATGGTCATATAAATAATTTATTTTTATGAACTGTGCAAAGTGGTCAGACTTTACACTAGGCATAACCCATGATTTTAATACGTCTATGTTTGTAAAAATATTATCAATACATGAATGTGTATTGCTAGTCAATCTCGTGATATCAAAAATCTTTCTTTCAATGCCATAGCATTCTAATAAGTCGACTATTGAAGAACTTTGGTCGCTACCACTATCATCCAAAGTTGTGAAGTGGGCGTTGAAATCTCCACACACTATTATGTCTTTAGGTAATTTAGTTTTGTTTGTCAGCGTTTCTAAGCATAGTTCCAATTTATCTAAAAATACTACTAAATTAAGATCGGCACACGGTGATCTGTAAACCACTACAATTATAAGCTTATTCGTTTCAATACAGCTTATTTCAAATTATTTTTCAACATTTAGCTTATTAATATCAGATCTAGACTTAGCTTTAATATCTTTAACTAAAATAGCAGTACCTCCTCGTATGAATTATTTTCTATAACTAGCACTAACTATTCTGTAATCATCAATCACATACCCATTTAAGTTCTCTTTCTTCAACCATGTTTCAGTTATACAAAAAATGTCTATATCTTCCATTTCTAAAAACAAGCTTAATATCATTTTTTATATACCATGCCTTGAACATTTTGGTGGCATATATTTAAACATGTCTTCGTCTCAGGTTTACTTATGTCAACTCCTGTAGCAGTTCTGTTTTTTGAAAATCCGTCTTTACCTGATGGTGGTCGTCTATAGCTTGCTTTACATTTTGGTTACATTTTATGAAATGAAGTGTGCTACTACTTTGGTAGTGATGTAAGCAGTACATTATTTTTGCAGCTAAATGTGCATGTTTAATTTTCATTTGTAAGTCTTGATCCCTGGGTATATTTATGTCTAAGTACATTACATATTCGTTTACTACGGCCAGATGATGAAGTTTTTCATTAACTTTGTGTATTTGTTAGTCATTGCGTCCATCATACTTGAGAGAGCATAAAACTAGTTTAAACTTCCTGCAGAGTGGAAGCATAGTCTGTAGCCTTTCCGGGTAGGATTTGTAATCTATGGCATCCGTTTCGGTGTAATTACTAAGAAGTAAAATGACAGAATCATTTTCGTCCAAATGCCTTGTGTTATCTACAAATTTATTTAATATTATATTTATATTTGCTTCAGGCATACATTCATTGATAAATTTCTCATTTGGTTTAGAATGTTATACACTTTACTCCCTAGGTTTCGGCCATAGGCATCAGAAAACATGATGATTCCGTCAATTTGTGACGAGTTAGCAGGGCAGTTTTTCTTAGTCTTTGTATTTCCATTTTCATTGACATCATACAATATACACGTAGTGTTGGGTGCATCAGTCTTGGAGAGTATAGTATCATTTAAATTCTTCTCCTCAATATTTCTTATAAAACTTTCTAGTTGTTTGAGTTTGCTTTCTAGAATATGGATTTTGCCCTGTATTCTTTTGTCTTGAATGGAATCTACCTCATATTTTCTTATGATTTCAAGAAACTGTTCACATTGTGCTTGTAAATCTTCAATTGTTGCATTTCGTCTGTTCATTTCTGTTTCTGTTAACCTAAGAGTAGCTTTAAGACGCATTGATTTAAATGCATTTTTTTTAGAGAAGAAACTAATTTTCGATGTCTTCTAGCTTTCAGTTTACCGGTTTTCACGGTGATAAACTTAACTTCATTTAAATCAGTTTTTGAAATTAAATCACAATACTTAATTTGTAGTTCTTTGTAGTCATTTTGTATTGTTTGCAGAATTGCATCTTTTTGGTTAACTTGGTTACTCATTAATAAACATTCAATCTCAGTTAAGTCATTTTTTAGATTTGTTTTCTTCTGTTACAAGATTTAAATTTTAACTCAAATCATTTAGGAGTAGATCATTGTTTTCATTTAGCAGTATTTCAAATTCTCTTACATTTTCTTCTTGTTCGTCTAATAGTTTCTTATTTAAACTAGTTACTTTATATGAATCTTGTTTAAGATTGTTTATTGTTTGTGCGTAATTTTTGATTTTCTCACTTAGGTTGTCTTCTTCGTAATCGTGTTATCAGAAATAGGTTTATTTATTGCCTTTGTCCTCGATCGAGTATACATTTTGAAAAATTTGTGTTACATTAATGATTTTCCTAAGCATGTGAGTCATCCGATGGTACTCTTTGCAAATGACAGCACAGTCATAATAAAAAAAGAAGACTCAAATTATGAAAATAATATTAACACTACTCTTAAAGAAAGTGTAGACTGGTTAAATGCTAACAATCTACGGATAAATCTAAATAAAACTAAAATAATGCATTTTAATCAACGCATTATAAATTCAAAATATATTACCATAAATTATCAAAATGAAATAATAAAAGATTCAGATGTTACGAAATTTTTAGGGCTACATATAGATAAAGGATTGACATGGAAAATCCACACTGAAAACATAATTAAAAAAATTAATAGCCTTGCTTATGCACTACGTCATTTATCAAGAGTAGCAAGCAAAGATACAACATTAACTGCGTACCACGGCTCGGTTGCTTCATTATTGAGATACGGCCTGATTTTCTGGAGTAACAGTACAAACAAAGAGGACGTTTATATTGGTTTATTATAAAAAAGGTGTATAAGATCCATATTTAATCTAAAAAATACTGACAGCTGTATGCCATACTTTAAATCTAATACAATTTTGACTTTACCTAGCCTATACATATTTGAAATGGCCCTATTCGCAAAACATAACATGAACAAATTTAATAAATTTTCTGACATTCATAATTTAAATACCCGTAGTAGAAACACATTTTGCCTTGTAAAATCGAATACAGCGCTAATGCATAAAAGTGTTTTCTGTATGGCTCCTAAAATATATAACAAGATACCAGAGAGCACAAAAGGTAATCAATTGTTGAGCTTTAAAAATCAGCTTAAGGCACTTCTTGTAGAAAAGAGTTATTATAGTATCACCGAGTTTTTGAACGATGACCTCAGTTACTTGTAACTAAATATAAAAAATTTGCATGCCTGCTTAAGGTAAGATTGTACTGGTACTTTATATAATTATGACTATACTATAACAATGTTGTAAACCTACATTCTGACAAATAAATGAATTGAATTGAATTGAATTGAATTGAATATTATACATAGAAACACCCAGACCCGAGACAAATACTTTCAGATCATACAAACATTTGTCCCGCGGCGGGAATCGAACCTGCAACCTTTTGCGTCTCAGCCGGGCCTTGGCCCACTGCGTCACAGAGGTCGTCAGTATCAGTCAGTATATCAGTCATGAGGTACCCATAACACAAGCTCTGCTTACTTTGGGGCCAGATGATGCTGTGTGAAATGTCCGGCATTATTTTTTTTTTTTTTCCTTTAACCTATAGTATCCCACTGCTGGGCAAAGGTCTCCCCCTTTACCTTCCACTCTTTGCGCTCTAAGGCCACAGTTTGCCAATTTGGCTTAAATGCATCCAGATCGTCTCGTCATCTTTTCCTGGGTCTGCCGCGTCGTCTCCAACTATCGGGCACCCACTGAGTGACGAGCTTCATTCGAGTCACATGACCTGCCCAGTCCCATTTTAAACAGGCAGTCCTCGTACCTACATCCGCTATCTATGCCCGTTTTCGATCGGATTTCGGTATTTCAGTATTTCGAACTCTATCGGTTCTTTTAATTCCCAAAACATTGCGCTCCATAGCTCTCTGGCAAATCTTGAGGTCTGATTGTGACTCTGTCAATGACCATGTCTGAGCACCGTATGTCAGTATGGGCGAGATACAAGTGTCGATGAGTTTTCGCTTTAGTGATATTGGAAGGCTTGCCTTCATATGCTGCTTCATGGCCCAGTAGCTCTTATTGGCAATTATTATTATTATTTAAAAATATATAAGTATTTTATCAGTCATCTAGTCACCATACAAGCTGTTCTTAGTTTGAGACTAGATGGTGTTGTGTGCATTGTCCAACAATATTTATTTATTTATATATTTCTAAATTGAGGTAGTCAAGCGAATCTATACAATCATCAGCAATATTTCTAAATATGGCCTTCCATCCCATACTTAGAAATATTGCTGTTACATTCGTATGGTTCTGTAGTTGTCAGTAGCTCCTATCTATTGAAGACAATCGTGTCATGATAATCACTTGTATTCGCTTCCCTACGACTGCCACACAGCACACTATAATTAAGAAGAATCTTCTATTTCTGGATAAGATTGCTTTCAGGGATAAGACTCGGTGCACTATTAATTTAAAGGCACTATAATTTTATCCAGATATAGCTGTGCCTACATACAGGCTGTATTGTAATGATGACCTAATAAACGGACGTGTCGAGCGATTCTATCTTTAGCTGTTATTTTTATTCGATCTTATCTTTAGTGTTTTTATTTTGCAATTGTTTTATTCGGACTATGGGTCCGAAATAAATGTTTTTTTTTTAATTTAATTTATAAACACTCGCAATACATAATGGAGACATGCCATAAATGGCACATAGCACATAGCATAAGTAGTTCAGAAAACTTTTCGTATAATGTACCATATTTTTTGTATGCTCGATTCAAAACAAAATTTCGTTTGATAAATACTATTACTAAGTTATGAAGTAGTCAAAAAGGTTTGAAGTACTAACAAGTGAAAAGTGATTCTGTGGCACTTTTTTTTGGTTTTACTGTTATTTTGCCAATTTTTTACCGTACAGAAAGGTATAGTGGTTTTTTTACGATGTTTACTGTATATGTGCCGCGTGCTAAGAGTAAGGCGCGGTTTCGGTGTTTGAGTGTGCGTGCGTATATTTACATATAATATCACGATTTTATGGCTTCAGTTTGGTTGATACCAGCAATCCGTCTATATATCCTAATTCCTAGGTCAAACGAATACATTTATTCAGTTGAGCTATTTGAATAATAGCTAATCGTCATCACTGCTGTCCGCACACAGAGATATGATTCATTCATTTTGAACTATATTGTCTATTCTCACATCTCGTTTGAAATCATCTGAAATTATTTTCTTTGGTTCCTCGGAGACTTTTCTCCAGTCTTCCGTAGTGACTTCTGCACACGCAGTTTGTAGCAGTGCTAACATTTTTTTTAAAACCTGTGACAGTGACGATTAATCGCCATAAAATAAACCTGCCTCTTTTAATGAAACCATTAGTTTTTTCTGTGTAGAATATTCCTTTCTTGAGTAATATCCATAAATGTGGTTGTTTATAATTGCAGCAGCATCAAAATTGTCAACGCCAACAATTTTCTTTTCTCTCGTTCTTTTTTCGGTGTACGTAAAGTATTCTCTTCTAAGCCTGATTGTCCGTATTTCTCTTTGAGAATTTGGGTAACTGTCCTCTTCCCCAATCCTAATGCTTTGGCAACGCGTTATCTCAGTTGTGTCACAGGTAAGAAGGCCCACCGTTAGCAGATGCACGTTCGAAATAATCGCTCAATTTTACTACCAGTTCACGAGATTTACTGTTCAGCGTTGTCCCTCGTTTTGACGTTGTAAAGCACAAATCATTGCTTAAAGATTTGTCCAATTCAAGTCCAATTGTTCGGAATCCAAATTATAACCAGGTAAACATCAGAGTAAGATCAGTCCAATAAGATAAGCCGGTTCAGAAGAAATTATCAGAGAACACAACAAAAACGCACAGTTACTTCGCACAACGACAAAAGACTGCGCCATGTAACTGTCACTGGTTGACTAACTGACTGACATAGAAAAAATACAAATGAAAGCAAAGAGTTTTTATACTATGTGTCTCCTAGGAAAACCTAGCACCCGCCTCCTTAGGAATAGCTGGAGTTCGCCAACAAAATCAAGATGGTAGCTTTGGTAGAAAATATTTCAAACTAGACCATCCGTTTTCTTTAAAATCTAATAGATCTACTGTATGTTTAAATTGAAAAACTAAAAAAACACAGAAAAATATACTGTTTCTTTTACGGTAGGTGTCCACCTTGTTCACGAGGGCCCAAAGCTGCGGTCTCCTTTAGGGAAAACATTCCTTCACAAGTAATTCAAATAATCTATACCTATAAAAGAGCTTAACCTGACTGACTGACTGACTGATTCATCATCGCCGAGCCGAAACCGCTGAAGCTAGAAAGCTAAATTTGGAAAGTAGCTTCCTTTTACAACAAATCCACCCACTAAGGCGGGGTTTTTTGAAATACAATCCCTAAGAGGATGAATAGGGGTGAAAACGAATGTATGAAACTTTTTAACGCGTGGTGCGATTTGCTTTAAAATTGATATGAATAAATAAAATGCAAAATAAATAGACACGTATTTCAGGATTTTTCAAAATAACCCTAAAAAGGGGTAAAATTGGGTGTCAAAGTTTGTATGGAAACTTTTTATCAGGTGTTGTGATTTTTTAGAAAATTGGTTTGGATAAATAAAATAAATGGACAAGTGTTTCAGGAATTGTTTAAATAACCCTCATAAAGACGTAAAACGAGGAGTGAATGTTTGTATGGAAACTTTTTGATGGGTGGTCTCAGGTGATTGGTTTGAACTCATCACTTAAATTTGGCTACAATTCCTTAAAAAAAAATGCGGACTAAGTCGCGAGCAACAGCTAGTCTATCATAAATCTTCTGATTTTTTGTGTAACATCCCTAGTGTTTACAAAGGAAATAAGTTCAAGAACGTAACCTTGTAACGACGTTTAGTTTTTTATATCAAAAATAAATTATTATGAATTATTAGAATAGTTTACTAGTCAAATTATATCGTAAAATTGCCTTCTTTTATCATTATTACAATAAATATGTAAGTTTAACTGAAAAAAATGTATCAATTGTGCAGTTGAAACTTTGAAAGTATTGTGTGCCCTTCGTTACAAGGTTATGTTGTTGAATTCAGATGGAGTGTCAAATGTGACTTATTAACGTGGCCCTACTATAGTGCTGCTGTAATCTGTTGCCATCTCTATTTGACATTAGACTGACAAGGACATATCATACCATACTAATGAACGCAATAGATTATTAATACTTTTGGATTTCATACACTTAGGTACCAGTAATTGGGTTTCAATTTTAAAAGTACAAAATTGTATTAATTTTATTACGTGCATTGGCACGTAATAAAAGCGGCGGCATTGGCCGCCAGTGTCTTGGGAACGCTGCCCTCTGGCAGTGATCTGGATCAGTTGAGCTATCTATAGATAGTTTTAAACGGGCCTTAGATAGCTCAACTTTTTCACATGTATTATTGTATTTTATTCTGTACATTTTTATAATTATTTCTTTAAATAAATGTATCTAAAAAAAAAACTTGAGCGTCTCGGGAAGCCCGACAGAAGTGATAACTTAAACTAATCTAACTAGCACTGTAAGTTAGAGTGAGAGAGGAGGAGCCTGCCTACCGCTGCCATATGCGTGAGAGAAAGGAAAGCCAGACAGACTGACGCCGTAACGCGTTACGTAACGAAGCAGTTTACCCTCCCATAAGAAGTTATCACTTCAAAAATGACAGTTTTATTCAATTAGCTTTTTATTTTACTATGTTTTGTAGAGCGTGTTTTCTTGGTAAGTACCTAAATAGATACCATAGACGAATTAAACACAATGTGTTGTGTTTAATTAGTCAAAACATTGTGTTTAATTAGTCTATGATAGATACTAACATATCGATCGAAGGCACGACAAATGCCGGATATCGCGAGAGCTCATTTCGGAAGAACTACGAGTTAAAAGAAAACAAATAAAACTACCAACCTATTATTGTAAGCTAATCTATATATTAATTATCTAACTCGTTTATGGAAAAATTCGTTCCTTTTTAGTTTATCGCGTTCAGGCAAACACACGCGGCGGGCGAGTTTGTTTTATATTAAGTTGTACTGATTTTCATTACGAAAATAATAATAAATATTGCTGGACAATGCACACAACACCCAGCCCCAAACTAAGCATAGCTTGTAGTGTGACCAGATGACAGAAACTTATATATTTTTAAATACTTACATACTTATGAGACTTTATAACACCCAGACACAGAACAAACACCTATGTTCATCACACAAATGCTTATCCTGAGAAGGAATCGAACCCTCAACCTATAGCGCAGAAGGCAGAGCTACTATTAACTGAAATGACAGGCTAGTCAATTAAATTTAATGTTCATAAATACTGAATCTAAAAAAATCATTTACTGATCTCAGACATCAATTTTATTTTTCAATTATTTTGTCACATATCTGGGTGTTGTGAAACAGTATAGGTTACCAGTTCTTGGTACAACATCCGACCGAATAACCCTTGTGTGAGGTCATTGAGGCAGGATGATGAAGAAAGACATACTATTCCATCATAAATACCTAATATTCGTTTAATATAACAATTAATTACAGAATATTATACAATAATATAACATACCTACATGTGAAACAGTTGATATCTATGAACCGCTTGAAACGATCTATATAGATAGCTCAACTGATCCAGATCACCGCTAGAGGGCAGCGTCCTCAAGACTGCCAGACAGGAGCCAGCTCTTGGGTCGTGCCATGTTTCTACCAAACGCCGCGAATTAATTTCGAAAACGTGAGTCCTGTTCCCCAAGAGTCTCGACTACAAAAAGCTTAAATATGTAGGCTGTATCGAGATCAGTATAATTGCGCCATTTGAGGTCCTCGGCACCAGCCGCCGCACCAGCTCTAACGGAAGTAAATTATTATAAACAAGCGACCCGCCCCGGCTTCGCACGGGTGCAATGCTGATACTACCTACTACAAATGTGTTTTTACGACATCACATTAGAAACTTCTAAAATGATCAGTGTTTCTCTACTATATTATGCATGTATTATACATATAAACCTTCCTCTTGAATCACTCTATCTATTAAAAAATCCGCATCAAAATCCGCTGCGTAGTTGTAAAGATCTAAGCATACATAGGGACAGACAGACAGCGGGTAGTGGCTTTGTTTTATACTATGTAGTGATATACGATTGCATTGCAATTAAATTTACGAGAAATCATGTTACACAGAGCTGTGCTAGTGTGGTTACGGAGATAAGAAACCTTTAAGTAACTTTGAACTCTAATGACTCTTGTCCCTTGGGAGATGGGTAGGCCATTGGTTTGGGATGCTACTTGCTCAGACACCCCAGGCTGCACTCCCGTTAAAGCTGGTGCGGCGGTGGTCGAATGTGCCGAGGACCTCAAAAGGCGCAAATATGCCCGGTCTTCATAAGGCCTACATTGGTCTCAATTCTGTTAGCACCTAACTAATTTTAGCTAAGATTAGGTTTAGAACTGTCAAATGAAACTTTGGTATTCTGCTGTTACCAACTTATCCTAATTTAATTTTATCGAATTTAATTAAGCGTTGCTAATTTAGTTAAATGGTACCAACCGAATAGGTTATACAAATGTTATGACTAACTAAAATATATTTTAGACAATTCCTAATTTAAGAAATGAACCAACCGAATTGCCACCATTATATGAGCCTTTTACCCTAGGCCCGTGGGAAACAGGAGCCCACCGCGTTTATAAAATTAATTCACGGCGTCTGGTAGATACATTGCGTGACCCAAGAGCTGACTCCTATCTGGCTCAGCGTATTAGCATTGCCATTCAACGTGCCAATGCCGCCAGTATCTTGGGAACGCTGCCCTCTGGCAGTGATCTGGATCAGTTGAGCTATATATAGATCGTTTTAAACGGTCCTCGGATAGCTTAAACTGTTTCTTATGTATTTTATATTATTACTAGCTGTCCCGTTCGCGGCTTCGTCCGCGTGTTTTTAAATATTTGATCTAATTGTAAATCTAAACCTTTCTCGAATCCATTTGAACACACACAAAAAAAAAATTCAAATCGGTCCAGCCGTTTAGGAGGAGTTCAGTGACATACACACGTACAGTAGAATTATATTTTATAAAGATAAGTATATAATTCTGTACATATCTGTAATTATTTCTGAATATAAATTATATTCTACTTGTAACTTGTAGTCTTGTGATTGTGACGAAATCGTACTATAAAATCGTACGTAAAATACACTTAAATGATTAAGTATAATTATTCATAAGTATATTGATATACATGGCCTCTTGTTGCTCTGCCCTCAGACAGTTAACTGTTTGTCAGTTTGCAATTGAAAAACTACTGTAATATATTCGTTTTTCGCAGTTAAGCTGATAAAAAGGATCATACAAAATAGCGCTAGGACCAGGACGAGTTTCTCGCTAGTTCTTCTCGGACTTGGGTTAGGAGGAATTGGCACCTAAATTCACCTAGTATATAAAACATGTCAAAGTGATCTTTGTAATTGTATTGAATAAAAATATTGATTAAGACACAAACATTTTTTTATACATAATACATACGTATTATACATAACGTATATTAAATTTATCGCTTTTAGCGATAAGGCTGCCCATTGTACAACTGTATTTACTTGTACTAATCATTATTTTTGTGTGTTCTCTTGTGTACAATAAAGTGTTTATCTTTCTATCTATATTTTGTACATATTATACAACATATGAAAACCCAGACCGAAACAAATACTTGCAAATCATACAAATATTTGTCACGCGACGGGAATCGGGAAATTTTATGCGCACGTTCTGCATCTCAGCCGTGCCTTAGCGCACTGTAACACACATGCCTATGTATTATGTTATAGTAACATTTACGTAGGGTTCAATTGCTATTAAAAAAAACATCAAAAAAACATTCTATAGGCGTAAGATTTTTGGTGTGAGTAGATTTTGAGTTTTTTACAAACAAACAAACATACACAAAATCTAATATTTCATCTTTAATAAATTAGTTTATACTACATACATAAAAGATGTCCTCAATCACACGTAAATATTACAAATAACTACAACGCATTGCACATCATACACTGCGTGTTTAACTCACGACATGAATATATTTCAATACCAAATCAGCAATAGATAGCGCACGATATGAATTCCGTTATAGTGGTGAAGGCCGTTGGTAGGTACAGAAAAAATGCCTTGAATACAGGGTAAGATGATCACAAGTAGGTAATATCGTTTGCAATATCAAACACACCCATGGAAATACTGTTGTAATGAGGTATTCAGCGGGGTGCTAACACACCATGCAATTTGGAGAGGGTATAAAAAGAAAATTCTTCCCATTCCTCACCATCAGATCCTATTCAGCCATCTTCGTGGAGAGTGCTTGGGATTTGTATTCTATTTCTAAGTATTCTTGAAAAGTGCTTTTGAAAGGTAAGTTATTATTTAATTAATTTACTTAATATTTATTATTTTACGGAACCTGTTCATGTGATTTGGATTTTTGATTCAAGATAATTTTTAATTATTTAAAGATAAAGAATTGTAATTTCTATAACTATAATGCTTGAACTGTAGATACAAGTATTGTCGATAACTAAATTATTCAACATAAATTATTATGGAACAACTGAAAACGACCTATTATGCTCTTGTAGAGTCAAAACTGAGATATAGTGTAAATTTCTGGGGTAACAGCTATGACTACAATATGAATAGAGCTTTTACAATTCAGAAACGTGCAATACGTTCCATGGTACGCATACCACCATGGGAATCATGTAGAAATCATTTCATGGAACTCCATATTTTGACTCTACCTAGCCTATTATATCCTTGTAGCTCTTA
Organism: Lampropteryx suffumata; assembly: GCA_948098915.1. Lineage (NCBI taxonomy): Eukaryota > Metazoa > Arthropoda > Insecta > Lepidoptera > Geometridae > Lampropteryx > Lampropteryx suffumata. The sequence continues at coordinate 2,737,063 of OX402552.1, forward strand.
TGGACATTATCAGACATCTGTCAAAGTATAAAACACAAGAACAAAGAGCTACAAGACTAAACACAAGAAGAAAAGATCTTGCGACCCCACTGTGTCCGAAGTTAAATATTGTTAGGCATGGTTGTAGATATCAGGCCGACACTGTACAACTCACTTCCTGTGGCTATGAAAATCATAGAAAGTCCCACTACATTTAAGTCTGCATTGATAAAGTTTTTGTTGGAGGGGTGCTTCTATACAGTTGATGACTTTAAATTAAGAAAAACTAGATTATTTGTAATTATTTGACATACATGCTACTCTTTTATATTATTATAATGTTTTTAGGCTTAAGTATTTCAGACACAATGCAAAAATTGTTATTGAATATACTCTTATTCTCATTAATAACGAACTTAAAATAAACAAATATAATGATAATATTATGATTGATAGACTTTAATGTTGTAGTAGGGACCGTATCCTAATTTCATCGAAGTAACTTGGGTTTCCGTAGTGTAGCGGTTATCACGTGTGCTTCACACGCACAAGGCCCCCGGTTCGATCCCGGGCGGAAACATAGATCTTTTTGGTTTTTTATATCGCACTATGGCAAATCATATTTTATGCAGACGTCCAAATTAGAAAGAACAACATTTTAGATAACAGTTTCAAAATTGGCATTTTATTCTTTTATTGAATTGATTTCCCTGAATATTCCTAAGTTTTAATGAACACCTCTTTACAATACCATGAGCTAAAATGAGCTAAAACACATCAAGCAACGACAATGTAGTAAATTTAAGAAATGTCTTTTAAAAACTCTAATTTAGACTTACAAACAAAATAAGATCGCTCGTATTTTATATCATTTTAGTTACTTTGGCGGAAACTATATTCAGGATCACTACCGATAAATTAATCAAAAATAAAACACAAAAAGATGTATAATCCTTCGAGCCGGATTTGAACCAGCGACCTATGGATGCCTATATTGTAACTCTACAGTCCACCGCTCTACCAACTGAGCTATCGAAGGCTTACGTTGCATGCTGAAATTACGTTTAAAAAGCTGCTAACTTTTAAAACCAAGTAATTAGTAAACTCGACTGTATTTTCTGAACAGCCTGCATAAACCCTATAGACAACGATTTCTCCAAGAAGGGAATAAACAAAAGCGACATTTGGTTAAAGGATTAGGTTCTTTCTATAATAATAATAATAATAATAATACCAGATATTTCAAACGGGTTATTCCCAAACTACTCAATTCTTTTGTTCTAAAGAGATAAGAATCCCATACATGCATTCTCAAACTACTCAACAAATTATTTCTTATAAATTTTGTTAATAAAAATATTGCATTTTCTATATTCAATGCATTATCATATTCTCAAAGTACTCCAGTGATTGATCATCATGATTCCCAAACTACTCCATGGAAAAAATCGACACATGCATCACAGCATGTGGCTTTATGTGGTGCTTTAGCTCATCTTCCAATTGAGTTTGTTGAAGATAGTTGGCTGGTAATAATGGAAGAAGCCCCAAAAACCGAAAGTGTCATTAAATTTAAAGATTATTTTGTTACCACTTGGCTTGAGAGTAGGTACGTGTTTTCCAATACATTTATAGAATTCCGAAGGAAAACATCACAGAACCACCAATTTGGTTGAATCGTGCCACAAGACATTAAATAACGTCTTATGTAAGAAACCACTCCTGCTTAAGTTTTTACAAACTATCAAAGATGAAGCTGTCTACTTTGAAAAATATCATTGCACTCCTACTGTGAATATAAGCCGACAGTCCATAAACAGGGACCTTAAACTGACTCTAATTATGATCCAGTTTATAAAAAAAAATTTAACAGTGTTACAAGCATTACAAAGCATCAGCAAATTATTTATTTTTTAATGTAGGTACTTAATTTATCTATTTAATTGTGTGTTGATTACGTTCTTAGCTTCTCAGCTAAGATAAGATAAGGATTAAAATCCGCCTTTTTCTAACCTTATGTCTCCAGAGGGTTAGAAAAAGGTGGATTTTTATCTTTAATTACCACGAGAATCCACGACCACGAGAGAGATAAAAAATATGTTTGCGTATAAAAAGTATTGGTAAGTTTATTATCGCGTGTAGTACACATTTAGTATTAGTATTTTATACACAAAATTATTGAGCGCGTTGAGGAAGGTTAACTGGGATGGAAATGATAAATGACTGCCATTCTGCTTCTTATTGCGTCACACTAGTGACTTCCTAGTTATCTCTAACCAGTGTTGTAAAACTCAGAGTCGCGCAACGAGGAAATCCGTAGAAGAACCAAAGTCACCGACATAGCACTCAAAATTTGCAAGTTGAAGTTGCAAATGCAACACACACAAAAAATCATTAAAATCGGACCAGCCGTTAAGGAGGAGTTTAATGAAAAACACACGCACAGAAGATCTATATAATATAAAGATGATGCCTCTCATCTTATACCTTATGTATCCTATACCTTATCTTAATTGTTCTGTTGTCGCTGCTGCACTACTCTCCTACACTTAGGTAACAGCTGAAAATCAGCGTTGAGTGTAAGCATTACTTGCTTCCATCCAACACATGCTGAGCTGGACGCCTTTTAGGCACTTATACTATTATTAACTGCTTTGTATACCTATTTTTATTTAATTTTGAAGTGTTTTAGTTAAGATATTTTCTTTTTTGTGAGTGTGCCAAATAAACGTTTAATTCATTCATTCATTCATTCTCATATAAAATAACTACGGAATATTTTTGCTCGAATCACAACGAAACACAGCGCTTTTATCCCAATTACCACACCCGAGTCAATACTCTAGCTCTATTTAAATAAAAACACCAGAATTACTAATAAAACCGGAAATAATTCGAGAAACATAAAAATCATACTAATATTAATAATGTAAATGTAAGTTTGTTTGTTTGTTTGTAACGCTTTCACGCGAAAACTACCCGATCATCATGAAACTTTGTACACATATTCTTGGAGGTATTAGAAGTAACATAGGATACTTTTTATGATAAAATATTTTTTTTACGAAAGAGTGAAGAACATAGGCTACTTTTTATGTAGGTACCACGCATGCGAAGCCGTGGGCAGCAGCTAGAAAATAATATAAGAGCGCAATGTTTGCTTCGCACCTAATATTACGCACATTGCTACATTACTAGTGGTCGCCCACTGGTCGAAATTCGACCATAATTAATTAATAATTAATGTATTTTTTATGCATAATAAAAAAAAAATATGCATTCTGCACTCCTCTATATAAACTATAAGTGTGCGAAATTTCACACTCCTCCGTCCGCGCAATTTTCGTAAAAAGGGATACAAAGTTTTTGCTTCACGTATTAATATAGAGATAACTACTTATTAATAAGATGCAAGTACTTACCTAAACAGAGAATAACTGGTTTTGTCGAGACCTTGTCAATACGCGACCAAAGCAAATCAAAGTTCTAACTGGAATGTGTAAACCGGATTGAAGCGGTTCTTGTTGCATAATAATGATATGCACAGTGTAAGTACATATTATCATTATCTAAAACGATTAGTCTATTCCTGGCCTTCATAAACTTAGTGTTAGACATCTGAGTATGCCCATGTGTAGACATAATATACTTGTGGCTCTGTGAGTTGTAGACCTCGCAAACATTTTTCGAAATGACTGAAATATACTTTAACTTTTATAACTTTTTTTAAGTTTTCAACCACATATCACCGCCATTTTGAAAAATTTCCAGAAACTGAATCGACAAAATAAAATATAGTTAAAGAACCTGCTCACAAAATTTCACGAGAATCGGTTGAGAAATGCGACCTGTAGAGGAGAACAGACGCCGGCCGGACAGACATACGAAAGCATTATCGTCTAAGCTGAAACGAAAACACTCGCTCGCGCTTCGCACCCTCTCGGTCAATAATTGACAGAATGGATAAGATTTACTAGTGGTCAGGGGGTAATTTTACTAATTTCTGTTAGCTCGATTGGAATCGAACCGCAGCTGAACACGTGTTTTAGTATTCTCCTAGTCAACAACGACTCAGTTTACGTTACGTTTACGAAGTCAACAATCAGTCAAAGTTTTTTTTGTTTAGTCATATAACAGAAAAAAAAATCCAAGTATATTTAAAATACCTATCCAACAATACGCTACACGATGGGATAGTAAAATAAAAAAAATGTAGGAGATGTATCCTTTAAAAACATTTTTCAAATATTTTCTTACATAATTTTGTAAGGGTTACTAATATGTGTTACCGTGTGAAATTTCGTTTTGATAAAACGAAGAGTCTGCGAGCAAGAGCAATATTACAGGCGGACAGACAGATGGACATAGTGAATCTATAAGGGCTCCTTGTGGACTTGAGAACCATAAAAATAATAGTTTAAAAAAACTAAAAAACACGCTTTATATAGAAAACCAAACTAAAAAAAATTGAAAATAATTTTATTAAATGTAGGTAAGAAAAAAATGTTTTATTTAAAAAAAAGCGTGGGGTGCATGGTGTCAATAGTTATAAATATTTCATTGACAAATATGAGAAGAAGGAATATCATTTCGATAATATCTTAAAAAGCACTCCACGCTTTTTTTTTAATAAAACATTTTTTTCTTACTTACATTTATTCAAATGTTTTTCTATTTTTTTAGTTTGGTTTTCTATATAAAGCGTGTTTTTTAGTTTTTTTAAACTATTATTTATTTTCTACTTTTTATTATTATAAATATTAACGGGTATTTATCGCGTTTATTTACCTATTTTTCCCGACGTATCGACAGGTTTACACTCTGTCGTGGTCACGGGATGACTCGTCCCGTGACCACGACAGAGTGTAAACTTGTCGAACACATTATTATTAATGTGTTCTGATCGCGTATGTTTAAAAAACTTTATTTCTACTTTTTAGTTTTAGGATAATCGTTTTTTTTTTTCGAATTATTGCATTTTCATCAGTCTTTGACAGTTGTGCAAAATTTGAATGAAATGTGGCCGTTCAAAGTGGGTCAAAATCGCGTCCTAAGGTGGTCACGGGATGACTCGTCCCGTGACCACGACAGAGTGTAAACTTGTCGAACACATTATTATTAATGTGTTCTGATCGCGTATGTTTAAAAAACTTTATTTCTACTTTTTAGTTTTAGGATAATCGTTTTTTTTTTTTTTCGAGATATTGCATTTTCATCAGTCTTTGACAGTTGTGCAAAATTTGAATGAAATGTGGCCGTTCAAAGTGGGTCAAAATCGCGTCCTAAGGTGGTCACGGGATGACTCGTCCCGTGACCACGACAGAGTGTAAACTTGTCGAACACATTATTATTAATGTGTTCTGATCGCGTATGTTTAAAAAACTTTATTTCTACTTTTTAGTTTTAGGATAATCGTTTTTTTTTTTTTTCGAGATATTGCATTTTCATCAGTCTTTGACAGTTGTGCAAAATTTGAATGAAATGTGGCCGTTCAAAGTGGGTCAAAATCGCGTCCTAAGGAGTCGGTTACATACAAACATACAAACATACTAACATACAAACATACATACAAGTGAAACTAATATAAAGCGTATAAAAAGCAGGCTATAATACCCTATGTGCGGGTGCAATACTGACTAAAGTTGACCAGGGTTAAATAACTCATTCCTTAGACACCAACTAAATCTGTGCCCATACAAGCTTACATGCTGTATTAATTCAAAATTGCGCTAAATTCTGAATTTCTAAATTTAAGTTATCCCGTTTATCTTAAAATCACCCCAAATGCCATACATAATACCTTTATGTATGGCATTATGAGTATAATACAAAGAAGCTGGATGACCGAGCTTTGTTCGGTATAAAACACGGATAAAACGACGTTTTCTAAAAATGAAACCTAGTTAGATCGATTTATCGCCCCCGAAACACCCTGCACACTAAATTTCAGTTTGAGCCGTTTCCAAGATTCAGATTATATATGTACATATATACAAGAATTGCTCGTTTAAAGGTATTATAATATTATATATAGATAGACAGATTAAATAAAAAACAGGTACCAAAGTATCAAAGTAATACGTGGTACCTCTTTTTTATTACACACATCAAAACAGTTACTGTAATTCCCTTGATACTTTTACTTACGTAACTTTACCTAGAGCATGCCATACCAATAAGTAGCAAAAACCAGCTCAAATTAAAAGGTATTTAACACCATTCTTGGCACATTCGCTGCCGTGATTGGTCGAATAAGGTGGTGTGACCGTCTCGCCTTGGTAAAACGTACCCAGTATAATATAGGTATAGTATAGAATGTTCAAACATGTCAATGGGTCTATCTTAATATTCACACACTAGTTAATGAATAGTTAAATACTATTGGTATCTATTTAATACGAGAAGCAAAAACTTTATAATCCTTTTTAAAAAAATTGCGCGGATGGAGTAGTAGGTATAAAAGTTCGCACACTTATAGTTTACATAGAGAAGGATTGCAGAATGCTAATTTTTTTTTTAATTATGCATAAAAAATACATTAACGACCAGTCGATCAGGTCGACCAGTGGGCGACCACTAGTCTAAAAAATAAATAAATAATGCCGGACGTTTCAAACTGCATATGTGATTAGGATGATTGTAATCTACTATTTTTTACTATTTTATTTTTATTTTATATTCATGTCTTATTCATTGTGTAGGTACCTGCTATTTTATGTATTTTTTTATCGGTGTGTGTGTGTGTGTGTCAAAATAAACTTATATTATTTCATCATTTCATTGTGTTACATTATATTATGGACTATTGTGACCCCGTGAACTTCATATCACCTAAAAATGATTTGATTGTAAACCACCCCAGAATTAAGGCGAATAAAACTAAACAAACAATTTTAAAATCGGTCGAAACATATTCGAGTTCTTGCGAGACTAACAACACATTGATTTTATATATCTATAGAAGATTATTGTGCCTACAAGTTACAACTTAAGATGTGCAGACATCATGTAATGTTAGTCAGAGTTTTCAGCAGAAACGACCGCAAAATTTGAGCATTAAACGAAATGATTGCACACGCTACACCAAATATAACAACCGTTTTAATTCCTAGCATTCTAAAACATAAACGGCAACCTCAAGCCAAATTCAAAGCCTTAATATAATAGGGGTATATGGAGTTATTTAAATAAAGGCACCATAAAAAGAAGCAGGCCACTATAAGCTGATCAGTTTTGCAACCTTCAAGACCCATCAGCTATCTTAGATTATATTCGATCATCGAGGCACGCCGACCTCACCCAAAGGAAGTCTCAAACGGGCGACGACTTGTAAATAAATCAACACGATTATAACACATACATGTCTACATTTACATTTACATTTACAAATATATTAGGGTACTTATATCAGATAATCCACTCGAATGAATTTACTCGGATAATTCAAACTGCAGAAATTATCAAAAAAAAATACAGTCTGATTCAGCAGGAATCAAACAGAACAGAAGGTCAACCTCTGGAATCTAACAAACCGAAGCATTTTAGTTACGTGAAACGTCAAAACTACTTAAGCTAAAATACATAAGATATCTCCCTTTGAAAACATGGCATCTATGTGATATCATTCTATTCATAACTGATTTACGACTCTCGATTGAACCAGAATGATGCAGCTACAGACGATGGTCTTCTGGGTGTTCGGTTGCAGGAAACAGGAGCTTAATGAAGACCATTGTCTTCGTAAGAATAGAACTGCTCCTATTAGACATTGTCACATACGAGATCTCTCGAATGATCTAGAGTAGAGCATTCGCAGGTAGGTAGAGACGGATTTCTACTTTGACGACCTCTGTGGCGCAGTGGGCTTAGGTCCGGCTGAGGCACAAAAGGTTGCGGGTTCGATTCCCGCCGCGGTACTAATGTTTGTATGATCTGCAAGTATTTGTCTCGGGTCTGGGTGTTCCTATGTATAATATGTATGTATTTACAAAAAAAAAGTATATAAATAGTATATCAGTCATGTGGTACCCATAACACAAGCTCTGCTTACTTTGGGGCCAAATGATGCTGTGTGAAATGTCCGGAATTATATAGGTATGTATTATAACAATACATAACCAACCTTGACAGACGGACCATTTACGCATTTATACAATGTTTAGCAATCATAGAGTCATCAATATTGATTAAATGATAATATCAGTTTTGAGATCAAGGTCTGTTTTGAAAGGTTAGGTCAATAGGACATTCATACTTAGTACAAACGCATGTATCTTTTGCTGCCTGCTTTAGCTGAGAACTAAACATGACATAATTTAAACATCACAAAATCGTAACCCTCTCAAATCAGTAAGTTGATGTGAGGAAACCACTTTAAACTTGATTAATGACAGTTTTACTTGTACTGTCTAAACAGCTTTTTGCTGATAAAAAAATAACCTAGGTTAAAGCAGGTTTTTGTGGTTGAGTAGAAGCATGACTAAAAAATCCCACCATCAGATAAGACGTAAGGACGAATCGACTTAAATTAGTTCCTATGTGAAACGCCAGCACGGCTTCAGTCTACTTACCAGCCAATTGAATAAATGAACGCCATTGACCGCGGATCCGGTCCCGTGACTGAGCATCCCTTCGGCCTCTTTGCACCTCTTATCTTAGGTAATTACTAACGAACTAAGTACTTAGGTACTTAATGTATTGTTTACTTGATTGGTGAGGAGCGGGTCAGTGACTGCTCCTTCGCTTGGCAGACATACAGGCACGACGTTGCACAATATAAATTTACTGAGTCAAAATGTTTGTAGGTATGCAGTTTGTTCGTCATGTTCTGATGCTTCCGAATTCGTCACTCACACGCTGACTCGCAGTCAAGTGGAGACACCAGCTAACCCACGACAATACAATTATGGTCGCTCTTTCCTAATAGGCCGTATCCTGCATGGGCCAAGCGCAGTCCAGTCAATGTTAAGAGCGCCTCGCGTCTCGTTCTCGTCCAACTTTAGTCTTTTCTGGGATCGTATTTCTTGTTATTGTGAACATCCGTGCGTGGGTTCACCTCCAGTAGCTAGTACTTACCTGCAGTGACAAATCGGCACGCCCGTAACGAACGATGCTTTCGACGCGACTCCAGCGGTAGTCGCGAATACGTCAATATCTTATGAGATACTGGTGATCATCTCATAATCTATGAGACTGTGGAATGCAGTGAGGATACAGTGGTTGGAAGTGTTTGCAAAGTGAGGGGACATGCCTCACCGGTTGGCATCTAACGTCAAGAAAAAGGGTTCTATCTCGCTGACTCCTTTGAGGCACCCGGATTTTGACCACTTGAGGCGATAACGTTTTAGGTGAGCGCATTTTAAAAACCATTAGTGTACTAATGCATGTAATGCATACCTACCTACTAATGACCACTTATCAAGTGAACAGGTGTTCGTTGAGTTTATTGTTTTGGGTATGGATTTTGTGTTTTAATTCTTGTCGGTGTTAGATTTTATTGGAAAATTCTTCAATCTTTACGCAAGTTTATCTTATAGGTAAGTACCTACGTACATAGCTAATCTATCCTATCAATAGTATGTGCATATTTACCTACGGTTACCTACTTATTTAAAAACACATTTAACCTTTAATGCACCAAAATTACAAGCTACAAAATAGGTAGGTACCTACCTACTTATCGGCTTTAGTGTTTATTGTTAACAGGTAACCATAACAAAACATAACAAATGAGTAGGTACCTAGAATATAATATATAATATAGTATTGTAGGTACGCCATTATTTTGAAAAATATAGCCCTGACTCATTAAACTATACTTAAAGATACATACTTAGGTACAACATAGTATACTAAAAATTAGTCAGTAAACTACCCTTTGAATTTGATTATAGCAGGCACTTACTCAATTTTAGGTTATGTTTAGTAAAGTATCACAAAACTGTAGTTTTAAAGTTTAGTTTCTCTTCGGCACAATATTTTTTACGAACGCACATAATAACTCACTTCTATTTCACAAGATAATACTGTGTACATGCCATTATTAATTAAGTTTACATTATGTTTTTTTGTGTACAATAAAGAATAAAGAATAAAGAATAAAAAGATACATTATTATTGCTCTATCCATTCACTACTAGATACTACTAAACTAGTCCCAAAGGTTTCTTATCAGCTGTTACCACCCGATTAAAATGGATTTATTGACTGACGCTATTGTAAACAGTGACTGTGAGCAAAGGAATTGATAACAGCGAGATCTATGAGTTTCATACGTTATTATTTTCGTTATTTCTGCTATACCTAATTTGAGACGTGGTTTTCGGATAATTCAACAGATGGCGCTAAAATTGAATTTGAATGACCTTTTATGATTTCTTCATTGTTAATTTTGTCTGACCGACCTTCTGGCTGTATCCGATTGACCCAAGATTGAACCTCGAACGGGTCATTAGCTTACTGCATTTTGTCAATTCAAGGTCGTAATTATTGTTAGGGTAGAACTCTTCGGAAAAAGTACCTACATACGTCTTGGTTACACCACAGCGCCTGACTTTTAAACAAAAGCAGAATACAGTAGGTACTCATACAATATACCACAAGTATGTAATCTGTCTGTGAACTTATACAAGCATTAGGTAAGTACATCAATAAAACAGTTATTTTGTTTTGAAGGAAACTATAATAATAATAATAAATATTGCTGGACAATGCATACAACACCATCTAGTCCCAAACAAAGCATAGCTTGTATTATGGTGACTGGATGACTGATAGAATACTTATATAATTTTAAATACATACTTATGATACTTTAAAACACCCAGACACAGAACAAAAACCTATGTTCTTCACACAAATGTTTATCCAGGGATGTCCAGGGGTAAAGTGAGCGTGTGGTTTATCTGGAAAAAATTGCAATAAATTAGGTACACTAGCATGTTACAATAATGTTCCCATAATCAAATAAACAAAACCCAATAAATTTATCGAATACAAAAACGTTATAAATTATTTTTCTGAGGGCTGGTTGGGCAATGAGCGTTACGTAAATGTCGGCCAGCAATCAGCGGGCTTTAATTAACTCATTCTTAGCGATATTAATGAAGCCTTGCATTTCATTTCATGATTGAGGGAAAATTCCAACTATTTGCGACTGACTTTAATTAATAGCGCTCATTGACTCAGAAATTGTATACGGAAAGTGGGCTATGTTTTCGTAGAGGGTCTACGAGTTGCTACGGGGCATTATAATTTTGTAAACCTGATAAGAAATAGGCGATATTCGCTTCTTCTTCTTATCCTGTCCCTAGTTATTTCGAACTAGTGTGGTGAAAGAATTAAAGTGCGCCTCGAGAGTCTTCTTTCGTCTTCTCATGTCTTCGAACTGTTTTGAGAGTACTGCTACAGCGCACACAAAATATTGATGTATGCTTCTTATAGTGTCATTCATTTTGAACCCGTGTATTGAAAGTGCACCTCAAAGGCCATTCCTGCACTTGGCACCTGTTTGAACTCTTAATAACACAAGAAGCCGGTTTCCTTGTTAAGAGTACTGGGATAGCCGCGCATATATTTTTCGAAAATAAAAATCTAATAATGTATTTTTCTAAAACATTAAACGGATGGATAAATATTCAGTACTATTCCGCCAATCTATTCCCAATGAGTTATACACGATGTTGACGCATGCACCTCCCTCCCGCCCGCAGTTGGAAAGCCATGCAAAGACACAACACATGCCACCTTACAAAGGAATTCGACAAGTGTTTCACCTCTCCAAGAGGCATCCTCAGGACTCACTCCACACCATGACGAAAACTCTGCTCTGCAGGCTTGTTGCTTCGCCGCTAGTTAAAATTGAATTTTCTATTCGAAAAGTGTATGGTGCATGACCGGATTTGAACCCACGAGCTAAAGATCAGAAGGTTAAACGACTAGATATGCATAGTTGACGCATCAAGCATATTCATAAGTAGTAGGTACTAGAAATTGTTAAGTGGACAAATAACAGGTACCTGCTAGGCGTGAATTAGATGACGGTTTTCTAAGGATGTGTCATGTAAACTTAAATATTTGGTTTCCGGTTACATGAAAATCATCTTCATTCGTTTTTGACCTTGAATGTTTTATTAGTACTTTTTATGTCAGGAGAATATGGATGTCGTAGAAACTTGGTTAAGTACTAGAAACCAGGATTGCCTGAGAGACGTGGTTATTTAGGACCTACTTAATTATTTTGTTATCTTCAATAGGTTATGTTTGCCTAGTACTTAAAACTAATCTATTACGACCTCTATGGCGCAGTGGGCCAAGGCCAGACTGAGACGCGGAAGGTTGGGGGTTTAATTCCCACCGCGGGACAAATGTTTGTATGATCTGTAAGTATTTGTTTCGGGTCTGGGTGTTTCTGTGTATAACATATATGTATTTAAAAAAAGTATATAAGTAGTACCTACATCAGTCAAGTGGTACCCATAACAGAAGCTCTGCTTACTTTGGGGCCAGATGATACTGTGTGAAATGTCCAGGATTATTTATTATTATTATCATCTATATTTTTCGGCTTGCGTAAAATTAATGAAAATTTTAGTAGATACGAATCTTAAATGGTGGCTTTAGTTGAGACCTCTCACTTCCACCATGTTTAGTTTCCTTTATTCATGTACATACCTTACCTACTCACTTGGAGTGGAACTAATCATAATATTACCGGACATTTCACACAGCATCATCTATTCCTAAAGTAAGCAGAGCTTGTGTTATGAGAACCACATGACTGATATATGTAGGTACTACCTATTTTTTTTAATACATACATATTATACATAGAAATAGGAACATAGGAACTGATAATTGATCCTGAAGTCTAAAAAACTTAGTACAAAACTAACGCTTGATATTAAAATGTCATAGGTGTCCTACAAGAAACTTATCCCATTTTAACTTTGATACTCCCACATTTTTCTTGCATTTACTTATAAAAATATGATATCTTCGCACTTTCTTTTCATCATTTCAAACAGGAGTGACGTCATAGATTTGAAGATAGCTAGCCAATATTCACGACCTCTGACGCAGTGGGCTAAGATCCGGCTGAGACGCAATAGGTTGCGGGTTCGATTCCCGCCGCGGGACAAATGTTTAATGATCTGCAAGTATTTGTCTCAGGTCTAGGTTTTTCACATATATGTTTACATGTATAACATGTATGAATTTACAAAAAAAAGTATATAAGTTAGTATATCAGTCATGAGGTACCCATAACACAAGCTCTGCTTACTTTGGGACCAATTGATGCTGTGTGAAATGTCCGGGATGTTTTATTTATTTATAATTCATAAAGCATGACACTCTGTCATGCTAGACGTTGCCTTCGCTCGCCATCAAAATATCCATCTATACCCATAATAATACAAATATTTCAAATTCAGTAATGTCTCTGTCTATCCGTTTTCACCGCTAAACGGCAGATCGTATCTAGATATAATTTGGCAAGGATAGATTATATCTTGAAAGAAGGACATAATGTCACTATTATTTATTTATATATTTATTCGTTGTACAAAATCCACAGCTCGTAAAATAGTATACCTAAAAAAAACTTATATTTACAATTGACAGCTAATACCTAACGGATTTACATTATAATTAACAAAATAAACCGACAGTGATCAAGGTGTGACGCTTGTATGTAATATTGTGTATGTGCGTGTGTGTGTGTGTGTTGGTGTGTGTGTGTTGGTGTGTGTGTTGTTTGTTTGTGTAAAAATTAAAGAAAATTATACACTATGTAAGACACATTATTTTTTATTAAGAGTTTTTATATTATGCTTAGGGTATACCCACGCCAAAGTTTCACAGGCTTTTTGACTAGAGGTATCAGAAGAAAACCAGAATTCTATAAATTCCCTATATATATAAAAATCTTGTGTCACAGTTTTGGTTGTTTATACCTACTCCTCCGAAACGGCTTGACCGATTTTGATGAAATGTTATATGTATATTCAGTAGGTCTGAGAATGGGTTTATAACTATTTTTTATACCCCTAAGTGTTGAGGGTGGCTCAACCCAAATTTTTTTTTTATGTTTAATGAGGCAAAACAACGTTTGCCGAGTTAGCTAGTAATATTATAAATGTAAAAAAACCCCTGTCTGTCTGTTACGTTTTCACGCCTAAACCGCTGAACCGATTTTGATTAATTTTGGTATAGAAATAGATGGGACCTTGCAGAAGGACTTAGGCTACTTTTTATGTAGGTACCACGCGGGCAGCAGCTGGTATTATATATTTACTGAATACAAATTGGTATAAATAGTGTTTATATTATGCTTAGGGTATACTTTTTGGCTAGAGGTATCGACAGAAAATCAGAAATACTATATATGTAGATAGCACGCGTGCGAAGCTTCAGGCAGAAGCCAATATTCACTAAAGATTATTGTATACTGGCTTCTCTCTGTACTTAGTCCTCTGTACTAAGTAACGACCTTTCCATAGAGGAAAATATATATCGCTTGCGTAATACGTTGTCAATCACTGTAAATAATTGTAAATCACAATTCACGGTAAAATGGAAGAACCCGTATGTCTTAGTAATCTAAATAGTAGTGTAATAACTGCCTATTATCTCGTTTTAAATTATAGGTTCTGTGCGGAAAAACTTATGTAGGAAAAACGATTGTGAGCGGTGACCATGTGACTATACTATATAAGAACAGCTAGATTTATTAACCGACTTTAAAAAAGGAGGAGGTTCTCAATTCGACTGTATTTTTTATTTTTTGTATGTTTGTTACCTCAGAACATTCGACTGGGTGAACAGATTTTGATGATTTTTATGTGAAAGCTGGTGCTTCCCGTGTGGTCCCATTTCAATTTGGTTCAGTTTTAATTATGGCATCTATGAGAAAACCATATAAGTCCGTATAAGTATGTGCGCGACAAATGGACGAATAACTCAATATCACGACAACCCTTTTCGATAACTATTGTTTAACTGACTACAAAAAAGAAGGTGGCTCTCAAATCCTGTATTTTTTAATATTCAATGAAGTCAGATGTCTTTTTAGTTTTTAAAACGTAATTATGTTATATTAACATAGACATTGAGCGCGGTCATTTGACGACGAAGTTTTTTTAAAACAAAGTATTGGACAAAATGGCTAGGCCTGCAGTTGCGCGGAAGACTAGGAGAAGACCACAATGACTGAACTACAGATAAAAATAATGCGTCTGAGTCTGAGTCTGAGTCTCGTGGAACACTCGGTAGTATATTATTATTGATAAACGTATTATATTATTGATTAACAAATACTAGAATGAATTACTAGCGCCTGAGAGCAATTAAATGAAACGCAGAAATAACTAATGAATTGAAGGACTGTTAGGAAATTACGTAATTATTTTTCGAGTTATGAAAATAAACATTTTATTGTACATCATTCAATTCATCTAATTCATTCATTCATCTAATTAATTCATTCGTGTCACCCTATGGATAACCGTCTACACTAAAGAAAGCGTCGTGACGGAAATTCGTGACGGAAAAATGTTACACTTTTTTTCGCCTAGCCCTCATCTGCAGTCCATACCGTACGATAAGAAACATCGTTCCAAAAAACTACATGCCGTATGACAGTTAGTATGCACGGGAAGTGTGTCAGGCAATTTGTTTCCAGCTTTAGGCAGAGTTCAACGTAGACGCCGGCACACGCCAACTCAGGGATATAGTGACTCAGCTATTAGATGGGGAAATCCGAAATTATAAATAAATGAGAGATCTATATGGATACCACAATAATAACAAACTATTGAGAATCTTTGGACTTTGATTGATTGACACCATGACAGTCTTCCAAGAATTACATGCCGTGGTTCTTATGTAATTGTAAATTATACGCTGAATTCTACGGCTTGTAATTTTGATGAGTCAGTTTCTTCCGGAGTAAAGTTTAATTATACCCTGGCAGATACCTGGAAATATGTTTCCTCAAAACACTAAAAGCAACAAGAATATTATGATTAGGGTAAATACACACAACAAAATCTCACCGGCTTTTTGGCTAGAGGTATTGTCAGAAAAACAGCATCTAGCTACCTCCCAGTGCGAGTCATATTCTGTGTTGAAGCCAATTTGTTACTGTAAAAGTTGAGTTAACATGTGGTTAACTGTGTATCTACATGTAATGCTCGCTCGACTTTTCCTTTTACATTCTTCTGTTTGTACTGTTTGTGTGTGCTTATTTATCTATACCTATAAAAGAGCTTAACCTGACTGACTGACTGATTCATCATCGCTGAGCGGAAACCGCTGAAGCTAGAAAGCTGAAATTTAGAAGGTAGCTTTCTATTACAGCAAAACCACCCACTAAGGCGGCATTTTTTGAAAAAAGAGGGTTATAAGGGGTGAAAACAAATGTATGAAACTTTTTAACACGTGGTGCGATTTGTCTCAAACTTGATATGTATAAATAAAATGCAAAATAAATGTACACGTATTTCAGTATTTTTCAAAATAACCTTAATAAACGGGGAAAATGGGGTGTCAAGTTTGTATGGGAGCTTTTTAACGGGTGGTGTGATTTCCTAAAAACTTGATTTGGATACTTATAAATGCAAAATAAACGGACACGTGTTTCAGGATTTTTCAAAATAAATCTCATAAAGGAGTAAAATGGGGTATGAATGTTTGTATGGAAACTTTTTAATGGGTGGTGGGTGTGATTGGTTTCAAACTTATCAATAAAATTTGGCAAGAAGATAAAAAGCATCCTTGGGAAGGATTTAAGCTACAGTTCAATCAAAGTTCAAAGATCGACATTTTTTATTGCGTTCATTTTATACCTACCTAACTCAACCTTAGAAATAGGTATAGCTTCAACATTAAAAACATGACAGCTTCGCTGTATAACATTTGGCACAACTTCTCCGTTAACTTGTCAATCATAAGTGACACAGTGAGCACAACGCAATTGACGTTCAAGTGCTTGAACGTGCTGATCTTATCTCAAGTAGGAATTTGCTTGTCATAGCGGAGCCGGCTCTTAGTTTAACAAGTAATCACTAATTCTTACCGCGGAACTCATAGTCAAGGGGAAACACCTTACCCCAGGGCCCCAGGCCCATCGGCCTCTGGGTGTCGAATCCAACCTTTGAATGAATGAATGAAAATTCTTTATTGTACACTTTAAAACTAAATATAACAATTTGATAACTAAATTTATTTAATATATGTACAATAGCGGTCTTATCGCTAAGGAAGTGATTTATTCCAGACAACCTTTGGATGGACATGATTTTGGATTAACCTATAAAGGTACCTATAAACCTATAAATGCATAAGCATTTCATAATTAAAATGGATTCCCAGTTAGACAGAAGTAAGGGGTTCAATACTGATTTTCCAATTTCCGTCTTTCAGACAATCCCCAAAGACAGGGTTTTGTGTGTTGTCTTAGAAATAGTACATTAAAATATAAAAATTAAAATTATTTATTCAGAACAAAATACACAGGACAAGTTACAAAAAGAACGATGAGAACTGCAAAAGTTTAAAAAACTGTGGAGCAGTTTCAACGCCACCTCCTTGGCGTTACATAGTTCTGTGGAAAACTTAGGAAAACTTAGGTACTAAGTATCAAACAATAAACTTAAACTTAAACATCAGTAAACTTACTCTAAACATTGTATTGAAAATAGTCGTAGGAAATTAGTTATTAGCATGTGGAGTCTGCGAAGCAGCTAGAATTTTTGAAATTAGGAATATCTATATAAAAAAGGAGTCATTCAATATCCAGCGCTTGGGTGCGAATGTTGGATGACGGATTCTGGGAAGCTGTTCAGCAAAACACATGAAATTTATAACTATCTAATATAAACAAACAATAAAGAGCGATATTGACTTCAATCAAAGCTGATTTCACGTACCTAATTAGAATTCAATTTATTTTATCAAATAAGCACAAAAGGACACTTTTGTTTATCAATACAATACAATACAATACAATAATTATATTGACTTATCTAAGTAAGAATTACATATATTGCAATTAAATATCTAATTATCACGATTACGATCTCCCCAGTCATCTCGATTTTGAGCCAATTGGACCCAAGCTCTGTTCAACGTGTAGAGATTATCTCGGTCATCTCTTAGGTCTGCCATGGTGCCGTACATCTACTTATTATCAAACACAACCTTTGGTAGATTGGTATCTTATTTACAATATAGATATTATGCCTGTTACTTATACTCTGCAAGTCAGTTGCAACACCTCATCAATATCAATAGATGCTGTACGGGGAGATAGCTATTTCCCTAAACATTACGATAATAAGGTATGCTATGCTATCTGTTGGGACCGGGGTGATAATTAAAATGCCCGCTCGTCGCCGAGGTATGTTTGCAACTGATTTATTATAAACTAAAAGTGCTTGCTTATGCTAATAATCCTGAATGTGCGAGTTGGGCACGTACAGATGCACTCTCTCAATACATCCTATCCAATATGAACTCCTAACAATAAGTCCTTTATATCCGCATTTGCTTCAACTTCTTTCTAAAGCTAGTTAGACATTCAGGTAGTCTATAAACTTAAAAACTACTGGACCGATTTGAAAAATTCTTTTACCGTTGGAAAGCTACACTATTCCCGAGTGACATAGGCTACTTATTATCCCGGGAAAATTGGTTTGTCCCGGGAAAAATCAACAACGCGGGCGAAGCTGCGCGCGGACACCTAGTATATTGTAATAACGAATACTGTAAACAAAAAATGACTTGTTGATTTTAACTAAGTGTTATATTTCTTGTAGATCCAAGATCCACATTGTACGCCACGTGCCTCAATTTGTTTTACACTGAAAACTGCTAGCACGAGTCTCACCACGTATGATACCGATACCTTGATAAAGATAATCATGGCATACATGATAGGGCTAGCATATTGTAGATCTAGCTGGAAAATTAAAGTGACCTTAATTGTTGATATCCTCTTAAGTTACGATTTCAGCTTTACTTTAAGTACTACTAAACCCAAACTAAAATTCCTCGACCCCATTGATCCAAATATAATACGTACTATCGACTCACGGCACTTCTATCAGACTGAGTTATGAGTCTTTACCTCCCTTTATTCTATACCTCCCTTTTATCATCGCACTGCTTACCATGGGCACCCTGCCTATGGCGAGCAAATACTGGATCTTAAATAGACGCGCATTGAGCGGTTTTAGAGGAATTTCCTCCCGCGAACTCTTGACTCTTGGTTGTGGAATGAGCTGTCTTCTGAGGTTTTCCCGGGGGAATACAGTATGGGGTAATTCAAGAAAAATAGGTTTCTCAAAGGCAACGGACATGTGATGCTCCTGGTGTTGCAGGCGTCCATAGGCGTCCATATGACTATACGCTGGACAATGCAGAACAACATATTTTACGTTACTAAAGATCCTTACTAAAATTATCGACAAATAATAATTAACATGCAGTTGTAAATTACAGAGGACATCGATAAAAAATTAGGGCGCGTGCGTCCCACATCAAAAGCCATGAAATCTTTATTTATTTATGTATTTATTTAACTTTATTTACCATTTAGAATTCAACTAAACGAGAAATCGTCACTTCGGAGACTAGGTAGCTCTTCAGACGCACTATAGTGATGTAATAGTATCCGATAGGTCTCAAATCAAAGCCATTTTAACTTTATTTATATTTGTATAAGTATTTTTACTTGTTTTACCTTCTAGAATTAAATAAAATGAGAAATCGCCACCTCGGAGACTCCAGGAACCTCTCCAGACGCTATGGTGACCTAATAGTATCCGATAACCGATCCCCAGTTCATCAAATAAACGAGCAGGTAGTCTGTAAAAGCAAATTTCCAAACGAAGTTCAATACGCATGTTATTGGCAATAAGAAAAACTCATACTCAACATAATTACGTTTTACAAACTAGAAAGACAACCGACTTCATGTAATTAAAAAATATCATTGATGTATACAATTTTTCGATTGTTGTTGATTTTGAATGACGACCTATCTGGCGCAGTGGGCTAAGGTCTGGCTGAGACGCAGAAGGTTGCGGGTTCGATTCCCGCCACGGGACAAATGTTTGTATATTCTGCAAGTATTTGTCTCGGGTCTGGGTGTTTCTATGTATAATATGTATGTATTTAAGAAAAAAAAATGTATTTAAGTAGTATATCAGTCATGTGGTACCCATAACACAAGCTCTGCTTACTTTGGGGCCAGATGATGCTGTGTGGAATGTCCGGCATTATTATTATTATAATTTTTTTTTTAAACCGCTTGACCGATTTAGATAAAATTTTAATGGCACAACCTGGGAAGTACACCTTTTGAATCAAAAAAATATTCGAAATCGGTTCAGGCGTCTTTGAGTAATCGGTGAAAATAACTAGTATAATGTATATATATAACATAGTATAAACCAAAGTCGCTTCCCGCTCTCTGTCTGTCCCTAGTCCCTATGTACGCTTAGATCTTCAAAACTACGCAACGGATTTTGATAAGTCTGTTATAAAGTAAGAAAGAAACTCTTTATTATTCAATACAATCATTAGAACAATTTTACATCGTCTTCTAATATATGTACTTGGTGAATCTAGGTGCCATTTCCTCCTAACCCCAGTTTAAGAAGAATCCGGCAAGAAACACGTGTCTTGTATCGTGCACGTTGACGTGTCTCTTAACCTTTGATCTGCCCAAAAACTGATCCCATCGAGACATAATAGATCGATTGTGTCAGGAAGCCTGACACGCAACCGTTTAAATTAAAACCCAAAAGTCTACTGCAAGACGAAGCTAAAACGATGTCTAGGACACCATACTAAACGGTTGTTATCCTTAATCAGCCGATTAATATGTTGAACTTTGGGTCATATAACTTTATCTATGTAAAAGGCACTCTGCAAGTAAGTACCTACTTATGTGGCGCCAGTTTTTTTGTGGGTTACCTATAATTTAAGAGTTTGATTGGCAAAAACTTTGTTCAATATTTTCGCAAAAAACTCAAGTTATCTAACCAAATATTGAATCAGATAAATTATAAGAAAAGTTTGTTTGAATAGATAATAGAATGGTGTAATGTTTTTATAGTATTAGGAGTCCTGATGGTCTATTGGAGCACTTGCCTTCCGATCATAAGGGTTCAAACCTGGTCACGCAAACAGTGAAGGGAAATATTGAGAAGAAACCGGCACATCCTAGAACCTAAAAAAATCAAGATGTGTTTTGGTTAGTATTTCTATAAGCGACGATGAGCTTGCAATCTGTCACGTAACTAACTAACATCTGTTTGTATTATCTGCAAATATCTCGGGTTTGGGTGCATTTCTATATAATATGTATGTGGTTTATAAAACATAATAATGCCGGACATTTTACACAGCAGATGATGATGCTGGTTAACGTTGTAAGTTTGTAACTTTGTGTACGTTGTCAGCTTACTTTGGTAAGCAGAGCTTGTGTTATGGGAACCACATGACTGATATACTCTCTATATACATTTGTTTTTAACCGACTTCATCAAAAAGAAGGAGGTTCTCAATTCGTTGGAATCTTTTTTTTATGTTCACCGATTACTCAGAGACACCTGAAACGATTTCATTTTTTTTTGTTTCAAATGGTATACTTCCCAGGCGGTCCCAATTAAATTTTATCGAAATCGATCGAGCGGTTTTTAAAAAATCAACAATAATCTAAAAATTGTGTACATCGATAATATATTATCGATACCTGCAGCGCAGAGCAGTGCGTTAAGTTGGTCTACCCATATCATATATAAACAAAATACATCTACTTTCCACTTAAATTTTCAAAAAAAATAATTTTATGCTCTCAAGTTGTGACGTCCAGTGAAGACGGTTTTTTTTAGTTTTTAAAACGTAATTATTTAATACATAAATGTTATACGTAGAAACTCCCGTGACAAACACTTGCAGATACTCGTAGTGCAAACATTTGTCTCGCGGCGGGAATCGAACTCAAATCTTCAACAGATGAACTAAGGCCAATGATGATGAATAGTTCTAAGAAGTACTGTGCTAAAGACTGAGCTATGAGGTCAATATAGACTAAGGTATTCAAATGATCAAAACCTCTTTGGTTCAATTCTCTGGGGTATCATTAGAAGACCGGTTCTTTCATGACTTCATTATAAAAGACTTTAGACTATTCCGAGCTGTCAGCTCTCATACAGACGGACCCACCACAAGAACAAAGCCAAAAGCAATCTTGGTCTCCCACCCTTAACTTTTATTCCCAAGCATTAAGGCTGAATATCGACTGATAATTTGTTTATGAGAATGCAGTGTCTGGTGGTGAGCATTGGCTACAACGGTCATCAGTCGAATACTGTTAAGAATGATCGTGTTGCGATTTTTTTTCGTTGTAAGGGTTTTGCGTCATCGTCTGCGCGCGCGCCGGTTTTAAAGATCGTCTGATTGTGTTTGTAATGGTTCAGTAAATTAATTTTTGATTTAAATTTATTTTATTTGAGCGTCGCATAAAATTTTATGAATCATTCTTGCGTCTCTCGCCATAAATCTTTGGGATGCTAAAATGATTAGGTAATAAATTACATTGGTAGGTAATTAGGGAACTAGATATAATAAATTGACCAAGCGCATGTCAGAACACGCACAATGAAGACTTCCGAGTCCGACTGACTATCAAAAATACCCACTTCAAAGCGTAATATTTCAAAAAACTGTTTACAAAACCTGGTAACAGCCTTAAAAGGTATATCTAATAAGGTACCACATGATAGGATCAACCCCACTTTACATGTAGTGGAGGTACCCCTAATAACCATTTTTTCAATGTTTTTATTTCATAACTTTGTTAGCCACTAATATGTTTTTCCGTGCAAATTTTAGTTACGGCAACACTAATAGTCATCGTGTAAGATCTCTGATTAGGGGCGAACTGATAGACAGACAGACAGATATACGGATTGGCGAAACTATAAGGATTCCTTGTAGACTTGGAAACCATAAGCAGCAGTGACAGCACTATCTACGAAATCAGACACAAGACGTAAATAATTTTGTATTATTTATTTGTAGCCGTTACCTGTACACGCCTATCGCCTACTTACATACGAAATACGTGTGTGACAGCAGTGGCCGCGCAATTCCTATTGCCAATTGTCGCGCGTTACGTAATAGGGGTGAGCGGGGCCCATATATACAAATAAATAATGCCTGACATTTCACACCGCATCATCTGGCGCAAAGTAAGCAGAGCTTGTGTTATGGGTACCATATGAATGATATTACTGATATACTTTTTTTCGTAAATATTATAGACAGAAAAATACTTTGACCCAAAAAAAATATTTAACTTAACTTAAGTCATGAGAATTAATAGAACAGTCTTATCCTTGAACTTGTAAGACAGCTTCAACAAAATTGGCAAGTTATACAAAAAAGTGTTGAGACCAGACGAGTTTCTTGCAGGATTCTTCTTCAACTGGAGTTAGGAGGAACCGGCACCTAGATTCACTAGCATGTAAGAAGACGAAGTTATTCATTTATTTATTTAAAAACCTTGCCAACAAATCAATTAATTTTACAGCCTGTCTCATTCTTGACTGAATTTTATATATCCAAAACCCAAACATCCAATGGCGCCTCGTGTTAAATGACTATTAACTTTTTGCTTTTCATCTAAAATAGGACACAAAAAACGCAAACACGTTTGTATTATAAATAACGTTAATTTTAAAATCGTTAACCAAGTTCTTGTATACTTAACGCTCTTTGAAGATAAGTACATACCTACTCATCTTCATCTGTTAAGAATTACGCTTTTGTTGGCGTGATTGATGCAGTTTCATCCATATGTGGCCCCATTTTACGATCGGGTTCGAATCCAGTCCAATAAATCCACACCATCGGGTTTTTCTTGTCAAAATATTTATCTCCGCTCTATATCAGTACTCTCAAACGACGAAAAGATCGCGAAGAAACCGGGATGTCGTTTCTACGACTACGGTTTCCTCGCGGACTTTTTAGATTCTTCTAAAAAGTTTGAAGAAATGTGCCAAGTGCACTAAAGGAGCCTCTGAGGCCTACTTTTATCCTTTTACGACACTGGTTCGAAATAAGTCAAGTCAAGTCAAAGTCAAAACATTATTTTTTCAATAAAACCACAAGGACCATTTTGAATCGTCTTCTTACATGCATGCTAGTGAATTTAGGTGCCGGGTTCTCCTGACCCCAGTTCAAGAAGAATCCGGCAAGAAACTTGTCTGCTCTTAGCACTTTTTCGTATTAGCATTGCCATGCCAATGCCTCCAGTGTCTTGGTAACGCTGCCCTCTGGCAGTGATCTGGATCAGTTGAGCTATCTATATATATGTCTATATATAGCTATAGACATAGATATATATCTAGAGACAAAAAGGGTTCCTTGCCCAGCTTTACAGATTGAATGATTTGGCTCATTTAGCCACAAGCAGTGCGTGACATAGTTGAACAGCCTGTACTGTGTATTTAATATATTAGTTAAACTTTTTGCAAGCTTTTATGTAAGAAAATACTCTGTTTTAATTATACCGACAGCATGTAGCGACTGACGCAATACTAATGAACGAAAAGTCAGATAATATTTGCAATTGCGCAAGAGACGCATGTCGCGAAATTCAGGTCATGATCAATGTTCTGATGCAAGTTTGACAGATGCTTGCAGGAAAGCGTAGTGGGTGTGACAGGTCAAACACCTGTCTTGCTTTCCGTATTGTTGTATTTTGCGAAGATTGCCGTTTACTATGAGGGCTTCTGCTTCCGCCATCCAATCCAATAAGATATTTGAAAATATATTATAAATATATCAGTATATGTTACGAAACAAAATCCTTAAAACTCAAAAACTACCAAACAGGTTTCATACAACAATACGGAAGGATTCAGGAGAAAGGTTTAGGTGTATAATTCACCCGTGCGAAGTCGGGAGAATATTGGGGATAATATTAGGTAGCGGGATAATAAATAAATTTGATTGTGATTCGTTCTTACAACATCATCTAGCTGCAAACTAAGCATAGCTTGTACTATGGGTGAATAATCAATAAGACATAAGTACAATCTAGGTGCCGGTTCCTCCTAACATTAGTTCAAGAAGAATCCGGCAAGAAACTCGTCTGGTCTTAACGCTTTTTTTATTATTCGATCCGAGTCAAGTTACAGCAGGTTCGTCCGAAACTTTTTAACTTCCGAAAAATCTCTATATTATATTATATATTATACAGATATTTTATTAAAAAAAAATAAGAACTTAACCTACATCTTTATATACATATATATAATTCTACTATATTATATTTATATATTTTCACACGTACGTGTGTATGTCACGGAACTCCTCCTAAACGGCTGGACCGATTTAAATGAATATTTTTGTATGCGTTTGGGTGGCGCCCTGGATGGTTTAGATTCACAAATCAGCACGGCAGATGGCGCTGCAGTCAGTACAATTAGATATATTAATATTATATACAATATATTTTTCCTTTTTAAAACGCGCGGACGAAGACGCGAACGGGACAGCTAGTAAAAATATAAATTAAAGTATACATTTGATAAACACGGGTTTTACTCACGTATTATTTTGTCGTTGGAGGCAACTGTCCACTTGATGATAGAATGCGAACCGTGAACGCGAGCGGCAACGAGGGGACCGCGGATTAAACTCCAATGAAGATTCTCTAGATGAATCGAAACAGTGTCGGTGTCTCCATTGATGCATAGTACAACTCACGAAAGATTTGAAAGTGAAATTATTAATGTATGATTTTATGAACATAGTACCTTCATTTTCAAATCTGAAATATAATTCATTCAAACCATGCGACTAGATACTACTAGGTAGGAACCAAGTATAGTACCTAAACCTTGTTCACAATATATTATGTGGTAGAAGTATAGCCATGACGTTCAATACATTGTAGGAAAATAGTTTTATATATGCATAGATCAAGATTCAAAAATAAAAATGTATTTACCAACACAGGTGAATAAACCTACTGCGTCATAAAATTAATTTCAATCTGACAAAGATTGTGTGTCATTAAAGTTGTAAAACGAATTTAGATCGAATAAATTAATGTAGGTATATCCCCCTACGTCATCATGTTATATTAAAAGAAGGTTATAATAAAAAAATATTGTCTGCGGTTAGCTGTGAATATGTTGGAGTTACCGACCTCTTTGGATAAAGTTCTGCTTGCACTGGTACAATTTTGTGTAGTGTAGAGCAAAGGTTGTATTTAGACATCCTTCTAAAATATTATTTAAATAATGTACAATTCACATAGCATCATCTAGCTCAAAACTTTACATTTTGTGTAACACGAGGGTTTACTCACGTATTTTTTGTCGATGAAGGCACCGACACTGTTTCGATTCATCTAGAGAATCTTTACTTTAAAATTGATTTGATTGTCAAACGATAGGTCTGCCACGAACGCCATCTGTTGGACGTAATCTGTATTTGCAATTTCCATACATAATTGCCAATTTAGATATTTTACATTTTCCTTTGGGTTTTCCTGTTTTTTTTCAAGTGCTGATACGAACAAAACAAAAAATATATTCAAATCGGTCAAGTTATTTTCAAGTTTTTCGCAGACTAACGCTCGACAACACATATTTATATATATATTGTGTACATTTCTGTTTACAAAGATATACCTACTTCTATGTTGGGTCAAAGTACCTATACTGAAATCCACAGATTGCAATACCGAGGTACATAACTTACCTCTCGACCACTATTATCTATGGGTGTGTCAAGTCCCATTCAAGTCATGTTTGAAGCCTGATTGTGCCTTGTTTGCTATTAACCAGGATTTTAGAAATCCTTAATATATGAAATCCGGGTCATTTTTGGATATGCCTTTCGTGGCATCATAAATGATTTTATTGGTATTTTGAAAATGTTGGCTATTAGAATTCATATTATTTTAGTAATAACAGTACCTACATAGATCTTATAATTACAGAAATGTTCATAATAATATAAAATAAGTGTGAAACAGTTGATAGATAAACTGATCCAGATCACTGAGATCCGACAGAGAGGGGCGTCCCAAAGACGCCTGGTGGCATTACCACGTTGAATGGCAATGCTAATATGGTGGCCAGCAATTATTTATAATTAATTGTCTTGAGGATTGTTGACTCGAGGATTTATAAAACGCGATGATAAACGATTTATAAATACTTGTTAATTACTAAAAGAATAATTTTTAACAAATAAAGGCCGACTTCAATTAGGAAACTAAAAAGTAAGGGAGTCTTAAATAGTATTGCTTTAAAATACTTAATGAAAAAATAACAAACGCACTAGTCACCACTACGATTTTCGAAGGTTCCCCTCGATTTCCTGGTTTCCTTATCCCATGATAAGGAAACCAGGAATCGAAAAAGAAACGAGTTCCATCAAGAATCATCAAAATCGGTTCATCAACGACGAAATTATCCGCCAAAACACATAAAAAAAAATACACGGTCGAATTGAGAAACCTCCTTTATTAAAGTTGGTTAAAAACGGTCTTAACTCTTCCTTACGGACATGACTGATATAACCATGAAGGTAGGTAGCGCTTATATAGATACTGCCTTAGACGAGCTATTTTTAGTATTTTATCTAACCGCAAAATGAATAAAATTCCATTTAAGTGGATCTGTTTAAGTTTGATCGCCAATAACATGCTATATTTAAATTAGCACTACCTACAGGGAAAGTCTGAATTTTTACGGAAAAAACCATCATGACTCATTTATGTTGTACATTTACATTTTTTTTTAAATTGGCCAAGCGAATGTGACCTCGGACAGTAAAGGCTTCCGTAGACATTAAGAATAAGAATGGCTTGTGGGCAAGTCCCAAACCAATTTACCAGCAAATAAAAAAATATGTGCAGATCAGATTTTTTTTTTAAATTTACAAATCAGGCTGTTAATCATAATCTAGTAAAGCCTTATTAGCGGTGATAATTTTCCTTGTAATTTCATTATATATCCAACTATTTTGTAAAACATTTCGGGTTTCTCCAAACAATAGTTTAGCCGGTAGGGGTGGGAAATACTGACCTCTATCAAAAATAGCCACTTCAAAGCATAATATTTATCAAATGAATATCTGTATGGAAAAACTGTTTAAGAAAACTCCTCCTCCTCCTCCTCCGAGTTAGTAAAATATTTAAAAAATCAACCCCACTTTACATCTAGTAGTGGTATACTTAAAACCATTTAAAAAATGGTTGTCTGTAAAGTCGGTTTACGGACGACAATTTTACGTGATAACGTCATAAGAAAACATTGATGAAAAATTGCATACTTATAACCTATTAAGATGCGTCTCAAGCCGAACGCTTAGGACGATCGTGCCTCTCTATCGCTTGTTCCACGCACGCTCGTCTTAGGCGGAACTTGTAAATGTTTCGTCCGTGTAGCCGGCGTTATAGAGGCCACTTTTACGTATTTCTACGTAATAGTGGCCTCTAACCAAGATAAAACTAATAGTCTAGCAAGAGCACGAGCAAGATCAGGACAGACAGACAGACGGACATTGCGAATTTATAACGGCTCCTTGTGGACTTTGGAACCCTAAAAAAGGAGGAAAGTTGAAACAGAGGAAAGCCAGAAAAGTTATTTCAAGGTGACTGATCAGGAAATTACCAAGTTTATGAATCATATCGACAAAAACTTCTCAATAGGGTCGATGGCGTCGAAACTAAACTACCACCAATATTTGTACCTTGAAACCAAATCGACATAAATACCTCGAAACTCCTTGGTTGCAACATAGACAATTGTAAATATAAATTGACTGGCCTGTCAGCTCAGTTGGTAGTAGCTCTGCCTTCTGCGCTGTAGGTTGAGAGTTCGATTCTCTCATAGGACAAACATTTATGTGATAAATATATGTGTTTGTTCTGTGTCTGGGTGTTATGAAGTACCTATTATAAGTATGTTATTAAAAATATATAAGTATTCTATCAGTCATTTTTGATCAGTAAATACCCATATTTATATTTATTTGTAAAAAACAATGTTGCAAAAATCCCTGACACATAAATTAAACTACTAATACCTATAACTTATTCATTCTTCTTCTTCTTCTTCTTATCGTGTCACTAGTTATTTCTAACCAGTGTGGCGAAAGGATTAAAGTGCGCCTCAGAGGCTCCTTTCGTGCACTTATTCATTGAAACCATTCCAATGAGTTTCTGCTCGTGCAGATTCCAGGTGATGCTGCAGCATCAGGGCAAGGTTACGATGTTCTTGCAATATAATTAAAGAAACAGGATACCATGTTTCGAAACAATCTGAGCCGTAAAAGTTGCTCAAATCTCATCATCATTTAGAAAACAGCGAAAACAGCTGATGATATTCAAATTTCCGAACAGATTTTCTTGAATCATAAATTATTATTATTATTTTTTTATCATCAATAAACCTACGTTTGACCACGATCTCGCCTGTTAAGCGATGTTAAGCGACGATGTGGCCAACGATGGGGCACGCAGGTCTGGAAGACACCTATTTACTCGAGACTTGAAGAGACCTAGATTGTAGTTTTCAGGAAAGACAGACGACGGCAAAGCATTCCAATCCTTGGCTGTACGCATTATAAATGTGGAAGCAAAGCGCTTTGTTCGTAAGGGTGGTAGGTTGACAAGGTATGGATGGTATTGAGCGGTACTTCTGCTTGTCCTGTTGTGAAATAAATAATGTTGGACCTTTCACACATCATTATCTGGCCCCAAAGAAAGCAGAGCTTGTGTTGTGAGTACCACATGACTTTTTTTATAGAGTATATATTATGATAGAGCCATTAGTTTCTATGTATAATATGTATGTATTTACAAAAAAAAAAAAAAGTATTTAAGTAGTATATCAGTCATGTGGCACCCATAACACAAGCTCTGCTTACTTTGGGGCCAGATGATGCTGTATGAAATGTCCGGCATTATTATTATTATTATTATTATTATTATTATTATTATTATTACGCGATTAAGTAACAAGCAAATCACACAAGCTTTCATAAAAAGTAGCCTCTAAGATTTATCCAAGTTACGGCAAGATTGACTCAAAAACATCACACATACAAATATGTAAACAAATACCCAAACATCCACGCAAACTATCGTATTTATATATTCGATTTGAACGAGTTACCCCGATCGATCTAATTGATCGCCTTGTTACAGAAACTGTCAAAAACTCATAACCCAGCAGGATTAGAGTACCTAGTTATAAATAGGTACCTACTAGTAACAAGCAAGTAACTATTGCATCAGCCCAGTTTATGCCAACACGTTCAGTTCATTCTCTCTTTGTGCATGTACCCAGAAAAAACCCCGAAGCAAGATGAAGTTTTTGTTTTTTTTATAATAAAGTTTTGGTATTTACTACGATTTACCAAGGCCAATTATAGCCGAACGCTTCAAAGCATTAATGTTTCTTCAAAGGAGCATATTATTGATAATAATGCATGTTGCTCTGTCTTCAGACAGTTAACCGACAACTTTGGAAATGTTTATATAAACTCTCTTGTATTAGTTTTTCGTTGTTAAGGTAGTTATAAGATGGATCATGTAAAAAGCGCTAGGAGCAGGACGAGTTTCTTGCCAGTTCTTCTCGGGCTTGGGTTAGGACGAATTGGCACCTAAATTCAGTATTGACGTGTAAGACGTTTCAAAGTGATCGAGGATCACTTTGAAACGTCTTACATACTGAATTTAGTTTAGTTTGATTGTATTGAATAAAGTATCTTTTGACTTTTTGACTTTCCGAAAACAATACGAAAATGCGTCGGAACCAACCGCCCAGTAGTCAAATGACATAAGCAGCGTAGAGGCACTAGATGAGACTTACTAGGGACTGGAAAGAGTGGCGTAATAAATAGGAGGCATATATCCAATAGTGGGTGCAATAGAGATGAAGGATGTCTTACCTCAGTTATGAAGCAATTCGTTAAATTTAATAGGACCCTGGGACTACCTTGCAGCTAAATTCTTATTGAAGTGGTAACTTGTTATAGGAGGGTAAACCGCTTTGTTACGTAACGCGTTACGGTGCCAGTCTGTCTGGCTTCCCGTTCTTTCACGCATACGGCAGCGGTAGGCAGGCTCCTCCTCTCTCACTCTAACCCAAAGCACTAGTTAGATTAGTTTAAGTTATCACTTCTGTCGGGCGTCCCGAGACGCACACTTTTATTGAATTTATCAACCTTCCCTCACTTTCAAGCGAGCATTAAGGGACTGCATTTAAAAATGTTCGTAAGATGAGAACTACTTACAGCAGATATCGAGTAGAGAATCCCGTGGTCTGAATCTTGTGTGTTCTGTGGGCTAGGTATGACTCGGAACCTTTAATGCTACCCATGTATAGATATAATAGTTATTTTGAAGCTATTGGTTAGGTACACTTGAGGGTAAAAACTACCAACGAAGACGGTGATTCATTTGGTTTATTTAAAAGCTACATTTTTATATTCCTTTAGTTTAGATGATTCATAGAAATTCCTAATATAATGTGCAATTTTTTAACAAAAAATGCATAGCAGCGTTTGTAGCAGTGTGTCAGAGATTGGTATGAATAAGGTTTCTTATACATATGGACAGTAGCTGGATCAAATTTTTGTTTTACCATGTTTTCTAACAACAAATAAAATTGAGAATAGATTACTGATTATACTAAATAAAAGATAAAAGCTCTACCTATTAATCACAATTCTATATTTAAATTCAAATAAAACCTCTGTAGAATAAAAAATATTAAACGTTCCATTTACAAACTTACTGTAATACATTAATAGTAGATTGTTGCACCGAGCGCAAAGTGAGTTATTAATGCACGAGTGTTATGTTGGTGCCCGAGCGCAAGCGAGGGCACTGAATTAACACGAGTGCATTAATTACTCTCTTTAGCAAGGTGCGTAATTCACTTTTCTTTCAACTACCAATCTAGATACCTACTGTGATAAAATATACCTACTCAAACTAAAAATATGAAGAATCAATGTTTTACAATGGTACAAAATGCGCGCCATTTGTTTATTTTTTCACCAAGTCGGTTTTATTCAGCCGAATTTTAATATCAGCCAGTATCTTTTTGATCTAATGCAAACTTTTTATAATAAACTTAATGGGAGATATTAAACCTCTGTGGTAAATTTCTAAATAAAAAGTAAAAATCAGTTTATACATGCGAGTTTATTAGAATTTACACGCCTATTTTTTCCAACTACAATTAATTGCAAAGAGAATCTAATGGAATCTTAGGCAAATAAGCACTAGTTTTTCCTTTGTTTCTACCTATTATACTTCTAGCTTATCTTTATCAGTAAGGTTATTATTGTTTGCATTACTATTGTTAGGTAATTCTAATACTAAACACACATTTTTCTTCCCTTTACTAATACTACTCCGTCCTTGCAAGGGAATATCCTCATAAGATAGGTACCTACTCAAATTCTTGCGGTAAGCTATTCTTGTATAATTACAGTCATTAGTTGGTGTTGGTTTATTTGTCACTTACTTATGGAATATTCCAGAACAAACCTCGAAAGATTGAGGACCATTTCCAACTGGAATGTTCTGAATTTCCAAAAGTAAATAAATTAAAGTACTTTCAAAAAAACTACTGTCGACACAGGCGCGGATCCAGCCCTTAAAAAAGGATGTGGGCACAGCCACCCGAAAATCAGCCAAGTGCGAATCGGAGTATGAACTCTCATTTTATTGTATGGGATACTAGCGACCCGCCCCAGCTTCGCACGGGTGCAATGCTGATACTAAATATACTACAGTGTCTAATGTGATTAGAAACCTCTAAAATAATCAGTGTTCCTCTACTATATTATGCATGTATTATACATATAAACCTTCCTCTTGAATCACACTATCTATTAAAAAATCCGCATCAAAATCCGTTGCGTAGTTTTAAAGATCTAAGCATACATAGGGACAGACAGACAGCGGGAAGCGACTTTGTTTTATACTATGTAATTATTGTGCTTTCTTTCTTCGCTGCGTTCCAAATCACGCACGATTCATTGTTTTTTTTTTTTATTAAGGGGTTGGATATAATATCATCAGCCTATCCACCTCAATAGTGTGACGTGATAGTGTGACGTTAAAAGTCTAGGGTTACTTAGGGTTGTGGGCATGCCCATCGTGCCCACAACGGTGGATCCACGCTTTTGTCGACACGTAAAGTACCGACTTAAACTACTACCTACCTATATCCATGGGATTTAGAGAGGGTAAAAAAGTTATTAGGTAAACATTTGAGTTTTAGGAACATAACTCGAGACCAAAGCATAGGTTTAAAACACAGTTCAAAACAAGTGTTGAAAATCTATAAAATGAAACATTTTGTTATATTCGAAATATTTTGAATTTGTAATAAATTTTTGTCTTTGTAAAATTTTGACGTTTGTCCATTATAGTTTTTACATTATTTTTGGCAAACATTTTTTTAAAACCCTAGAACTTCCTCTTCTTTCTTATCTCCTTTTTTGTTTTAGTTTTTAAAACTACTTATTAATAATATCTACCCTTAAATAGAGCGGAAAGTCAAATTGTGGGTTTTTTTTCAATATACATGTGAATTCTGTATACTTAACTTAAATTGTTAAATATGAGTAACATAAAAATATTTATTCTTTGTCACATGCAGAGCTGTGACGTTCCGACGACGCAATCAAATCCTACTGTCAAGTTGACAGTGTCAACATAGCACCTTAGTCTGTATTTTATCTGATAACTAGGATGTCCGATGCCTTACGGAATTCGGTGTTTGTTTTAAATAAACAAGTTACATGCACCGTTTTACTATACATGCTTTATTAGGTAATATTACTATGTCGACCTATGTAACGGCCAGCTTGGGTTACTTGGGAGGCAACGCCAGAGACATAAATCCCTTTTTAACTGACTTCAAAAAAGGAGGAGGATCTCAAGTCGTTGGGATCTTTTTTTTATCTATGTTCACGGATTACTCAAAGACGCCTGAACCGATTTGGAAAATTCTCTTTTTGTTTGAAAAAGTATACTTCACAGGTCCTATTTAAATTTTATCAAAATCGGTCGAGCTGAAAATTCAACGGAAATCTAAAAATTGTATACATCGATGATGTTTTTGTGTACTTCGATACCTCGCTGTCTCATTGGAGCGGTGCGTTTATTTGGCGTAACCATATTATATATATATATATATACAAAATACATCTACTTTCCACAAAAAAATTATTATAGACTCAAATTGCATTAAATGGAGTCGGTTTCTTTTTAGTTTTTAAAACGTATTTATTTTTGTATGTTTTATAATGTAAACTTTTAACTACATTACTGATTTTTTTTAAACATAGTAATCTACAATATCAGAGGGTAGTATGGATAGTTTTTTTTAAATAGAGATCTATACGAAAATTGCAATAA
This sequence comes from Lampropteryx suffumata, assembly GCA_948098915.1. Classification (NCBI taxonomy): domain Eukaryota; kingdom Metazoa; phylum Arthropoda; class Insecta; order Lepidoptera; family Geometridae; genus Lampropteryx; species Lampropteryx suffumata. The sequence goes on from OX402552.1 coordinate 2,771,528, forward strand.
TATATAAATAATAAATAAATAAAAATTATGGAGGACAATTCACACATCATCTAGGCCCAAACTAAGCATAGCTTCAATTATGGTGACCAGATGTCTGATAGAATACTTATATATTTTAAAACACATACTTCTGATACTTTATAACATCCAGACACAGAACAAAAACCTCTAATCTAATAATGTTATCCAAGGTATCAAAAATTGACTTATAATAGTAGATTGTTGCACCGAGCGCAAAGTGAGTTATTAATGCACGAGTACTATGTGCCTAGCGCAAGCGAGGGCACTGAATTAACACGAGTGCATTAATTACTCTATATAGCAAGGTGCGTAATTTACTTTTTAAATAAAAAATAAAAAAGTGCAATAATGAAAAACAGTGCAATAATGAGATTTCATATACATAACATTATTGCACTGTTTTAATTCTAAGCAAAAAATACGTCCTTTGTGATCGGTTATGTAGTGATTAATAATAACATAACCACGTAGTTGAAAGAAAATGTCATTATTAGGCGTGCGCTGCGAAAACAATTGATCTATCTATCTTCTTCTTCTACTATATATTTGTCAAATACTCACTCATTCATCACGAAATCTCAGAAACCAGCAAACGGATTGGAATGAAATTTGGTATGCAGCTTCCTCAAGGGCCGTAGGTGCTCGCTAAGAAAGGTTTTCAAAAAAAAATCACTCGGTATCATGTTCAAACCGCGAAAACCGCTATTATGCTGTGTAATTTTTCCGAAACATTAATTCGTTCAATTATTATCTTGCTATTTTTTATTTACCACGCAGGGCAAAGCCGCGGGAAACAGCTAGTTATACATAAAATAATGTACTACATGTTTATAATAGGTACATATTATTATCTACAAAAAAGTACAATAAATCTGACGAAGCGCAGTGGGCTTAGGTCCGGCTGAGACGCAGAAGGTTGCGGGTTCGATTCTCGCCGCGGGACAAATGTTTGTATGATCTGCAAGTATTTGTCTCGGGTCTGGGTGTTTCTATGTATAATATGTATGTATTTACAAAAAAAAGTATATAAGTAGTATATCAGTCATGTGGTACCCATAACACAAGCTCTGCTTACTTTGGGGCCAGATGATGCTGTGTGAAATGTCCGGGATTATTTATCTATTATTTACGTACCTATAGGCATACAAACACGCGAATGAAGTCACAGCCTCAGCTAGTTCGTGATAAAGTTCATCAAATATCATATAACAAACCCAAATAAATATAAAAATCACTGTGTATATGCATGATTATTAAAAGTACCTACCGGCTTAGACATTAAGTTATATAAAGACTAGCTGTCACGTACGCGACTTAGTCCGCCGCGCGTTTTAAAAAAGAAAAAAAAAGATAAATTATCTCATTGTAAATCTAAACCATTCTCGAATCCACTTGAACACACACAAAATAATCATCAAAATATGTCCAGCCGTTGAGGAGGAGTTTAATTACAAACACACACAGAGAAGATTTATATATATATAAAGATAACTAGGTAAGTACATTGTGTATATAAGCTGTAGGTATAGAAGATATAATGTGTTTAAAATGATTCGCACTCCCGATAACTATCTAAATTCATATTTACATAATGTGAATACACTGCGGATAGACGTTTTTAGATTTACAAGGCTGTAGGGCTTTCAGGTAATACTATCTGCCACACTCAGAGTGATTAATAGTCACTTAAAAACGCTTCTTGGTATACTTGCTTTCATTTATCAAGTCAATACTAAGCAGCGAGTAAGTAACTATTCATGATTCTGAGTGCGGCATAAGTAAATACATAATTATGATATTATATTAGTATCCTTATTTCCATAATAACATTTATAAATAGTTTAGTATTTAAAAAATACTAGCGGTTGCTGCGGCTTTACACGAGTGATACCTACATAAAAAGAAGACTATGTCCGTCTCCAATATACGCTCTGTCTGCTTACTGAATTTCATCAAGATCCGTTCAGCCGTTTAGGCGTGAAAAGTTAACATACTGAGAAACAAGAGTCAATTTCAAATTTTTAAATTAGTTTAAATAATAAAAAAATATTACAGGACATTGCACACAACACCATTATAACCACAAGTCAAGACAAGACAAGACAACAATGTCTATGATGTAAAAAACATTAAATAGATTGACAAATATTTAGTACTATTCCGCTAATCTATTATATAACTTATAACGTCAGGCTGAGACGTTTGTCGAAGCAACAAGTCTGCAGAGCAGTGTTTTTCTCGTCGGGGTGAGTCAAGTGTTCCTGAGGATGCCTCGTGGAGAGGGGAAACACGTGTCGAATTTCTTTTGGAGGTTGCATGTGTGGATTGTGTGTTCTTGCCTTTTACTAACGCTTTGCATGGCTTTTCAATTGCGGGCGGGAGGGAGGTGCATGCGTCCGCATCGTGTCTAACTCTTTGGGAATAGATTAGCGGAATAGTACTAAATATTTGTCCATCTATTTAATGGATTTCCGCAAAGTCACGCCTGAATCAATTATCTGTCTATGATGTTCTTAAAACTAGATTAGTAAAAAAAACTACCAGTGATTTAGTCCTCTGGATGTAGGTACCTTAAATTTTACAATAATTAATGTATAAATATGAAATATTAAGGACATCTGAACGACAAACGGCCTCCTCCATTTTGTTCCAATTTTCTTAATTGACAATCCAGTAGATACATTTAAAGTATTAATATTACCAGGGAAACATCGAAGTTCGATGACGTGTCCTTTCACCCCACTGGTTCGAAATAACTAGTAGCACGATAAAAAGGAGACCAGCTGTTTAGCTAATTAGGTACCAGCATTTTCTAATACTCATCGTAATTTTCCCTCGGATCAAACAAATAACAACCCCTCGACATGCACACATGCATAAAATGGTGACTTCACTTTGATGAAGTCACCATCACTTTGACTTTGATCGCGATGCTCCGTCTGTATATTATTAGGTCTGAGAATATTCCAATTTGTTTGTCATCGTTACCGAACGCTTCCCATCATTAACCCTTCTTTACAAACCAAAAATAATTCAAAAATAATAATCTCGACGATACAATTCACAAGTCACTTAGTTTCACTTCTATCGGCAGTCCCCAAAGACTGCCCCGCATTTTATTTTTCTTTTAGTTTTTTTTTTTGATATGCTTATTATGATGGTGTTGAATTGTTTTAGGAGCTGACTTTCTTAACCTTACCGACTTCGGAAGCCTTGACTTACTTATTTCTTTTAACTTTATTTTTAATATATTACACGGGCTTTGGTAGATACATCGCTTGACCCAGGAGATGGCTCGTATCTCGCTCAACGTGGCAATGCCGCCAGTGTCTTGGGAACGCTGCCCTCTGGCAGTGATTTGGATTAGTTGAGCTATCTATAGATCATTTGAAATAGTCCTATTATATTATTGTAAAGAAGTATAGAATTATATATAAATACCACACCAACATGCTCCTTCTCTGTTTATTTATAGTCCAATCCATCCGAAGGTTGGCAGAGATCGCTGTTAGCGATAAGGCCGCCCATTGTATTGCTTTTTATTGTTTTTCTAGTTTTCTGTGTGGTAGGTATAGCAATAAAGAGTTATCTATCTATTTATTATTCTGTACATTTCTGTAATTATTTATAGCCGTGCAAATGGTCGCTCGACATTTTCCAAGGAAAATATTATTAAATTTTATTATTCTCTAATGGATCTGACGTTGATTACACGCGTCAAGATTTTAATTAATAATCGCAATGAGTCAATGTGCTTTATATAGACTTATAAAATATATAAATATGTCAATTAAAGCGGTCTAATAGAACTATTAATACGATATAGAAATAAACTAAGTATTATGTACGTTTTATGGATAATACAGGTCTGCCCGCACCGGACACTGAACGTGGAAAACCCATTAGTGCAGTAGGTAGGTATTTATATAACCTATCAAGAACTTTTTATGAATATATGACTTATCTGATGCGGGCGTATAATTTTTGCTTGTAATGTGGCAAAAAAACAATTTGTATAAAATGTTACTACATGTATTATTACCAAACTGTGTATTACCAAATATAATAATAATAATATTAATTATTCAGACACAAGATCTGTCAAGATTACAGTACCTATACAAGTAAAAAAACAATATAAAACACAGCCAAAAATTTTATATAAAATTAATTTTATTGAATTAGATTATCCAATAGATTATTCTAATCTAAAAATGTATAGGCGGTACATCACTCTCAGAGTGTCGAAGGTGACGGAAAACATCGTGTGGAAAGTGCACGAAACGAGCCTCTGAGGTGCACTTTAATCCTTCCACCACACTGGTTGGAAATTACCAGTGACACTTTTATAGCAAAACTAGCTGCTGCCCGCGGCTTAGCACGCGTGGTACCTTCATAAAAAGTAGCCTATGTCCTTCTCCAAGGTCCCATCTATATCTATACCAAAATTCATCTAAATCGGTTCAGTGGTTTAGGCGTGAAAACGTAACAAACAGACAGACAGGCAGAGTTACTTTCGCATTTATACTATTAGTTAGATATATTTAGATGCTAGTAAGTTTCGAGACTACTCTATTACTACTACAGAGCTCTATTACTTTTACCTAAATAAAAATAATGCATTAACTCTATACCTAAAAATATCTGATATATAAATAATATACTAAAGCATGCTTCGACATAGGCCGCATCGACACTTATCTGCAGATATAATCGCAGCGAAACGCAAAAAAAGAAGTGAATCGGGTCTAAAAGTAGATAACTCAAATTACAGAAGATTATAATAACGAAAAGTGCGCAAAACAACAGCCCTCATCCATCAAACGCACTCTGCTGTCGAGCCCATAGAGTTCAAAAAGGTGGCATTACACTCAAATGCAACTTTTCAACTAAAAAACTTGGACAGGCTTTCATCTGTGACGTAGTTAGCGCGCCCCGCGAACGCACCAATAAGCGAGACTGCTGCTGTCTGCTATATGTATACGTCAGGCGAGTCGAACCGCAAACTAACACCACCCGCCGTAAAGAACGCACGCCGTCGTTGACGTCTGTCAAAACACCCGCGATTCAAACGCCCTTAATCGTCAAAAACGCGCGAAAGTGTCAGTGTACCGTCCCCTTTTACACGGATAAAAGTGAGTAAATTCATAATAATATTTTATGCGTAAGTGTCCATTTAGAACCGGCGAGTATGGAATACTGGATAGTGCCTCTTATAGTTCACAAGTAAGGTGTATTTTATATATTGTATGGTTCCAACTGGATGCCTATCTGCATTATTCATGTTATATTTAGTTTATGTAAAGATCCAATTACGACGATTTTTTATTAACCTATACCATCCTATTTTAACTGGGCCAAGATCTCCCAAAAACTTTATATAAGTACTTTTTTTATAAGATCCTACATATACTGCTAATTTTTTTACCTTTTTCTATTTATTTTTAGTTTATATGTTTTCATTTAAATTTATATAGACCGCTATTTTTTTAAGTTAGCTGGCAGGTTAAGAAATGATTATCTGATTGTTTCTAACATAATAATTAATATCTTTTAAGTAAAAATTAACCGATATTTTATTAAAACTAGGTAAGTAACTTAACCAAATTCCAAGTGACATACGTGAAGTACGAAAATAAAACACAGATTTTAATTTTGAAAATTGATAAGGATTTGCGTATAAAGCTGATCGACATGACATTTTGCGATCAAGTTACTAGATCGTTTACTGGAACGGTGTAGATAAGGCTTTAGTTACACATTCATCGCGGTCACGCGACTTAGGGGTGATTTTATAAAGGTGTGTTTTTATGCATGTTGCATTTAATATGATAGGTAGGTAGGTAGTTTTATTATTTTACTTCCTCAAAATAACATTAATTATGTTGGTAAATAGGTATTTATATATACTAACATATATTCTTTAGTGGCTCATTTAGGAAATTACTATACATACATAACAAATCCAAACTAAAGTTATTAATTCGAAAATGTCTCTGACTATGTGTTTGCTACCTTTTCACAGCCAAACGGCTGAACGGATCTTGATGAAATTTGGTAAGAAGATAAGTTGTGTCTTGGGAAAGGACATAGGTTTTTTATGTAGGTACCACGTGTGAAAAGCCGTGGGAAGCAGCGAATTAAAAATGAGTTGTCTATTGATTTTTTCTTGGGTATAATCTACCTATTATTAAGTTCTTGATATCATGTCACCAGTTATTTCGAACCAGTGTGTTGAAAGGAATGTAGTGCGTCTCAGAGGTTCCTTTCGTGAACTTGACAAATATCTTAAACCTTTTTAAGTTATAAAATACTAGCTGTTGTCCTCAGCTCCGCACGCGTGGTACCTACATAAAAAGTAGCCTGTGTTGTGTGTGTGCCTTCTCCAAGATCCCATCTATCTCTTTACCAAAAATCATCAAAATCGGTTCAGCGGTTTAGGCGTGAAAACGTAAAAGACAAACAGACAGACAGAGTTTTCTTTCGCATATAGGTACTACAGACTTTCGCATATATAATACTAGCGACCCGCCCCGGCTTCGCACGGGTGCAATGCTGATACTAAATATACTACAGAATGTCTATATACAACGTTATCTAAGAGAATAACATAGACTAAGAGTTAGACATATACCATTGCCATTTTGTGAAGACCTTTTTAAGGTGTACAATACTGTAGTACATTATTTTGATCATCTCGTAGGGTTCAGCCAGCGTTTGCAATGTAAGCGCAAATAAATGTGTTTATTTACGACATCACATTAGAAACCTCTAAAATGATCAGTGTTTCTCTACCATATTATGCATGTTTTATATATATAAACCTTCCTCTTGAATTACTCTATTAAAAAAAACGGCATCAAAATCCGTTGCACACTTTTAAAGATCTAAGCATACAACGGGACAGACAGACAGCGGGAGGCGACTTTGTTTTATACTATGTAATGATTAGTTAGATATAACTAGATGTAGGGATGTAGATAATATTCAGGTCCTACCTCCACCTATCTAGCGAACCTCGGAGTATCTAACCCAATTATTCTTAAAAAGTGTAAAATTTAAAAATAGAAACGATAGATTCATCGTCGACCGATGCTGTTATAAGCAAAAGCGGGATAACCGTAAATCGTCATTGTGCATGAGAATAGTCATGGATTAACATTATGACGATTAAAGTTTTTCAACAAACATTAAATGTGTCAACCAATATTGGTGGCATTTGGTTGGTTCATTTCTAAATTTAGGAATTGTCTAAAATATATTTAGTTAGTCGTAGCATTTGTAAAACCTATTCGGTTGGTACCATCTAACTAAATTAGGAATGCTTAATTAAATTACATAAAATTAAATTAGGATAAGTTGGTAACAGCAGAATACCAAAGTTTCAATTGACAGTTAAAAACCTAATTTTAGCTAAAATTACTTAGGTTGGTGCCAACAGAATTGAGGCCATTACCTAAATATTTATATGTAAATATATCTAATGCCTCTAAATTTATACAAGCAATTCTTGTATGAATGAAAAAATGAAAAATGAAAAAATATTTATTTCAACATTCATATAGTAGCATATACAATGTTTAAATGCACTTTGATGCTGGTCGAATTTTACATAGATAGACCTTTCAGCGATCTTCACACTAGGCAAGCCTGTATCGTGAAGATCAGAGAGTTTTTTTATGTATATATATAATCTGAATCTCGGAAACGGCTCCAAATATCATGAAATTTAGCGTGCAGGGGGTTTCGGGGGCGATGCATCGATCTAGCTAGGTTCAATTTTTAGAAAAAGTCGTTTTATCCGTGTTTTATACCGAGCAAAGTTCGATTATCCAGGCACTATAATAATATAGTGCCTAATGATTTCCATTGCATACATATATTTTAAAATAATTACAGACTACATGCGATGCGAAATACATACAAAACAGTTGAGCTATCTAGGGATCGTTTAAAACGATATAAAGATTGATTGATCAAATGATTCAGATCACAGCCAGAGGGCAGCGTCCCCCGCGACACTGGCGACATTGCCACGTTAGGTATATAAATCTAGCCCCAAACTAAGCATAGCTTGGATTATGGTGCCCAGATAAATGGCAGAATACTTATATATTTCTAAATACATACTTATGATACTTAATAACTCCCAGACACAAAAATCAACAACTATGTTCCTCACACAAAATGTATCCTGGGAGGGAATCGTCCACCTACAGCGCAGAAGGCAGAGCTACTACCAACTGAGCTGACGGACTACCAGACGCCATTAAATAATTTTGAAATAATAATACAAAATAACAAAAATAATAACAAAAAATAATGTAATATATAAGCTACATTATATAAGCGGCCTTAGACACGTCTCTCAACTTCTGTCAAATATAATCACTGTTTAAATAAATAATAGTTTAAAAAAACTAAAAAAACACTTTTTATATAGATAACCAAACTAAAAAAATAGAAAATAATTTTAATAAATGTAGGTAAGAAAAAAATGTTTTATTAAAAAAAAAGCGTGGGGTGCAATAGTTATAAATATTTCATTGACAGATATGAGAAGAAGGATTATCATTTCGATAATATCTTAAAAAGCACCCCACGCTTTTTTTTAATAAAACATTTTTTTCTTACCTACATTTATTAAAATTATTTTCTATTTTTTTAGTTTGGTTTTCTATATAAAGCGTGTTTTTTTAGTTTTTTTTAACTATTATTTATTTTCTACTTTTTAGTTTTAGGATAATCGTTTTTTTTTTTTTTTTTTTCGAAATATTGCATTATCATCAGTCTTTGAAAGGTGTGCAAAATTTGAATGAAATCTGGCCGTTCAAAGTGGCTCAAAATCGCGTCCTAAGGAGTCGGTTACATACAAACATACTAACATACAAACATACATACAAGTGAAACTAAGATAAAGCGTATAAAAAGTGCCAACTTTACTTAACCGACCTCACAAGAGGAGGAGGTTCTCAATTCGTCGTTATTTTTTTTCTGTACATATCAATCGATTGGAAAAAATATTTTTTGTTTCAAAGGGTATAAATACTTCCCAGCTGGTCCTTTATCGAAATCCGTCGAGCGGTTTTAAAATTCTAAAAATTGTATACCTACATCAATGGTATTTTTAACCAACATTAAAAAAAGGCAGGAGGTTCTCAATTCGTCGGAATCTTTTTTTTATGTACCTATGTTCATCGATTACTCAAAGACGCCTAAACCGATTTGAAAAATTATTTTTTTGAAGGGGTATACTTCCCAGGTTCCATTAAAATTTTATCAAAATCGGTCGAGCTGAAATATCAACAAAAATAGAAATTGTATGATCAAAACATCGATTTATTTTCGTTTACTCCGATCTCTCATTGGAGCAGTGCGTTTATTTGGCCTACCCATATTATATATATACAAAATGCATCTACTTTCCACTAAAAATGTATTATAGGCTCAAATTTCATTAAATGAAGTCGATTTTCTTTTTAGTTTTTAAAACGTAATTATTAGTGTCAAATAATGACTTGGCGAATCTTATGCAGTGGTTAGGCTGTGTTCAAACTGAGAGAGACGTTTATAAGTATATTGTTATAATGCCGTATAATGTTTTTGCACACATATTTGAGCCTTTTTTAGTCGAGACTCTGGGCCCGTAGGGAACAGAAACCGTTGTCAATATTATTTCACGGCGTTCGCTAGAAACATCTCGTAAGCTAAGAGCCAGCTCCTATCTGGCCCAGCGTTAGCATTGCTATTCAACGTGGCAATGCCGCCAGTGACATGGGGACGCTCCGTTCTGGCAGTGATCTGAATCAGTTGAGCTATCTATAGATCGTAGAAACGGTCCTTAGATAGCTCAAAAGTTTCACATTTATTTAATAACTAGCGACCCGCCCCGGCTTCGCACGGGTGCAATTCTGATACTAATTATGCTACAGAATGGTTATCCCTAAGAGATAGACATACCATCGCGGATTTTTTTGTAGACCTTTTGAGGGTGTACATACTGTTGTACATTATTTTGATCTATCTCGTAGGGTTCAGACAGCGTTTGCAATGTAAGCTCAAAAAATTAGTTTATTTACGACATCACATTAGAAACCTCTAAAATGATCAGTGTTTATCTATATTAAAAAACCGCATCAAAATCCGTTGCGTAGTTTTAAAGATCTAAGCATACATAGGGACAGACAGACAGCGGGAAGCGACTTTGTTTTGTACTATGTAGTGATATTCTATCACAACATAATGCATGTGCGCCAAACTGACGTTTGTTCGCTAAGAGAAGAATGCTGGGGTAACATTAATGTCAGACATAAGTAAAGATACATCAATGAATGACTCACAACTTATACTTATATTAAACAGACCAACGCCACTTAGGTGACGATTCCGTAACTTTCCTAATACTGTTTAGGAGTATAACGGTTTTTCATAATATTTGAAATGCTCTCAAAAACTTTTCAGAGGCGTTTCAGAATTCGTGCCTATCTTGTTTGACTGATACCTGATGATATAATATGCGTTCAATGGATAATATATACGTTCAATAATAGATGTACAAAATATTAAACATTAATATAAAACACAATATGTGAAATATTTGAACTGTCAAAGGACCGTTTAAAACGATATATAGACAGCTTAACTGATCCAGATCACTGACAGAAAGCAACGCCACTACTGGCGTCGCTGGTGGCGATACTTTGAATAGCAATGCTATACAATATAAATAAAATCATAAAATTTCTGGGCCGACCTCACTTAGCGTAGGATAAGGTCAGGGAGATGATGATGTTGAATTCTGCGTAATAGGAAAAGCTCAAACATCAAAGAACAATGATAGATATATAGATAGATAGAAGATATGCGTTCACTGGATAAATTCAACATAATATCTCAAATCTTGACCTCCCGAGTAGGTCCTTTGCGCGAAGAAAAGACATCAACGCATGATCATCGCGCGGCTGGTCCTTCCAAGAACCGATAGACCACAGACACACACAGTAAAACATGGAGACACTATACTAAATTAATATATAGATAATCATTTTGTATAATACTTCCAACGAAGATGGGATCAAAACGAAATGAGTCTTTTTTCACTTGTAAAAAATATTTTTATTTTTTATTTGAATTTTAAACTAGTTTTAATCAAATCTCGTGTGTTTTTTTTTACTGCTATTGCCAAACAGACGGGACAACAATGCGCATACAAACTGGTTTTTTTTAACTTTATCCTGAAAATGCTGGATGAACATGAACAGAGACACATCACGAAATGTGCCTCTTCGGCTTCTCAAATTAACGAATACTTAGTCAAGTTTATTTGCAGTTATCCAATTCAGCATTGAATCTCAATGAAAATTTGCAATATGTACCTACTTAATTTTCTATATTTATAGAAGTTTATAGCTATAATAAATGATGCCATTTATTAAAAAGTCATAAAACCATCGATAACATGTCATAATTTAAATGAAAAAAAACAGACTTAGTTATAAATTAATTTTATGTGCACACCTGGGCGTAACCTGATATTTTTTAAGACATTATTAAATATTTTTCCATAACACGCTTTTTTTAGTGTCAAATTACGGCACATAAAATTTTGCATTTTATTTTTTTACTAGCTGTCCCGCTTGTGACTTCGTCTGCGTATATGTGTACCTACCTTCTCCTTAATCGCATATACAAAGAAATAAACCTTATTTCAAAGCTTATAATACATTGATTATTAACGTTTTGAAACTTTATAGACATACAAAACATTGTTACAGTGTTTTAAGACAATTTTTTTGTACATACCTGAACAGTTTCATATATATAGGGTCTTTCATTAAGCGTGTCCTATCTTTAAATTTAAATAAAACAAAGTGTGTGTGATACATTATTGAAATTATTTATTTATTTGAAAGATGTAGTGATGCCATTATGTGTGGAATATGACATCATTCAAATGTCCACCACGGCTTCTCTGGGTGGAGCGCATGCGAGATATCCAATTTTCCATGACTTTTGCGCATAAATCAGGCTGAATTTGACTTATGGCATAGGTTATGTTGGTTTTGAGGGCCGCTGTGATTTGTGGTTTATTCACATAGACCTGTGACTTAAGAAAACCCCACAAGAAAAAGTCTAGCGGGGTTAAGTCACAAGATCTCGGTGGCCAGTTCACATCAGCTCCACGTGAGATGACCATGCCCTCAAATCTCTCATGCAGAATATTCAATGTGGCATGAGCTGTGTGGCACGTAGCGCCGTCTTGTTGAAACCACATGTCGTTGGTGTTCAGATGATCCAGTTCATGCCAAAAAAGTTGGTAATCATCGACCTATAGCGCTCGCCGTTGACAGTGATGGCCTGGCCAATGTTGTTCTCAAAGAAATATGGCCCGATGACGCCGCCAGCCCAAAACCCACACCAAACTGTAACTTTTTCGGGATGCATTGGACGCTCTTGGATCTCATGTGGATTGGTATCGTCCCAAATTCGACAATTTTGTTTGTTTACGTACCCATTCATCCAGAAATGGGCCTCATCGCTGAAGATAATTTTTCTGTGAAAATTACGATCAGTTGCTAACTGCTCCAGCGCCCATTCAGCGAACACACGTCGTTGTCTATGGTCGTTTACCTTCAATTCCTGGGTGAGTTGAATTTTATACGGGTGCAGGCCCAAGTCACGACGCAAAATTCGCCAAGATGTGGTCTGTCAAAGGCCGAGTTCTTGTGAGCGACGCGAAATCGACTGCCTCGGATTCTCCTGCACACTCTCACGGACAGCGGCGATGTTTTCGGCAGGCCTTGCGTTTCGTTAACGTACGGGTGTTGGTCGATCATTTACCGAACCAGTGGACTCAAATTTATCCACCACACAATGAATAAATTACAACCAATTTGACAGATGTAGCTTCAACAAGATGGCCGCTACCAACTGTCAAAGTTCGGACGTGCCTATTGGAAGACCCTTTATTATGGTAGATATTTGACACATTCTGGTTTGTATACCTAATGACGGCAAGTTTTTTAAAACTAGTCTCGAGTCTAGACTCTAACTAGACATACCTACTGTATAATCATATTACATGAATATGCATACATTTTACATTTTACTAAAAAAATATTCCTTCAGATTTTGGTTCAAATAAAATGAAATCGTTCGTATTTTACGAAATATTAGTAAGTCCGTTGAAACTACTGAATCAAAGCCATTTTGTTATATCATTGAATTGATTTACCTGGAAAATTTAAGAACTGTAATTTATAAATGTTACTTTTATTTAGACTTTAGAACGAAAAAAAGAAAACCTTTTTAGTCTTCTTATATGCTAGTAAATCTAAGCGCCAGTTCCTCCTAACCCCAGTTCAAAAAGAATCCGGCAAGAAACTCGTCTGGTCTTAACGCTTTGTACCTATAATAATCCTTGCAAATTTTGTTGCGGATGCCGAGTCGATTTGGAACATGGAATCCTCAGTATTACCGCTACTAGCTACTTCTGTCGTGTGTTGTCTTGCCAGCCCTGTCACAGCATGACTCAGAATATCCATTCAATGACAATAAGGCGATTGTGTAAGTTATGCACTTATGGTTCTGTAAACTCCAGTAATACGTGGAAGAGAATGGTATCAGACAGGTGTTTACTGATTGACACTTGACCTATTCAAGGCGAGAATTTTATAAAATGCACTTAAAATCAAGGTTTTATTACTTTGCGTTGAGCATTAATTTACAGAATTATTATTTCTTAATTCTTGAATGGCCGGTCAGCTCAGGTGGTAGTAGTTCTGCCTTCTGTGCTGTTAGGGGTTCGATTCCCTCCCAGGACGAAAATTTGTGTGTTTAACATGGCTGTTTGTATAAAGTGGTTTATATATAAAAATATATAGTTTGGGGCTGTTATTAGATGGTGTTGTGTGAATTATCCACCGATATTAATCAATTTATTTATTTAATTTTCTACTAATATTATAAATAAGAATGTTTGTGTAGATCTTTATATATTTCTGGTTTAATCACACTGCTATGCCTTGAGAGATTTGGAAGGAACTTGGTATAGATAATAATAATAATCCCGGACATTTCACACAGCATCATCTAGCCTCAAAGTAAGCAGAGCTTGTGTTATGGGTACCACATGATATACTAATTATATACTTCTTTTTTTGTAAATGCAAATATATTATACATTGAAACACCCAGACTCGAGATACATACTTGCAGATCATAGAAACATTTGTCTCGCGGCCGGAATCGAACCCGCAACCTTGCGCGTCTCAGCCGGACCTTAGCCCATTGCGCCATAGAGGTCGTCTTAGTCTTAGTATGTGACCTGCCTGGCTAACATAGAAGCCACGCCAAAGTTTCGACCGTTTTGAAGCGAAACTTACATTCAACCCATATATTTATATGTCATATTTGACGTTTCTCAATAAATATCTTTTATCGCGGCTGCCTCAGCCCGGCTGGTATAGAAAAAAAGGCTACTTTTTAAGTAGATACCACGCGTGCGAAGTCAAGGGCTTAAACTATATAGAATAATATAAACAGATAATACATGTGAACCAGTTCAGCTACTATATTCAAACGAACTAAATATGCCAGATAAATGTATTTTTTACGTCTTTCACTTACCCTGAGATATCCTCGAAGGTGTAAGGATCCGAAGAGAAATCTAGTTAATTTTTAAACAGCCATAACTTAAGTTATGTGTATTACTTGTAACATTGAAGATTAAAACGACTTTTTCACAAGGACATGATGGTCCGGGTATAGCGCATTAAAACTGGAATATCGACGGCCAAGTCCTCTAAGTGCTATAATTTTGCAACATCAATGTATCTACGCTTGGGTACCAACAGTACCTATGCAGTAGGTAGGTGTATTCAGTAAGCATAGCATGCCATCTAGATTGGATTGCAGTATTTGCAGTCCGTGGCATGTGCCGTAGAAGGCGACGGCTTCTCTCGGTGTGTCCTTACGCACACAGGCTTGTGTGGGATATCATAGTGCTGGTGTCACACTGGTAAAGTGCCCAAAAAGCTAGCTACATAACTTATTGTATAGCAATACACATTCCTTCTTTGAGGTAAGCAAGCACCAGGTCTTTTGATCATTATTTCTGTCTAACGGTCTCTTGGATATAAATCTTTAAAAAAAACATACGACTGTAGCCTGTATCCCAGGCTCGGTAGACACCTCTTTAGATCTTCATAAAGATGTCTAAGGGAGCCAGAGGCACTGCCAAAGGCTTGCACATATTCTTAAATAACTCAATTAAGATTATTTAATTTAAACACTGTAAAGTTCAACCATCTTCAGTTTTTCAGCGATGTAGGTATGTACCAAGAAGTACTAAGTACTTGAATATATTACAAATAATGTTGACATAATGGTAACGTTGTAATAATAATTTGTCTAAACACATTACCATCTTAAACATATAGAAAGCAATTTACAGCGCACATTATCGCAAGAGATCGCTTTTAGTGCCTAGATTATTCTGCCTAGTTATAATCTTGGCACTAAAAGCGATCTCTTCTAGACAACTTTAGGATTAATGATCATTAAGTTGCGTTTAAATTTACTATTTATCAATGTTACGTCATTAATTAATTATTGGCATCAGTCAGTCTGGGACTAAATAAATATATCTATTTCTGTACACGAAATAAATATATTTGCTCTAAGCAGACAGTATGAACGCATCTTAAACAGCGTATGCGCACGTTGCCATCGTGTCTGCCGCGGCCTCACCTACACATACAAAGCCCGTGAAACTCGATCCACACACACACACTCACGTCAGGGGAAAATCAACGGACAGATACGTAACCTGCTGTACTGCAGCAATTTTTAATTCCTTATGAAAAGTAGGCTTTACTAATTTAATATTAAAGAATTTACTTATATAACATTAAATCATTTACTTATTTAATAGTTAAAACTGTCTCAATTTTGAAAACGCCATTTTTCCATTAAATAATTTGTGATCATATACAAACCACAATTCATTTGGGTTCATTACTTTAGTGTCCATTTTACATAATATTATTAACCAACTAAAGAAAAAAATTATAAGAACTTATTTTTTTGTGCCTCTATTTATTCCTACTATTTATTTATTACATAAAATTTTTTTAAACGTTATTGTAGTAAAAATATATCAAAAAAAGTTATGCGCTATGCTATTACTCTGATACGGTGAAGGAAAGACATTTGCCAACTGCACAAAAGGAAGCTCACCCTTTAACCCTTTCACCACACTGGTTTGGAATAACAAGTACCACATTAAGAAGAAATAGTAAATATTACCGGTACTATCGTTACTTATTTCAGACTTATTCAGACTTCAGGTACAACGTAAGTATGCATTTCATAATCTACTTGGGTTATAAAGTATACAGTACCTAAGAAATAAATAAATAATGCTGGAAATTTCAAACAGCATCACCTAGCCCTAATGTATGCAGAGCTTGTGTTATGAGATCCACACAGCTGATATACTACTTATATACATTGTAAATACGTACATATTATACACAGAAAAACACCCAGACCCGAGACAAATACTTGCAGATGGCCTCGTGTCCCTCTGCCCTCGAGACAGTTAACCGACACACTTGAAATGTATAAACTCTCTTGTATTAGTATTTCATAGTTAAGGTAGTTATAAGATGGATCATGTAAAAAAGCGCTAGGACCAAGACGAGTTTCTTGCTAGTTCTTCTCGAGCTTGGGTTAGGTTAGTAATGAATTGGCACCTAAATTCACTTAGTATGTAAGACGTTTCAAAGTGATCCTTGTGATTGTATTTAATAAAGTATCTTTTGTTAAAGTTGGTTAAAAAGAGGATTAAGTACTTGGATAATTTCAACGTGTATGAGTGATACTGGAGTGATTCTATATTGGAATACTCTCAGACATCAGACATATTTAGGTACCAACACCTACCTCACATTGTCCATTCGTCATTTTCACATGGATGAATGAATGAGTGGACACCTAAGTATTCTTTCCTATTTTGTCCTATAAATACCGTTGGTATTATATAAAATAAGGAATTTCCAGTTGTACGCGTCATTACGTTTATAACGATTTGACTGGCCTGTCAGCTCTGTTGATAGTTGCTCCCTTTTGCGCTGTAGGTTTAGGGTTGGGTTCCCTTCCAGGACATCCATTTGTGTGACGAACATAGATGTTTGTATGTCTGGGTGTTATAATGTACCTTATGTATGTATTTAAACATATATAAAAATTCTAACAGGCATCTGGTCATCATATTACAAGATATGCTTAGTTTGGGACTAGACAGTGTTGTGTGCATATACAATAAGTATTATTAAACAATATTGACTCTGAATCTGCATTTTCTGTATAGTAACACTTTTAAATGAACCCGCATTTGGGTTCATTGCTTTAGTGCCCATTTTATTTATTAACCAAATAAAGATAAGTACTTACTCGGCCTTTTGTGTCTTTTTTGCGCATGGTATATTTATTGATTACATAAAAAAATTGAACACGTTATCTTAGTAAAAGTTCATGTGCGCTATTTACTCTTAAATTGTGAAAGGAAACATAATGAGGAAAGCAGCATGTCGTAGAGCCTACAAAGTGTGAAGACACGTGCCAAATGCACGAAAGTTATTAAACAATAATTCAAACAGATATTGACGCTGATTCTACAGTTTCGCCAGACAAAATAAAATTTACTAAAACACGTTTTTACGATTTCTTGTTTACACCAAAGTCAAATTTAGAGTAAAACTATTTAAAGACCTGCTTAGGTACCTATTCCGCCATTTACATTCATTAAAATCGAGCAAATTAATAATCTCTTACAAAATATTGGCTGCCACAAAATGGACTCAATTGGAATTTAGTACCTAGTTTGAAACTAGTTAAAATTAGTTTCGCACAAATAATAATCATTCACGATCAGATCTTGACGTGCTATAAAATTAATCAAAACTCAAGGAAATCTACATTTTGAGATTTAATTAAATGATACACTTCGCCTTTCACTGGACCATAATATAAATGTGCTTTTGCAACTGAAATGTACTTGAAAGTTGGCAACACTGTGAAAGTTATTAAGCCAATAAGATATTAAGTTTTCTATTTTGGTACTTACTGGGTTTTCTCCATATCATTGTGGACCAATCAATACGAGGAACAATAAGCAAATATTTTACTTACGATACTCCACTGTGCCACAGTGGCATCAAACAAGGTGAATTATGTAAATATAAGTTTTACATAACCTCTTGGCGGTTCTGCGTACCTAGTACATGTTGTATACTTTACAAGCAAAGGCACATGCATTGGTAATGGAACAAATTATACTATTTTAGTCTCATTTGTCCCAGTAATGGCGAATGAGACAAATGATACTTTTAAATGTCTTGCTTGTATTCAAAATTTATCAAAAACGGTTCAGCTGTTATTTCAAGTGTTGCATTTATTTAAGGACTTAATACTGACTCAAAGTTAAGGATAAAACATAAATAAGTAGGTATTTAAATTGCGAGTGGGAAATTTAAAACTGAACTGATTGAAATTGAAATTGTTAGGTAATAAACATTACAAAAGTGGTAAAGATATCTTGAACGATTTAGGTATTTCCTTGAGGAAAATAACATACTCGTACTTTCCATGTCTAGTTTCTGACGTAGTAGGCGCCTACAGACGCTTAAATCGAAAACCAATATAACTGTCATAACTTAACAATGTAACGAAAAAAAACAGTCACTAACAAATAAACGCCTTTCAACGTGAACACAGCCTAAACACTGATTAAAATTCGCCATGTCACTATTTGTCTCTATCTTACAAAAAGAGATGACACTATTATAAACAGTGATTAATTTTTCACAGAAGTTGAGATACGTTTTTAAGTAAGGCCGAGAATGTACGTAATTCAGTTTATTTTGTAAGTAAACGTACCTATATCGAACGCAGCCTATTCGGTAGTCAATTATTTCGAATTTCGAACGCTAAAAAAGGCGCGTTCTAAATATCTTAGGCCTGTTCAGTCCAAGCGCAAGCAGACTCGGCGTCGCCGCAGCAAAGCTACGCAACTCCTTCGCATTATTTGGGTCATTCGAATTTGAATATAAATTGCAATACCATAGGTTATTGAATTAGCAGGGTTTATAAACATGTGTAAACTCATGTATTTATAACATAAACACAACTCATGCTGTGAAAAAACTCAATCAAAAGTTTCGATCTAATCAGTTAAACTAGTGGTTTAAGCTAGACCACAGTTAATTAATAATTAATGTATCTTTTATACATAATAAAAAAAATGAATTCTGGATTCCTTCTCTAGGTATATAAACTATAAGTGTGCGAAATTTCATACTCCTCCGTCCGCGAAATTTCATACTCCTCCGTCCGCGCAATTTCATACTCCTCCGTCCGCGCAATTTCTTGCTCCTCCGTCCGCGCAATTTCATACTCCTCCGTCCGCGCAATTTCATACTCCTCCGTCCGCGCAATTTCATACTCCTCCGTCCGCGCAATTTTCGTAAAAAGGGTTACAAAGTTTTTGCTTCAGGTATTATTAGTTAAATAAGAGAGTGACATTCTACGTTTGTCATTTTATGAAGTAACAAGATTAGATAAACATGTTTTATCTCGTGTTAATTAATGTTTTTTATTGTTAGTCTTAGCGGGATTAACAATAAAAAACATGAATTGACACGACTACCGACTGCTCTGTGACCATATTTTAGCAATTTTACCAAAATTTACATCAAGACAGATTCGATTAAAGGACGAAGAAGAAAAAGAAGTAAAAATATTAAAGAATATTTGAAGTTGTTTAGTTGTTGTTTAAACCAATACGATTAGTTAAACAAAACAAGTTGTTTAGTTTAACTAATTCGCTTAATAATTGTGGCATTTACTTTTATTTGGTAATACAGAACATATTTTAGTCATTGAGATGAAATCTTGACCTAAAACTGTCCACGAAATCCCAAAGTTATAACACGATCCGTAAAATTATTCTCCTTGGGCGGCAGTAAATCGAAATACGAGACTGTTCTATTTAAAGACGCAGACTTATTAAGTATTGCCTTACACATTGATAAAACTAGCTCTATTTTGTAATATTCAGCAAAATCCAAAGAGAATCCTTGTTTTATTTAGTGAACGATTGAGCGCTACCATAGACAAATAACTATAGTCCTTGCCGTTGCCGCTACCAACCTGTTTCGGTGATGCTAATAAAATAAGAAGAAGAAAGCTCAATTACTTTGGGCGCACAAGTGCCAAAACATTTGGAACTTTGATCTTCAGTAAATTACTGTAACATATTCGTCTGGCCTGAGTCTGCTAAGCCTTGTTTATAGCTGTTTAACAAAACAGCTAAACATAGCCGGTAGTCATACAAGTGAAGTTCATTTTAAATTGTGCAGTTTACACACCGTTGGTTGCAGTGCTCTCCCGGCCCCGGCGCCATTTTGTTTTTGTCTCATTTATGTTTTATTGTGACATAAACAGTCATATAAACTAATCTGATAATAACGAACATAATGGTGGTGATTTTGTTGTTACAACGAACTAGCCAAAATTTCAATGATGTAAAAAACATGTTGTTTTTTTGCTTTTGCATCAAAGATCAAATCTGAGTTACATATTTGAAAACAAGTTACAATTGACATATATGGTTCGATTACTGATTGATTATTAAAATTAATGTCTAAAAAAGCTAAAACACGCGTTTTTACGCAAAAATTACGCGACAATTTAGTAAATTTAAGAGCTGTAATTTATAAATGTTAAAAGTACAAAGATTAGGTACTTAGAGACATTTAGATATGCGTCCCTACTTTGATTTTCCACAGCTATCAATCATGGACTGTAAGTGTCTGTTAAACTAAGTGTTAAGAAAAGAGTACTGTGTTGACAGTTATATTACTGAGATAAGATATAAAATTCAATGATTTGCGACTCTACACATATTGAACAGACAGTAACCCGACCGCAAGCCTCACCTTCCTAGTGCAAACTACCTGTGGTCTGCTAGCAAACCGGATTATTATACTTACTTATTCATAAGTAGATATACCTACTTAATTAAAACTAATTTTCCAAAAAAAATTTGCCAAAAAATACATGATTTGTAAGCAATAAACATTATAAAATAAGAATCAAATTCCTGGCTGACTCACGGGCATAACAGACACACAGTCTAAGCCGCTGCTGGCTATAGATATTTGAAATTTAGAGGGTGTGGTTCACACAAACATTAACACCACTGTAAAGGTGTAGAACGAGATAAGGGGTTACTGGAAATTCTTCCTTAGTCACACGCACACTAAGAAATCAATTCCTGAAATTTAACCTGTAAGTGCAGCGGGGTGACAAAGTTTGTACAAAAATAACATTACGCGACAGTTCTACTGGTTTGTAATACAGTATATAAACTACAGTTAAGCAGCTTATTTTTTCATTTCGGGAATTACTTTCTTTGTATGCATGTACTTAGTATTTCCATATCAACGGGGTGTCAAAGCTTGTGAGACACAACACATCTTCCAAATTTAAATTATCTATGATCAACGTCTGTTATAATAACCAAGTTAGAACCACATTATTTAACTTTCAGCTACAAAAAGCGTTCATATATCAGGAATTCTGAGTGCGTCAACTTTTGAATCACCTGCCGATTTTGACTGTTTCTCATTTGTTATAATAACAAAAACAAAACACCTACAGAAAACAAACAATATCCTCAATAACACTGACCAAAATAAACCCTAAAACAGAATGAGTCATTCGAAAAGCCAAGTCCACTTGCGACTCATAATTTTAGGAAACGACTGTAGACGCTCTCACATGCTATCAGAGTTTTATTTATTAAATACTAGCTTCTGCCTGCAGCTTTATCTACATAGTACGTAGGTATAGTAGCCTACTTATTCCCAGTCCAAATCTAGTACGAATATAGGTACAAAGTTTCGTCGAAATCGGTTCAACTGTTACAGTGTGATCGAGCTACAAGTTTTCTGAATTAGACTAATCGCAGTCATGGCAACATTGAAAAAAACACTATTAGAAAAAAATAAACTAAACTTCTTCAATGGACTGCCCACGTCAATGCGTCAATGAACAAACATACGTCATTGGTGTCAATTCTGCTATATCAACTGCCTCAAAATCACAATCACAAATATACACATAAAAAGCCCTAAACTAATTTTAAATTATCTTATCGTTTCGAAGTTACAGTGACAATGCTTTTACGATTGCTAGTACTCTCGTAATCTGTTCAATAGTTGTAATTTTATTTTTTGCCGGAACTAAAATTTCTTAAAATACGCATGATTATTATTTGCTTGCTACAAAGTTTCATTATTAAATTGATTAAATTCTGCAGTTTTACATAACGTCGGTCCTGTGATTTAGTGTATTTTATATTCAAAATGTTACTAGAATTCAGACTTTGTTGCAAAAAAATAAGATTGTTCCTTTTTTATAATATCATAATCAGTCGAGCAACACCTGAATGAAGGCCATTCTTCGTATATTTTTCTGCTCCGTTTGTTGAATGTACACCCTGTACATTTGGAGAGCTTCCAATGATCACTGTAGACTACTTTGAAGTCTGAATAAATTACATTACGCTATATCGGTGGTGTAATAAACAGAGCAGATGTATTGACCAGACGGTGGTGACAACTTTGCGAGATGGTGATCATGAAAAAATAAAACAAACCTAAAGGTAGGTAAGTCTCGTACGTAATGATTTTGAAATTTTATTTCAAGCGGTTATTTCTTTGACTACTTGGCACTTACACGATGGGTACGAGGAATTAAATGAATTCACCTACCATGTGTATTAAAAATTATATTCAGGTTTAAAAATAACCGATTAGCTGGGTGATGAAAGTCTAACCGAATTAGTTAAATGCTGTCTCGCTTGTGACTTCTCTCGCGCGTCACTTCATGTTCATGTCGCAAAATTGAATCCTTTAATAGTTCTCATGTTTTGACAGTTGTACATAATCACGTCAAAAATCTATCTATCTATCTAATACCTTAAACGAGCAATTCTCGTATATATGTATACCTATATATAATCTGAATCTCGGAAACGATTCCAACGATTTTCATGAAATTTTGTATGCAGGGGCATACCTACTAAATTTCATGAAAATCGGCGATAAATCGCTCTATCTAGGTTTCATTTCTAGAAAACGTCGTTTTATTCATATTTTATACCAAGCAAAGCTCGGTCATCCAGGTACTAAATAATAAATACAGTAACTTATTTATGATTTAAATATATTGGCAAATATATTTTAAACCAATTGACGTCTCAGTCAGTGGACTTATAACCAGTTATATGTTATGTAATAGATTAATTAAATAAATCTAATAGGAGAATGACCGCTAGGAATATTAAGTAATAATAAGTAGGTACTAAAATAAAAAAATACCAGAAGATTCCATCTTATCAATGGGAGGTTAACACAGTTCATGGAAATGTCACTGGGAAGGTGGTTTAACAAGTCTTCTTAGGAAAACTTTGAATGTAAAGCGTAGTTTGTTATAAACATCAATTAGTTTCTATCTACCTACATCTTCATAATAATTATCTCTTCAATATTGTCACATGAGTATCATAGTTAATTACACCCTGTCAATAATGTATGTCTATAAATAAATCTCGATTCCGCTTCCTAGTTTATAGTTCCGGTACCTATATCTTTTTATAGGTAGGTATTACCACTCAAATCATAAAAATATAAAATTTCCATACGTTTCAATACGACTGCAACGCCACCTATGACAATCAATATGGTAGATACTTCGTATAATGAAAATAATAACGAACAAAACAAGAGAGCGCGTTGATGTCTTTTATATTGATATTGACGTTTGTAGTTTAAATAATGTTTTTGAAAGCTAAACTTTTTTAATATTGAAGACATACCAGCCAGTGTAAATCATCGCTCTATGGTTTTTAATTTAAAATTAGAACGTAATCATTGGCCGGCTTCTTTCCCTTTCCGCTAAAACGGACTCTCGGTTTCTGCCCAGCAGCGGCGCGGGACTGTACGTCAATCGTTAAACACTCTATTATTATGCCGTATTAAATTTATCTCTAGTAATCCAAGGCTCACCTGTGCGGTTCAACGGCACTAGGCAACCCGTCCGTCTGGTTAAGACCGCGCTACTTTACACCTGTCAAATTAATAAACAAGCAACTCTCAACTTTATTGCCGAAGCATAGCAGTGTCATCAATCCAAATAATGGGAAACAAGTTTGCCGACAAAGCTCCATTTATTTATTTATTTTTTAAACTGTATCTCGGTCTGGACGCTCGCGATTAATGCCTATACCCGCAAATGTAGATGTATGGTCATTGTCTTTTTTTTAATTGGTCCCTTTCAGGGTGGGCTTTTATTAAGTATATGGTAGTAGGTATGTAGTGAGTATTCCACTTACGTTTTAAGTTAAAACTACATTGGGAATCTGAATTTCTAAATATCAGATAACTACGTGAGACGCAAAGCTTTGATATTGACCTTTGATAGAGCAAACTAAAAAACGTATGAAAACGTTATTCCACTTTCAAATTAAGAAATCCGCCCTTAGAATACAGTTAGTTAGCTTATACTTACCTACTTAACTAAGTAGATTATAAAAAGTATTTGCAGCAGCCTGTTACTTTTAGTATCACTATAGCAAGGCACTTACGGCATGCTAATATGAACCGGTACTTTAATGATTTTTTCGGCGCTCATTCTCCGAAAAGGCCATATCAAGCAGACCGCAATAGGTACATAAAACAACTTAAATTTTACTTTAATTATTAATCGACTGTAAAAGAAAAGGGTTAAAACACGTAATTCTAAAAACAAACGAGCTGCCTGTCCGTCACAAAAAATAAGAAAAAGTTCTTGTACGATATTTAACTTTAGAACGCGCAAACCAAAAAGTTTAAAGTCAAGACCGCCCATCGACATTTTCATACCATATACTTGTTCTCGATAATTTTACTCGACTTTAAAGCCACTCCGGCTTTAGTTTACATAAACGCCTCTGGAACGTTCCGTGGCTTTTCTACTTGTGTGGTACTTCATAGTCGACAAGTAGACAATTTCCAAGTTGTCCGCATAGGTTTTTATAAAGTTGTTTGACTAGACCGCGATCTAGATTTACACAAATAAACTTGATCTAGTCTGTTTTATTACGCGTTTAGTGCTGAGGCTTGCAGGCTTGTATTAAATTATTATTAGGATATAAAATGAAAATGTAATCTTGACAGTAAAGTAGATTTAGCAGATCTACTTATCATTTAACTCAACTAGATAACTCAATAACTGAATAAGTTTGCTATTTATTGACCGCGGTTTGGGAAAATTGCTAGGTTAAGTTTACTTGTAAACCGACAAAGATACAATTAGACTTACTAAAAGACAAAAGCTTTAAGGAAATTATGATGTACGAATAACATGATGCGATGCAAACTGCAAGCGAAAATAATTTGCAATCGGATTGTCTATGCTACTCACGGACTTGGCACACAACACTATGCAGCGTACATTGACATACCAATACATACGAGTAAGTAGATTAAATTACGTACCTACAAGTAACCATAATGTTGTAAAAAGTAAATGATGTTACTTTGTTTCTAACTACACAGCAAATCATGAGAAATTATACTTACTTGCCTATGTAGTGTAGCTACTTACTTAGGTACTATTAGTACTTACAAAACGTCATTCCAAATTCAAATACCTATATTTAAAAACGATAGCAGGATTTTAAAAATTCTGCGTTATAGAAGGTTATGCCTTTCATTTTAAAATTCAGGTACTTCTTATCTAGTTTAAACCTGCAGATGAGAAAATGTAATGATCATTACTCTAATAAAAAACCAGCCTGCAATTTCAAATCCGACCATAGACAGGTTAAGTAAGGATAATTATCGTTTGCGAAGCGGTTGCGAAAAAAGGAAAATTCACGTAATTTCCTCTCCGATTGCCACTAACTAACTAGACTCTACACTCTATGGTTATCTCACCCACACAGGGACCACTCTAAAGATAGTCTATCTATTTGTGTGCGTGTGTGTGCGTATTGCGTACGTGAAATCCTTGCAGACAGCGAGGCGCATGATTTTTTTATTTCACAAGTCTTGCATTTAATTTATTTTTAACCAATTATCAGCAAACCTTTCTTTCTTTTTGTTTCTGTAATCTGTTTTAACATCAGATTAATGATTTAAAATCATATATATTATATCATATATTTGCTAGGTACATCTTAGTACCTAGGAACCTACAAAACGAAATCGCATAAGTAAGGTGAAATAGTGAAAGTTTAGCGAAAATGATTCGTGTGAAGTACTTACTTAAAATAAACCATTCAAAATAGACTAGGTACAGAAATACTATTATTAATTGGCATCAAACAAGATGATCAACGACGCTAAACAATGACGATGACACAGATATAAACCTGCAGACTAGAAACAGCATTGTACCTAAATGAAATGTTTTTGAAGTGATAACTTCTTATGGGTGGGTAAACCGCTTCGTTACATAACGCGTTACGGCACCAGTCTGTCTGGCTTCCGTTTCTCTCACGCATACGGCAGCGGTAGGCAGGCTCCTCCTCTTTCACTCTAACCCACAGCGCTAGTTAGATTAGTTTAAGTTATCACTTCTGTCGGGCGTCCCTAGACGCAAACGTTTTTTTTTTGTTATTAGATAGATGGCGCTGAACGAAATCAAATAATTGAGCTTTGTATTTTTGATGATATAACTGAAAGACACTGAATCTATTTACCTACGCTGCTTTAATCTACAATCTAGAACGACCATAAAACGTGTTTGGTAACAGATGCATCATGTTTCCAGAATTTTCCGTTTCCCCATAAAAATCTGATCTTATACCATCACATTCATTATTCGTAATTCTTCGTTGACCCAGTTGCGCGTGCGCACGTGGTTAATTGCCTCTCATTGGTGGAGACGCGGTCATCACGCGACGACCTAGCCTGCTAATTGCGGACAGGAATGTGCGTTGCTTGATGATTTACCCGAAGATTTGAGAAGATTAGACCTGTGGACGTTGTTGTCTTAAAGATATTCGAATGTTTCTTGGGTATTTTAAGTGTAACGGAACATTAATTTCGTATATCGGGTGAGTTTTGCATGATATCATAGAGAAGAATTAGTATTACTAGATACATAAACACATTGAACGTTTTTGAAAACACTGAAATATACTTATTAGAAACATAGAGTAGTAATCCTAACTACTATAATATTTATATTTGTTTTTTAAAAGAGTTACACGTTTTTGATGGTTTGGCTGTTTATTTCTAGATGTAGAGAATTAACATAATCATTCATTTTATGTTTCTGCCGCATCTAGATTCTAGAGAATCCATTCCATTTCCAAAGCATAAAGTCAATATCGGACGTTTATAATCTGTAAAATTAATTTGAAATTAGAATGACGTTTTCATATTTTTCTTTATTCCACGGTTCAGTAAAGTTATCCTGAAAGGTACCTATAATAGCGCTAATTATGCAAATGTCGGTACCGACACTATTCTATTCGAGACAATGCAACTATCGCGGACAACGATCTCTTCTAATCTGTTTGTACGAGTAGGTACCTACCAATGTGTACCTACGTATGTAATGTAAGGAGGAAAGTACCTCATTGTGATTGCAAATTTTATTGCTAAGCCTTATACCAACGTTTATCCGTGGCTTTAGGAAATTCAAGTAATGAGGTTAATTTACGCCATGCTCATGTTTTTGTGTCATTATGCACTGAATATGAGATACGGAAGCGTATGCGTACCTTCGTTTCTGAATTTAGTCTTAGTGTCCTGTATTTTAGAGGTAGGTAGGAAAAAACAGTGACCGAGATGTCCTAGAGTTCGTTGATGTAGTCATTCATTCATTCAATAGACTTGTGAAATTGTTTTCATAGTAATAACAAAAATTTTAGTCCACCTTTTTGGATT
This sequence comes from Lampropteryx suffumata, assembly GCA_948098915.1. Taxonomy (NCBI): domain Eukaryota; kingdom Metazoa; phylum Arthropoda; class Insecta; order Lepidoptera; family Geometridae; genus Lampropteryx; species Lampropteryx suffumata. Next base: position 2,799,559 of record OX402552.1, read on the forward strand.
TTGACCATCAAAAATAACTGAACGACTAAGTAAGAACCTGTATAAAATTACGATCAATACTCAGTATATTTTAAGGTCAAAAAGTTCTGAGCACGAAACGCGTCAAAAGTATCTCCTCGTTTTTTTCAGACTTACCTATCTCATGGTTCTTTTCAGAATCTTGACTGACAAAGCCTAAATAAATTCTAAAGGGTTATTCCGGGTTCATTCGTAAGGCCTTTAGTTGCGTTTTGCGTCTTGTGGCAACTGTCTTGCGGCTAAGTTTATCTTCGTCCTGGGTGGCAGCCGGGCAGTCTAGCTCGTCCAGCGCAATTACTATGCAGCGGACGTTCACTTGAGTGCGTGAACTGCAAATTGCGCTCACGTCATGCCTACACAATGTTAGTATTTTTTTCATAAAATGAGCTTTATCGCTTATAAATTAGATTCTAATATCGCTCTTGTCACAAGGAAATCGTACTACTAATTCAATATTGGGTAAGTTAGTTAAGTGTTATATTAGTTTGAGCTTTACTTATTTGTTTTAAGGACTAAAATCATAATATGTTATCGGCTGTTTATTCGTAATGTAAGTGTTTTATAGGTGTACCTACTTATGTGGAGCCCAGTAAGCAGTAGTGAACGTTCTATAAAATGTCATTCCTAGCGGAGCAGTGTGTCCACTCATCCACTTAGAAACTAGGTGTTGATGGACCGTATGTTTTAAACAATAGCTTTGAGCTCTCCCCACTTTTACTTTCGAGTGTCTTAAAGTAAAGATATGAATCACCGTGGCCTGGGGCGTCCCTCATTACGTGGCTCTGTCGGCTTGTTATCGCGAAGTCGATTTACGAGCGGAGGAGACGACTTGTGAGGCCGGACCGGTTGGTTTGCATGAGGAAACGGTCCCACACTTGAGCGTATCCAGGATTCATACCAGGGGTAGGCCTTGTACAGCAAACTAAACAAACTGAATTACTGCGTGAACTTGTTTATGAAAACGCACTAATGGTTTTGGCGAGCGAATCATGACGCAATTTCAGTAATTGTTTAAGTAAGACAACGCAATCGTACGACTATAGTTAAATTGAGAAGATCCAAAAATAATTGTAGCCAACTGTGAGAGCAGCGAACCGCAAAAACAAAGCAAGTTAAACAGCCAAATGCTGAAAGCACGTGAAGTTTAATTAAATACATTCACATTGGGAGCAGGTGGTCTGGATACGCCCGTAGACGTACAACATTAATATCATTGTTTATCGACTGTCGTCTGTTCTTTGGGATAAAGGGGCCGCGGTATCTGTACTGTTGAAAGGCTTGATAACAGTTGGGTAAGGTTTCGGGCGTAACTTGTACGTCTTGATAGTCAAGTCGGCAGTTTAAACAATGTTAAATATCACATTGCTTTTCAACTGTTAAAGGTTCGTGTTTTCGATGAACGGACGACTTCCGTTATCCTACTTCCTATTTGTTTTCCGAAGGAGGCAAACAAAGACTAGGATATACTTAAATTTGAGGTGGTATTGAGAAAATAAAAGGCTGTATTATTACTTTAAAAATACATTTATTTACGTAGGTATAATCATATTGTGGTGATTACCCTTACAAACCAACACAAGGTCTACTGTAATTGCACATTCGCGATAAACAAAGCCATCGCCGGCATATTCCACTTCATAGTTCTCAAAGATGACACGATCGTCAATTCCTATGAAAAATACCAGCGGAGCAGCTTGTTTGTAGTTAAAATTAAAGCCGTATTTGCGTCATGATTGCATTATCGTTCTCAGAAGCCTCCTTTCCCTCTTGGCAAAGTGGAACGATTTTCTAAACCATTTATTAATAACTATTACAGGTTAATTCGAGCCGTAATTGTCCAATAACCTCAAAAGGTGCAGCTGAGGTGGTCTGATCGATAATTTACAGTCAGTTACAACCTTTAGGCCGATACATGCTACTAACGAGGTACTAGCATGCTAGTGGCTGGCATGTTGGCGGTACACAAAACCTCCATTACTGAACATTATTTTTATAACATTAGTTTCTAACTATTTAACAAATAGCCATATTCAAGTGTCTGTAATTTTTTTGAATAAAGTGTATGTAATTACAGTTAGCAAAATTACAGAATACAAAACAGACTATTCAAATAAGGTAAACTAACTCGCACTTTAACCCTTTCACCACACTGGTTAGAAACAACTAGTGTAAAATGTTAAATAAGCACCTATTAGATGTTTATTCCCATAAAAGCAAGAGAGTAACTAACTAGCTTGAACTAAACACGTTTATACAGGGTTGGGGACCCGTGTGTGGTCCTCTAGCCGGTCGGGAAGGCACTGGCTTAGGGAAATGAGAAGTGTTTTGTTTATAGATGCCTTATTATCGGTAATTGAACACGAAGCGGACAGAAAACAGGATCCAACTCACCAGATAATCGCACTTTACTTGGCAACTATATATATGTTGTCATTTTCATTGCCTAAAATTAAACTTCTAGGAATAGCATGTAGGTAAATATCTACAAATAATGGTAGGAAATAACAACAGCGTTACTTAAATTGACATTAGCTACGTAATACAATTTAAAAAACGATAATAAGTGTTCAAACTCCATGAACGTTAAGGTCAATTTGTATGTATGTCATTATGAGTTGTTAAGCTACTTCTGAGGATTAATAAATAAACAGAAAAAAGTGCTTAACGGTTTGAGGTCAGCTGTTTAATTAGTATAATCTCGCTTTCATCATTCAATTACCAAAACCAAAGACACGAAACTTGTTCAAATTAATAAATGGTTGCTTTTAACATAACCATGAAGGAGATTAGGTAGATGTAAGTTAAAGATAGTCTAGCTCAACCCACTTTAGTTAGCTGTCAAATACTTACCTACCTACTCGACCGGACGTTCGGTGGTGCAACTAAGTACCTAGGTATACCTACATTTTACTGCATATAATAATCTACACTTTGCTTCTTGCGAACCAGTGTTGTCATTTTATTTTAAAAAATCAGTCACGTTTATGATCCTTGGGCTCGGCAGACACCTGATAATCTAGTTCTTTTGTGGATGTCTAAAGGGGGGGTAGTTAAAATTTGTGATTCTCTGAAACTTTATATTTGTCTATTTTTGTTCCAGATGCATCTAAGCTTAGTACAATTCGCGTGCGCTGCAGTGCTAGCGGTGACGCTCAGTTCTGCCGCACCCCCCTCTACTCCGCACCACGTCGCGCGGCGCTCCTTCTTCTCCCTAGAATGCAAGGGAGTCTACGACGCCGCCATCTTTGCGAGACTCGACAGGATCTGTGATGACTGCTACAACCTCTTCCGCGAGCCACAGCTGTATACTCTATGCAGGTCGGTTGAATTATCCATTTAATGCTATATTGTGACGTATTGCAGTCAGAAGATGGCGCTGTTTTACATTTTTTCTACGATGCTTCATAACGATTCTACTTTGGGAATTTACTCGTCAAGATTTAAAACATAATGCAAATAAAATGTATTCTTTTTGGGGCACAGGAATGGATGTTTCACTACAAGCTACTTCAAGAAATGCGTGGATGTGCTACAACTAACGGAAAATATTGAAACATACAAGCAATATATCCGTATTATACATGGGGCTGTCCCAAACTTAGCTTAGGTAAAAAAGATGGCGCTGTTTCACAACCGTACGCTGCTTTAAAACTGCTGTAATATAAAATCAGTCTGTGTAAATAATTTAAATCTAAAAAGCGCAAAATGAATTCAAATATTAATAGATATGCTACGTTTTGTGTTACTTGTAAACTTTACAACATATTGTGTATGAAATTAATGTGTATTCTCCTTGGGGTACAGGAAAGACTGTTTTACGACAGACTACTTCAAAGGTTGCGTGGAAGTGCTACAGGAAACGGACAAATTTGAGATTTTTAAGCAATATATAAGACAATTACACGGGGCTGACCCAAAAATATCATAGGTACCAGTTGTTTTTATATCAATCTCTCCTAACTCTACTTTCTTCTAATGCGTATGCATTTTCTAAGCTTCCCGGGGTTAATAACAGCACGCTACCTTTAAGCACGATATCTAACACTTATAATGTATCTATTTAAAAAGCCTATTCTCAAAAAGCTTTACTATTATTATTATCTTCAAAAAAAATTTCTTCAACTGTTTCTTAATAATCTATGCCACTCTAATATAAGTACCTATCATGTTAAAATAACCTGAATTTCCATGCTTAGTGCATTGATATTATTTGTATCTAGTTTTTAGAAAATATTTCAGCGTCTAACAGCATGATTCTGCATTTCTATTTCAGCACTTTGGATATTGGATTTCTTGTTTATTAGTTACCCACTTTGCATGTTTACAGCTATCTACTAAAACTTAATTTATATAAATTACATTTTAAAATATAAGCATTTGACTGTCTCGCAGCTTACTACATGTGACATAACCATGAAGGAGATTGGTAGTAGTTTTGCCTTCTACGCTGTAGATTATGGGTTCGATTCCCTCCCATGACAAACATTCTCTGTCTGAATGTTATAAAGAGCATGTTAAGTATACCTATATTGATACGAGTAATCTATCAGACATCTGGTTTCGATAGTACAAGCAATGCTTATTTTGGAGCTAGGTCACGCTAGGTGTTGTGGGTCCAGCAATTTTTTTTTATTTTATAAATAGCTGCACACTATGTAATATTTTTGGAGTATATTACGTTGTACATCATCACTTATTATTGAATCGATTAGGACTTATACAATGTTAACAGAATCGTGAGATCACGCCTTGAGAATAACTTTTACAGACTCACGGCGTAGGTACTCAATAGTTCTCTATAGATTTTGTCAACATTATTTTTGGAACTCAAATTTACCTACTTATTTGTACAAATCTGCATAGTATTTGTAATACCTAAATACTTTTACAGATATTTACAAGAATGTTTAAACTTTATAAAAACATTAAGCCTATGAGGCTGTATTGTAAATAATTGGCCCTGTAGTTTCGTGTCTGACGAAAGATTGAGATTCAAGAAATTTGGCATTTGGCATGGCATAAATTTAATAATGTAATTTAAAAGTGTTACCTACTCTAAACTTTGGTACAAAATAATCCCGTTGGTTTTTTAGGAAAATTTAGCTAATCAGGCAAAACTACTGAATCATTATACAAAGTCTAACAGCATGAACTAACCTTTTATGTCAACGTATTTAACCTACCTACATTTACATGATTGTAATTTATTGTTTTATGTTACAGGGCGAAATGCTTCACTACGCCCTATTTCAAGGGATGCATGGAGTCTTTGTACCTATACGACGAAAAGGAACAAATAGATCAGATGATCGACTTCGTCGGCAAACGCTAAAACACACATTACGCGCCAAATCTCAACACGCCATATTGAAAACACGCCCAAGTTCAATAAGTCATCGTTTCAAAACAAAGTGTTCCACGCAACGGTCAACACGATTCTACCGCTTTGCCAGGCAGAGACAAATGTCGAGTTCCTCAATTTTGACGTCTGCTTTCTATCCTCAACGTATTCTAGTCTAAACGCGACGTTCGCAACTAATTATAATTAACGTAGGTGTGTAATCTAAGGACATTTATTATGTATATTACAAAAATATGTGTTATTAAGTGTTGTAAGCTTCGAACTGGAGTGTAAAGTACATTCAATTTTGTTTAATCAGAGTCACCTCCTAGGTATTAAAATTCAAATCATTTAGAGACAGATTTTCTGGTGTCGATGCTGGTCATCTCATATTTTCTGGTGTCGATGCTGGTCATCTCATATTTTTTGACTGTCTTATAATATCCGACTGAGATTATATTTTTTTTATTTTTAATTGTAACGCATTCCAATCACAGTATTTAGCTGAATACTTACGCTTCTACAATTTCTCTCATTTTGTATTGACTATTGTATAGATAGTATAATATTAGTTATATAAATAATTATGTTTCTATATTGTTTACAATTAAATTATTTTTTGCAATCTTGCTTTGCAATGAATTTGGCTAAACATGGGAAGTCTTCAATCTCACTAAATTGTTAAACTTTGTAAAAATTGTAAACGATGGTTTACAATTTTTGTAAATTTTAATATACACTCCAATTTAGTATATTGTTTTTCTTTGAAAAACAGATTTTACTACGTAAAGTTTGTTTTTAAACGACCTGTACAGTCAATTTAACAATAACAATCTCTGTACATAGAGTAGAATCATATTTTCTTTATTAATCAGGTTTCGGTTGTATCGAGCGATGATTGATTTATTTTTAATTTTAGCTCATAAGTATTTATTATAATTATTTTCAGCCCACTGCAGGGCATAATCCTTCCTATCTCCTTCCTGTCTTTCTCGATTTTAAGTAAATATTTTTAAAGATGTAATGTTGTAACTCTGAATTATCTTTCTATTTATAATTTAACTGCAATATAGTTAACAAAGATACCAGTGTTTAAAATACTTAGCTCGTCTAATTTCGATTAACTTTAAGTTGCGGTTTATATACTTATTTACAAGATATCAGTTTTGCCGTTTCTTCTCTGGGTTCGAATCTCATCTCTTTAAGTTTTCTATTAGCGTTTCTTATAACATCACAATAATTATCGAAATGGTGCCAATTTTACGTCATCGACACAATAGAAATAAATTAGCAAATTTTTATACATATATATCTATTATAAAGAATTTAAAACATGAGAAATTATATTTGTAATGCAAGAAATTTTAATTAATAAATGTATTAATCAAATATGTGTAAATTTTATAAATAAAACAGCTAAGAAACGCTACGGGTTATACATGAAATAAATTTCATTTAAAAATCTCTTATGGTATTATTATTTTGATTATTCCCAGATTTGTATGACTTTTTACTAACTTTTAGAACTAAAAATTAAAAACATCAACTTGTATTCGTTATTTACAACATATGCGAAAACTGGTTATTATAATGAAACAAACTATCACACATCAATATTATATTTCATATTTTAAATTTAACCAAAATGGCACAATCAATATTGTGCATCACAGATATCTTAAAATCTAAACTAAAACATCTAAGAAAATATATGAATTTGACAGGCGCTAGTGCATTGAAAACACAAATATTTAAATTAGAAAAACTCTAGCCGAGTAATTTTATTTTTTTCCATAGTCTAGGAAGTGTTTTATATTTTTTAACAAAATCACTAAATTTCACAACGGCGTAGAATACTTTGGAATTGAAAATTCATAATTATATTCATAATTAATTATACAGATATAATTATTTATTATAGTCGAATAATAAAATAACGACATGCATACCTACAAAAAGCATTTATCATCAAGTGACACGAACAAAAATGTAAACAGACAAAGATTTATATAAACATAGGTGTTTAGGTATTTATGAAAAAATCCTAAGATATCGAATGTTAACATAGTTATGGAAATTCTACAGAAGCATTGGATTATTTATTATTTGCACACATATTTCTAGACCTTATTAATAACTGTTAGTATAAAATGGTATAGGAACATAATAACGTCCCAAATCTACATAATTAAACATGACTTACTAACTGACAATCAAAAAATAGCCTAAAGCCTGATTTCCAAATAAAATATCCGTAAGTTGCATCCGTCAGTTGATTTGTCAATGAAAATCAGAACGGACCGGCGCCAGCCAGACAGCTGGATGGTATGTTTGGGCATAATGGTGTTATTACAAAGGAATCCCCCAAATTGAACCCATAAGGACTTTGTATGAAAATATTACGGAAACGGGACGGGACGTTCTACTAGTCGATATAAATAAATGAAAATCAAAAAAACTGCAATTACTAATACAATAAGAGACCTTAAACAAATATATTAAGTAGGTACTTATACTTCTCGTAAGTAAATTTAACCTAATAAAAATTTTGAAAAGAAAATAACGACAAATATTTTAAAGAAATATTTATAAGATTAAGGATATTTAATTATATGCATACAGTGTTAAGTATCTTAATTTTATAACGGAGACTTGAAACCGATAACGCAAATCATCATGAAAATGAAAAGGTACAAGTCAACTCAACAGGGTCTCCCATCGTTGATATGCGCAAAACTGAGCACTTCCGAACTCGATAGTTTTCACATAGGTTTCACTTTAAAAACATTTCGTGGGTACTGTATATATAAAAAATCGCTAGGACCAAGACCAGTTTCTTGCCAATTCTTCTCGGGCTTGGGTTAGGATGAATTGGCACCTAAATTCACCTAGTATGTAAGACGTTTCAAAGTGATCTCTGTGATTGTATTGAATAAAGTATCTTTTGACTTTGACTTTTTGTATATTTCAGTGCGAATCACGAGCGCGAACAAAATTACCAGCAAAATTACCCTGATAAAGATTATCTAGAGTCTAGAACCTAGATGAATCCAAACTGTGACAATACGTCAGTAAATAGGTACCTTCCAGAGACAATCTCAAGTTTCGCTATTCGTTAGCTCTTGCTTAGTTTGACTTATGACAGCGTCGTGACTTTATAGAACGAATTACTAAGAATTACTGCTAAATAAATGGCGCAGAAACGGAAGATTGTCATTGATGGTTCAGTTCGGAATGGTCGGTTTAGCGAATTTAAAAGATGGCAAGTCTCCATTGAGTCAATGTGTGTATTGAATTTAACGGACAATAGAACTCAAAGTACAGCAAAGAGAAAATAGGCTAATAATTCCATTATCTCATTTTTTAAACGAGTTAGTAAATTTAAATAATTAATTATTTTAAATGGCACTAATATTAATTTATACTAAAATATATAACTACAATATTTATTGATAAAAATACGATATATTACGTAGTACACATACCTACATTGATTAAAAAACTGTAACTTTGCCAGATTGGCTGCTATTTTACAAGATGCTCTAGAACTTGAGATCGTTAAACTTGAGAGAATCTTTTATATTTGTTAAGGTATGTAGGTTATTTGTAAGGCTTTCACAACATTCACTTTAATTTTATGCGTAACTAGCTGTTTCCCGCGGATTTGCCCGCGTGGTAGATAAAAAGTAGCAAGATAATAATTGAACGAATAGTTTCGGAAAAATTACAAAGTATAATCCCGGTTTTACCATGATTCTGAGTGATTTTTTTGAAAATCTTTCTTAGCGAGCACCTACACCACCACCTACACCTGGTATTTGACAAATATATAGTAGACTAGCTGCTGCCCGCGGCTTCGCACGCGTGGTATCTACAAAAAAAGTAGCCTATGCCCTTCTCGAAGGTTTCATCTATCTCTATACGAAAATTCATCAAAATCTGATTTTGAAAACGTGACAGAGAGACAGACAGAAGTTACTTTCGTATTTATAATATTAGTTGGGATTTGACAATAATTGCTCGGTAACTTACGTGGATCAATCCAGAGTAACTAGTTTTCCAGTTTCGCTCCACATCGCAATGTGTGGTGTGGCGAAATCTCTATACAATTGCTACCATATCAAAACCGTAAAATTATTTAGTGGTAAGTATTGCCTAGACATTATGAATGAAGCAAAGCATTCGCAGATGGCAGCACGAGCGCTATTACCTTGTTGTATTTAGCTGTGAAATTGTTAATTTGCAATTTATATTATTGAAAAAATGTACTCGCTGTAACTTAAAGTTGAGCTGTCGAAGGACAACGATATATCGAAAAAGATCGAGTTGATAGAAATGTCAACTTTAAAACATTTGAGGTTTGTTTCTCTTTCTAATACTGTTTACCCACAAACATATGAAATAGTATACGGTTCGACAGCTTGTCAAAATAAGGTAATTACGATACTGGTGACATCTATTGCGGTAAAAGAGTAGTTTGCTTCCCCATTGACCATGTAAGATCTCTAGTTATATTATGTGAAATCAATACTCGATTTAAACTCAAGTGACTATGAAACATCTGTATTATGAGCCAGTTCATATCAGTGGCGACATCTATGATACAAATCTCTAAAACTGTTATCAACTAATAATCGTCCTGACCGACTCTACAATGCATAGAAATACAGGTGTATTCTTGAAATTCTGTAGACTTAAGACTGGGATTTTGGACTCATATCTAGTCAAGTAAACAATGGTTAAAAACTCGTCAAATAACATCACAATTTGACAGTTTCTGATGAATTTTAGCCATTGATTGGGTTGTGAAAGAAATTATTAAAATTCAACCCTAAAGGGGTGCAGTGGGGTGCAGCGGGGCGTTTTAAATTGTATGAAGATATTATTGCGTGAATGAGGTGAAGTTCTAAAACTTTTTTGTCAAGATGTTCAGTTTTTAATTTATGATTATTTAATTATAATTATCAAATAATTAACGCAGCAAGTAATAATCTTACTAATATTATAAATCAGAACGCAATCTCAGCAGCCAATAAAGGCTGAACTAATTTGGATGAAACTTCTAATACTTAGATATCGATTTGATATTGATATAGGCTACGTTTTATCTACGGCAGCAGCAGGAAGGCAGGACAAATAATTTCCAAAACGATATTAGTAAGTAAGAAAAAGTAAGTAAATAAGTAGGTAACAAAAAAATGCGACATGAAAAAATATATCTCTCAGCAATATATCTTGTACGGTCGCCAAACAAATTGATTGAACACCCTAGTACCATGTGCTTTATATGTAGGATGCTATGGTTTGTTTTCGCATGCTTACACTTGCGCAAAAGTTCCGTGCCCGATGCCACTTCATTATTTGGTTCTTCTACCTTATAAAAGTACATAAATAGCTCGTTCGAGAAGTTTACTGGTTTTTAGGACTAGTATAACTAACTTATGCTGGGTATTTTGACCCGTAGTCACGTCTTCTTCCCTTCCTATAATGACATCTGTCTTGATGACTATTTAGCGAATGTCAAATGATTTTTTTGTTATAGTATCGTCAATAAACGCAGACGATAGTCATTTGTCTATTCTAAGCGTTATTGTGGAATTATCTACAATTTTCTTGGATTCCTCGTCGAACAAATCACAAATCAACTTAGTATACTTATAATTTAATCGTCTAAACTTGTCCTTATTAGTCACATTTAGTGATTAAAATTCCGTTAAGTTTATTTATCCAATTAAACATGAAATAACTCGAGTAAAGGAATTAATTTATAAGAGATGTTACTTTATAAAAATAAAGAATCCGTAGTCAAAACAATCAATGGTTCAAATTTCAGTCATAAGTTTGACATAACTTGAATGAATGGTGGGATGGGGTTCATGGGATGATTATAAATACTTAGTTTTTTTAAGGTAACGATTTTTTTATTTTGACTACGGGTCAAAACCTTAACAAAAGCAAATATGCCGTCTTTTAGTCTTTTTGAGATAGCATTCCATCAGTTAACAGGTTCTTAAAGAATTGGGGCCGAATTGCGCCTAAGCTTGATAAATGATGCTTAGTTACTTAAATATTTGCGGTTATCTGAGTAGTGGGTAGTGAGAGGTATGTCTAAACAATACTATATTTACCCTATACCCATTATGGTGCATTGGGGTGTCAAGGGGTGACACGTATGACATTTTTTTTTAAAGATCTGTTAATATGTGCTGGAATCTTCATTCTTCAGAGCTAAATAAGGTACAAATACTTCAAAAGTCATCCAGGCAGAAATCAAAATGGTCCTCCATGACTCGCATTTGATCGGTCGAGAAACGCAGGCATTTCGGGCACTTGTACACCTGAAATAATAATAAGATAAGATAATTAATGAATATGAAATTATTTTTTTTTTTGATAGAGACTTGAAATTTGGAGGGAATGTCCATAAAAAGGTCTGTCCAACAAATGGGTACATCTTGTTGTGTTGGAGGTATGTAGTTATTATATTTTACAAAATGTATCTTTAAACTCTTTGAAAACCACTAAAATATGAATTGTTTTTCTATTGTTCTTGCACAATATAGCAACTTCAGTACTTGAGGGTTTAATGGAGTGAAATTGGGTGATAACGTTTGTTATAAATTACTTTATTGCTTTTAAAGCACTAAAAAGAAAACCGCCTTCATTTAATGATATTTGAGCCCATAAAAACACAACTGAATTGAGAACCTCCTCCATTTTTAAAGTCGGATAAAGTTTTTATCTTACGTACTTTATCATTTTTCGAAATTCGTAAACCACTGGAAAGTCACGGAAAAGCAAAATACGAAATTTCGTTTACTTGCGTGACATATTTTTTATAAAAACTATAAAAACTAAACTACTTAAAAAAAATCAGTTCATAAATGACAGAGTTATGAGGTAACTAACAAAAAAACAATCGATTTGAGAACATCCTCTTTTAAGTCGGTTAAAACTTGTATTCCTTGAACTTACAGACTTGGAGTTTGGGATAAATATTCCTCAATACATTTGGTAACGACTGTAGTCTCACTGTAGAGCAAGAGCCCGTATAGTTGTGTACCACCACAGTGTCTCATATTCTGCCCCGAAGCAGTAGTCTCCAAGCATTACTGTGTTTACGTTCGAATGGTACTTGAGCAAGTGAAATTACTGGGCAAACAGACCAAAGAACATGTCTAGAGTAATCCATCCAAAGGTTGCCTGGCAGATATTGCTGTTAGCGATAAGGCCGCCCATTGTATTGCCTTTTATTGTAAAATAATTGTTTCTGTATTTTTCTGAGTGGTAGAGCAATAAAGAATTATCTATCTATATGGAGCCGGCATCGTGCGATACCTCCTGGTATTGCAAGAGTCATAAATTACGGTAACAACTTACCATTAAGCGGGCCGTACGCTTGTTTGGAGGCTCAGATGTATTAAAAAAAGAAGTTATGTATGAAAATATTGGTTGATATTTACAGACGCGCGGACGAAGTCGCAGGCGTATGGCTAGTACGAGAACATGTATGAGTGTAAGCTATCCTGCTCGCGACTTCATACGCGCGATATAAAAAGAAAAACAATTCACAATAAAACACAGTTCAAGCATTCGTAGTTAATCTAGCTATTTATGAGTGAAATAATTTCCTAAAGTTTCCGGTTAATCGCGTTGAAAATCTTTTTATACAAAATTTGACACCCCATTGCACCTCTTATGAGTAATTTTGAGAAAACCATCGGACACGTATTTTATCATTACTTGAAGGGCGACTAGTTTCCAAAGCTTGGAATTAATTGATCTACGTGTTAAAAATCCCCAATATAAACATTGATACCCCGTTACCGCACGTTCAGGGGCGATTCAGAAAAACCTTTGGACATGTATTAAATTATTTATTTAAAGAGTATATTCCTAAATTTTGGTGTTATTAAGACAGATCGTTAAAAATCACCCATTGAAATGTTAACACCCCATTGCACCTTTTTTGCATGGTTCAGATGAAAAATATGTTAGCTTTTTTATCATTTTCATATTTAAGCGAATTTTCAAGTTTGTAAAATAAATACGATTTTTCGAACATATATATTTAAGGACTGTTATTTCTCTGACTGACTGTTCTTCTCGGACTTGGGTTAAGGGTTAAGAGGAGTTAGCACCTCAATTCACCTAGTACGTAAGACGTTTCAAAGTGATAATAAATAATAAAGCATAGTTTGTATTATGGTGACTAGATGACTGATAGAATACTTACATATTTTTAAATACATACCTATGATATTTTATAACACCCAGATACACGACAAACACCTATGTTCTTCACACAAATGTTTATCATGGGAGGGAATCGAACTCTCAACCTACAGTGATCCTTGCGATTATATTTAACTAGCGACCCGCACCGGCTTCGCACGGGTGCAATGCTGATACTAAATGTACGACAGAATGTATTTATATACAACGTTATCTAAGAGATAGACATATATTATCGCGGACTTTTTTGTAGAACTTTTTAAGGTGTACAATACTGTAGTACACTATTTTGATCTATCTCGTTTCAGCCAGCGTTTGCAATGTAAGCGTAAAAAATGTGTTTATTTACGACATCACATTAGAAATCTCTAAAATTATCAGTGTTTATCTACTATATTATGCATAAACCTTCCTCTTGAATCACTCTATCTATAAAAAACCGCATCAAAATCCGTCGCATATTTTTAAAGATTTAAGCATACAATGGGACAGACAGACAGCGGATAGCGACTTTGTTTTATACTATGTAATTATATAAATATTTTTGACTTTGACTTGAGTTAATTATAAGGAAATTACCAGGGCACTTATATTTGTAGAATTACCATTTTAGATACGAATCTACAAGTATCGGCGGGTTCACATTGGTGGGCAAATTAGTAGAGAAGTGCCGCGCCAGACGGCATAGAGTTACACTATAGAAAGATAGGCACTATGGCGATATATATGTTAGGCACTAGGAGCTTGTACGAGCTGAATTTCTTATACATGTACTAATAATTATTACATAATCACAACATAAAAACATGCTGAAAACGGTCAGATATAAAAACCATGCAAATTATTTTAGCTTAGATTGTTTGCGTAGAACTTGATTTTTTTTTAACAACCAGACCCGAGACAAATACTTGCAGATCGTGCAAATATTTGTCCTGCAACCTTCGCCGTCTCAGCCGGACCTTGGCCTACTGCGCCACAAAGGATTATAGTTATCTCAAATCTAAATTGCTACTACGCCACAGAGGATTATAGTTATCTCAAATCTAAATTGCTACTACGCCACAGAGGATTATAGTTATCTCAAATCTAAATTGTTACTGCGCCACAGAGGATTATAGTTATCTCAAATCTAAATTGCTACTACGCCACAGAGGATTATAGTTATCTCAAATCTAAATTGCTACTACGCCACAGAGGATTATAGTTATCTCAAATCTAAATTGCTACTATGCCACAGAGGATTATAGTTATCTCAAATCTAAATTGCTACTGCGCCACAGAGGATTATAGTTATCTCAAATCTAAATTGCTACTATGCCACAGAGGATTATAGTTATCTCAAATCTAAATTGCTACTATTTAAAATATTAGAATAGATATTATGAATACGGATTAGTTAAGAAAGGCAATAGTATCACTACACTTATCGCACAAAGATTACGTGAATATGAATATTAAAGAATAGTAAAATGTTAGTAAAATAGTGTTCAAAAACGTTAATCGCGACAAAACACACAAGTTATCACAACACAGACAAATATCTCACCCGGTGACTTCAATAGCGACTTCTATACCAATATTTTCTAGATTTTCTATTGTACAAGAATCCAGATATTTGGGGCTTTTAATAATTTAATAACTGAGTAAATAATCATAAACAATATTTATTATGACAAAATAAAGCTAATACAATTTGACATTAATAAAGTAAAAAATTTAATCAAATGCTATAAAATGCAAACATTGATAATCTCTATTTTTATTTTTGAACTGATAACTTCTTACAAGATAAACCACTTCGTTACGTAACGCGTTACGGCGCCAGTCTGTCTGGCTTCCCTTTCTCTCACGCATACGGCAGCGGTAGGCAGGCTCCTCCTCTCTTACTCTAACCCACAGCACTAGTTAGATTAGTTTAAGTTATCACTTCTGTCGGGCGTCCCGAAACGCACACTTTTTTTTTACTATTATAACAAATGTTTTTACTCACCGACGCAAAGAAAATATTAGTAAGTAAAAACCTGTTTCTCAAAACTCAAGATTTGTAATTGAAATGTTTTGAAATCGATTAATGTTTTTGAACAAAATTTGCCTATTAATCCTAATTATTCCCGCAGTTAAATATGCAGTGGTCTAAGTGCTGCTGCAGAAGCAGAAGCGTCCTGTAAGGCTTGTCGCACACGGGACAATCGAAGCGCAGCGGCGGCGGCGACGGCTCTTTCACGTCAGACTGCATCTTTGTCACCTATTGTTTTGTTTAAACAATTATAAATTATAATTTATAAAATCCCCGGTAGAAAAAAAAGAAATTGGTCAAGAGTGTGTCAAACCACTCACAGAAAAGGCTTTTGAAATCCGCAAAGATAAGAATGACGAGTGGTCAGGTCCCAAACCAATTCAACACCATCGTATCACCTAAGTAGATAATTCAGTGTTGAACTTCCGTTGTATTTTCCTTTTTCCTTGTATTTTGATTTAAAAATCAGGTAATTACTTATAATCTAGTAAATATAATCTTATAATCTAATATCCTAATCCTAATATAATATTATAAATGCGAATGTAAGTTTGTTTGTTACGCTTTCACGCGAAAACTACTTAACCGATCATCATGAAACTTTGTACACATATTCTTGGAGGTATTAGAAGTAACATAGGATACTTTTCATGAAAAAAAAAGATATTTATATGGCAAAAAAACGTTTTCCGGGTCAGCTAGTATAATATAATAATAATAAATAATCCCGGACATTTCACACACCATCATCTGGCCCCAAAGTAAGCAGAGCTTGTGTTATGGGTACCACATGACTGATATACTACATATATACATTTTTTTTGTAAATACATACATATTATGCATAGAAACACCCAGACCCGAGACAATATATAATCTAGTAGGTACTAGCCGTGATATTTTACCTTCTAATTTCATCTATATAATAAACTAGCTGCTGCCCACGGCTTCGCACATAAAAAGTAGCCTATGTCCTTCTCCAAGGTCCCATCTATCTCTATACTAAAATTCATCAAAATCGATTCAGCGGTTAAGGCGTGAAAACGTAACAAACAGACAGAGAGACCAAGTTACTTTCACATTTATAATATTATATATAGATAAATAAATATTGCTGGACAATGCACACAACACCTTCTAGTCCCAAACTAATATATTATTATATATTTTCATAAAACCCAGACACAGAACAAACACCTATATTCATCACAAAAATGTTTATCCTGGTAGGGAATCGAACCCTCAACCTACAGCGCAGAAGGCAGAGCTACTACCAACTGAGCTGACAGGCCAGTGAGCTATATATGCTTTTATTTTGAAAACTTTTCAACTAACACCCACCAAAGAGCGGTTTAGCTAACGAGGGACACTGAACAATGGACTCTATTAAAGACCACTTAATGCTTAATATTTATCAAACTTATATCTGTATCGAAAAACCACCTCATATTTCAAAGACCTATCAAACGATATGCCACACTATGGAACATTAAAATAAAAAACAAACCAGCCCAACTTTACATCTATTACCTTTAAACAAGCAATTCTTGATATATGGATGGATATATATACAATCTGAATCTCGGCAACGGCTTCAACGACTTTCATGAAATTTATTATGCAGGGGGTGTCGGGGGCGATAAATCGATCTATCTAGGTTTCATTTTTAGATAACATCGTTTTATCCGTGTATACCGAGCATAGAGCATCCGGGTTCTGAACCTTAAAAGCCAATTTTTGTAACATTTTTCATAACTTTGTAACGACTATATTAATATGTATTGCCGTGCTAAATTGAATCACGAAAAACTAGTCCAAGACCAATTAATGTTTTTTAAATTTACGCGATCAGAACACATTATTATAAATATTTACGGGTATTTATCGCGTTTATTTACAAAATACAAAAAAAATACAAAAATATTTATTTCTTAAAACTTAATATATGATACATTTCATGGGTGTGGGATCCTCTTTTAAGTATATTATATACCTGTGTTAGAGGGTCTCGCTCTTCCGTAGTACAGTTATATACATTAAATTAAGTTAAGCAAATAAATAAGATAAAACAAAATGTAGGTTAAATTAAATTAATGTTAGTTACATTGATTAGTAGTACTTTAGATAATATATAAAGTAAGTTAGGTTATGTATGTACATTTACATTGATTGTGTGTACATACATATATGTGTGTAGTGTTTAGGCGCTCCTGAGCACCGGTCTGCCACGAGCATGGGTAATTCAGGAGAGCCCAAGTGAGTATGGATGTGTGTGTGTGTGTGTGTGTGTGTGTGTGTGTGTGTGTGAATCTGTGTGTGAAAATGTGTGTGGGAGTGTGTATATGTTTGTGTGTGTGTGTTGATTTTACGAAACAATTTCTAGGAGTTTTTCAGTTTCCTCGTAGTTTAGTGTTAGTAGCCATTTACTTAGGGAAGTTTTGCATTTATAATTATTTATAGGGTAAATATTTATTTTTTTATTAATAGTATTGTAGAGGTAGGCAGATTGCGTGGCATATTGTCGCGACGCAAATTGAGACCGAGCCGTAACTTGAATAGCTACTCTACCTTTCCTCCGCTTATTCAGTATTCCGGGGTTGTATTCAAGAGTTCTGTGTAACTTCAGAACTGCGTTTAAAATGTAGAGTTTCCTGACTGATAGAAGAATAGCATCTTGATAGAGCATATCTGTAGGGTATCGGTAGGGCTTAAAATATATAACTTTTAATAGAGACCTCTATGCTCTTTCTAGTTCCAAAAACTTTGTCTTAGTAGCTCCTCCCCAGACTGGTATACAATAACATTGAATCGATTCTGCTAGAGATCTGTAGATTTGGTTTATTAGGTTTCGTGATGCTACATGACGTAAAATTTTAAAAATCCAGATTAATTTACATACTCTATTCATCAGCAGTTCAATGTGAGCATGCCAGGACAAACGTTGATCAATCATGATTCCTAGGTATTTTGTTGTTGTTACCTTAATGATGTTAGGGCAGTCACATGAAGCTTGGATAGAGTTGCATTTGTGTATTTTTAGGCTAAAATCGAGATTGGGTTGGCTGTTATTATATTTTGTAAAAGTCATAAAGTTAGTTTTGGAGACATTTAAGGTAAGTAAATTTAGGCTAAGCCATTTAGATATTTTAGAGAGTTCTTCGGTGCTTTTTTTAATGTCATCCCAGGATACACCAGTAAAGACGACAGCAGTATCATCTGCATAAGAGAAAATATTTGCATTGTTTATTTTGAGGCTACAGAGGTCATTTATGTAGACTAAAAATAGAGTTGGGCCTAAAATGCTTCCTTGAGGTACGCTATAGTTACTAGTCTCATGATCACTGATATATTGACCGATTTTAACACTTTGCTTGCGTTGACATAAGTAGTCTGTCAAAAGGGCTAGCGGCCTGCCTCGTACCCCGATATTTTCCAGCTTTTTAATTAGAATTTCTACAGACACAGTATCAAAGGCTTTTTTGAGATCAAGGAATACGGCCAGGCACTTTTTTCCTTTGTCGACTTGTTGCACAATAAGGTTACTGAGTGCTGTAACAGCATCTTCAGTAGAACGTCCTTGTCGAAAACCGTATTGCGAGTTTGAGATTATGTTAAACTTATCTAAATATAATAAAAGTCGGTTATTAATCAGTTTTTCCATTATTTTTGAGATAGATGGCAGTACGGATATAGGTCTGTAATTATTAATGTCATCACTCTCTCCACTCTTATATACCGGGGTTACAATAGACTGCTTAAGAAGATTGGGAAATATTCCTTTTGTAAAGCATAGGTTTGCAAGATGACATAAAACTGGGTTTAATATATGCTTAGATAATTTTAGAAATTTAGTAGGTATATTATCCCATCCGGGTGCACTTTCAGACTTGAGGTTCATTATGACATTATGGAGTTCTTTGGGATCTGTTTCCAAGAGTACAAAAGATGAAACTTGACTGGGAGGAAGATTAACGACAGAAGATGAGAGATCGTCTGTTATATTGTGTGGAGAAATACTTTCAGCTAGAGACTTTCCTACATTAGAGAAAAATAAATTTGCAAAATTAACTGATTCTTTAGGTGAACCCTTCGTATTTAGTAATTGTATATTCGGTGTCTTTGTTGATTTGTAATTAGTTATATTGTTAATAGTTTTCCATAGTATTTTACTGTTTTTTGAAGAATTATTAAGTTGTTTTATGTTGTATTTTCTCTTAAGTTTTTTTATCAAGTTATTACAGTAATTCCTGTATCTTCTATAGGTTATCTTTAGTGTTTCATTATATGGGTCAGTGCGCAGTTTTCTTTGCATATTATTTCTATTTATGATGCAGCGTAAGATGCCTTGTGTTATCCAAGGCTTTATTATTTGTTTGCTCCGAGGCATACGAATAGTTATTGTATTGTCAATGAGACATTTTTGCATCATAGTAATTAATAGCCTACATAGAGAATTAGGATCATTTAATTTAAGTAATTGTACAAGACTTTGCTCATTTAAGGATTTTATTGCATTTTCATAATTAACTACGACTTTAGACCTGTAACAGTTTTTATTTGTGATTTTTGAAAGGCTCAGAAGGATCATAAGATGGTCAGTAACAGAGGTTTGTAGCACGGCAACATTGGCGGAGTTTTTATTTTTATTTATTTTTAACATGACGTGGTCTAAACAGCTATCTACTCTCGTAGGTAGGTTATGTCCAGGTAGAAGGCCATGCATAGATAACATGTTTAAATAGTTTAGTCTATTGTTTCTTTCTTGACTATTTTCTGTTGATCTTGGCAAAATATTTATATTTATGTCACCTACTAGTATAATTTTTTCATATCCTTTAAAACTTTCTAAATACGAGTTTAAGGCGTTTACAAATAATTCAGCATTTGTGTTAGATGGTGATCTGTAAATACATAGAATAATCGTATCGTATATATTTATTTGTAGGCAAGAAGCATGTGCCAGTTTTATTTCTTTAACTATTGTTTTGTGCGTAAGTTTAATGTAGGTAGTGACCCCATCATTTTGGTTTAACATACGTGTAGTAGAAAAGGAAATGTAGTTCGCTAGGTATGGGACAGGTTTATTACTGGTAAGTCTGCATTCTGTTAACACAATAATATCTGCTTCAAATTTTAGTAGGGTCAAGTTAGACAGTAAGTCATCCATATTTTTGTAAATACTTCTAATATTCTGTGAAATTATAGTTATATCAGTAGGTTTAACACATAATTTTGTAGAGAGTTCAGTCGTGGTACATTCAAAAGAA
This sequence comes from Lampropteryx suffumata, assembly GCA_948098915.1. NCBI lineage: Eukaryota > Metazoa > Arthropoda > Insecta > Lepidoptera > Geometridae > Lampropteryx > Lampropteryx suffumata. The sequence goes on from OX402552.1 coordinate 2,820,437, forward strand.
TGCGCAATTTCAGCATTATCTAATTCGTTTACTTCTAAAGTCTTGTTCATCATGGACTGTCGTAAGAGAGAACTTCATGCTGTACTAGTAGGCGTTGCGTGATATTTTTAGATAAGTTGTGTATATGTGTATTGTTAAATATGTTTAGTTTATAGGTTTTAATCATGGAGAATGAGAAAATACGGTTACTAAAAATCATGTTGTACTGTTTTGTGTGTAATAATAGATTATTTTTTTTTTTTTTGTGTGTTTGTGTTTTATGTAGAAATGTGTAGAGTAAGACAAAGTTTATATACAAAAAGACAGTAATATAAGGTTTTTTAGCGGTTCTAAAATAATTTCAAGTTGCAAAGATACATCCTATTAAGTGCAATAGTCACGCTGCCTGAAGCATGCTCTGAACCTGGTTTTCAGATTTAATTAGTATGATAGGAGTATTTTCAGACATTCTTACGTAGACGCGGCCATAGGATGTCCAGCAGAATTTATACGCCTTAGATTTGGCGAGGTCCCTGGCAAGGAAGAAGAGACGTGAACCTTTCACTGTCAGTTGCTCAGACACAAATATAGGCGTTTCCTCGTTCTTCGTAAAGCCAAGGTTCTTAGCACGGAGTTTACTCTTGTTTTTGATGTTGTGAATTTTACACTTTTTTATGACGTCAGTCTTCAAGTTAGTAGAGGAGAATTCAACCACAATAGGTGTGGTTTTCGGTCCATCTTTCTTTCTTCTCTCTTATATCTCTTATCTCTTATATCTGACTTATTGATATTGCAGTCAATAGATTTCCCTAAGCGCTGAATCATATTTATGAGATCTTCTTTATCCTCAGAGTTATTTTTTGGCACATTTTTAATTTCTATATTAGTTTTGCGGCTTCCCCTTTGCAGATCCTCAAGCCTGTCTTCTAGTAACGTAATTCGCTCTCTATCTTTCATATGTTGTTTTTCCAAAAGCCCAATTTTCTTGGTCAGTTCTTCATTTTGCGTAATTACTTGAGTGACAGAGGCTTCAATGCAATGGTTTGATTTTTGGATTTCTGCTAGAGAAGGTGTAAACAACTTTTTGAGTTCGGCTTCTTGTTTCGTCATCAGTTCTTTAATCATGTCCTTCATCTCTTCTCTAAAAGTACGTAAGTCATCACACCATTCTGCCTCTCTTACTCTTTTTCCTCGTTGAAAACCGTAGTTAGGCGGGGTAGTATCCAAACTCAATTTGCTGATATTACTCTCTGACGGAGACTTGTTCATCGCAGTCTCACTCATAATTAGTACCAGGCAGCTAGAAGTATCGAGAGAGTATAGTATAATGTATGCGCAAGAGCAAGTAGTCCGGCGGAGTGAGCGTGCCAAGGATCGTAGTACTAGGCTAGCAGAAGCGGTGAGGTAGAGTTATGCCGTGCACGCAGAGTCTAAATTTTTAGGTTAAGCACTTACGCCGTTTTTTAGCTGCAGCAAGTAGTTGAGCAGGACATATACAGACGAGAAAGGGATGTCAAGATGTAAGCAGTTTTCGCTGCACTTCGTCGTCACGCCGCGTCAGGCAGCCGAATGAAATAGTATATTTGTACTTGCGTGTGTGGGAGGGAGACTTGTCCGTGCAGTAGATTCCGCCTGTTGACTTAGGCGCTGGCTTGGATGCTAAGTTACTCCTTACTAATTATGCACTCCTAATTTTTTGACTTGATTTAATTGTGTGAAATTTATTATAATTTGATCAAATAATTTATTAAGGTTATAGTGTACACGTCTACACCGTAAGGCGGTCCGGGGGGAAGAGGCTAGTTTATTTACATCATGTATTGTGTTATTGTCATCCCGTGACCACGACAGAGTGGTAAACCTGTCGAAACGTCGGGAAAAATAGCTAATAAACGCGATAAATACCCGTAAATATTTATAATAACAAGACCAATTAGCTCTAATTAATCGCAGACAGACGGACATAGAGAAACCATAAGGTATCTTTGTGGATTTCGAAACCCTATAATCCGACCACTTCCAAACCAATGACCAATTCCAAATACTTATACGTAACTAAGATAGTGAGTATCAATTTTATAATCAAATACAAGTGTTGTGTAGTGTTACACTAACGTTTTGTTTAAATGTATTGCCATCTTTATTAATTTACATGAGAATGACAAGGATAGAGCATAGGTACTGATGGAGGGTAGTTGTGTAAAGAGTAATGGCGTCGTGCCGTTACTTACCGTATTCCCAGTGATATTATTGGCGGGACTGGCGGGGGCGGGGCGAGTGGGCGTGGCCTGTTGCTGCTTCGAAGTCGCGCTGCGGTGAATCCCCGGATTCAGACGACGTACTTCTTCCAACTGAGAAACACGAAAACCGGCCATTTTTTTAATAAATAAATACTAGAGAACATTGTACACAACACAACACTATCTAGCCCCAAACTAACAAACAATCTATTTTTACAATATACAAAATAAATCCATCCAAAGGTTACCAGAAAGAGATCGCTCTCAAGCGATATGGCTGCCCATTGTACTACTTAAATACTTTAATTAATTATGCATATTGTGTTTTATTTTATATGGTGTACAATAAATATATATTCTATTCTATTCTCATAACACTCATCAGGGACATTGTAAGAAGGCTCAAACGGAAAAAGCCATATGAGTGAGTTTAGTTAAGAATAGTGAAGTAATTAGTAATACGTAAAAAAACAAGAAAAAAAAGTCTTCCCCTTAACCGGAGACTGTAAAAAAGTGCTATTGAACACATTCTTAGGTATAATTTACTTTCTTTCAACTACGTAGTAATGTTACGATTAATCACTACAAAACCGATCACAAAAGACGTATTTTTTGCTTAGAACCAAAACAGTGCCGAAATGTTATATGAAATCTCATTGTTACAGTTTTTTATGAATACACTGTTTTTTACTTTTTATTTAGATATAAATTTACCACAGAGGTTTAATATCTCCCATTAAGTTTAATATAAAATGTTTGCATTCGATCAAAAAGATAATGGCTGATAATAAAAATGGGCTGAATAATACCGATTTGGTGAATAAATAATGTCAAAGCAAGATTACTCATAACCTATTTTGGCTAGATTGTAAAATTATTTAGCGTTTGATTAATATTGTGCACTAAAATAACAAAAAAAAAATTGTAACACTCAAAGAGATAATTATTCTGGCCTAGCTCAACTGATCCAGATCATAGATCAAAGTGATCCTTGTCATTGTATTGAATAAAGTATCTTTTGACTTTGACTGCCACAGGGCAGCGTCCCCAAGACATCGGCATTTTGGTTGAATGTCTTGAGAATACGCTGGGCCAGAAACCAGCTCTTGAGCCAGTCAATCTTTCTACTTATATGGTGTGTGAAACGATACCTGTTGTGTTAACTCTTGGTTGCGTCTTTGTGTCTTCCTCAGGTCGGTGTGAAGACTGTCTTTCTCGCTGGCCATTTTTTCGCGCGCTTGTCGTTCGGCTTCGAAGTCACTTCTAGAAAGATAATTTCGATTTAGGTTACTAACTGGTGCAAGCGACTTCGTCTGCGCAGGATTAGCACTTGGTGTAATTCTAACGGTTTTTGCAGCGCACGCCAGAAAAGCTCGCAGATGGCAGAATTTTTTCCTACTTACTACTCGTTTATCGTTATATTTTGGACAATTCATACAATATCTTAATAAATTATAGCCTATGTGTTATTATGATGTATAAGCTATATTATTGTAAAGTTTCATTAAAATCCATTCAGTAGTTTTTGCGTGAAGGAGTAACAAACATACATACAAACATCCGTGTTCATAATATTAGTAAGGATAACTTTCGTCACATAATGTTTGACCCCCACCCCATCTTTGTCACAGGTCATAATTTGATTACTGGTGTAACGTCACATATTTAGCAATTTTGATGATGACGGTATAATTTGGCAAGATGAAGAAAAACAACCAAATGTAAGCCCCCAATGTTTGGCCGAAAGTTAACATAATTATGTACAATTTAGCGTACTTAAAAATACATATTTTTGGGCGTGTAAAAAAAATATTGGTCAATTGAATGTATGACATTTAATTCATGTTTTCTAGGGACTTTAGTAATAACAATAATAAATAATGCTGCTGGACTATACAGACAGCCTCAGACTGCATCAAGCCTGAAACTCATAGAATATTTATATATTTTTATAAACATACTTATGATACTTTATAAGACCATTTCCACTTGCTCCTACTCGGTTCTTCTACTGGTAGAAGCACGAGGACCAATATGTCTTTATGCTCCTATCGTGACCTTGTATTATTCTTCTGGCGCTTCGGCGGCTGCTGCCGCGGCACGCTCGCTTCGCTCGCTCGCCTTACGCGTTGTTTTCTATACTCTAACATAACCTAACCAAGTGGTTTGCAATAAAAATGCTCATCAGATCGAAACCGATCTTTTGAAGTAGGAGCATCAGGACATGGGTGTCCTGGTGCTCCTATCAGTAGGAGCATTTAGTAGGAGCACGAGGAAGTACCTCTTTATAACACCCAGACACAGAAAAAACACAACACACAAATGTTTGTCCTTGGGGGAAATCTAAACCACATCACAGGCAGAGCTGTGAGGCAATTGACAGTAACGAAGCCTAGTAAGTTAATTCCACACTCCTTTTTGCTCTAGTGGACCCTCGCCCTAAAACTCACCTGTACAAATCAAGTTGAGCCATCAAATGTGCAGTGTCATCCGTCTGAGTCCTCAGTTTGTAGATCTCAGCCTCCTTCATTTGTAACTCCTGGCCACGAGCTACCAAAGCAGCTGTCAAAGCTTCAATATTGCCGTTAGGTTTCTGTGAATACAAGACATTACCGTTGACTTAAAGACAGGCCGCGCCTTAATTTGAACTGTATTTGTGTACCGATAAAGCTGAATATTGCTATGCGTACATGGAGACGGACGGAACCCAATCAACCGAATGGCGATATCCAGCTCAATCGTCTTACAAATAAAAATTAACATTATACAGTTGCCGCTTCAAGTGCGGTACAAGACAGGCCGCGCCTCACTTGCAATCGGAAATTGAACTTTATTAGTATATTGATAGAGATGAATATTGCTATGCGGAACGGCACGGAGATGGACGGAGCCCAGTAAACTGCATGCTTTATTCAGCTCAATCGTTTTACATATAAATTTCAAATTCGCGTAAAGCGCCTTTATTAGACCTCTTGGCAACTTCTGCTATCCTGGTACTTTTCTTCGTGAGCCTCAATATTAGTAATAAGTTTCTTTATACATAAACAAGTGGCTCTTTTTGTTGTTGCCGCTTCGATCGACTTGTTCGCGGCTTATGCGCCCCTGGTACTTTCTTTACAAAATCATGAAATTTTACCAAATAAATCAACCTATGGATGAAGGATGAATCATGCAATTAAATAACCTTTACGTCGTAGATATAAAAGACAAAATGCAATGATACACGCGTTTTCGTTAAATTTAAAACATCTTGGTATATAAATGATCGTTCTGCATCAGCATAAACTTACCTCTTGCGTATTCTTCTTCAGAAGTTCCTTAAAATCTTTGAAGATTGCTTCGAATATCGTCAGCGTTCCTCGAACTTGGCCACTGAAATCGTAATAACCAATTATCATCATTACTCATTGACTTAGTGCACGAAAGGATGCACTCCTTCTTACCGGTTTCATATAAAAACTGATTGAAATTGATTATAACATATACATAATGTCCCCACACTTACATATTGCTCAGAGCATCGCACTGTTGGTGTTCCAATTGTTGTTTGACGGTCGCCAGACCAGACTTGAACTGAGCTTCGGTCGATCTTTCCAGTCTAAAGTCGTATAGACTCAGAATCACGCCCAGAGTCTCGACCAGACTGTCTGAGAGACTGGAAAATCAGAATTATTACGATAGGTACATCATTCATTTAGAGAAACATATTTTATCGATGAAAGTGTCGATTAATCTAGAGAATCTTCATCACCCTGAGTTTGATCATCGGTCTGCACGTTCTCGTTTGAATTCGAACAGTCTAAGTGCCTTCATCGACAAAAAACGTAAAACCAGTGTTTCTGTAGGTACTTTTACATGAGTATATATTTTTATGTAGGGAGGATGTATTATAAAGTATTGTTGTGCCATCTGGTATCGAGTAGATGCAAACTACAAAGTACGCGTATCAAATGCATATGAGTGAACAAGATAGCTATATCTCTCTATTACAAGCGAACATTTTAAGCGCGTTCCGGTTCGTTCTCGAACGTTCGAGTTACTCGACGCTCGTATAAATACGGCGGTGGTTTGTGGATGCAGTCAGTCTAATTGTTGGCTTAACAAGTGATACAAGTGCGATAGTTTCGAAGTGTTATCAGTTGTATTGTAGTGTTGTGACTTTTATTGTGTTCTATTGAAAAGTTTACTAGTAGAATCAGTGGATTAAGTTCTGTCTGTGGTAACTTTGAAATTAAAGTTATTATTTGGTAAAATCGAGTGGTTTCATAATTTATCAGTACCCGGCTCGTAAGAGTATGTACACATGATTGTGTATGTATCATAAATATGTTGCAATAACTAAACCCATATATTATAAATTCGATGGTATCTGTTTGTAACCTTTTCAATGGTAAACAGTTGAACGGAACTTGTAGAAATTTTATAAGATATCTTGAGGAAGAACAGTGGCTACTTTTCATGTAGGCACTTATCGTGCCAAGCCGGCAGAAGCTACTAATATTAAATATAACATACCCGTGAGTGAGCCTGTTCAGTAAATCAGCCAGGTGTTTCAGGGTTCTGTCGTACAGTTTCACGTTCGCCGAGTAAGCCCCATACTCTGATGAAGTGTTGGGTTCCGATGCCACTGACAATCTCACTGGTTGGAACAGCTGTAGCAAATTTCATAAATCATTACATAGTATAAAACAAAGTCGCCTCCCGCTGTCTGTCTGTTTCGATGTATGCTTAGATCTTTAAAACTTTGCAACGGATTTTGATGCGGTTTTTTTATTAGATATAGTAATTCAAGAGGAAGGTTTATAATAGGTTGGGGAAAAAGTTTCTTCGCATTTTTTAAGAAAATTCAAAACATTTTTTAATATAGTTTATTTAGATTTAACTTAAGTATGTAGGTACCATTTTGTTCGATAATTTTTTGCCATCTTGTAGGTAGGGACCTGATTCCATTGCTATAGAAATTTTGGGACTTCTGATCAAAATACCGCGACAAGTGGTTTTGGCAGTCCTCTCGTGATGTTAACCTGACACTGCCTAAAGAATTCTGAAGAGACCGAAACAGGTGAAATCTGAAGGTGCAAGGTCAGATATACCCCTTCTGTTGATTAATTCCGGCCGCTTTCTCTCAACTTCTTGCTTTAATCTCATCAGTTGATCGCAGTAGAGTTCAGAATCGATGATCCTGCCTGGTGGTAACAGATCATAATGAATAATGCCTTTCCAATCCCACCACACACACAACATCACCTTGTTGCGAGTTAACCCGGGTTTCGCCACAGTCTGTGAAGCCTGACCGGCCTTTGACCACGACCTTTTTCGCACGTTCTTGTCGTACGTGATCCACTTTTCATCACCAGTTATCAGCTTCTTCAAAAATGGTTCGGTTTCATTACGTCGTAATAAAGAATCACAAATGAGTACACGGTTCATTAGGTTTCTTTCAGTGAGCTCGTGAGGTACCCAAATATCGGGCTTTTTTGTGTACCCAGTTTTTTTCAAATGCGCCAAAACTGTTTTGTGGTCAATTCCCAGTTCTTCAGCTACGTCGTAACTACTGATATGCCGATCTTGCTCCACTTTTTCAAAAATGGCATCCATTTTATCCGTAATAGGGCGACCAGAGCGACGTGCATCTTTGACATCAAAATTTCCGGATTGAAAACGCTTAAACCAAATTTGTGCTACTCTCATAGACACTGCACTAGGTCCATAAACATCTAAAATTTTTATCGAGGCTTGCGTTTCATTTTTACCTTTTTTGTAGTAAAATTTTTAAATGTATCGAATTTCTTCATTGGATTCACTCATCTTGACAGTACGAAAAACAAATAAAAATCACACATTTTCCTAATTTAATTTGGAATTATGTTCTTTAAAATTTAAACTTTTAATGATACCAAAACCAGCCAGATACAAATAGTATAGCCAAAGAGATTTTATTACAAGTTCATACATACTATAATGCGAAAAGGCTTTTTCCCCAACCTAATATGTATAAAACATGCATAATATAGTAGAGAAACACTGATAATTTTAGAGGTTTCTAATATGGTGTCGTAAATAAACACATTTTTTTGCGCTTACATTGCAAACGCGGGCTGAACCCTACGAGATAGGTCTAAATAATGTACTACAGTATTGTACACCTTAAAAAGGTCTACATAAAAGTCCGCAATGGTATATGTCTATCTCTTAGTCATTCTGTAGTATATGTGTATCAGCATTGCACGCGTGCGCTAGTAAATAATAAATAAATAATGATTTCATCCAAGTGAATAACTTGAAATTGGAGACAGGGAGACCAAGGCTTGTAATTTAAGACTAAAAACAAAATTAGATCAAGAAAAGCTACTGCTAGGTTTACTGACAGTTCTAAATATTAATAATAATAAAACCCGGACATTTCTGCAATACCCGGTACTACACGACTGATATCCCTACTAATATTATAAATGCGAATGTAACTCTGTCTGTTTGTTACGTTTTCACGTCTAAACTGCTAAACCGATTTTGATGAATTATGATATAGTATAGAGATATATGGGACCTTGGAGAAGGACATAGGCTACTTTTTATGTAGGTACCACGCGTGCTACATCTTTTTAAAATACATTATATATTATACAAAGAAACACCCAGACCCGAAGCAATACTAATACTTGCAGATCACACAAACATTTTTCATGCGGTGAGAATCGAACTCGCGACCGTCTGCGTCTCCGGATCTTGGCCCACTGCGCCACAGAGGTCGTAAAATAATGGTGGTGCAATATTTATTTATTTAAATAAAATTCTAATTCGTGTCACCAGAGACATAAGTTGAGAGTAATAATGCGAGACGAAAAATGTTGTCTGAGAAGAATAGAATAATGATTAGAAAAAGCTTACAGGATCTCTAACTGTAACGTGAATGGATTTTTAAACCGATACCACAATATTTTTTTCTTTTAAAAAGATAAAAATTAAAGTAAACACAAAGAAACAAAATAAAATCGCGCCAGTCTGTCTGGCTTCCCTTTATCTCACGCATACGGCAGCGGTAGGCAGGCTCCTCCTCTCTCACTCTAACCCCATAGCGCTAGTTAGATTAATGTAAGTTATCACTTCTGTCGGGCGTCCTTTTTTTATCATAGATAGACTTACGTTTGACCACGAACTCGCCTGATGTTAAGCGACAATGTGGCCGACGACAGGGCACGCAGATCTAGAAGGCACTTATTTACCCTTGACTTGAAAAGACCCCAATTGTAGTTTTCAGGAAAGACAGACGACGGCAAAGCATTCCTATCCTTGGCTGTACGCGTTATAAATGTGGAGAGCAAAGCGCTTTGTTCGTAAGGGTGGTAGAATGACAAGGATAATGAGGTACTTACAGTAGTCGTGGCCTGTTTGAGTCTATTGTGCATTTCCTGTAAATTGTCTTTTTGTACTTTCAGCATCTCTTGAGTAGACTGCTTGTGGTCCGCTAGCTCCATCTATAATATAACCATGATCGTATTAACCTCTGGATGTGGGCGTGGCCTGCTGACGTCACGGCAGATGGTGTGAGCGGTCGTGGAGGGGATGCGATGGGTTATAACTGCGCGCTCGCCATTTAACCGGCACTTTTGCTCCAGCGTCAGAGATAAATGGACGTTGTATTCATTGATTGTGTGTTTAATTTTTTTGTATTGTAAAATTAATTTAAATAGAAGTTTTTTTAGTAAAATTATTTAGAGGTTCATTATGCGTTTTATTACATCATTTCTGATTTACATGACCAGTATGTACTACTATTATCTACTTTTTCAATTAAATTTGTTAATCGACAAATCTAGCATGTCACGTGGGACCATGTTATCGAAGCGTACACATTGCCCCATAAAAGATTTATTAACCATAGCGAGCCTAACTGTGAGAACATTGTGTTAATATCTGCAGTACTCCCCCACAACAGAATGCCGTAAAACATAATGGTATGAAAATAGCTATAGTAGTAGCTATACTTATTATTATTCAAATTAATTTCCACACACAAACAAACACTTCTTCTTTGTCACTAGTTATTTCAAACCAGTATGGCGAACAGATTAAGTGCGCCTCAGAGGATTCTTTCATGCACTTGGCACTTGTCTTCAAACTTTAAAACAAATACAAAATGTGTAACCATCATCTAAAGTCTATATTTTTTATTTAATATTAACGTCTTCTCTGTGAAGACGTCTTTTTTTTATTATCGTAGATAGACCTATATTTGACCACGATCTCGCCGGTTGTAAGCGACTATGGGGCACGAAGGTCTAGAAGACACCTATTCACTCTTGACTTGAAGAGACACAGATTGTAGTTTTCAGAGACAGACGACGGCAAAGTATTCCAATCCTAATACGCATAATAAATGTAGAAGCAAAGTGCTTTGTTCTAGAGGGTGATAGACTGACAAGGTATGATTCTGAGCGGTACGTCTGCTTGTCCTGTTGTGAAAAGGAGATCATGGAATTCCTGGGCACATACTCCGGAATGTATTCTTTAAAGAGCGAAAGGCAACAACTTTACGTCTGTACCTATACCTAGCTCAAAGTATACATTAGTATTGATTTAAGAGTAAGTAATATTACTTTTCTCTTACATGCGAACATTTTAGCGTGTTCCGGTTCGTTCTCGAACGTTCTAGTAGCGCCTAGATTTTACGCGACGTACTCACCGCGCATATAAGGAATAAGGAGGTGGCTCCTGACGTTGGATTATAACGGAACAGAAAGCCTTCTGGAAATCCAAACCTGGCATTACTTTTTCATAGTCTCTTGCTATCAAACCATTCCCACTTCCCTTTTAGTATATTACTTCCTTTGACACTCACTCACTCACTTATGATGCCCTTCTAAAGTCTCTCGTTTGCATTCCCCCTGATCCGCACATATTTGTATTGTATGTAATGTTATCGTAGTTTTGGTTTTTGCACGTAGTAATGTTTACTTAGTTTAATTTGTATTTTTTATAGTTTTCTTTAGTTTACTGTACTATTGTTTTATTGTTTATCTGCCCTGTAATATGTACTTTTGTGATAGGTAATTACGTTTTGCTTGACCGATCTCCTGCGATACAGGCCTGGCCTAGTGCGGGGATCATATGTAATGTATGTGAAATTTATTTGGTAAATAAACCTTATCTTATCTTATATAAAGGCGACAGAAATGTGTGGATACAGTCAATCTATTCAGGCGGCTTAGGTCCGGCTGAGACGCAAAAGGTTGCGGGTTTGATGCAAAATTCCCGCCGCGGGACACATGTTTGTATGTTTGTCAGCAAGTATTTGTCTCGGGTCTGGGTGTTTCTATGTATAATATGTATGTATTTACAAAAAAAAAGTATATAAGTAGTATATCAGTCATGTGGTACCCATAACACAAGCTCTGCTTACTTTGGGGCCAGATGATGCTGTGTGAAATGTCCGGGATTATTATTATTATTATTATTTACGGCTTAACAAGTGATAAAAGTGCGATTGTTTTGAAGTGTTATCAGTTGTTTTGTAGTGTTGTGACTTTTATTGTGTTCTATTAGGAAGTTTACTAGTAGAATCAGTGGATTAAGTTCTGTGTGTAGTAAATTTGAAATTAAAGTTATAATTTCCCGGCTCGTAACAATACCAATGTTTTATTGTTTTAGTAGTGAATTCGTATTTATCGCATATCACCTTTAAATTTATTCTTGACGTTTCGGTTTTGTTGCAATAACGCGATAAAAATCCGTTAAGATAGTGCCCTCAGCTAATGAACTTTTGTATAAAAAACAATGAGTCTTTTTACTTCTATTTAGTGGTTATCAGCTCGTTAATTGCTTGAATTAATGTACTGTAATCAATTAGTGTTGGCAAAATATTGAAAATACATAACGTATCTAATGGTTATATATATTTTATAACCATTAGTCCTTACTGATAGTTATAAAAGATATATGACGACCTCACTCAAGACCCGGCCAAGAAGCAGAAGACTGTGGGTTCGATTCCCGCCGCGCGAGAAAAATTTGTATGATCTGCAAGTATTTATCTCGGATCTGGGTGTTTCCATGTTTAAATGTATGCATTTACAAAACAAAAAGTATATATGTAGTATATCAGTCATGTGGTACCCATAACACAAGTGCTGCTTACTTTAGGGCCAGATGATGCTGTGTTGAAATGTCCGGCATTATTTATTATTTACTATTATACATAGAAACACCCAGACAGATATGAATAGCGACTCTTGCTACACTTGTTAAGTCGGTATATGCACTTCTATATAATAAAAATCAATTGCTGTTCGTTAGTCTCGCTATAACTCGAGAACGGCTGGACTGATTTAGCTGATTTTGGTGTTGAAATGTTTGTCGTAGTCCAGGGAAGGTTTAAACGGTGAGAAAATTTGTGGCATTGCAACGCATGCCGGGTACAACTAATAATCTATATATTAATACGTGAAGCAAAAACTTTGTACCTCTTTTTACGCTAATATTTTTTTTTTAATAATGCATAAAAAAAACATTAATTTTTAATTAATTATGGTCGAATTTCAGTGGGCGACCACTAGTACTTATTATTATATGTTAAGAAGGCGAACTCCACGAAAACATTGATATTAATAGCGACTCTTTGTTTGACGCAACAAAGTGCAATTCAGCTCGTACAAGCGCTTATTAACATAGTTACCTATATGCCTCTCTGTATATCGCGTAACTCTATCTCGTCTGGCGCGGCATTTCTCTGCGAATTTGCCTAACAAGTCAGGTGCGCCAATGTACATGTAACTTACTGATATAGGTTAGTAATTACTTGCCAGAATGTGAGCCGTACGCCAGTTTATTAAAAGTACCTGGATAACCGAGCTTTGCTCGGTATAAAACACGGATAAAACGATTTTTTCAAAAATGAAACCTAGCTAGATCGATTTATCGTCCCCGAAACCCCCTGCATACTAAATTTCATAAAAATCGTTGGAGCCGATTCCGAGATTCAGATTATATATATACATATAGTTTAGTATATATATAATCATAGTTTTAAGCTGTTTTACTTTCCTTTTTTATGTTAAGTTTTTGCTGTCAATTAACAAATTTTAATTTTAATTTAATATACATATAAACTCGTTTAAAGGTATTAGATTACAGTAACCGTGGCTACTTAAGTTTCTAAGGCCTGAATAAAACCTTCGGGTAGACTTCAATAGAGTTGACTGACTTATAAAAAAATACAACCGAATTGAGAACCTCCTCTTTTTTGAAGTCGGTTAAAAAACTAGCGAGCTTTACAGTAGCTTAATAATACGCCCTCACTTATAAACGCCTCTCAACGTGAACACAGCCTAAACACTGCTCAAGATTCGCCGTCACTATTTGTCAGTATCTTACAAAAAGGCTATCCCTTTTTGTAAGATACTGACGAAAAGGCTATCCCTTTTTGTAAGATACTGACAAAAAGGGATAGCCTTTTTAAAACAGCTACCTAGCCACTATTATAAACAATGATTAACTTTTGACAGTAAGACCGTTGTGTAAGCATCTGACATCTCACTTTGGTAATAAACAACCACGCGCGCTCATTGATCAAATAAAATAACGCGCGCTTCCCCGGCTTCCTGTTACACATTTCTATCATGAGATAGAAGTCACACTCCCCACAGATCGCAGGAAAGTAAGCGGAAAAATGTTACACACCAAAAGTAGTAGTAATACCTTGACATTCTCCGATTTGAGGATCTCCAATTTGGTATTCGTGAGCTCGGATACCAGCGACGAGACCTTTTCTTCCAGTTGCTTGATGACAGCATCGCGTTTTATTATCTCTTCGGGTGGTACGCTCATCTGAGGGGCAATTCCAATATGTTCAATTCTATTCCAATAAATAATGCCGGACATTTCACACAGCATCATCTGGCCCCACCAAGACGAAGATGGCGAGATGATATCATGGGAATTGCTGGTGCTACGTGGACACGACTCGCCAACAAAGAGATAAATGGCAGCAGTTAGAGGAGGCCTTTATCCGCCATTTGGTGGCCCCAAGACAAAATACATAAATATAAACAAATAAATTTAGTAATACTTGGTTTATTTTTAAAATTACTACACAATAGAATTTGAACTGTGTTAATTATTATGATATAATGTAATGTAATGTAAGTTTTATTGGGAAATAAAAGGTTAATTATTATTACTAGCTGACCCGGCCACGCGTTGCTGTAGCTCAGTAGTTCTAATACGTTAAACCAATATACCCTAACCTCTAAAATTATCAGTGTTTCTCTACTATATTATACATGTATTATACAAATAAAACTTTCTCTTGAATCACTCAATCTATTTAAAAAAAACCGCGTCAAAATCCGTTGCGTAGTTTTAGATCTAAGCATACATAGGGACAGACAGACAGCGGGAAGCGACTTTGTTTTATACTATGTAGTGATTCTTGTTATATAACTTTGGAGCTAGATGATGTGTAAAATGTCCGGGATTATTTATTAGAATTATTGTTTCCATCACTGAATATTTTAGACTTTATTTAATAATAAAATTACTCAATAAACAATGGTAGTAGGTAAGGTATTGAACATACTTATACTCACACACACCATATTTATTTCGTAATGTATTCCTTTAATTAACAAGCAGACAGCGACTAAATAGCAAGACACATTTTTACCCTACAAAAGGTAATTTGCAAGAACATTAAAAACTTTAGGACTGTCGGCTCAGTTGGTAGTAGCTCTGTCTTCTGTATTGTACAATGGGTTCAAATCCCTTATAGGACAATCATCCTTGTGCTGTAATAAATCTATCTGTCATTTGATCACCATAGTACACGCTATGCTTAGTTTGGGGCTGTGTGTTGTGTACACCAATATTTATTTATTAAGAATTTATTACAAACGCTGGCTGGTATAAAAGTTATAGGATAAAAACAAACACATGAAAGGTAAGTGACGTCACGTCCGTGTTACCATTGCGTATTATATGAAGAGCACGGCCTAGACCGAAAGACCTAGCTTATGCCCGTTCCCAAGGGTACAATCTATATCCATATAAAATTTTATAAAAGCAAAAAAAAAAATCTGTTGGTCCGATCGCTACCAAACTTT
Source organism: Lampropteryx suffumata (assembly GCA_948098915.1). NCBI lineage: Eukaryota > Metazoa > Arthropoda > Insecta > Lepidoptera > Geometridae > Lampropteryx > Lampropteryx suffumata. The sequence continues at coordinate 2,835,753 of OX402552.1, forward strand.
ATTAAAAATGTCATAAAAATCGGTCCAGCCGTTTCGGAGTCTATAGGCAACATAGGTACATACACACTTCGCCTTTTTTACAAGAGGCAAATTTACAAAAAAAAAATATAAGTAGGTATATCAGTCATGTGGTTCCCATAACATGAGCTCTCACTTTGGGGCCAGATGATGCTGTGTAATATGTCCAGCATTATTAATTAATTAGTTTGGACGACCTCTGTAGCGCAGTGGGCTTAGGTCCAGCTGAGACGCAGAAGGTTGCGGGTTCGAATCCCGCCGCGGGACAAATGTTTGTATGATCTGTAAGTATTTGTCTCGGGTCTGGGTGTTTCTATGTATGTATTTACAAAAAAAAGTATATAAGTAGGTATATCAGTCATGAGGTACCCATAACACAAGCTCTGCTTACTTTGGGGCCAGATGATGTTGTGTGAAATGTCCGGGATTATTTATTTATTTATCTATATACCCTTGATTTGCTTACCACTTCCAATTTGTTCTGCAACTCTTGAATTGTGAAGTTCAATTCGCGCACTCGCGTTTCTTGCTCCGTTATCTTGCCCGACAGCTGCAACTGTTCACACAACATATGTAAATAGGTAGCTAAATATCAAAGAGATACGGATATTATTTGGAATAAGTATAATGCCACTTCTTTTATGTACAGAATAATATAAATCATCCGTCTATTTCATAAGCTAATGGTGGCAATTCAGTTCATTTCTAAAATTAGGAATTGTCTAAAATATATTTTAGTTAGTCATTGCATTTGTAAAACCTATTCGGTTGGTACCATCAACTAAATTAGGAACGCTTAATTAAATTAGATAACATTAAATTAGGATAAGTTGGTAACAGCAGAATACCAAAGTTTCATTTGACAATTCTAAACCTAATTTTAGCTAAAATTAGTTAGGTTGGTGCCAACAGAATTGAGGGCAATAACTACTTAACACCTAAGGTTAGACACTAGATACTTAAAATTGAAAGTACGTGCGTGTTTCAGTTTTATAAAAGGGTCATAGCTCAGGGATAATATTGCTTAAGAAGCAAACACAGATTTTCTGCTACTACCCTCAAGAAGACCAGCCGGAAGCTAGCGCAATACAACATTCATGTACGCATGTGGATTTGGGGGGGTGTGTGAGTGTGTGAGTGTGTGTGTGTATATATGGGTGTGTGTGGATAGGTTTGGGTTTGTTTGTGAGTGGGTGTGTGTTTGTGGGTTTGTGTTTGTGAGTGGGTGTGTGTGGGTGGGTTGGTGTTTGTGGATGGGCACCCACGCCCATCCACAAACACCCAGGTGGGTCGGTCTGTGTGGTGTTTGAGCTTAGGTTACATAAGAGGCCCACATTCATGTGGAATGACAAGGTTAGACTCATTCGAAAATCTTCTTATATGCTACTAGTTATTTCAAACCAATTTAATTAATGGATTAAAGTGTTCTTCAGAGGCTCTTTTAGTGCGCTTTGTCTTCGAATCAAAGTCAAAGTCCAAGTCAAAAGATGATTTATTCAATACAATCACAAGGATCACTTTGAAACGTCTTACATACTAGGTGAATTTAGGTGCCAATTCATCCTAACCCAAGCTCGAGAAGAATTGGCAAGAAACTCATCTTGGTTTAATGTTTTAGATTCTGCGACATGCTATTGTTGTGTATATGGTATGGTATATTTGTGCGCGACTGGATTTGATCCCACGAGACCTTAGGATCGGAAGGCGGGAGCCACTACCACAAGACCACCTTGTGCTGACCTACATACACAAATCAATTTATTATTTGTACCTCGACACGCTTCAGTTTTTCCCTGAGGTCGTCTCTCTCTTTGGTTGTAGCATCCACTATGTGCTCCAGCGATTCCTTCTGCCATGTCAGCGTCTCATTGTCTGTAATTACCTGGGAGAAAATAAAAACACATACTTTATCTATTTAATTGTCAAAAAGAAGAAAGTTCTCAAGTCGATGCGTATAATATATATTTTTTTTATGTATGACCACGGATAACTTTTTACAGAGTAGTCCAATTGTGATAATTATTTTTTTATTGGAAAGGGTGTACCCCAAAGTTGGTCCCATATATTTGGAGAAAAAAAACCAACCCTATGGATAGGAAAACAGGGGATGATTGATTGTTCACTCACTGATAGCTGATAGCTAAAGTAAGGTATGTAGCTATTTATGATAGCTAAAGTAAGGTAGGTAGCTATTTTAAAAGTAATCAAAAATTAAGCATGTAGTAATTAGTAGATTATAGCCACAAATAAATATGAAATAAAAACATTTTAACATAAAAATTAAACCGCCGAAAAACCCTGAAAAGCAAAACTAAGTTCTTAAACTAATGTAAGTAAGAAGAGAAAATGCGTCTTGACATACATACATACATAAAAAACAGACAGACAGAACCAAGTGATCCTGTTCCTGTTTTCTTAGAGAATCGGACGGAACCTTTATAATATAACGAGTTAGGTATATCTATTCCAGTAATTATAATATCTTTTACCTGTCGTCGTTGTTTCTCCACGAGCTCCAGTTGAGCGGTTAGCTTATCAACGGTATCGTCTTCGGGTGACGTCACGAATTCCAGAGCAGACGATGGGCCGGACTTAGGACAGGCCGCAGGATCGGACTTCAATTCCCCAGTCTCCCCGTTCACGATCGACGGGGGAGCTTCGGCTAGTTGAGCTGCCTCCTGCTTCAGTATCTTGTTTTCTTGACGTAGCTAAAAATAACGTTTTAGAACGAAGTTCTTTATATGGCAATTGGTGAATGTGAAAACCCCGTGAACCTTACAGCCTAAATTTTTTTGTGCACAATACTTTATTTTATTTAACATTTTATATTTATCGATAGTTGACGTCAACCATTTTTATGATTTTCAATTACGTACCTACCTGATGTCCCACGACACCTCTCGTCTTTTTTTTCTTTTTCAACATCGTGAGGATATCGTCATGTTTTAAAATAAGGACTAGAAATTCAAAACGGTTTCCATCAAGGAGGGGAATTATGTATTTCCAGTCTTATTCCAAACCCATACTCAATATTGTAAATTCAAATGTATGTGTATCTTCGGGAACATAGGTTACTTTATATATAGGTACTACGAATGCGAAGCTACGGGCAACAGCTAGTCGAATCTATTTGAATGTTTTATTTGACAAAGCTAAATCGAAAAGAACTATCAATTTATAATCGACTCCAATTACGACTACAATAGAGTTACATGATTTGTAGAAGTGTACAGAATAATATAAAATACATGTGAATCAGTTGAGTGTTTAAAACGTTCTATAGATAGCTCAACTGATCCAGATAACTGCAATGCTAACTGAATGGTAACTGAATGGCAATGCTAATACGCTGAACTAGATAGGAGCCATATGGATCACGCAATGTATCTACCAGACGCCGTGAAATAGTTTTGAAAACGCGGTGGGCTCCGTTTCCCACAGGGCCAGGGTCTCGACTCCAAAAGGCTCAAATATAAGGCCTTACCTTACTTAGTTATTTAGTGTATGTCTAAGTTCCAATAATCCCGATTGAGTGTTGTGATTGAAAGAGCTATTGGAAGACATACCTTCTCAATCAGCACTTTGGTCTCCTCGAACTTTTCCTTATGCTGCATGGTGGTTTTCAACATGTCGTCCTGGCACGATGCTATCATCAAGAACTGCTCTTTAAGCGAGTCGTTGTTCTGTTTAAGGGTGTCTTTCAGTATCACATTCTCATCGAGGAGTTCACCGAAACGCTTCTGCAATTCTTCGGTGCTTTTATCGTCGGTTATTATGTTGCTGGCTACCATCATGCTCGCTGGTGAAGGCTGGAACAAGGAGTTCATAATTCATAATTCATAATTCATAATTCATTTATTGTGGAACATAGGTATAATACAGGTTTTATTATTTGGTAAGTTCGCTATGCTACCATTTGATAAATGGTGTACAATATTTTCTAACAATGTGAGACATTTATAAAAAAATAACTAGGTAACATAATAATAATTCAATATAAACGTCACTTAGGAATATTACATAATTAAATTTATGTCATTTTATTAATTCAGATACGTTATAAAAACATTTAGCTTGTAACCAGGTCTTGAGTTCTTTAATAAATTTATTTAATGGTAATTTTTTTATATAGTCAGGTATGGAATTATATACATTTCCGCATAATGCATAGCTACTATTTATATACATACTCGTCTTTGGAACTTTAGGCAATACAATTCTGTCCTGGTTTCTTGTGCTTCTATGATATACCTCACTAGCTTTAACAAACAGTTGATTGTGCTTTCTAACAAACAAAGCAGACTCCAGGATATACATACAAGGTAGTGTGAGAATATTTAATTGTTTAAAGAGTGGTTTGCATGATTCCCAGGGTTTTTCTCAATCTCCGCAGAGCATAAACAAATCTGTTTACTTTGGAGCATACTTTATCGGACTGCATTTTAAAATTTAAATGTTTATCTAAGACTATTCCTTAGATAAACATTTGCTGTTTTTACTTAAATACTACAATAATCTATCTGTATATATACAACAAGGTCGTGTAATTTACACCATTTATAGTTCGAGAACGGATAGACCGAATTTCATGATTATTTAATGATTGGATTACGAATAGTACCTACGAATATTTGTACGAATATTTTGGTATTCGTCGCCCCGAATATCACCAAACTCAACTTCGACTTCTCTCAGATATATACAAGTATGAAAAATATTCTTCTTATACTGTGTAATACTAACCTAACTGACAATTCAAATCAAATCTTAGGTACCTAAGCATAAGAATTGGTTCCAATTATCACTGGTGTTGAACTAACAACTGTATGCACACTGTTTGCAGAGTATTAGGTACTGTTAGGAAACAACGAGTAAATCAGCTTTTAACGCTTTGTGAGTAACTGAAGTAGTAGCAATACTTTAAAATAACGATAGGTAGGTGTAGATTATCACTATGACTATTTTACAATGAACAAGACCAGGTAAAGTCCCTTACACTAACCCCAATGGCGTCACCTAGCTAGCAGAGATAAATAATAGTAATGGCGGGTGTACACACTCGCCTAGACACCCCGAGACAGGCCGAGAGCGAGTATGTACTTGGTGTTATGGCGGCTGTACACACTCGACGAGGGCCTCTCGCCGAGAGCCTCGGCCGAGAACACTCTCGTCGAGAGCATGCCTGTACACACTCGTTCTAACATTTGAACTGAAGACTTACGCCGCTTACGCGACAATGGACGTAGAAATTGCTGCTGCTATTGTGCCGTGAGTTATTATAATTTTTTAAACATTTACTATAAAAAGAAAATTAACTCGGCGACAGGGATTTCAATTTGATCGCTTATTCGCACCCAAGCGTCATGGATACATTGCTTATCCTTGTGTTTCACATCCTTCGAGTTCCATAAAACAGGTTCTGTTTGATAGCACTCCAAAAAGTGTAATTCTCGTTCGTTAGACCACATAGTGAAACACGTCTGTTCATAAATACTGGAAAGCAACTAAATGAACGAGTGTGTGCATGCTCGCTCTCGTTTACCTCGCGAGAGCCAACGAGACCCTTTGACTCGGGCGCAAAAAACCGACAAGCCACCGAGAGCGACCGAGACGAGGACGAGAGAGCGAGACGAGACGAGAGCGCGCTGTCTCGGGGTATCTCGACGAGTGTGTACAGCCGCCATTAGTGCTCTCGCCTTTGGTCGGCCTCGGTAGCTTGTCGGTTTTTTGCGCCCGAGTCAAAGGATCTCGTTGGGTCTCGCGATGAAAACGAGAGCGAACATGTACACACTTGTTCATTTAGTTCCCCGCTGTCTGTGTTTGTAAATACCTAGGTATTTACCAGTTTCTATTGCGGTGCATTGCAACCATCTACTATCTTCTTCTTCGCCATGGGTAACGAATTTTCTTTTTGTGGTAAATGTATAAAAAAAAAACATGTGTGCAATTCACACGTGGTAAAAGTGAAACCTTCAAAAATCAAACGTATAATACGTACACGTATACAAAACACCACGGTTGTTGTGATGCCTTTTCTCAAGCTTTGTACTACGCATGTACGCATGCGCGCACAAACACGTAATAATAAACACGTATAATCCTATCTCATTTTCTCCCACGTTAAATCTTATGAATTTATGTGTCTGTCTCTTTTTACTGCCGCTTTTTCGTTTCATCGACTTTCAAATCACAACGATGCTAAAGAAGTTTTCACTTCAAAATATAATAGCTCATTGCACAAAGACAACCAGCAGCAGCAATTTCTACATCCATTACTGCGCGAATCTTCAGAACAAATAAAAAAACGAGTGTGTACAGGTATGCTCTCGTCGAAAGCCTCAACGGCCGAGAGACTCGGCGAGACGTCTCGGCGAGTGTGTACAGGTCAGGGACCGTACAACCCCGATTTCGAGTTACCTCCTTAAAAAGTATAACCCCTTCATTGGGTATGCAGTCGATGGGGTTACCCTTTCGTTTGAGAAACCTCTTCCTAACACAAGCGAAACTGTAACCCGTTAATTTGGGTTTTCAGTTGATAGGGTTACCCTGTCTGAGGGTATTTGATTGAATGAGGTTACCTCTTGAAAGGGGTTTTTAATGTAACACCATGGTTACCTTTACCTACCATTCCATCTAACGCTGTGAGGTAGGGAATTATGAAAATAAATTTATATACTTGATTTGTGTTATACATTAGTTTCGTTCGTCCGATCGCTTTGTCCGGTAAGGTTGGACTAGAAAGGAAGTGCGCCACTGCGTAAAAACTAAAAACCAAAAAAAAATTTGTTAAATTAAGTAGGTAAAGTTAAGTTATGTGTTTTCAACTCAGTATGTATGTAGGTATCTTCAGTGGTCGATCTTCAGTGGTATGGTACTTACATCTGTTATATGCCCATCTTATACATTCTACATCTAGTGATAAAATCAGCAACGAGGAAATCCGTAGAAGAACCAAAGTCACCGACATAGCACTCAAAATTTGCAAGTTGAAGTGGCAATGGGCAGGCCATATAGCTCGCAGAACTGATAACCGTTGGGGAATAAAAGTTCTCGAATGGCGACCAAGGACAGGAAAACGAAGCGTAGGACGACCCCCTAGCCCCCTACCCGATAGACTGACGACATTGTGAAGATCGCAGGAAGTCGGTGGATGGAGAGGGCTCAAAATCGTTCTTCCTGGAAATCTATTGGGGAGGCTTATGTTCAGCAGTGGACTTTATGAAGGCTGTTATGATGATGATGATACATTCTACATAGGAATTCTTACCAGTTTCATAATATTATAATTAAGTACTTATTCATTTAATTTAAATGTATGTATGTACCTACTCATACTTACTTATTATTATTATTTAAAAGCATTACAAACAACTGAACATTAGAGATATTTGAATTTTACTAATCGTAGGCACAATATCAATGTCTATTAATAAAATAGGTTGGGGAAAAAGTTTCTTCACATTTTTTAAGAAAATTCAAAACATTTTTTGATATAGTTTATTTACATTTAACTAAAGTATGTAGGTACCATTTTGTTCGATAACTTTTTGCCATCTTGTATGTAGGGACATGATCCCATTGCTATAGAAATTTTGGGACTTCTGATCAAAATACCGCGACAAGTGGTTTTGGCAGTCCTCTCGTGATGTTAACCTGACACTGCCTAAAAAATTCTAAAGAGACCGAAACAGGTGGAAATCTGAAGTGCAGGGTCAGGACTATACGGCGGATGCATTAACACCTCCCAGCCAAACTCTCTTAATTCTTGATGAGTGGCTAAAGATGTGTGAGGTCTAGCGTTATCATGATGAAAAACCACACCCCTTCTGTTGATTAACTCCGGCCGCTTTCTCTCAACTTCTTGCTTTAATCTCTCCAGTTGTACGCAGTACAGTTCAGAATCGATGGTCCTGCCTGGTGGTAACAGCTCATAATGAATAATGCCCTTCCAATCCCACCACACACACAGCATCACCTTGTTGCTACGTGATCCACTTTTCATCACCAGTTATCAGCTTCTTCAAAAATGGTTCGGTTTCATTACGTCGTAATAAAGAATCACAAATGAGTACACGGTTCATTAGGTTTCTTTCAGTGAGCTCGTGAGGTACCCAAAAATCGAGCTTTTTTGTGTACCCAGTTTTTTTCAAATGCGCCAAGACTGTTTTGTGGTCAATTCCCAGTTCTTCAGCTACGTCGTAACTACTGATATGCCGATCTTGCTCCACTTTTTCAAAAATGGCATCCATTTTATCCGTAATAGGGCGACCAGAGCGACGTGCATCTTTGACATCAAAATTTCCGGATTGAAAACGCATAAACCAAATTAGTGCTACTCTCACAGACACTGCACTAGGTCCATAAACATCGCAAATTTTTTTCGAGGCTTGCGTTGCATTTTTACCTTGTTAGTAGTAAAATTTTCAAATGTATCGAATTTCTTCATTAGATTCACTCATCTTGACAGTACGAAAAACAAATAAAAATCACACATTTTCCTAATTTGAATTTGGAATTATGTTCTTTAAAATTTATACTTTTAATGATACCAAAACCAGTCAGATACAAATAGTATAGCCAAAGCGATTTTATTACAAGTTCATACATACTATAATGCGAAAAGACTTATTCCCCAACCTATTATTTAAATTTTGAATTTTGAACGAGAAGGGCGAGCCTCTGACGTCGCGCGTCGTGACGTTACTGCACGGGGTTAGCAAAACACCAGCGCTAAGTAGGTAGGTTTACACTAGGTACCTAAGTTATTAGCATTATGCTGAGCTGACCTTTTTTGGCGCGACATGATGATATTTACCACACTATGTTGTAAGGTGCGTAAGGCATCTACTAGGCGACCTACCCTACCTGTTTGTATTTGATTCTAATTGCAAGTAGGTACCTACTTAATACTGGTCACCTACCGAGTTTTGTGGCGTAAGTAGGTACTACTTTTTTTTATTGTACCTATTGATCTTGTAGGTATTATTTACAAACTCACTTCTCAATCCCCGAGCGGTCGGATACGACCGCGCACGTGGCGCCAAACTTTTCCGTAAAACCCCAAGCGGTCGTATCCGACCGCGCTCCCCCATTTGAATAAAGACCTTATTTTAAACGTTTACAGACTACTTTTGTATGGAGTAGTTTACTGAGTTACGTTCTTTGATATATTATCTACATTCTGAGCAAAAAATATTACATAGTCTGTCATCGTTCAGTCTTTCATCGTCAGTTGAATTTCGCGTTGCTCGGCGGCTTATTTGATGGTGGATTTACTGGATTTATCGATGGTAAGGGGTGTTTATTATTACAAAAACTGTTTATTTTGCTCATTATAAGTATTTTTGGATAATCAATTGTAAGAAATACATAGTAATAACTTCTAGATAAGGCGGGAAAAAGTTCGTTGCCATGCTACTGATTTCGAAGTGATTTATTACTAAACTATTTATTATAAAATATAGTATTTGACTAAACACGTTATTTTTATGCCTGATAGATAGGTAATATATCTATTAGTACATTGTTTTTTACAGAATGATAAAATATAGTTTGGTTGTAGAGTTATTACATATTTTGTACAATGCAGTATTTTTGCCGCCACTTTAGTCTAGTCTAGTCTAGTTTAGACTCTAGTGCTAGTGCTGCCAAAATTTTGAACTCTATTTTGTTCGGGATTGAAGAGTCCTTTAAGTATATTTTGTGTTGTGTCTTGTCAAATAAATAGTATTCATTTTCATTTTGATCTGATGGGTCGTATACCTAAAAAATATCGATGGACAAAATCACGTCACCGCAGTGGCATGTCAGGCTCCTTGTTTTCCTTCTCTACTTCCGACATCTAAGCGATTCGAGTAACAAATTTATTTATATACCTTAATTAACACAGCACATTACCAATTACATTAATTAAACATAATATTATTTAAAAAAAATGTGAGCCGAAACATCGAAATTATTTTGTACAAGTAATAATCACTAAGGTACAGATTAAGACAGGAACTAAATAGGGCATGATGAAAAAATACAATATTACGAATTTGTACGATGGTTTAGGTAGGTATGTATGTAAATAAAACTTAAACAAGTTTCGGAAGGTTAGGTAGGTACCTACCTACGAAAAGCCTACCTACTTTAATCTTCCTACCTATGTGAGCCTGACTGTTTAGTTTGCCTAGAACCCGTGCATAATAAAATAAATGATTCCCAAATAGTAGGTACGTAATACCTACATACAAGTACCCAACATACTTTAATGATGATTGCTAGGTTTGCACTTACCTACTCTTGAAATGCAATTGTTAAAAAAATACTTACCTTCCTACCTACTTTACGCCACAGATCGTTTAGGTAGGTAAGTATGTAAATAAAACTTAAACAAGTGTCGGAAGGTTAGGTATGTACCTACGAGAAGACTACCTACTTTAATCTTCCTACCTAGGTGAGCCTAGCTGTTTAGTTTGCCTAGAAAGAAGCCATGCATAATGCCATGCAAATGATGACTGCTAGGTTTGCACCTACCTATTGTAATGCAATTTTTCAAAAAAATTGCTTACCTGCCCACATTACACCACAGAAAGACATTTTTTTTTATTATTATATAAATAAGCTGCAGAACGCAACAAGTCGACAACCTTTAGCGCACGTTCACACGAGCGCGATTTGCGTAAGCGCTGCTTGCTCAGACACTTTTGAATTGACAGTTTATTTCATTCACATAAACTATTTCACAAAGTACTTTTACTTTGGCTTTGACTTTGACTTTGGAGAAGGACATAGGATACTTTTTATGTAGGTACCACGCGTGCGAAGCCGCGGGCAACCGCTAGTACTTATATATTTTTAAATACATTCTTATGATTCTTTATACACCCAGACATAGAACAAACACCTTTGTTTATCCTGGGAGGGAATCGAACCCTCCACCTACAGCGCAGAAGGCAGAGCTACTACCAACTGAGGTGACAGGCCAATCAAATATAAAAATAAAATAATAAATAATTCCCAAATAATAAGTACGTAATACCTACATACAAGTACCTACCCAACATACTTTAATAATGATTGCTAGGTTTTCATTTGCCTATGTACCTACCTACCTACTTTTGAAATGCAATTTTTCAAAAAAAAATACATTCCTTCCTACCTACATTACGATACAGATGGTTCAGGTAGGTATGTAAATAAAACTTAAACAAGTGTCGGAAGGTTAGGTACCTACGAGAAGACTACCTACTTTAATCTTCATACCTAGGTGAGCCTAGCTGTTTAGTTTGCCTAGAACCCACGCATAATAAATATTTCCCAAATAGTAGGTACGTAATACCTACATACAAGTACCCAACATACGAACTTTGTTGCGTTGCCGCAAGAGTCGCTATTTATATTCCATCATAGCGCGGTGATGCGTCGCCACCGCATGTATCGCCAGGCCAACAATTATTTACCCCTAGCCTATAGATGTTTCACATCAATAAATCGGTGCATCAAACAATCATGCCATTTACCGTAATTCCAAAGGAATGAAAATAAAAATTTACTCTAGCCTGCTAATTATAATAACCATAATCGCTTGTTTATCAATTCTCTTCAACTCTGTAGCATATTAGATCAAAACCGCCGCCTCGCCGCGTCGCTTGGCGGTGGCTCCGCACGTGCTAGTCAAAACATGATATTATGAATCTAATACAAAGTAGATAGGAATCAAATTACAATGTTTCGAGTTGCAAAGTATAACCGTGTTTTAATGATCGAAAGGGTAACCCTGAGGATTAGGTTTTTGAATAATACCAAAACCCTATGATCAGGTAACCTAAACGAAAGGGTTTTGAAGGGGTTACCCCTTAAAACAGCTTATCAAACAATAGGGTAAACCTTATGAAAGGGGTTTTATAATAAGCTCTTGGAAAAACCCTATCCAAAACCCCTTCAACGGCTTACCGAATCGGTCCCTCTACAGGTATGCTCTCGTCGAGAGCCTCAACGGCCGAGAATCTCCGCGAGACGTCTCGGCGAGTGTGTGGAGCCGCCATAAGAGTTAGAGTACTACGACGGCGCATAGATTACTTGGGTAAGGGCTCAATCAATAGACATCAAAGCGAAAACAGTGTTTTGTTTTTAAATTTTAGTCAGCGTCAATCAATGCGTTCAAACTTTCAGAAGGAAGTTCTTTATCGCAAGTTACAGACACGGTGAATGAGGGCTAGGCTGAAAAACTTTAAAATTTCGAGCGACACCAAATTTCAAATATAGAAACGAAACTGTGGCGACTACTACTAGCTATTGATTAATTTTGAACATTTGTTAATGATCATGGTAGTTGAGCGGTTTACAATACCGACTATCAATATTGAGTCCAGAGTTCGAACTGTACGTTCTGAAACGTATGTTTCTGCTAAATTAATTTTGACCGGAACGATAACGTCAGGCATTTTTATAATTTCAGTTTCGTATCGCTGTCCCACGACACTCCTCATCTTTTGATTTTTTGTGTTTCAGGCTTCGTAACTCCAAAGGAAAAAGTGACCCTTAATTGATCACTTTGTTTATTTAAATGTTTAACACATGGTAATGTCATAGGGTATTTATAAATACTAATAAAATAAATTAATATTAAATTAATTAATATTGGTTAACAACACTGTTTAGGCCGAAACTTCGTGCTTGAACTTTGGTGACCAGATGACTGATAAAATATATATATTTTAAATACATACTTATGATACGTTATAACACCCAGTTATGACACACAGAACAAGCACCATGTTCATCTCACAAGTGTTGATTATTTGTATTATTAATATTGTATCCAATGATAGTACAGGCACAGGAAATTTGTATTATTAATATTGTATCCAATGATAGTACAGGTACAGGAAATTTGAATAGAACCAGTAAGCTAGACTCAATGACAATCAAACACTCACCCTATGTAAAATTTAGAGTGTACTTTTATTTTTCAGTTTTGGTTTACAACCATACCAGTCATATTTGAGAGCTGCTTGGATAGTCGCGGGTAAATAATCCACTAAAGTTTCCACTACTAAGCAATGTTAAAACATCTAACTAATATTATAAATTTGAAAGTAACTCTGTCTATTTGTTACGTTTTCACGCCTAAACCACTATTATAGAGATATATGGGACTTCGGAGAATAAATATAGGACATAATATAGAAGAAGGCTTCTTTTTATGTAGGTACCACGCGTGCGAAGCTGCGGCAGCTAGTACGAGATAAAGTGAACATCCTGAAAAAGGAACTAAATAGGTTTTTTTTACAAAAATAAGAACAGTTTCATACATTAGACATGTTATTTAAAGACACCGGTTTTTAGCTGATGGCGTGTTTAAATTTGGAAAGGGATAGGTTCAAAAATATCTAACATTTTCTATGTTAGATATTTTTGAACCTCTCCCTTTCCATTATTAAAGCTCATGGTACGGTTAATAAAATTGTTGAGGATTTATATGAATAATATTAATACTAGGTCGGTTAGGATTAGTACGAGGATATAAATACCATCTGATACCACACAAAATAATTAAGCAATTATTGAGAGGGTTGAATTCATGTTACTATTCAAGGTTAATATAATTTTCGACAAAAATAACAACTCCAAACAGGAAACTAAAAAGTTAAAATCCCTTGACTGTCCTTCGTCATTATCAGACCTCTAATGACAGTCACAACCAATCTAGGTGTAAAGTTCTCATCAATACAAATAAATCAAGACCAAACACCAGGTAATTGCTGTAAATCGTTGAGGAGTTCCCTCGACTGTCTTTCGACCCCATCATCAGATCGACTCCAGACCTTCAATAAATAGTAGTGCTTTAAAATACTTAATGAAAAAAATTAACAAACGCACTAGTCACCACTACGATTTTCGAAGGTTCCCCTCGATTTCTCTGGGATACCATCAGCAGATCCAGGTTTCCTTATTATGGTACCACCCTTGGGATATCTCCTTTCCAACACAAAAATAATCATCAAAATCGGTTCATAAACGACGTTATCCGCGAACACTCATAAAAAAATATATACGGTCGAATTGAGAAACCTCCTTTTTTTAAAGCCGGTTAAAAACAGTTGTGGGTGGAAGTAACTGGTTTGTTGACCCACTGATTGTGCAATCCTTTCTAATTGTTTATTTCTATAATCACAATGTATTTTATTATGAGAGCATTATGTATTTTATGATCATTACAATGTAGGTACTTATATTGTACAGTTTTATGTGATAGAATACTTATAAGTATTTAATTTACTACATTTTAATACTTCATACCCTTACTATCTAAATAAATAAAATGATACCGGACATTTCAAACAGCATCATCTAGCCAAAAAGTAAGCAGAGCTTACTAAAAAAAAATAGAGTTTCCTAAGAAAATTGCAATAGTGTAGCCAAAGGTATCAAAATCATTTGTCTATAAAAGTTATTATCTACTATATAAAAATAAGTCGGGTTTTCCTTCCTGACGCTATAACTCCAGAACGCACGAACCGATTTCCACGGTTTTGCATTCGTTGGAAAGGTCTCGGGCTCCGTGAGGTTTATAGCAAAGAAAATTCAGGAAAAATTTAAAATTTCATTTTTTGTGAAGTTGTAACTGCCCAACGAAGTGGGCACCGGTCAGCTAGTATTGTATAACTATTGCAAACTATTGCGCTGCGAAAACTATTGATGATACCTAAAATAATGTACTCATGTCTATAGTAGGTACTCATTATTACCCACAAAAATGTAAGCAAGGTTATATGTATGTCTAAGAATAATAGTAAGTACAGATTTGTGCACAAATGTGCAGATGAAGTTGCTGTTATTCCAGCTAGCTTTGAATATTTTTGAGTTGATTAGCTAGCAGAATAAACACCGTGTATAATTGAGAGTTTGCAACTCAATAAAAATGATCACCGCAAAGTCCACCAATAAGCTGTGTTGATTAAATTAATCACTAAATTCCCCAATCAATATTGATAAGGATATGATGGTATGACTAATGAGTGGTGACTCATACAACGTAAACACAACTTAAATCATTTTGTGTATCCCATTTGCAAAAGTTGAACTTGCCCTAATGATATTATCTGAAGGTACTTTTTATCAGATTATAGGTAGGTACTTTTAAATTTTTTGTGTTTTTAAGTCCAACACGAAACCCTTATAGTTTGGTCATCTCTGACTCTATCTGTCTATCTGGCCATAATCAGAGCCCTTGTTTTTATCTTATCTATCTTTTTTGCTACCTCAATGCAGGCTACTTTTTTATCTATTGATGTTGATTACATGTTCATTAGCATCACAATTGAGCATTATAATTTTTTTATGTATCAACAATAATAAATTGGCATCATAATGTCAGAGCATTCACAGTGAAGGCAGCCAAAGTGCGTATGGTATGGATATGAATGAATATTTCACTTTCAAAGCTTTAGTAACTGTTGTTACTATACTGTTGCACTTGTTGTACAATACTTTTTGAATTTAAACTTAAACATCAGTTTTAGACACATATTATGAGTGCAAAGAATGAACTGTGAAGACGAACACTAACAAGCACACCGCTGATCAATCTCAGCCTGATGAAGATTCTCTAAGCTTAATAATCAAATTAAGCAAATAATACATGTATGAAACCCATGCCCATAGATTCACTGCCACTAACAACTCGAATCACTATTACAACACACAACACACAATGATCATGATGCTTGCAACTGTGCCGAAATATCGGGAAGAAGCAAAACTCACATATCATGGTAATTATTGCGTTATGAGTGAAAATTATCTTCAAAACCATGATAGTTTATAAAGTTAAATCTAGTAATGCTTAACTAGCTGTCAGAGTATTTTTAATTTCATCATTAGAATATTACTGTTCTAGATAATACAACTTACACATTCAGCTAGGTTGAAATGAGCCTTATAGGAAGCACTAGCCTCCATAGACAGGTCTTTCATGGCATCTTCAATTTGGGCTTTATCCAGAGGGGATTCACTCTCAATCCCGTTGCACTTGATGTCTAGACTGGAGCCAGGCGATGACCCGAGGATGATGAAGGATTCTTCTTCATTATTCTCTAACATCGAAGCCATGTTTAGGGTATCTACAAAAACATTCAGCTTAAAAATATTGTAAAATTTGATCAAAACAAAACAAACAATTGCAGATAGCAATATAATGCTCATGATAATCCTCAGGCTTGGCAAATCTCTAGTTAATTAGGCCTTTGAGAATGTCTAAAGGCAGAGACATGTCCAAACATTATAGTTGGCACATGCCAATGGTTCATATTCAGTGGTAAGCATGTTGTAGAATGTAAAAAGTTCGAAGACATGAATGTGTCAAAAGTGCACGAAAGGAGCCCCTAGCGCATTTTTTTATTTTTTTTTAAACTCACACCACACTTGTTCGAAATAACTAGTGACACAATATGAAGAAATAGGCAAGTATGTAAGAATTTAAAATGAAATTTCAACAGCATTTGGTTTTTACCTTCAAGTACCTACATCCAAAATAAAAAAGTCTGATATATGGGGAAACCCTGGGAACTATGTAATAGAATAATAGTGATATATTATCATGTATAAAGTGCAACTTGGTAGGAAGGAAATAAAGGGTAAAGAAGTTAGTAATTATACCTACAAATATGTGAAAGTTGTAGGTAAGTAGGTACTTACATTTCAGCGGTACCAGCAATTTTAGTTTCTGCGTCTAGCACTTCACTCGATTCACTTTACAGTTCTATACCTATTAAAGCGTCATGACGGTACAGATCAGTTCGCGAATATTTATTTTCGGTATCCTTCGGCCTGTATTCAAACTAGAACCAACGAAAATAAAGCAAATTTTGTGAATAAGCTATTATTTTTATCGAAACCAATCACTTCCTACAGCACCGACCGACAAGACGACAACACACACGAACGAGTCGAACGACGACATTACAAAAATCAATCAATGAATGACATTCACTCCAGTGTTGCCGCTAGCTACATTCGGGAATACCGTACACCAAAGAGAAAATTACCGTATCTGACTAAAAATTAGCCTATCGATAACTTTTAATTGAAAAATAATATATATATACATACCTAACTACCTATTACTCCTCCCGTCCTAATAGATCTATTGTTTTCATTTCTTTCATCTGATGGTTTAGGCTGAAAATTTATACAATTTTGGTTTTTGAAGTGATGACTTCTTATGGAAGGGTTTAAGGCGCCAGTCTGTCTGGCTTCCCTTTCTCTCACGCATACGGCAGCGGTAGGCAGGCTCCTCCTCTCTCACTCTAACCCACAGTTACTAGACTGCTAGTTAGATTAGTTTAAATTATCACTTCTGTCGGGCGTCCCGAGACGCACACGTTTTTTTGTATTTATTCGTAGTATGCGCTGTTTTGCTAGTAGCGTTCCGTTTATTGTGGGTGTTTTTAGCCGGTTTCGAGATTTGGTTTTTATAAGATTAATGGTGCCAAAAACTTATTATTTAGTGATGTAAAACTTAACTCAACTACTTGGTCGAGCAAAAGCTTTATTACTCGTGTTTTTACGCGTCTCAAGTCAGCTGGTATATTATATGTGCGTGTTACATGGATTGGATCGGGATTCGGGACTTTCCCACCCAACCAACGCCCGCCATACAAAGAAAATATTGTAGCAGAGAAGCGAAAGCATTGAGTAATCTTTGATACTGCCAATCCGTGCACTGCAGGTGCAGAGCACATGGAAACTTGTTTTTCGCTGAGATTTGATTGTTTGTTTTGACTATTGTTTTAGTTTTACCAATTAGATACTTAGTATACTTTCTAGTGTCAAGTCAAGCGGTGAGCAAGTAGTGTGTTTGTACTTTCTTATCTTTAAATTTACGTACCTAGTAGCAGAAATAAATCATGCATTGCCTACTGATAGTGACACGTGATTTATTGTTTTTGTTAAAGGTAGGTAGGTAGGTAGTACCTACCTACTGAAACAATGAAGCGGTCAAGAACAAGCGAAGTTTGGACACAATTTACTGTGGATTCAGAAGTCAATAAAATAGCCGTTCGTAATTTGTGTAAACAAAAGTGTTCTTTTAAAACAACCGTGTCAAATTCAAAGAAACACATTCTGAACAAACATGTAGGAGTTACCCCCGCAAGTTCGCAGATACGGCAGATTCCGGATAGTGATACAGTCAGCCTCGTGAACAACCCACAAACACAGCAAGCTAGTCGCACTGCTGTACCAAATGCGCAACCTGAAAGTAGTTCAAGCGTAGCTGTTGTTCCTGTTCCGGTTGAAATTAGCAATATATCTAATAATGCAGGTGAGGCAAGACAAATGGTGCAAACGCGAATTAGTATGCCAGTAAAAAAAATTACTGCGTCTCAACGAGTAGCAATAGACGACAAGTTATTGATGCTCTTATAAAGGACTTTCAACCATTCTCAGTGGTAGAAGATAAGGATTTTAAAATATTTAGTGTTGAATAAAAGTACATAATGAATAGGTTCACTAATATTAGACAAGTATAAACTAATATTTTATAACAGGTATGATAACATAGTACCATCAAAGCGATATATTAAATAATATGATTATGAATAAGTGACCCTAATACCCCATCTCTAACGTTCACATTAAGTACATACGGACGATCGACAAGATATGACAGTCAGTGTCATATCATATTTTCATTGACTTAACAAAAAGAAAAGATAATATTGTGGTAATAGTACATTATGAGCGATCAAAGCTCATAATGTACTATTACCACAATATGGATTACTAGCTGTTCTGTTACCCGCGACTTCGTACGCGTATGCTTAGAACCTTTATTTTTATTTTTGTAAGGATTGCTTTCTGTGCATCCAAATAACATCTCATAAGTTTAATCCCCTATTTTACCCTTTTCGGGGATGATTTTGCAAAAACGTTGAAACACGTACTTCTTTATTTCTTACCAAAAGCCTAAATATGAATTTTCAGATCCCTAACTTAAGGAAATATGAGTTGCCCAAACAAAACTTCATCCCCTATTTTACCCCCTCAAGGTTATTTTTTGAGACAAAAAGTAGCCTATGTTCTTCCCCCGAACGCAATACATCTTCTTACCAAATTTCATCAAGATCCGTTCGTGAAAAGGTAACAAACAGCAGACAGACAGAAACACTTTCGCATTTTATAATATTAGTATGGATTTTTGGCCGTTTTGCGGAGTAAACATTATGCTTTTCTTTTATTCATCTTTCCCGAGTCTAATTTAAGCTAGAGATATTGACTTGGGTGGGAATAATTTTCACTCAAAACGGGATATTTACATGATATTACAGGTATGAGTTTTTCTGCTACCCGATATTTCGGCACAGTGAAAATTATGTGCAAAACCATGATAGTTTTAAAAGTTATATTGGGTGTGATTTTTTTGTGATTCGAGCTAAAATAATTCGTACCTATACCTACCTACTTAAATATTTTCTAATGATACACCAATTTTTATAAAATAACAAACGACGAACGACAACATACGACTTTGTGTGTGACGTCTTACAATAAACAACCTAGACACTTGACATTGGCAAAATTGTCACAATATTTATGACACATGACGAAGAAGAAGAAGTACTATCACAACATTTTCGTAACTCGTGACCATAGAACAATCTACTCCTAACGGCTACAACTAGCAGTAAGCGTTTTACACACATTATCAGCTACGCATTCGGTATTGTATAAAATAACTATAGTCCATTGAAAAGTTACATTTGGGTATGCATTTGTCAGAGGACGCAATTTTATTTTTTTAATGTGTAGGGGGGGTCAGTAGAAGCTTAAGTTCAAGTTTGTGGGGTCGGCACCCTTGTCCCCCGGCCGCCATCTTGGAAAAGGGGGTGCAAAGGGTTTTCGCGCTGTATCTCGTAAACTAGTTACCTTACAGAAAATTTAATCAAACATAAAATGTAGCAAATTAAATTTCCTACAATTTTATTTCTATTACTTTTTATCGTCAAGTGACCAACAAAAAAGTTATAAACAAAAATAAATGAAAATTTTGTTTGTTTGTTCTAGGTTTTACAGCGCTCCAAACTTAAACGGATTCTCGAATGCTCATAGGGATGCAATAAAAACTAAAAATTAGGCTTACTTTTCTATCTATATTTTTTTTATTCATACAATTTATTATGATCTTAACATTCCTATGCTATTATTGAACTATGTTTGACCCTTTTACCCACCACCTATGAGGTATAACATGGGCAAAGTCAAATTTATAAAAATTTTGCAGAAGCATCCAGAGTTAGCAAGTGGAACTAAATTATTTATGAGTGAGAAAGTCGAGTCATCGTTACTCAGTGTTGTTGGCGAACGTTTTTTCGTCTTTTTATATGGCGGAAATAAAGACGATACTCTAGACACTCTGCGATACAAACGATTTGCTAAGACAGTGACAAAAAATGCATTAAAAATGCATAAAACCTAGATAAATAAATAAAATGAAACAATTATATAGAGGAAATTTGTTACAAAATTTTCATTTATTTTTGTTTATAACTTTTTTGTTGGTCACTTGACGATAAAAAGTAATAGAAATAAAATTGTAGGAAATTTAATTTGCTACATTTTATGTTTGATTAAATTTTCTGTAAGGTAACTAGTTTACGAGATACAGCGCGAAAACCCTTTGCACCCCCTTTTCCAAGATGGCGGCCGGGGGACAAGGGTGCCGACCCCACAAACTTGAACTTAAGCTTCTACTGACCCCCCCTACACATTAAAAAAATAAAATTGCGTCCTCTGACAAATGCACACTAAGGCCTAAAAAATGTAACATTTTAATGGACTACTAAGCATGGTACCTATAAAATAAATAAAATTTCACACATTAACGTTTTGTGTAGGTATGCTATACCTCGCCTAGGTATTGTATAATACCGGATTATACAGATTGCCATTAACATAATAATCATTTTCTTTCTTTTCTTCGTTAATGGCCTGTGACATACTAATGTCAATTCTGCCAATGTCAAGTGTTTATAGTTTATATTCAGTTTGTTTGTTTTAAGTCTTAGTCGATGGTCAGTTGTCAATTCTAGACTACACGCGGAATGGTGTCTAGAATTTTCTTGGGACTCCTCGTCGTTCAAATCACACTGCACCACAATACACATGTAATCCAATTATCCATACCCGCCCCGCAGCCACAATTTATTCATAAAAATTCCGCCAAGATTACTAAATAAAAAATGCAATAAAACGGGTAAAAAATATTAAATTAGCAGAGCCATGTTGCTCGATGAAATGACAGACGAGACGAAGAATCCATAATAATCATCCTTGATTTATTCCTTGACTAATTCGATAGTTCGTGAGCGTGTGTATTGACATTTCTTTACTCATTGTCTATGATTTGACTCACGCAGTTGACTTTGACTTGACTGTGACTGTGACTCTGGCTCTGACTCAGTCAGTCAGTGCGATCATTATTCATTACATTAGGATTACAATACATGATGAGTACTTGCGACAACCTCAGCCTCCTAATAAATAACAGATATTCACATTGCATTTAAAGAGAAAAAATCCCTAGTGAGAGTTTTTCTCGACATAGCGTCAGCTTACGATAACGTGCTGCTCCCAATTCTCAGGAATAAGCTTATTCAGCTAAGAATCCCTGAGAAGTTGATTCACTTTATTTTTAATTTGTTAATGGAGAGATCCTGTTGTTATTAAGTCTGAAAGTGGCCTGCTATCTCCCAGAACAGTATGGAAAGGTTTACCCCAGGGTTCCGTACTGAGCGCATTACTTTATAGCCTGTATTCCTATGATCTTGAACTATCTGTTATTTCTTTCTGCGAGGTTTTGCAATATGCTGACGATTTAGCCCTCTATTTTCCGTTTGTGTCTTCAGAGGAGGCAAACAACCGTCTTAATTCTGCACTATCATACCTTGAAAACTGGCTTCTTGAACACGGTATGTCCCTTTCTGCTTCCAAAAGTTCATTAGTAGTTTTTTTTAAAAAAGAGATTCGTTCCATCTATTCAATTATTTGTTGGCCAGGAAGTTATTCCTAGGTCAAACAGTGTACAATTTTTAGGCATCACCCTAGAGTCTAGAATGTCAGGTGTAACGCACTTTGATCGGATAGGTCAAAAATGTGAAATGGCAATGAAGCAGCAGATTGTTGTGCAAAGATTGCCGCTCAGAAAGGCTCCCGAGAGCACATCAAGACTTATTCGCATGACCTTTGTTTGCTACCTATATCCCGTGTCCCGTGGTTTTTTTAAATTTCGTAATGCAAATAAACTCGTTTGTCGTCTTAAACTAGAACATGCATGCATGCACTCCTATCTTTATAGCCAAACTAAGTATCAGGGATCACTCAATGTGTGAATGTGGTCTAGATGAAGGAAACGTGAACCACATATTCTTCGACTGCCCAAAGTTGCGACGTTCTTTATATTATCTTCTTACTCCTGAAATCCCCCGTCCTACTTCTTTGAAAAATGTATTATACTTTACCTTCTCCCCTAAAGTTATTTATAGTTTGTGTAAATTTATTACCGTAAATAAAATAAAATTGTAATTGTATATAATTAATTAGTTGTTCTTTATTGTTTACCTTTTTATTTTTATTTATCATACTTGTATTATGTAATGTTTATATTGTGCTGTACATAGTTTAGTTTTGTGTTTTAGAAAAATTTGTTTGGTTACTAAAATGTTTTGGTCGACTCTCCCCTGAAGGTATTTATATATATTTTTCATTTACCAACATCTCCATCCTTCTTTATGACACTAACATGACACGGACACTGGCAGAATTGTGACAAATAAAGTCGCAGACGCCAACAAAAGAAGAAGAAGAAGAAGAAGATTACAATACATTACATTTTTAAATTATTATTTATTATTATTATAGTAGAGGTATTTGTTGGGCAAGGAAGGAAGGGGAGAGAAAGGTAATAATCTAATATTTACTATTGTTGATTTTGGTTTCTTTCAGTTTAAATTATCAAAATAATAAAAGATGTCCAGTGAAAACTATCTAGATCTAATACACGTACAACAATGCTTTCAACGGAGCCTCAAAGAAGAAGACGACGTAGTCTTAGAATCCTACATTGATGGTTACAACGAGCTGGTGAAGTGAGTGTTATTGTTTTACATATCTAACTCCACACCATATGGTGAACAAAATCACACACAATGCTAAGTTTTTCAGGTTCCTAAACCTCATCGGTTCCGTTTTCTCGTTTGTGAGCAGCGATGTAAGAAGTAAAATAAAAGTTATGGAGAAACATAAGGATGGAGAGAACGCACCTCAATACGACTCATTTAAAAAAATGATGAAGTTTGAAAAAGAGTCCAATTTGTGTGAAAAGAATGACTTTGTGTCAGGATCGCGGACAATGCTACGCTTACATAGGGGATTGGGTATGTATGATTCATAAGAAACCTTTGTAAGAAACCGCAAAGTATCTATCATCATTATCTTCCTTCAGTTTTGTACAAAGACACAAAGGAAAGAAGTATTGGGTCATGTACAAATATAGAACGAATGAAACAGTGGTAACTATTATCATAAATGACTTAAATTCATTTGCAAACAACAATTTTTTTTTTATAGACGTGCATGCATTTTATGTACTCAGTTTGTTTTCTTATTACGTAGATTTCATTCGGTTATTCCTAAAACGTCTCAGCGAAGGTGAGGAGAATATGAACACTTGTACAACTTGCCAAGGGTCATATAATGAAACATTAGCGGAGTTTCATCCATGGTACATAAGGAAAGCGGCCACATTAGCCATGCATGCACTGCCTTCCAGTCAGGACTTATTGAAAAAGGTAAGCAATTATAATTTATACAAGCTTTTGTAGGAGGCTTCTGTTTCTCAAATGTTGCCAATTTACATGTGATGCTCCTGGTGTTGCAAGCATCCAAAGGCTTCAATAACCACTTGCCATCAGGTGGGCCAGAAGCTTGTTTGACATTGTGGTATAAAAAAGGCTTTTAGAAAAAAATCATAAGAAATAGATTAAGTTTCTTATTTTGTTTGTCTAAGTTTTTTTTATAATTATTATTATTACAATTCAGTCATACATTGCATGAGCATAGCCTTTCTGCCTAGACACAGCGTTTGCCTGTTTTGATTTTGAATAATTCGCCTTCCAGATATTTGGTTCAGAAGATAGGCTCGCTACCTCACTTCAAACACTACCACAAACCCTCTCATATACAGATGAAGTATATAAAAGGGTGCAGCAATTATATACAGACTTCGAGTTTCATGAGCTGCCTTAGAATATGTACAAATCTACCCAGCGCTTAAAGATAAAGATAAAGTTTACTGATAGAGATATATGAAATTTGCTAATATTGTATAGATAAACAAATATTTAATGAGAATATGGACCTTTAGCTAGTTAAGTCAAAGTCTTTCAAAGTCAAAGTTTTATTTATTCAATGCAATCACAAGGACCACTTTAAATGATACAATTCAGTTGTTTCGCTAGAGTAACTAAAATTTCCTAAAACAAAATCAATCAAATAAGAATAAAATTTTTTAGTGACACTTCCTAAATTAACGTATAACTGACGTGTTTTAGCTCAATTTAGTCGTCAAGGAAGTGTTGATTAAAACTGTGGTTAATTTCCGCAGTTTTTATCAACACCTCTTTACATTATTTTCAATAAAGGTATTACCTTTATTGAAAATAATTAGAATTAAAATTATAGCAATAAAACAAAAATAATTTTAACTTATTTTAGAACTGTGATTTAAAATGGGTACTCTAATTTGAACTTTATTGGTAGCAATATAAGATTGTCCATATTTTAGAAAATTTTAGCTAGCGAAACAACAGAATTGCCGGCTTCTGTTAATGCAAATATGTAAGGTATCTACCTAATAAAGTAGAGGTGTACTCCTGAGATATACTTACCTATTAGCCTTCCTGATAGATTTAAATAGAAGTGTCTACTGCGTTACCTATTGCATAGAGTACAAACCTCTTAATTAGTACTAATGTAGGTAATGTAAGAAGCTTGTGTTTACTGCGTTACCTACCGCCTGGAGTACGAAGCTTTTAATTTAATTACCAAAAATGGTAAGTAACAATGTAGTAAATGTATTATGTTATGTTGAAGGCTAGTCAACGGTGACAAGCGTGTGCTGCGACATTGTCTCCTGCGCTACCTACCTCGTAGAGTACGAAGCCTTTCATTTACTTACCGAAAATGATAAGTAACAATGTAGGTATTGTAAGCATAATGTAAAAGCTATGCGAGGGTGACAAGCGTATGTTTCAACATCGTGTCTTTTGCGTTTCCTACCGCGTGGAGTAAGGCAGGGCGCAAACGTGGACACTTTTGTGTCTTGTGTCAGATACAAGCTACCGATGAATATTTGATTTCAATAGAACTAGTATGAAATCATCCACGCGCATACGTAAACATCCTTACAATTGTACTGATGAAAAACAAGTAACGAATTGTACCAGTGGCCAGTAGTAGCAACGGGCGGGGCGACTGTGTCCTGATCGGACACAGGACACAGCAACTACAGTACCCTGTGATGTTGTGCCGTGTCGGTAACAAAAAGTGTCTACGCTACGAAGCGCCTGAGAAAAACCGGTGTAGGTTCACTACTTAGAAGACAAATTGCCTTTTCTTGTCAAACCACCAGATAAGCATTTTTATCTATAACCAATAAGTTAATTTATGTTATTGTGTGTATCAATATCATAATAGATTACTAAGATAGCGGTATAATAAAAACCTTGCCAGCCGTGACGTTGTGTCTAACAGAAGGGCGATTATGGAACTCTAATTACAATCAATGTCTATCAGTTTTCGGCGTAATTTCAATCATTCATTTGACGAATTTGACGTTTCGATGGACATTTATTGTAATTAGAGTTCCATAATCTCCCTACAGATCATATTAACAAACTATCATCATTAGGATGAGTGAGTGCAGCTTTTGTCTACTTTATTTATTAATGAAAAGTTAGGGAAACTAAAGTACTTCGTATAAGGCGGTGGCCAACTTTGGCAGAGGTCGCCCGAAGGCTTTCGTCATGGTCTAATATAACAATGAAAAAGTGTTTAAAATATTGTATTATGGAGTGTATTCACGCCTCATTAATCACAAGGACCACGAATCATCTTCGATCGATTTGATTCGAAATAGATCCATTGATTATATAGTTTACATACAATAATATTTAGTAATTTTTGTTATATTTAAAGCAAACAACCTTATAATTACATACAAAATTAATCAGCCAGAGCTTCGTCAATAACATAATAAGATTTAAATAATAAAAATGGCCTTATTTTGCTAATAAAGGCCTTAATGTCCAAGTTTCTTATGTAATTTGTCTTAAGTTGTCTTAAAGTTTTTTAAACTTACGCGATCAGAACACATTATTATAAATACTTACGGGTATTTATCGCGTTTATTTACCTATTTTTTTGAGTCATCCCGTGACCACGACAGAGTGTAAACCTGTCGAAACGTCGGGAAAAATAGGTAAATAAACGCGATAAATACCCGTAAGTATTTATAATTAAGTTGTCTTATTTGTAATTTGGTCAAAAAATTGTAGCTACCTATGCATAAAAAGCTTTTATTTACCTTAGCAAGTATATGTGTTGGGATAACTATGTTTTTTTTATGGCCGTATTATTATTATGTAATTGATGAATCACGTTACGGTGAGATTCCAACTTCACGACTCACATGATGAACCCGGTCTTACGTTTCATGTATTCCGCAACCCTCTGGGCATTAACGGCGTTATGTAATCATAATTGTTTATTTGCTATACTGTCCCACTGTTGGGCAATGGACCAAAGTATGTAATATTTAATAGAAGATTACAGGAGACCTTCGCTTTCCACTGTTCCCTGTTTCAATTATTATTTAATACAAGCAAGTATTTTACAATATACAATTTTATAAATTTAAGAAATCAATATATTTATTTACCTACTTTGTATACCTACCTAATGCAATTACGCTATCTTGTCAGTGTTAACTATTGTTTTTTATGTAAGTTAAGTACATAGTAATTTAAGATAACTGTTAAGCAGTATGTACCAAGTGTAGGGTGCATCTATATTGGTCGACGCGGAATCGGCTCATCCCACAAGAAAGATCTATGTCAACAATATAAGAATAAAAATTCACCGTCAATCGCATCAGCTCCGATTCTTCGTATGCAAAATGTCATTAATGCCCATTTACAGATCTGATTCCGCGTCAACGAATATGTATGGCACTTTTTAGTCTAAATGTTAATTTAAGTACCTAGGCTCCTAATTCATTTTGACGTGACAACGTCTAATAAATCGATGAACGCCGCGCCGGCTGCACGCACGAAAAAGAATGACTCATTGTCCCGTTACGATCGTAGCGAGAGCGCCAAGCCGTATTTTTCTGTTTTGTTATGACGTTGTCACGTTACACTATCGCCCGTAAACCGACTTTACAGACAACCAATTTTTATATAATGAACAATGTTTATAATAAGAGGCTATCTTTGTACGTTTCTATAAAATATCCACGTTTTTTAAATATCCCTAATCCCGCATATCCATATCCGACATGGATCTATTATGTTACCAACGTAAAGGCAATTGGCTAAAAGTATTTAAAATTGGGCATAGTCTTTCAGTGACTAGCAACTGATCAGTTTTAAACCAAAAATTTAAGTTTGTATATTTATTATTTGTACCAAAACACGTATTTCAAGAAGGCAGTGTCAGTATTAGATCTAGCTAGCATTTTTTTTTGAAATAAAAAAAATAGCTCAATGGTAATATTGCTCATTAAATGACGTAGCTTTTGATAAAATTAAATTAATCCATATTCAATTACCACGGTTACAAACATACCTTTTTATTTACCGCTCTACTTAGAAACGTCTCTTAATTTCTGTCAAAAGTTTATCACTTTAAAATAGTGTCATCCTTTTTTGTAAGATACTAGTGATAAATACTGACAGCGAATTTTAAGCAGTGTTCAAGTGACGTTTATAAGTAGTGTCGATTATGATTACTTAAGTACACATAATTGTGATAAACGGGAGTAGAAAAGATTAAAGAGTTTGTTGCCCCCTTTTGGGTTAAGAATAAGATGATGGTTACACACGTTTATTGAAAACATCTTAGATAGTAATAAACAATAATCTATGGGCAAAGTTTGCAATGTTTTATGTTAATTTTGAGTATGTTTTGTTGTAGTTGCCGGTTTTGTAACCTACAAATAACGTAAACGTATCATCAAAGCGCTGTATACGGAACCGTTTTTTACGAAATATAGGTACTTATAATGTCTGTGTAATTCGCTAATAAGACACATATGTATTTAGATCAGTTTATAAAAGTTTATGGTTTAATTTATTGACTTATTAATCAATTATGCAACGAACATTCATTGTTACAAGAACTTATGTAGAATTTTTTGTAGGTAATTTCCGCGGGTTCGGAAACACACTTGTACTTGCTAGTTGCTGGTATGTTTTTGTACCAGTGCCAGCATGTGTATCACGGGCTTTATTTACCCTATTTAAACGAACGGATCGAACTAGATTATTTCTATTTATTTAAGTAGGTTTAGATATTGTATCGTATTGTCTTTGCTTTACATTCCTTTGTGTTATCTATTTTGTTATCTAGATTTTATTGCAATAAATGTTGTGCCTATTAAAGTATTTGCGTTTTTTCTATAGGCGGTTTCCTGAGCAAATGATCTGACCTTGACGCGTTTTGACGTGGTGGTGTCGCGATTTTTTTGGCCTGTTAGCTCAGTTGGTAGTAGCTCTGCCTTCTGCGCTGTAGGTCGAGGGTTTGATTCCTTTCCAGGATAAACATTTTGATATTATTGAAAGTTTATTTCAGACCATTGATCTATATGCCAGATGCTAGATGGTGTGATTGATAAGTATCTTAGTGTATATATTTAAATTTACACGATGCCCAGTTCGGGTTCAGGCCCGGGTTGTCCACTGAATCGGCCATACTGAGCCTCAAACACACCGTCCAGTACTATACTAGCAGGAACACACCTTGTTACGCCTGCTTCTTTGACCTTTCGAAAGCTTTTGATCTGGTGGCGTACGACAGGTTGTGGCAGAAGCTGTCGGGTGACACTGGGCTGCCGTCTGAATTGGTGGAGCTCTTTAAATATTGGTATGGCAATCAATGTAACAATGTAAGGTGGTCAGGGTCGCTATCGGACACGTACAGGCTGGAGTGTGGAGTGCGGCAGGGTGGAATCACTTCGCCGCGACTCTTCAACCTGTACATGGATCGTTTGATTCGTGAGCTCAGTGGCTCAGTGGTATAAGTATATTGGTTGCTCTGTTGACGGAGTAACTGTCAATAACATAAGTTACGCTGACGATATAGTGTTGCTGAGCCCATCGATCAGTACCCTACGAAGACTTGTTGGAATCTGTGAGCGTTATGCGGAGGCTCATGGGCTCAGATATAACGCTGGCAAGAGTGAGGTGATGGTTTTTAAAGCCCGGTCGAAAACTTATTCCACAGTCCCATCAATCTTGCTGGCGGGCAGTGAGCTCAAGCGGGTGTCCGAGTTCAAGTATCTGGGCCACTGGGTCACTGAGACTTTCTCAGATAACACCGATATTGATAGGGAGCGAAGGGCATTATCAGTCAAAGCCAACATGTTGGCCCGTAGATTTGCACTGTGCAGTACGGCTGTAAAAACAAGTTTGTTTAAAGGTCTCAGCACACTAATGGGAACGGAAAGGGATCGTAACCGTATCGCCTCGAGTCGTTCAGAATGGTTTGTATTAAACTCCCTACTGCAACGCACACTAATCGGAATCGTAACGTGATCGCCTCCCCTCAGAACAGTCTCCGAACTTGCAATTCCCGCTCTTACGGCTCATCGTCTCCGCGCCTACGGCTCATCGTCCCCGCGCTTACGTCTCTCCGTCCCGTCCCCTCCCGCGACTTGCGTGCCAAAGAGAAAGACGCCGCCATCTTGCCATTCGCAAGGCGTATTTCATTCGTGTTGCGCGTATGTTTTATTTAAAATTTTAAGTTAGATTCGAACACAAAATAATGATGCAAAGGGAGAAACTTATTGAAGAAGTGAGAAAATATCCATATTTATATGACTTAAGTGACGCTAAATACAGTAATAGTATAAAAAAGGGCGAGGCTTGGAAACAAATAAGTATTACTTTAAAGCAATCTGGTAAGTACCTACTCCTATTTATTTTTTGATCTAACGTTTTATCATTAAATTTTATTATTTTTAGTTTTATTAGTTTTATTATTAAATATTTTTCATATTAATTTTCAATTATAAAATAAAACAAAGAACAAAGAAGCTCCGTAACATCCCTGGTAGGTATGTATGGGAAATAAAACAGTTGAGTAATATAATTTATGTGATTATTATAATGTAAAATTTAACTGTAACATCCATTAAGAATTAACATTAATATTTAAATCTAAAAGCTACAATTCTGCCATGGTACTCGTCCGGTAGAAGTTTGAAAATATGTTTTGAACATTTCACGTACCTACATTAAAAGCAGTAGCCATATGGGCACCACTAATATTTGGTAATTGACTTAACAATCGGTCTTCGCCGAATTCAACTGTAATTTCCTGTTCTGTTCTGTTCGGTTCCTGTAAATTCATCTCAATGTTATATGTCCTCATCATGTTGTGTAAAATGCAAGTTGTTAATACCACTTTATCTACAAACTTTGGATGCAATTTAATATTTTTGTTGTAAATCGCAAATTTTTGATATAAAATTCCAAAAGCGTTTTCAACAACCCTTCTAGCTCGTGATAAGCGGTAATTATATTGCCGTTCAGGATCTAATAGTCTCCGTGTATTTGAGCGAGGATATGGTCTTAATAAATATGTCTTCAATGGAAATGCCTCGTCTCCCACAAATACATGTGGCATTGCATGATTAGTACCTGGTAATGGTTTGTCACATGGAATATTTAATGTGTTTCTTTCAAGTGCCTTTCCAAATGTAGATGACGAATAGATTCCGCCATCGCTGTTTTTTCCATAGGCTCCTATATCAACCGCTATGAATCTGTATTCAGGATCAACTATAGCTAACAAAACAATAGAAAATGTTTTTTTATAGTTAAAAAACAACGATCCACTATTGGGAGGTGCAATTATATTTACATGTTTGCCGTCAATGGCGCCTATGCAATTCGGAAAGTTCCATTTATTTTTAAATCCTTCTTCGATTCCTTGCCATGCGGCTGTAGTTGGTTGAGGTATATGAATTGGCATTAATTTGTTTATTATTGCATTGCACACATCTATTACTATCAAACGAATAGTTGATTCTCCTAAACGGAAGCTCGATGATAAATTAGTAAATGTAGATCCAGTTATGAAGTACCTGCAACAATAAATGTATATTTATATAATACGTGTATATGTTTATGTGAATGTGTGTGTGTACGTACTCCCTTTCACACATACCTACATTATGTAACTACATGCGCATGTGTGACTAACCATGATTTATTTTATTTCAGAATCTGAATGCAAGAAAACTTGGTTAAATCTTAGAGAGTCTCACCGACGAGCTATGAAGAAGCGTAAAACTAAGAGTGGTCAGGCAGCCCCGACGACGAAAAAGTGGACCTTTGAAGATGAAATGAGTTTTTTAGTACCTCATTACAAAGAAAGAAATACGATCTCTTCGGTTGATTATGATGACGATTCAGATGTTAGCAGTTTCTTGGATAATGATGATTCACAGAACTCAATAAACATAATTCAGTCTCCAGAAAACATAATTCAGTCTACAGAAAAATTACAACCGGAACCATCTGCACTTTCACCGCGTCCTAAGTCTTCTGCATCTTCAGTTACATCCAAAATTTCAAAAAAAAAAGTTGAAAGCAATTCAGCGTCACAAACTTTAATGAAATATTTATTACATCACAACGAAACCAAAAAAGAAGATGAGATAGAAACATTTTTTAAGAGCATTGCGGCAACGGTTAGAAAATTTTCTGAATATAACCAAGCGGTTATAAAAAGTAAAATATATAACGCAGTTTCGGAAATGGAGTTAAAAGAAATCGCAGAGAAACAAAGCTATTACAGTTATCGCAACCCTTACATTCCCCAAAGAGAAGATGACATGCCTCGAGGTTATACCACTCTAAATAACATTAGCCACGAGATACAATCAACATCTGGCGCTTCAAACATTGATGATTTTAATATGTCAAACTTAGAAGAAAATGCCGCGTCAAATGCTGACGATCTTAATACTTCAAACAATCTTTAATTTATACAATGATTGTATTTTTGTTGTAGCGCTATTTTTGTTTAATTGCCATAATTTTTTGATTTTATAATATCTTTTAGAATGATAAAAAATATGTGATTTATGAGTATTTTTTTTTACCTAAACATACCTTACGCATACACACAAAATATACACACACACACATCAGACATAACACGTACACTCACCGTACACACCTGATCGTTAATGAGGGTTGCGTTCTAAAACAAATAATTTTATCGACAGAGGGTAAAAATTAATCTATCTCGGAGTTCCGGAACCGAGTTTTCTTTTGTACACTTTATAGTACAAATATTTTTGTAGACCAGATTAAAAATTCCAAAAACAAATGCATTTCTCACCTTAACGTTACAGCTAGTTTTTCTTCGGGCGATATTGTTTCTGTGAATGTTGTATTCTTCTTCCTTATACATTCATCTATAGACTGCAATATGTTATAAAAGAGACATTTCGGCATATGAAAATAAATATAAAATTTCTCTTCATCATCCATCAAATGTTTTTTTATAGTCCGAAATTCCCCTTCAGTACTCCTTGCTTTATTCATATTGTGTACCCAATATCTTTTTCTTTTTTTCTTGCTATTTTCTTTTTCCTCTTCATCAAGTACTATGGCTATGATAGCCAACTCGCGTATTGTAAACCAAGACATAACCGTGCGCTACACTTAACGTTTGGATTCAAACTGATCTGGGGTCAGCCAGCGGGCGGCGAGGCGTAAGCGCGGTGTCGCCTAGCCGTAGCCGAGTTGACGTACAGGCGCTGCTGATACGCTTTCATTACGTGCATATGGTAGGTTGACGCCTGGTTGACAGCGAGGTGAAAGGCGTTACGGTTACGATCCCTTTCCGATCCCATATGTGTGCTGAGACCTTAAGGCGTACTGCCAGTCTTTTTACACGTGCAGTCTATGGGTTAACTTTACTAAGTGCTGCTGGAATGCCCTTCGAGCCCAGTACAAGCAGGGTAGCAGTACAGCTTCAGGGTGCTGTTGAGCTTGAGGCTGCCATACTTCTGTAGCGCATCGGGGATGTTCGCGAACCCACGCGTCGATGACTTTTATGCGATCATCCGCAAGAGAACGTCGTCCCTGATGCGTCACTTGAGGGACAGCACCAACAGATACCTGCAACTTATAGCAGGAAGGCTGGATACTCACTGCATCTTCATGAAGCACTGCACAGAGGTGCACCATTCGCACCGGTGATGTAATGATGTGGTGCATGCAGTCTAACTTTTTTTTAATTTCTTTGTTTTATTTATGTTCTGTATATTTTAAATTATTATTTTCTTATAAATAAATAAATAAATAAATTTTCTTATAAATATTGCTAGACAATGCACACAACATCACCTAGTCCCAAACTAAGCTTAGCTTGTATTATGGTGACTAGATGAGTGATAGAATACTTATATATTTTTAAATACATACTTATGATACTTTATAATACCCAGACAGAGAACAAACAGCTATGCTTTTCACACAAATGTTTATCCTCGGAGGGAATCGAACCCTCAACCTACAGCGCAGAAGACAGAGCTACTACCAACTGAGCTGACAGGCCAGTCAGTTATTATGATAAATATGGCTCAAATTTGTACATACCTATACTTATAAAGGCCGAAATAAAAGAAAATTGAATTGAATAATCCTATTACTATTTAATTATTGAGACACTAGTGGAGTGTGAGCCCTAAGTACAACCAACCAGTGTCTCATGTAGCCTCAGCAGAGATTTTCGCTAACAACAGCCCCCCAGCTGTTCTTTTTCGCATAATTGCAAAGAAGCGCTACAAAACCGCGGCAGCCTCAACAGCATCCTAAAACCGTTGTTGTGTTGGATCCGTAGGGCATTGTAGGATTTCTGTATATAGGTACTTAGCCCACAGACTGCACATGTAGAAAGATGTACAATAGGCTTTAAAAAGAGTTACTTTAACTGGCTTTGTACACCGTGCAAATCTGCGAGCAAGCATGTTGCACCTCACTGACAGAGTTCTACGTTCCCTCTCTATGTCTAGTTCGGTGACCCAGTGACCCAGGTACTTGAATTCTTTCACCCTGTTAAGAGGAGCTCCTTCCAGCTCAACCGACGCTATAGGGTAGCTTTTGTTACCAGCTTTAAATAGCATTAGCTCTCTTTTTGGTATTATACCTGAGTCCATGGGCCGCCGCGTATGACTCACAAGTGTTCAACATTTGTCTGAGAGCGTTAATCGATGGACTCAGTAGAACCATATCATCTGCATAGCTTATACACTGACACCATGAATTGAGCAACCAATCTTGGATTTTGAGTCCAACGATCAGCTTATTGATATATAGGTTGAATAGCTTTACTGAAGTTATATCCCCCTGTCTGACCCCGCAATTCAACCTGTACATGACGACAGGTTACTCGGATGACCGAGTACGAGCCCGCCCACCTTACAGTACCTATTTTGTTGATGTTCATACCAAAATTGTAAAACGTTGATATGTTCTTTTGGTACACTTGTATCCTGTAAAAGCTTATTTTAAAGCATGTTATACGAGACCAAGTCAAATGCCTTTGGCAGGTCCAGAAACCAGGCATAGACAGGCGTTTTCCTGCTTGTATAATGCACAGTATGCGATATGCATAAAGCATACATTAAAGGTAGTCTTTTGAAGAAATCTTATTATAATATAGATGACTATATTATTGATAAGAATGCATGGCCTCATGTCGCTCTGCCGTCAGACAGTTAACCGACACACTTGAAATGTATAAACTCTCTTGTATTAGTATTTCGTAGTTAAGGTAGTTATAAGATGGATCATATAAAAAAGCGCTAGGACCAAGACGAGTTTCTTGCCAATTCTTCTCGAGCTTGGGTTAGGATGAATTGGCACCTAAATTCACCTAGTATGTAAGACGTTTCAAAGTGATCCTTGTGATTGTATTGAATAAATCATCTTTTGACTTGACTTGACTATGATCAGACATACGATCGCGGCCTCGGTATAAAGTTTAGGTTGTAAAAGCCACAGGCTCCTGCTTCAGGAAACCTTGTTTTAATGGCGATGCTTCAGGAACAGGCTCGCTAGCTG
This sequence comes from Lampropteryx suffumata, assembly GCA_948098915.1. Lineage (NCBI taxonomy): Eukaryota > Metazoa > Arthropoda > Insecta > Lepidoptera > Geometridae > Lampropteryx > Lampropteryx suffumata. The sequence goes on from OX402552.1 coordinate 2,871,182, forward strand.
TGGCGGAAACTTCATCTACGCACGGATTATGTTCTATTGAATTGACTGCTACATTTTGGAGACGCTCAAGTTTGTTCAGTTGGTCCTCTGTGAAATCGAGATAACACGAGTCAGCGTAATTTCAGAACAGGAGAGATTGTGCAAGAGCAATTTTAGTAGCTGTGGGAAGCAAATTACGCAACCTCCTTATATCTTTTAATATTCTTGCTTTCCCAGAATAAGTATGGCTAGCGAAAATATAGCAAGCGACAATCGTGAACCATTTTCTACGACTTGTTCAAGATATCGAAAATCGAGTTATCGGGCCGTGAGCTTTAACTACCTAACTCTTACGAATCTATTGTTACCCACAGAGCAAGACCCTTTTTTATGTTCTGTGATTCTACTGTAGGATTCCTACCTACACGAAAAACCCTGTAGGTCCACAGTAATCCAGCGCTCGGCGAAGCAACAAGCCTTGGTGTTTTTTCGTTACAGTGCGGAGCGAGTCTATTATTTCTGAGGATGCCTCGTGGAGGCTAGAAACTCGACGAATTTATTTTTGAGGTTGTATTTGTGGAATTGTGGATGATTTGCGTCACCTTGATGTTTGTCACTTCATCGTGTCTAACTCATTAGGAATAATACTGAATATGGGGGGAGGGATGTGCGTGTCACTGCATCGTGTCTACTACCTACATATTTGTCCATCTGTTTTATGTTTTGTAATAGATTGATGTCAAGGCACGCCTGAATCAATTATCTATTATTATGAGTACCTACATAAACTCTTCGCGATAATATAATAAAACAACAAAACATTGACCAATATCATGTATTCGATTATAACATAGACAATGCGTACAAATCGCAACAACAAAACCAACAATCTACATTAAATATTTATAAAACCCTCTCAAAAGTAGTCTCGTATGTCTTTAAAATCCATTTTCTATCATTTTGTGATAGAAAGAGAGACAGAATACCTAAACTAGAATTTTGAGGGTGTAAATTCAGAAAGAGCATAATTTACTTATTAGTATGTATCTACTTGTACGTACAATCAGCTGCAACTTTTACACATTGGTAGTAATTCTGTTCATTACCTAAAACTAACAAAATAAATTGCGGTATTTTTAATTTGATGGTAGTAAAGACAGAAATAATTTAAGTTTTCGTCTAAAAATACAACAGAATCACAACCATTATAAAACAAGTATTAATAATCATAATTATACATACAATACTTATATACAAAACACCTATTGAGTATCTAGATTTGGTATATGATCTACCTATTGTAGTTTTAGCTATAGCACTGGACGGGTAACTCCACTCATATAGAAAAGTACTCAAGGAATATAATAGGCATAGCAGATACTTAAATTAATTTATTAATCTTTCCTAAAACGAATTTTAATCATCATATCAATATTTAATTAATATCGATCTCAAGCATTTAGAGAAATAACATATGATATCAATTTCAAAACTTTCGTGTGTGTACACTTTGATAAACACGGGTTTTAAGTATGTATTATTTTGTCGATGGAGGCACCGACACTGTTTCGATTTATCTAACTAGATAATCTTCATCAGGGTGAGTTTGATCCGCGGTCCGTGAGTTGCTCGAGTTTACGATTCGCACTAGCGGCAATTCACTGCGGATCATAGACAGACTGCGAATCAAACTCACCCTGATGAAGATTCTGTAGAATTTAGAGATGTTACATCTAGAGTCTAGATGAATCGAAACCGTGTCGGTGCCTCCATCGACTAAATAATACGTGAGTAAAACCCTTCTTTATAAAAATGTTTAAGATATCAAAGCTTAAAATGGCAAGATTACTGTTTTATTTCACTCATATTCAATAAAGTTACCTAGTTATGTGCTTATTTAGTTCCCTTACCGTGGTACCATTTGAATGTACCATTAATGGTATTGTAGCAATTATTATTTGTCGTTGTTCCATTAGGCTTAGCGCAAACGGGCCACCGACCACAGCCACCGATGTCTGTCGCGTGCTACCGCGCACATTTGTAACAGTGTCAGAAGCGAGCGACGCTTGGCATGGATATGTAGCATAACGGTTTACTGCGCGGTGGGTAAAGCAGTGCGACAGTGGCGGGTGTCGGCGTCTTGTGTGGTCGTAGCGTACGTAGCGACCACAAGTGGCGAGTCGCGGACACTGCTGTAGCGAGTGGCCGCTACCGGCTGCACGTGTGCGGTGCATTTATAGGTACTATACAAAATATATGACAAGTGTGTTAAGTCGCTTTCGCTGGCCACCAGTGGCTGTGGTCGGTGGTCCATTTGCGCCGAGCCTTACGTCAATAGTACCACGACAAATATTGTGCTCTGTTATGCGTGTTACATTCAAGAAATTATAATCAAATATAATTCCTATATTCATGTTTAAGATGTTAGTTTTAACCAGTTGGTTAGGAGTATAGAAAACAACAAAGCGAGCGCCAGAAAAATGTACAAAGTATATTTTTGATGGTTCTCAGGTTCTGTTGGAAGATGGTTCTGAGGAGATTTTGTTGCCGTTGTACCACCGATTGTTCCAATAATTACGTTTTAAAAACTAAAAAGAACCGACTAAGTACATTTATATAAAATACAAAATTTAGTTTACTCCGATGACATATTTTTTCCAGCTATTTAGATTTCAAAACCAAACTACCGCACCGATTTTGATGTAATTTCTATGGGACCAATAGAAAAGCACATCCTTTCTCCATTCCTTAAAAAGTATAGAACCGAATTGAGAACCATTAATGGTGTATTCTAATGGTACCACGGAGAACAAACGGATCATTTATATATTATTATAAAATTAATAGTCAGGAAAAGCTATAATTACACTGGCGATATCATTAGCCTTTGTAGAAGCTATTCAAAGTAGCAGTAACTATTATTGTTAAAAAGCTGGCTTTAGTTTTAAAACTACAGACAATACAACAGGAATATACATTTCCACAACATAATATTTACATCAAAACAATTATAATAATTAAAAATTTATATACAATACAATTGACAGACCTTATATTTTCATAAACTTGAGTCCAAGCCAAGCAAAAAAAATGTACGTCAGTGCAGTTAGTCCTCGTTGCCAAATCAGTTAGGCGAAATAGTTAGGCCATGAGGATAAAGCCGTCAGTGCTCCAAGGAGCGGTAAGTCGCACGAGGCTCAGTTAAGAAAACAAGTCGTAACGACAATGGCGCGGTGTTAAAATAAAATTAAGATTTGACAGCGAGATAATTAGTGGCATGATTCTATCGTTACGCCGGACAAGATAAAAATATCGTATATATTATCGATCTTATTTTTTAAGTCCAAAATACCAAAATACCAGGTACTCTTCTTTTCCGTTATTGGCATGTATTGTATGATGACAATTTTGCCAATGTCAAGTGTTTGTTTTTTGGATTCTTCGTTTGTCACTTCATGAAGTAACACAGCTCTGCTAATTAAAAATATTTTACGTGTTTTATTGCACGTTTTATTCGGTAATTTTAGCGGAATTTTAATAAATAAATTGTGACTACAGGACGGGTATGGACAATTGAATTCAATGCGTATTGTGGTGCAATGTGATTTGAATGACGAGGAATTCCATGAAAATTCTAGACGGCCTTTCCGCGTCAACACATCGACCATCGACTAAGACATTAACAAACAAATTGACTATAATAAAACAAACACTTGACACTGGCAAAATTAGCATGATTTTTTTTTACTATACTTAACAATCTTTTTTTTTCATTATTTGTTGACGACCTGTGGCACACAGGCCCGGCTGAGATGCAAAAGGTTGCGGTTACGATTCCTGCCGCGGGACAAATGTTTGTATGATCTGTTAGTATTTGAGGTCGGGATCTGTTTGTTTCAATGCATAATACGAATGCATTTACAAAAAAAAAAGTATATCAGTCATGTGGTACCCATAACACAAGCTATGCTTACTTTAGAACCAGACGATGCTGTGTGAAATGTCCGGCATTCAATCATTCACACTTTAATGGAATCAAGTGAGCTACCCCGATCTAGCGACTCATTAATAAAACTATCAACACCATTGTCGTTTTTATTTGTTAATTTTATCCACCCAGACTACACGTGTCACATCGGTCCATCTGAGGCCATTGCCGTGATCACCGACAAGAGAGTCTCATGCCTGTGGCGGTTCGTCGAGAGCATTGGGTTGTGGAAGCTCGTTGGTTTCATCATCACGTGACTCGCGTGATGACGACGGAGATGATGACGATGATGATGATGGAGACGACGATGATGATGATGGAGATGACGATGATGATGACGACGATGCTGATGATGAGCCGCTCGATGTGGATGACGAGGGTGATGACGTAGTTGGCGCGTTGCTAGTTTCCGCTTCCGTACTGCTTGCTGGCTCTCTGTAATGTTTAAGATAATAAAGTATCGTTTTGGAGTCGGGACCCTGGGCCCGTGGGGAACAGGAGCCCACCGCGTTTTCAAAATTATTTCACGGCGTCTGGTAGATACATTGCGTTACCCAAGAGCTGACTCCTATCTGGCTCAGCGTAATATCATTGCAATTCAACGTGGCAATGCCGCCAGTGACTTAAGAACGCTGCCCTCTGGCAGCGTGACCATATGGATCAGTTGAGCTTTCTATAGATCGTTTTAAACGATCCTTAGACAGCTCAACTGTTACACATGTATTTTATATTATTATACAGTTGTGGTCATATAATTAAGAACGATTTGAAGTTATACAAGTTTTTTATTTAAATCTTGTTATACACAGAGTGTACCTTCTGAGAAGCAACTAGTTATGTTATAAAATAGCCACATTAATAGAGCAACGTGGCTTAGGAATAAATAATAAAATCGCAAACAATTTTTTTTCACATTTTATTTACTTTACCTAAGTAACACATTCAAATAGTACTGAAGCTGGACAAATAATTAAGAACGATTTATTTTAACTGCTCGGGAATTGTTTTGTATGACACTTACATTTAAAAAATCACATAATATGTAGCTCAGAAAATTTAAAAATCAATTTAATAAATTTTTAACTAAAATTTATAGCATATCCACGGCTTTTAACGGCTTCCTGTTTTACACCGGTAAGGCATTGACTCTATTAATTTTTGACATTTTGCAAGAGAAATAGAGTTCCATTCTTCTAAAAAAACGTCGTACAGTTCTCTTAAATTCCCACACTGTGTATTTGGAACCTTTTTCTTTACTTCGAACCACTCTATTGTGTTTAGATCTGGGCTGTTAGCTGGCCAGTCTAGGACAGAAACTGATTGCGCTGTAAGAAATTCCTTTACGGTGCGTGCAGTGTGCTTTGGATCGTTGTCATGCTAGAATGTCCAAATAACCCGTAGAACGTCTTCAGCAGAAGGTAACATTGTTTCTTCAAGTAAATTTTTGTATTGGAACTGATCCATGTTACCTTCTATCAACTTGACAGGTCCAACACCATGTCCAGAAAAGCACCCCCAAATTTTCACATTTCCACCACCGTGCTTTAATGTAACTTTCGTGTACATAGCAAATGCAAACGGTCTATACTAATATGATTAATGCGAAACTGTTTCATTATGACTGTTTGTTAACTTTTTACAGCTGGAGCTTGATGGAATTTGGTATAGAGTGTGTCTGTAGGAGACTACTGTTTATGTAGGTACAACGATCATGTTAAATTTATCGATTGGCAAATTTAAAAACGTAATACAACCCCTACAATCCCTACAAATCCCCAAAAACCCCTACAATCCCTAAAAACCCTACAACCCCTAAAAAACTCTATAACCCCTACTAATCCCTAAAAACCCCTACAATCCCCAAAAACCCCTACAACCCCTAAAAATTCCTACAACCCCTGAAAACCCTTACAATCCCTAAAAACCCCTACAACCCCTAAAAATTCCTACAACCCCTAAAAACCCCTTTAACCCTCAAAAAATCCTACAAACCCTCACAACCCCTAAAAATCCCTAAAACCCCTACAATCTCTAAAAACTCCTACAACCCCTACAACCCCTAAAAAACCTTTAACCCCTACAAACCCCTACAACCCCTAAAAAATCCTACAAAACCCTACAAACCCCTACAAATCCCTAAAAACCCCTACAGCCCCTACAATCCCTAGAAACCCCTACAACCCCTAAAAAATCCTACAAACCCCTACAACCCCTACAAATCCCTAAAAACCCCTACAATCCCTAAAAACCCCTACAACCCCAAAAAACCCCTACCACCCCTAAAAAATCTTACAATCCCCTACAACCCCTACAGCCCCTAAAAACCCCTATAACCCCTAAAAAATCCTACAAACCCCTACAATCCCTACTAACCGCTAAAATTCCTTACAACCCAAGGTTAAGTTGGCTATGTCTATCTAGCACCGTTTAAAAGTTATGAACGTTTAAAGTTTTTATTTCTGAATCGGATAATGAAGAGGTTCTTAAGCAACATTAGTTGGAACACCAGCCCTCTCCGACTTGTAGTTTCCGAGATAATGTGGAGGGGGAGGGGGGCAAGGTCGCACAACTTTTTTTAACTCTTCGGAGCGTCCTCTATACGTTCCCACTAAAATTTCAATTTCAACATGACGCCTTCTGGGAATACCTTAAAGAAACCCTTCTACAGCTTTCCATAAAAAAAACACACCTCCCCCTCCACCATCTGGGAGAACAACCATGTCAATGAGTAAGTGAGTGAGTCTGTGGTAATCGAGCTATATTATAGTATAAAATATATGATTATTTCGATGACAAAAAAGCTTGGGATTAATCTGCTCAAACTCGACTCGGTATCCATAACAAAATTGGCAATGATCATACAAAATCGTGTTAAGACCAGACGAGTTTGTTGCCGGATTCTACTTTAACTGGGGTTAGGAGGAATCGGCACCTAGATTCACTAGCATGTAAGAAGACGATTCAAAGTGGTCCTTGTGATTTTATAAAATAAAAATGTTTTGCTGGCAGAACCTACTTCTTGAGCAGAACTCAACGGAGTTATGCAACGTTCTGAGCGGTCAGTAAGGGGCCGTTCAAGTATTACGTAAGCACTATAGGGGGGCAGGGGGGTCTCGTTGCTTATTACGTCATCGTTGGTTATTTATTTTTTTACACAGATGGCAGCCCACACATTGTCTTTGCTTGAAAACGAATCGCATCTTCGGGGATTCCCACAAATAATGCATACGTTTAGGCACTCGCTTAGAACCGAGTAGGGGAATTACCGCGTGCTATTCGCTTGTCTAAATTTTCTCTGTCAGTGTATTGTTTCGTTTGGATACTGTAACGAGTAGACGTATTAAAAGCATAGCAAAGCAAGTTAACATTTGTGTTACCGTTGATTCCATTAGACAAAGTTTAATGCTTAAATAAGATGTCGTTTCAAATAGACAAATCCAAGTTATACCAAAAATTGTTTGAAAGTTTTAAAAAATCTCATACAAATGCGAAAGTACAAAATGTACAGAAGTTAGATAACGAAGTGTGGCGAAATTATAAATAACAAGCAAAGTCCGACAAGGAACTTGATATTATTGTATTTAAGAGAATTGAAGAAGTCCAAAATTGGATGAAAGTGAGCAGACACACAACACTGAGCAGCAACCATCTAATCGAAAAGTCATCGAAAACTTACAATCATGGACTGAAGACTGTTAATTGGAATAATATGTGTACCAAAAATTTGAAATAAGTTTGTTATGTTCGTAATATTACATAAGATTATAATATTTTTGTACCTCTATGTTGAATACCGTATCAGTAAAATCTAATCTCTATCCTATTAGGATATGAAAAAGATTTAAAATCTATTTTCTTATTTTTTGAATTATAACTTCTGCTCATAATTAATTTAAAAAATCAATACATTAATTGAAAAATGTTTATGTAAGCATGGGGGGAGGGGGTAAAAGCTTTGCTTACTTTTGCTGACAAGGGGGATGGGGGGGTAAATAATTGTAATAAATCTGCTTACGTAATACTTGAGCTTCGCTTATACCAGTTATATCTAAGATATTTGAAAAATACATTTATAAAAAATAATTAAATATAATTAAATAATTATTAATTATATTAGTTATATAATTAATAATTATTTAAAATTATATAAGTTATATAATTAATAATTATTTAAAATCAAATAAAATATTTTGTAATGAACAAACAGGGTTTAGAGAAAATAAATCCATAAATATGGCTTTATATGACTTTCTTTTTCGTGTAACAAGTAATGTAGATAAAAAAACACCAGTATGCTCGATTTTCTGTGATATGACTCAAGCATTCGATTATGTCCAACACAGTACATTGCTAAGAAAACTTGAATACTATGGCATTAGAGGAAATTGTCTACAATTAATAAAATCCTATTTAGAAAACCGAAAACAGATAACTCAAATAACCAAAATAAATAGTAAAACTAAAGTAGAAGAAGTCTATGTATCTAAGGAACGTATTATGAAGTACGGCGTTCCTCAAGGGAGTGTACTGGGCCCACTGCTTTTTATTGTTTATATAAACGATCTGCCTAAAGCCACCACACAACCTATGTCGTTATTTGCAGACGATAGTACTGTGACTATAACTTGTAATAATATTGACACTTATAAAAATGAAATTAATCTAGCACTGACATCAATAATAGAATGGTTAGATAATAATAATTTGAAAATTAATATAAATAAATCGAAAATAATTCATTTCAGACAACGCGACAATGCTGTATTTTTGTTTTGTTCTATTGCCGTTTTATTTTTCTTGATTTTATTATTTTTTATTATTAGTATGACATAAGTAGGTATCAATGTTTATCATGCAATATTTCTTTCTTCCTATCCTTATTATTCCCTATTATTTTATTATTTCTGAATAATATATAATTTCTACTATTATTGTAAACTAAAAATAATTGCACGCCCATAAAGGGTAGATTACATTGAATCTATATAAGTTGTAACATCTTTGTAAACATGTAATGATGCAATAAATATACTTTGACTTTGACTTTGAACGGCCCCTAAGTATGATAGGTGACCGTTAGATCGTGGCTATGTTACTTACTTCTGAAATCCGTTCGTCTGACACGTGTTGTAGGCTCCACAATGCTGGCACTTCAGGCCAACTACATGGAACTTAACAGTCGATAACTGAAATAAATAAAAACAAATTAAAACATCGATATTATTGAATATCTTTCTAATCATTTTATTTGCAAATTCTTCCAAGAAAAACACAAAAATAGACATATATCGTCGCTTATACTACAACACCGCGAACATGCATTTTCCTAACTTTACAGGAGCGACAAAAAACTGTATATTTTCAATGTTTTTCACAAAATAAATGCAGGTTTTTATTTAGTGTCATTTTATTAATTATTGTTTGCATAATGAAATTATTAAAACAGTTATAACCTTATAAATTAAATAGAAAAGTCACTTAGGCGCTGTTGCCTTCATAAATATGGCACAATCTAGTACATAGGCGGTGTTTACTACAGGAACTCGTAACTAGCAGTCTTTATAAAATTATAATAATAAAGCAGTAATCAAGTTTTAAACAAAACTATAAAAATATAAAACAAAACATATTCTCCTAAAAAAAAAAACAACAATTAAACTTAAAACTCTTTAAACAATGTGCGTGATAGAAGCTAATGAGGCAAGCTGTCGTAAAAACCATGGCAATCACTTGGTATCACATTTTTGAGCTCTTGTAGATGCTGCCACTTTCGTTCGGCGATCGGTAATCTTTTGCTATACAGATTCGGCAAGGTATCGATTGTATTTTTGGGAAGCTTAGAACGTTGTGGCAATTTCATTGGATTGTCATCGAAATTCAACTTGTACCAGATGGTCCCGTCAGGTTTGTGGATAAGTACGCTGATGTCAGTTACTGTTGGATCTCCAGCTTTTCTCCCAGGCCTTATAGACTTATAGATTTGATCTTCAGGTTTTGAAAAATTGGTGAAAAAATTATAATCCAAATAAATAGCTTCGTATGGTCTTGGGTGAACTCTTGCAATCTTTGTTAGTGCAGAATATTGGCTTTCCAGATAAATTTCTTGACCTTTTAGTTTCGACTCTATAGAGCTGTGTACCGAGTCACACTCCATTTGTGTGTGGCCCTTGACCAAAAACTTTTGAGTGATCTCTACACTCTTTTCCATTGCTACTCTAAGTAACGCATTACTGAGGCAGCTATTTCTATTTTGAGCGCAACATCCATCGGAGTATAATATTACAGGTATATTCTTCTGATTTAAGAGGTGTAAGACATTATCCACGATGCAAGAGGCGAATACTGAAGCTTCTAGACCCCCATTACTTTCATCAAACCAATAACATCTGACGTCGTGGCTAGCAATGTTGTATGTAGTAAAGTTATGGACGCATAATTTGGTCTTGAAGTACAAGGCACTCGCTTGTAGACTTGGTGCCATTTTCACAGCCTCAACATCTTGTGTCAAAACATGACAAGCACCTCCAATAGCCAAACGTTTATCAGCAGATTTTTCGGCTCGGGCGCGATCTTTAAGTTCAATGTGTTTCTTCTAGGCCTCTTCTGTTACGTTACCCACTTTGTGAGAGCAACAAAAATCACACTGGTCCTTTTTTGGTATGTATAAGCTCAGATTACTTTTAAGGAACTCATTGTCGAAACTGCGACGGCATAGAAAGCCTTTATTTTGTTCTTGACAATCTTTTTTATAGGCTTCATAAAGTTCACATATATTTTTAAACGTGGGTTCGAGATAAAGTCTACTAGATGTCTTTCGGCAATAGTGCGATGGCAGCTTCGGCAATTTGTCAAAGAAGGCAATCAATGCCTGTGTCTCTTCCTTTTTCTTTGGAGAGGCTCGTCTTTGCAGTGATACTTCTGTCTTAGGCGCAATGCCGTTAGATTCTTTAGTCTTATCAAGCCAGTATCTTAGGAACCACTCGGATATTCCTAGGGTGCGAAGAAACATTCCTCGACAAACTTGTACTCTTGTTACATTTGAATTCTTGGACACCAATAAGTAGAAGGATTTAGTCTCACTTTTCCTAGAGGTCTCACTCTTTGTAACTTTTCGTTTACACGGCGCTACTGAAACATTTGAACACACGAACTGCCGTCTCTGTTCCCAGCTCATTATTCTCCAGAAATTATCGAAAATGCTCCGTCGTTCTGGCTCGGTAATTTCATGACATCCGCGGAGTTTAGATTTATGGCAAACAGCGGATTCACAGCGGATGCCCATTTCTTTAGCTGGTTTAAAGGTGTCATGTACAACTTTGAAATTTGGATTGTACTGGTCAACTTTTCTATCGCGCCTATAGCCTAAATATGACTTTCCTTCTTCTCTCAATTTCTGGTTAATTTGTCTTTGCCACTTCTTAGGATTTTTATTTGCTTTATTTTCTCTCTTCCTCGTACTCTTAGTGTCTCCGTGATATATTTTTTCTGTTGGTAATAGTATGTTTTCCAGTATAACAATTTTTTGCTTGATCGGAGTTTGTGTTTTGTTGCTCGAACTAGGGGTTGGTAGAATAATATTATTTTGCTCTTTCGAAACAAGTCTATATTCCTCTTTTGGCTCAATCACATTAAAATCACCCATAACTTCAATTTCATCCATACTGATAATCTCACTGTACAATGTATCATCCGCCACCGCTTCTACGCTATTTTCTGGCTGCAGTGTCAAAAGTTGGACACAATTTTCTGCGTTGTTTTCAGTAATACTGTTGTGCTCAGGAACGATGGGTAAAGTTGGCTGCTTAGTGACTTTTTGATGCTTCTCATATTTGACTTTCACCAGTTTACACAACTCTTCAATCTCAGTATCGTCCTCACAATCTGAAGATGTTTCGAAGTCGCTGTCCATGTTTTAGGTTTCAATTCACCGTAGTCAAACTCTGTAAACACCGCGAATATAAATAAAAGTTGCAATGTAACACCGCGAACCAGTGGGCACAACTCTAACAGTAATTTAGTACAAGACAATGAATAAACGTATGAAAACTTAATGTGTTTTATACATTAACGAGTGTTTTTCAGTATATAAAGTGCAATTTATTTCAAATAATTAAAATATTTTAATAAATACAATAAAAAATATACTTACCAAAACTTCTCTGCAAAAAATGTATGGTGACTGATGTAGATTCGCGGTGTTGATGCTAAAATTAACCAATGACCGATATTCGCGGTGATACAGTTTTTGAATTCTAACCTTTGATTGGCTAGTTATATTGATCGCCATTGGTGCAATAAACGCGCGGTTGTATTCTCTATCCAATGGCATTCAAAAGTGAATAACGGTAAAAATGCACGTTCGCGGTGTTGTAGTATAAACGACGATATGTTATGCTGAGAATCGTCCTCCCTTGGGACAACATACAAATTCAGGAACAACCGATTGATATGATTGGAAATAGTATGATTTTGTACCAAATTAATTGAAAATTGAAATGAACTGAATAGACCCCGAAAAAGTTGATTATTTTTAATAAATAGCTTTATCTCTGGAATAACAAAGGCTACATTTTATCTATGTACCTCGCAGGGTGGCAGCTAGTATTAGTAGTATGCATCAGCTAGGTATTAGTAATCATAGCGAAGTGTAATGTGCATGTGCCAAGTGCACGAAAAGAGCTTCTGAGCCGCACTTGATCCTTTCACCACACTGTTTTTTTTTTATTAATCTAGAGAATTTTCATCAGGATGTGTTTAATGCGCGGTTTGTGAGTTGCCGCTCGAGATTGAACCGCGGATCAATCTCACCCTAATGATGATTATCTAGATTATGTTGAAACAGTGTCGGTGCCTCGTCGTTTTATTTAGTCGATGGAGGAATCGACTAAATAATACGTGAGTAAAACCTGGTTTATCAAAAAGTTTATGAATGCACATTATTATGAATGGCCATTTTTATGAATAGGTAAAAATATATGACTCCAATAATTGGAGAATTGAATAATTCAATAATAACTCCAATTTTGTTTCTTGACAATATCACGTTCTAGTCATTTTTGTCCTGATAGACCTAAGTCACCTAATACAACAATTTTTGTTCGACAAAAATTTATAAAGTTATGACGAAATTACTAGCGAAGTTCATTGAGTGTTTACCGCGGTAGCTGTGATGTCGCAGGGACGGTCGCCGCCAGTTATCGAATCGTGCATTATAGTATCGAAAAACCAAATTTTAGCATGTTAAGAATTTCTTAGCTCTATAAATCTGCATTCTAGAAACGTTAGGGATCGTCATTCTCATTTTCGTGAGTAAAAGTTCGTGTTTTTCTAAACGTGTATTAAAACTCACGGGAAATTTTGATAGTGTACAATAAACACGTTATGAAGAAGCGAAGTAGTATATAACTTTTAAAACTATCATGGTTTTGCACATAATTTATCTCGTGATCATGGCGCATGCAACTGTGCCGAAATATCGAGAAGCAGAAAAACTCATATATCATGGTAAATATCCCGTTTTGAGTGAAAATTACGAAGTAGTATATGTTTACCTTATGGCAATCTTTGCAGAGTATCGTCGCTTTGTAGTTCGCGTATTCCGGCGGCATCGGCGTCGCTGCCACCTCGGAGTCTAAATAGTTCCACAACTGAAAAAGATGCATATTTATCAAGGTAACAACGAAAAGAGCATTTTAATGCCGGACATATCACACAAAATCATCTGGCCCCAAAGTAAGCAGAGCTTGTGTTATGGGTACCACATGACTGATATATTACTTATATAAGTAGTTTTTTTTGTAAATGCATACATATTATACATAGAAACACCCAGACCCGAGACAGATACTTATAGATCATGTAAACATTTGTTCCGAGGCGGGAATCGAACCCGCAACCATCTGCTTCTCAGCCGGACCATAGCCCGCTGCGCCACAGAGGTCGTCATTTATTTTAAATAGTCCTCTAATATTTATTTATCTCTATTCTGTGATGTTAGAATAAATACTTGAGCGTCACATACTAATTATGTGATTACCAATTGTGTTAGTTCCAATTACTTAGTTGAAATCAAACCAGTTCGCTTGTTTATCAACAGAGGGAGTTATATTTAAAAAGTGTTTTTTAATGTCTAGTTCCGCTCATTTCCGCAGGAATCATATTGTGAAATTGTACGGGGGAGTGCGGGTGAAAACTGAAATCACTGCGGCGGAGTTCTGGGCCTTAATACCTAATGTTTATGCTCACATTGGTCATATCAATCATGCTCGTCTGGCACGTGGGGCAAGCGTAGTGGCCAGACTGCAGCAGTTGCTCGAAGCAGGGTCGGTGCAGCAAGTGGCCGCAGTCGGGGATGTGGCACGGGATGCGCGACGTGTGGATGTCTTCCAAGCACACGGGGCAGTTTGAGCGGGACACGTTTTCAACGCACTGCAACATTCAATTACAGATAGATTTATTTATCTTACTGATACTATTACTACTGTAATAACTGTTATTACTGTAATGGGATTGTGCGAGGATGTTTGTTTTTTTTCATTCAACTACGTAGTAATGTTATCATTAATCACTACAAAACCGATCACAAAGGACGTATTTTTTGCTTAGAACCAAAACAGTGCAGTAATGTTATATGAAATCTCATTATTGCACTGTTTTAAACTTTTTATTTAGATATAAATTTACCACAGAGGTTTAATATCTCCCATTACGTTTTAGTAGATTGTTGCACCGAGCGCAAAGTGAGTTATTAATGCACGAGTGTTATGTTGGTGCCCGAGCGCAGGCGAGGGCACTGAATTAACACGAGCATTAATTACTCTCTTTAGCAAGGTGCGTAATTTACTTTTCTTTCAACTCGTTTGCATTCGATCAAAAAGATAAAGGCTGATAATAAATGTCGGCTGAATAAAACCGACTTGGTGGAAAAAAAACAAATGGCGCGCATTTTGTACCATTGTAAAACTTTGATTCTTCATATTTTTAGTTTGAGTAGGTATATTTTATCACATTAGGTAGATTGATAGTTGAAAGAAAAGTAAATTACGCACCTTGCTAAAGAGAGTAATTAATGCACTCGTGTTAATTCAGTGCCCTCGCGTGCGCTCGGGCACCAACATAACACTCGTGCATTAATAACTGACTTTGCGCTCGGTGCAACAATCTACTATTGTGGCTCAACAACACGGTGACCGCTGAATCTATTTGGGTATAACATTATTTTTAATCGAATTTAAAAAAGGATTGATGTTTGTGAATTCAGAACTTCATAATTTGTGTACCGATTTGAAATATTAATTAGGAGGTATACTTCCATTTAAATTTGAGGAATAAAATATCACTCCTTAAGGTGAAAAATTAGAGAAAAAAACATTGTATTTTTAAGAAAAATCATTAAAAAAAAAGGTTGTCAGTAATGTCGGTTTACGGACGATCATTTTACTTGATACCGTCATAAGAAAACATTGATGAACCGATCGTGCCTCTCTATCGCTTGTTCCGCGCTCTCGCTTACCACGCTCGGCTCAGGCGGAAGGTGACACTTTTTCGTGCGTACCGCCAGTCAGTTCAGCCAGTTGTTGAGCTTGTTTGTTGTTGCTTGTTGCAGTAACTACTGTGCCGTTTAGTATGAGTCGGTGACTCTAGTGATAGTGATAATAGACCCCCCGAAGACCTTTGTATTGTCTTTTCACCACACTGGCCCAAAATAACTAGTGACAACATTTCAAAAAGGTTAGACAGCTTAAAATGCTCTCGAAAGCATAGAAGCACTCAGTTGAGTAAACTAACCCTATGGCCCGCCTTCTGCAACTGCACGGGTAGACACATATTGCAGCGCTCACAATGGAAGAACCTGTCCCTGCCTCCCACACGGCAGATGCCGCATCCATCGCAGTGGTATTGCTTCTTGTCCTCGTCATCAAATAGATTGCAGATCAGGCAGGTGTACTGAAACAACATCGGCTTACCTATATATTAAGTTATATACTAATTATATACTAGGAAAAAACAAAATTCATAATTTTGGACAGGAATTCAATAGGAAACTGATTCATTTTTAAAACTTTAGTGAGTTTTACATTTTGATATAGACTGGTTTTACTAACGTGTTGTCGATTGAGGCACCGACACTGTTTCGATTCATCTAGAGAATATTAGTAAAACCAGTGTTTATCAAAATGAATAGGAAACTGATTACAAAAAAAAAAGACCACTGCAAAAGTTTTTAAAATTGTGGAGTATTCAACGCCATTTCCTTGACGTAACATAATGTAGTTCTGAGAGAGAAAACTTACAGAAGTATCCAAGTATTAGTAAACTTAATCCAAACATGACTTAAAATATTATCAAACAAAGCAAATATTATTATTATTGTAAGGACAGTACTGCGCATCGTTCGGGGATGTTTGTGTGTGTACGAGTACCTGCATTCGTGAGTTTATATGGTTTGTGTCAGAGGGTAGTTCAAACATTCTCGGGCTTGGAATAGGAGGAATTGGCACCTAAATTCACCTAGTATGTACATAATGTAGTATGTATCTAAGTTTCAAAGTATTCAAAGTATAGTTATATATCCATGTGATTGTATTGAATAAAGTATCTTTTGACTTGACTTAACTTTGACATTATATTCAGCACATGCTGACATTTTATTCTGTACTACTATGTTCTTTTAGTCAGTGGCGACTAGTTATGGTGATTAACTCCATCACCATAACTAGTCACCATAAATAGATTTCCCACAGAATTGTGGTGCAATTGGCTGAAAACAAAATGACAACAAAAGCTGTGCTTAGTTTGGGACTAGATGATGTTGTGTGCATTGTCCACCACTATTTATGTAAGTAGTATATCAGTCATAGTACCATGTCATGGTACCCATAACACAAGCTCTGCTTAATTTGGGGCCAAATGATGCTGTGTAAATGTCTGGCATTATTTATTACAAAAAAATATGTATATATTTTACTTATCTGTTTAATCATAATCATAAAGACTATTATTAATATATACATCTCCTATCAAGATTGGTATGCTATACACACACGACTCCCAATCCTAGTTTGGGTGTCAATGTTGTCCTATCAGTAACAAACACATAACTATACTTAAAAAAGATTAACAAATAGTTATGAGTTTTATTTAAGTTTGAAGCACTTGTGTCATAGATATTATTATTATTATTATCAAATCATCGAAGTTAAGATTCAGTGTAGAGTCAGTATCTGGATGGATGGTATTTTCATCTTCCTTGCTTTTCTAGTAAAAACGTAGTTTTTGTGGTCCGTGAACTAACATTTCCAAACCTGACTCCGCAGTTCTCGCACTCCTCCTGTACACGCTGCCGCTTGTCACACTCTGTGCAGATCAGCTCGGTCACTGTCTTCCGATTGAAGTAATGCTGCTCGTTCTCGTCGTGGCAGTAGCGGCATATGTATACTTTGTTGCAGCATGGTGTCTGGAATATTGTAATGATTCATTTAGAGTAAATGTTTCTTTACTTTAGTTACTTAGATCTTTGAGGATGCCTTAATCAAAATTCAAATTCAACCACTTTTATTTAATACAATAACAAGTATCACTTTGAAACGTCTTACATACTAGGTGAATTAACCAAAGTCCAAGAAGAATTGACAAAACACTTGTTCTGGCCCTAGCACATATTTGTATATTATCAAGTTAAAGCCCAAGTTGTTTGTTTGCAACAAACAATATTAGCTAAAGCAATTTATGATTACAAAATGGACCCAACTCAGCATTATGCAGGTTCTAATAACCTGCACTAATCTTCCATTGAGACCTTTACAAACCGGTAAGATAATATACTGCAGTGGACTTGATTACATGAAATCGTGAGTATTATATAATAGCTCAAAATTTTTAAAAAGTCAATAGTTTGCACAAAAACATGAAGTATTTCGTAGTTAAGGTAGTTATAAGATGGATCATATAAAAAAGCGCTAGGACCAAGACGAGTTTCTTGCCAATTCTTCTCGCTTGGGTTAGGATGAATTGGCACCTAAATTCACCTAGTATGTAAGACGTTTCAAAGTGATCCTTGTGATTGTATTGAATAAATCATCCTTTGACTTTGACTAAGTAAACAGGTCCATAAGATGAATAAATATGAAAAACAAACTTAAAAAGTAACAATGCAACAAATAGATTAATGATGTTAAAAATGTTTAAATACTAATAAGGGCAAACTGTAAAAGCATTAAGCTTAACTACAAAAACTAGTATAAGGTAACAGTAGTTTATACATTGCAAAGGTGTCGGCTAACTGTCTGAGGGCAGAGCGACATGAGGCCATGCATTCTTATCAGTAATATAGTCATTTGTATTATACCCTTTCTTCACAAGACTACCCTTTATGAAAGCTTTAAACTTCTTAATAGGTAGGTAATTACAAGTATTACAAGTGGATCTGTCTGCAGTTAGGAAAATCAAATATGGAGTACCCCAGGGAAGTGTATTAGGACCCTTACTCTTTATAGTACATATAAATGACCTTCCAAACATAATTAATCAACCTATGACATTATTTGCTGATGATAGCACAATGTCAAATGAGTACAATGACATTAACTCTTATAAATATGACATAAATAATTATCTTAATTCAATAATTTCATGGCTTGACAAAAACAATTTAAAAATAAATATTACTAAAACAAATATAATTCACTTTAGTCAAAGAATTCAAATTCCAATGGATATTAATCTAGAATTCCAAGGTTGTAATATTAATAAAGTTTACTCCATACAATTTCTGTGCTTACAAATTGACCAAAAACTTAATTGGAAATGCCACGTAGACATACTAAGTAGACAAATCAGTAGTTCAGCATATTCTCTATACAAACTATCCGCAACTGTTAATATATAGTCATTGCTCACGGCTTATTACGGGACAGTAGAATCCATACTCCAATTTGGTATAATTTGGGGTAACTCTACTGACAAAGATATAATATTTAAAGCACAAAAAAGTACTATTAGATCCATGTTTGGTATACCTATGACTGAGAGTTGCAAACCATTATTTATTAAGCATAAAATTCTTGCACTTCCGTCACTATTCATTTTTGAAGTTGTATTATTTGTAAGAAAAAACCGTCATCTGTTTCTAAAAATGGCTGACGTTGCGGTGCGTAACATACGAGATAACAACAGACTCTGTACCCATAGTTGCAAAACTGCACTATTATATAAAAGCTTAGTCTGTATGGCACCTAAAATATATAATAAGATACCTAAGTCATTTTTAAATGTTAGTGAGATTATGTTTAAGGCAAAATTAAAACAACTATTAGTAAGTAAGTGCTACTATAATATTAATGACTTCTTAGCTGACGATTTGAAACATTGACATTTAATTCAATAATTTTATAAAACTATGTATATAATACAAACATAATTTTCAATATTTGCATGCCTAATTTTAAGGTAGAACATAATAGAACCATTCAATATATTTAAGACCTACAACTGTAACCCACATTATGTTGAAGCAAATAAATTTATCTTTATCTTTATCTTTATAGAATGGCACTATTCTTCAAAAAGGTCTTATTCACTTTTTCTAGTTGAAACTTAGGGATGTATAATTTGCTTCTGTTTTTAGTATTTATTCTATTTAACTATTTTGCTGAAGCCCATCTCTATTATCAAAAATTGTGAAACTACTGTAAATATAGCCGCTAACAAAAAAAAACAGAAAAATACAATAATTGACAAATTTTTATTTTTATTTACTAAAATTTATTAAATAAATACTATATAATAAATTCTAATATCAACTAATACCCTGCTGTCTGTTTTTTTTGTTCGGCTATTCACTATCATGACAGTGTGAAGAAATTTGGTACAGAGATATATATTGTAGGTGGGGATGGACATATTAGCCACTTTTTAGGTAGGTAAAATACATTCAAATACTGAATCAATATAAATTAAGTATATGACTTTTAGTGTAATTTCCAAAATTATTTGTGCTATGATTAGCTATGGCATATGGCATGCTCTCAAAGAGGTTTGCGAGTAAGCCTGCATGTTAATGTACTACTTAATTGAGTAAAGACATGGAATCATGTAAATTGTATGCAATCAGCATACACTGTAATTTTTCTGCTGCACCAAACAGTATATCTATTTGGATAGTAAACACATTACTTACTCATAGTAGCTAGATGTTATGCTTAGTTTGGGCCCATGTTGTGTGAATATTGATTCAATTTAATTCAAATAAAATATTTAAAAAACTAAATAGGTAAATAAGTTGGTTTATGATTAATTTATTGTTCTTATTGGAAGATACATTGAGAAGTAAGAATGTAAGTACTTAAGTACTAAAGCATACTCGCAATCACTAAGTAAGTCTGAGGGATCACATGCCCAAACTTGGCAGGGCAGAAGACAGCAGTACAGCAGTACTGAAAACCATGAGGCGCAAAACGAAAGCAATGATTTGCGCGATCATTGGCTTTTCTTTGTATTATTCCTGCACCTACCTTGAGATACACGAGTTTCAGTATAAATATAGCTCTCAGTGTTTTGACCCTTTTTAGCTCAGAAAACATTAACTTACCACGAACTTAGCTCGACGCTTATAATGAGCACATCCGATACGTTTTTCGTTGATAACCGCGATCACTTCGCTATCCACCGAGCTTTCTTTCAGAATGTCCTCTTCAGTGGCCATTATGTGTGGCCTAACTATTAGGAAAAACGCTTTTCAATAATAAAACATCAAGGTAGGTAGCTGTGTCACCAGAATAGTATTCACATACAACACCTAGAGAATAATATATTATTGTAGATTATATACGCCAACACTGCACACAAACAAATCAAATATCAAATCAGCCAGCGTAGAAAAACACTGGAGGCTGGATGAAGGCTTTGTGAATGATTTGGAAATTGGAATTTAGATATCGATTTTGATAGAAAGAAATTGAAGGAAAAGAAAATCACTTTCATCCAAACATCTATGTTTCACAGAGAAATAAAGAATACGATACCCACACTTTTGTATTGAATGAAGTGAAAGAGAAAACATTTAATATGCTCCAAATCTAAATAGTTTCAAGTCAAGTTGGAAGCCCGGAACATAATAAACGATACACGCTGATACATGTGCCACTTGTAAACAACTGTCATTTTGACATTTGATCATAATCTTTCTCTTGATTTCGTAGACCTGCTTGAACAGACAGAGTGAAATAAAAAAAGCACGAATTCGCACGAAAATCATATTCCTGGATCCTGGACATCCTATAGTTTGTGATCCTGGTTAACCAGGTCTTTCAACTCTTTCATGTTCATCCATTATTCTTGTGAACATAGTTTGTGGTGAAGTGCATGGTATCGAAGCGGAAGCGGGATTGACGGTCGCTTTATCCATAGCATCCTATAGTTTGTGATCCATAGGTAGATTACCCTCTTGGTCCATCTAAGGAGTATATAGTGTTAAATAGTAGATAAATATACCTACGATAAGGAGTGATTACCTTTTATTTATGCCAAATTCATGTTCATCTCTAAAGACCAGAAAAATAAAAAAGTAAGTAGGTAGGTACCTACAAAGAGTATGCAATATCCTTTATGAGACGGGACACCATAGATAAAAATAGACTAACCCTTACGTCAGTCTAAAATTAGCTAACTTATATAGCCAACCAAACATAAACAAAATAGAGCTGTTCAGCAATAACATTTAAAATTTATCGATATCGATGAATGACCTGACCTACCCACGGTTGGAATTCCTAAGTGGTATTGATTTAACTATGGTTTTGTGGTGGTAATTGAAACTCCAGAAGTTTCATTTAACACCACAAAACAAGGTGCTAGGCTCAGTATAGATTTGGGTTCAATAATAAAACGTCATTAAAATAATCAAACAAATTTATTTAAAAAAAACTTTTTAAAAGTACGTCCTCATCCTGATTATCATAATAATACCTGAAATAAAAAACAATTAGATAAGAAATTACATTTTTACTTTCTAAATTGAAGCGAATGGGCGCTTGTGGCTTTTGAAACCTTTGATGCTCCTTTTACCACGGATAGGCTTTTTAACTGTGTTCTTACTCTTTACGGAAACCTGTCCACGCACCAAGTACTAGTGTAGGTACCTACATGCATACTTGAACGTCATTGAATGTTCCTCATTTATTTGTTCTCATTCCTCAGTAGTTTTGTATTATAATTTGTTTAACTGTTTTGTACTTGATCTTGGGAAGAAAAACAAGTCAAGGGACCTGGAAAAATCTTTAGGTACCTACCTACTTACTTCCCAATCTGAAGTAACAGAGTCCAAGTAGATGAAGGTCTAAGTATTCCAAGTGTTGTTGCGACGACGAGGTGAATATTTGTGCGAGACAACCCTTCGGACCAGGATAGGTATTACTGCATAAGGGCTTACTGCTGCGTGCCATTCAAATATAATAATTCTAAAGTGGGAAGTGACCAGACTGAAATACCTACCATTTTATTATTTTGATGTAGACCTGTGTCGATCGTGATTGATCGTATCACAAAGACTCGATCGATTGATTTATTGAAGTCGATACCAAGCCAAATACTTAACCGGTAGATTTATGTACCTACTTGAAGTCTTGAAGATACCATTAGGTATCGACTTCAAGTAGATCAGTCGGTTAGTAATATTTTTCCCTTCTAGGAGTCGGTTTAACTTTGTTAATTGTTTTAAATTAAATAAGTACTTACATAAGTTTTTTTCTAGGTACACGGCTCCCGGATTACCTGAATTCCCAAAATGTAATCACAACCAAAAGGCGTTTCGCTGTAGTACTGTGACATGCCAAGATATCAGGAAATTTCACAAAAAAATTTACCAACGCTCGAACAAATTGACACAAGACAATTTTCTGCTAAAATACTGTTCTGTAACTAAGGCTAAAACTGGCAAAGCTAACAGTAAAAGACAAAAAGCAATTAAATACAGCATTCTCGGAAAAGACGGTAAAAATATTCCTGTATGTCAGAAAACCTTTACTGGAGCACTTAATTAAAAAGGACCGTGTTCAAGGTGTGTTGAACAGATTCTACAATAGCGGAGGTGTGATGCCAGTCGAAAATAGAGGCGGTGACCGAATGAGTGAGGCATTTGAAGCAAAACGATTTCCAGTCAATTGGTTTATAGAATCGTTTAAAGGACAAGAAAGCCACTATTGTAGATTTAAAAATATACACCGACTGTATCTTTCTGCGGAATTAAATATCCGTAAAATGTGGCGACTTTACAATCAAGCTCGCGAACCCGACCTTCAAGTGAAGCAAAGTTTTTTCAGGAAAATCTTTAACACACAATATAATATAGGTTTTGGTTCACCTAGAACTGACGTGTGCTCGACGTGCATTTCGATAGATGAGCGTTTAAAATCCGAAACCAACACATCAGAAACACACAAAAGAAACGAGTTGATGATTGAGAAAAGAATCCATCGTCTAAAATATAAAGCTTTTTATAAAATTCTTCAGGATGATAGTGCACATATTCAGACCATCACATTTGACTATCAAAGAAACCAGGCCTTGCCAAAATTGCCTGATCAGTCAGCATATTAGAGCCGGCAATTTAGCTTTTACCATTTTGCCATAGTATTCGGGAATTCAAAGGCGAAACTTACGAAACAAAATGTACAATCATACTACTGGGAAGAAACAACGCATGCTAAGGGAAGCAATATTCCCGCAAAAGCGGGAATATTCCCAGTCGTCGGCCACTCGTTTATTCCTCCCGATAGAGTTTTTGCGAAAATTGAGAAGACTCTTAAGACTAAGGAGGTCATAACTTCACCTATGGATTATGTATCTGTATTGGAAGAAAACGCGACATGCACCAGTCTGGCATCAATTCCAGTTTACGATTGGAAAAAAGGCTATGACACAATAATAAAACCAACCACTAGTTGGCATATTTATGAAAAGTAAACGCTTTTTTTTGACCAGGACAAAGACAGATAATGTTTTGGTACAAGGTGAGGTAAACTATAATAGCGAAATAAACGAAAATAAAGTAATTTCTAAAAAAAATAAAAAAATTACAATGATAATTTTGTTGGGTTGAATCAGTCCAGGTTGGACTGATTCAACCCAACAAAATTATACCAAAACGGACTAAACTACAAGATGTTGTCAAGCTCTTGACGACCCACTTCGGTAACTGGCAGGAAATGGAAATATTAAAATATTACAAAGGCATTCAAGAAAGAGCGCAGACTCAGGATGTTGATAATTTGTTTGAGGATGATGGAGGTTTGGAAGATGCATGTGATCTGTGTGAGGGTGGATTTGAGGAAATTGCTTCACAGTGATTATAGAAGTAGGTAGTGATTTTTCCCCTAATAATTTGTGATTTTGTTAATGTTTGCATTTAGGCTTTCTTTTGTATTTTATTATAACTCTTGACCACATTGATGTGTTTTTATTTTATTTCATCTGAGGTATTTTAGCTCTACCTACTCATAATTTCCAAATACCTATCTATTTACACTTTAATTACCCGACTATTTTATTGCATAACGCTATCCACACAACAAAGATATCCTGAATAATTTTCGATGCAAAATCCGCTAAAACGTCATCTGTCTGTAACAAAAACCTCTATAATGACAGATTAGTTGCAAAACCCGCTAAAGTGATTTTATTTTTGTCTGCAAATTTTATCCTATAAGAAGAGTCGGGACACCATAGATTAATATAGACTCACCCTTACGTCAATGTCAAAATTTAGGTACACTTATATAGGCAACCAAACATAAACGAAATAGGGCTGTTCAGCAATAACATTTAAAATTTATCGATATCGATGAATGACCTGACCTACCCACGATTGGGATTCCTAGGTTTTATTTATTTAACTATGGTTTTGTGGTGGTAAATGAAACTACATGATTCTCATTTAGCACCACAAAACAAGGTTCTGGGCTCAGTATAGATTTGGCTTCAATAATAAAATGTCATTACAATAATCAAACAAAATTTATTTAAAAATCTTGGTATGTCGGACGATAATTTTACGAGATAACGTTATAAGAAAACGTTGATGAAAAATTGCATAATTTTAACCTATAAAAATTTGCCAAAGTCTTAGGCCGATCGTGCCTCGCTTGTTCCGCGCTTTCGCTTGCACGCTCGGCTCAGGCGGAACCTGTAAATTTTTGTTAAAAATGTCCAAAAAATCCGGGGGGAGTAGCGTTCTCTACCGCATTGTTGCCATTTTAGCAAATTAATCAAAAATTACGTAACAGTCTTCAATATTTCCTTCAATATATCAAAACTCTATAAATCGTTCGTTCCTTGTACTTTCTTTGGTAGCATATACCATAGCAAAACACCGATTACACCTGTGCAACTTGGCAGGTAGTTTTTGTTTAGCTTTAGTTGGGAACTATGAGGGATTTCACAGAAAACCTAAGTAGATAGATACTTATAGGTATGTATTATTTCAATGATCTTGATATGCACCGGCAAACCATCTCAAAGATTTCGAGGATGCAAAGCTTCTTTCAACTCCTCACACAAATACAAGGCCATTTCATTAGTAACGTGAAATATGTGACGAATCTCATTATCCGGGAATTCGTATGCGTTACTGGCATGTCGGATATGATTCCTGTGTAACTTTCGTTCTAACGTTTGCATATCTCGCGTTAGAACGTAATTCTAAAATGGGACATTGTTTTCTTCAGGAAACTATTCAACTTTTACGAGTTATACTTTTACCCACCTTCAAAAAAAGTTCAATAAAAGTATGTTCATTTGATAAACAATCAGTTGTTTATGTCAGTGGTTACTTGGCCTTCGTTTTAATTAATCGCACGAATTTGATTTTTC
The DNA here is from genome assembly GCA_948098915.1 of Lampropteryx suffumata. Lineage (NCBI taxonomy): Eukaryota > Metazoa > Arthropoda > Insecta > Lepidoptera > Geometridae > Lampropteryx > Lampropteryx suffumata. Next base: position 2,897,013 of record OX402552.1, read on the forward strand.
AAAGCTGACAATAGCATAGTTTTAATGGCTTTTTAGATTTAATACTCTTGAATATTTTTGTATTCTTTTTCAACATTTTTAACTTTCTATTGTATGTTGTTAGCTTCTTGAATAGTTTCTTTTTTCTAGGAGATAGTTGCGGACAATGATTTTTTTTTTTTTTTTCTTTCTTTTCTCACAACTGGAAAGTAAAAATATATAATTAGAAAACGAGTATATAACAATTAACATATCCTATAAAATATTTTACTAAAGCCTTAACCGTTCAACGCATCACAATCCCATTGATAAAATTGATCACTAACAGTGCATTTTGCTCTAGCTTCAGAAACAGCATAAGAAAACGGGACGTCTGCAATAATTTTGTTATTTAGTGCTCGTTATAATATTCTCCTGAAAAATCAAATTAAACATTGGTTAAGAAATTCAAATAAACCTTACTGATGGCTTGTACAGACTTCGATAGTATTTTCTACTAATGGAATATCGCTCTCGTCGTAAACTTTTTCGCAGCTAATCAGTACGTTTTCATTTATATATGTTAAAGAAGGTTTTACAATCTCAATAGTAGCAGTAGGAGATAAAGAAGACGATGGAATGTCTACAATGAAAGATTGGAACATTTAAATATGCTAATTTGGTTAGGTAATGTGAGTTTCATATATTATTATGTTATTGTTAAACACATTTACTACAACGAGCACAATCTTAATTATTATAAAAGTATCATGAATTTAATGTTCTATTATTGTATACTGACCTTTTATATACTGTTCTCTTGGGTAAGCAAGGTGGTAAGGAAATATTATTAGTTTGTCATCCGAGAAAGGCTTAGCAGTGAGTCTTATGGTTGGAACGGCAGTCTTCTTTAATTGTGTTTTTTTTATGGAAGGCTTTTTCTTCGAAATGCTTTCCGCAAATAAATTTCAATTGATGAAGTTTTTCAATTGGTTAGTATGCTAAGTCCTCATTCCCTGTCATCTTCACCCATTTTTTACACCTATAAATTATAGCATCGAAAAATATCGATATTTGTAAAAAATTTCGATGCACCGCACTATTACTATAATTACTGTTATAATAATATTTTGTTCCAAAATGATGTAGGTACTACTAGGTGCCTATAAATTTATATATTAGTTAATACTCAACGTACCGCACTTCATCCAGGGAAAATCTGGCCATAAAATACCGTTTTTTACCATTTTTTCTCTGAGAACGAAATCCACATACTTTGCATTTTCTATACGCCATATATGTCTATTTGCCTAAAAACATGAATTTATAAGAAACGCACTCTTGTTTTATTATGCTAGCAGCCTTTTATATATAAATCTATCATATATAATACATACAATTTAAAATTATTATTATTTGAGTTCGTTAACAACAATGAACAAAAAATAAACAATGAAAAAAGCTTTGATTATAACAAATTAGCGGAAGATAGGTGACTCGCCTCTAGCTCATGGACCTCTTAAATTAGGTCCCCGTCGCCGAATTGGTCTCAGTCGCAAGACATCGCGAAGATCGCGAAGATACTCTTTTATTATTTAAAGCGGGATAAACGTTACTAAAATGCCTTCGTGTGCTTTTATGCGTTGCACCAGAATCATTCAAAAAGAAAAAACAAATCTCATGGAATCACTTTTCACTCGTAACTACACGAAAACTTGAAATTTATTATGATATTTGTAAATTAGCTTATTAAAACAATAAGCTAATTTACAAATATGAAATTTCAAGTTTTCGTGTAGTCGCCATTTTGCAGAGCGAGATAGAAATTTAAGATACTTTTATGTGCGACAAATATGGCTTCTTGTAGTTAGTACCTTTTTCCCTCACGAAATACAAGCAGATTTCGTGACCTACAAACATCATCTAATACATTTAAACGAGCAGTTCTTGTTTATAGATAATATATAAATATACAATCTGAATCTCAGAAACGGCTCCTACGATTTTCATGAAATTTAGTATGCAGTATGCAGTTCCGGGGGCGATTAATCGATCTAGCTAGGTCATTTAGAAAACGCCGAGATCTTTAGAATAAATATACCGATCATCCAGGTTCTTATTATTTATGTGTAGTAATAGGTACTATGTATCTTTAGGTTGGCCTAATATTTACTATATACCTAATAGAGATTGTTATAAAAATTAATAAACATTTAAAACCATTTTTATGTGTTGATGTTATTTTGTTAACCCTACTTACGCCAAAACGCTTTGTTTATATATTTGGTAGTCATTGTCACGGACACGACTCGACCCGAAGTATGCCGGTGACGCACGACAGTTGTCTCGCTCGCGCTACTGTCTAAACAAATGGATTTGTCTCTGTCGTTCAGTAGTGTTCAACGTAAAATGGAATTACAGCTGTTGAGTGTTTGTGCATGTGGTTGTGCATTATGTCTATAATTTCACTTGACGAATATAAGAACGTGGCTTATCTTCCGCTAATTTGTTTTAATCAAAGGCAAAAAGTTGCAACTGAGGCTGAAATGACTGACTGACTGACCAATTTATGTCAGTGCTGGAAAGAGGGAGAAGCTAATATCTTCCATTGCATCTTTTTTTCATGTCGCATCAAACTGATCCTTTGTTGACGATGATTGATTTTAATACTAAATTCAAATTATTTTCTTTAGTCAGAAATGCCTCAATCGTTTTTTTTTCAATTTGCGTCAAAACAGACAGAATCGTTATAGACGCCTCAATTATAAAAACTGGCTAGAACGGATTACAAGTTCCCACACAATCAGGAGGCTTTTTGTAAATACATACATATGATACATATAAAACACCTAGACCCGAGACAAATTTGTCTTTCTGCTTCTCAGACAGGCCCACTGCGCCTCAGAGGTCGTTAAAGTATCTATAGTACCTATAGGATTTATCACAATGTTTAACTGGTTGCTTAATTTTATATTATATTTGTATTCGTTAAATGCCTATTTAACAAACATGTAAATATTTTTATTAGTTTTAAGAGTTTTACCTGTTAACTTGCCATTTTTAGTTAGTTAATGTATGTTATGTTATGTGGTACACTCATGGCGTGTGGCAATAGCTGCTGCGCTACTCACGATGACGCCACTGAAAACCAGCGATACAGCAGCCTTCACAGTTCTGTATCATATGCTGAGTGGTAGCCTTTTTTTCGTCACTGTACATAGACTAGTTTATATTACATTTGCACTGTTTTTGATATGTGACGTTTAATAAATATTTTCTATTCTAAACATAGGTATACGACGTTTATGGAGGAAGGGATTCCTTTAACAATAACTGTGACACAATGAAATAAACTATGGTCGTAGTTAGGTATTATGTATACATATCTCGCTGATCCTAGGTAGGTAAATATATGTATATATATTTATGTTTTCTCAGCAAAAAATCGGCATACATTTTCCTTGGACTTTCTAGCCAAGTTGTACCTCTCGTCACTCAGGTTGGTAGGATATACCTCAGAATACATATTTATTCTGAGGTATCCTGCGGTTCTATAAAAAATAAATAATGCCGGACATTTCACACAGCATTCATGTGGCCCCAAAATAAGCAGAGCTTGTGTTATGGGAACCACATAACTGATATACCTACTACTTATATAATTTTCTTATTTTTAATAACATATAATAAATATATTATACATAGAAAAACCCACACTTTAAACAAATACCTGCAGATCATACAAACATTTGTCTCATGGCAGGATCACGATTACGACGTTACGATACTTATTTCTAAACCCTTACTTCTTTCACTTCGAGATGACGAAGAGTCTAACCTTCCACTTAGCTAAACGCTGAACCATTCGCCATTTTTTACTTTCAAAACTTTCGTGATATGTTCTATACATTTTGATAAACACGGGCTTTACTCACGTATTATTTTGTCGATGGAGGCACCGACATTGTTTCGATTCATCTAGAGAATTTTCATCAGGGTGAGTGTGATCCGCGGTCCGCTCGTTGCCGCTCGAGTTCACGGTTCGCACCGTGCACGTTCCAGTTCCCGTTCACGGTTCAGTGCGGAATGTCGGTGCTTCCATCGACAAAATAATACGTGAGTAAAGCCCGTGTTTATCAAAATGCATTCGCCATATTGTTTTCTGGGATATCTCCAGCGGCAATAGTCCCGTGCCTGACACCTTTTCACGTGAAGTCAATCGACTTCCATAGGAGCATGGGGGTAACAGAATAACAGCTTGATGGAGGGACAGACGAAGTTGTCTAGAAGAATACTCCTGAGTATTGGAAACTAATTAATTTTGATTCAACAATGCTCTTAACATTTTCAGGATAGTAAGATTTATTTGTTTTGATTACGCCACGAAGCTATTATTCCAAAAACTCTATATAGTATACTATATATTTATTATATATATATTATATATAATAAATATAGAAAGCCGGACAATTCATGTCTACGTCTACACAGCATGATCTAGCAGCAAGTAAGCAGAGCTTGTGTTATGGGTACCATCATAACTGATATACATGATATATGTACTACCTAAATACTTTTTTGTTTTATTATACGTAGAAACACCATAACCTAAGCTGAGACAAATACTTATCATACAATAATTTGTCTTGCGGCGGAAATCGAACCTGCAACCTTCGTTGACATGTCTCAGCTGGGCCTTGGCTCACTGCGCAACAGAGGTCATATAAACCGCTAACTACACCGCATAAAGAATCATAAGTATGTATTTAAAAATATATAAGTAGGTAATCTATCAGTTATCCGGTCACCATAATACAAGCTATGCTTAGTTTGGGACTAGATGATGTTGTGTGAGTTGTCCACTATTTTTATTATTCACTCTGTGCCTCATAAACTCGTAATTACTATAAATAAAACTGCAATATAAAGATTTATATTTTAATTAAATATACAACATGATACAACTATTTCATTAATTATTTCTATGTGATAGAACAATAATTTCTGCACGTGCCATACAATCGTAGTTTCGTTCACGTTGCCGTCAGTCTCACTATTCTTAGTATTACTATAACTCGGGTTTGCGGACAAAATTATATACCTAATTATATTAAAACTCGGGGAGCTTGAGACTGATGACGTCACAGCCAAGATATAATTAAAGCAGTTCTTGTTATTGAGCTAGTGACCCAACTCTGCTGAGGATGTTTTAAGTCGCCCGAAAGCCGTCGTGGCTTAACGATAGCCAGAACTGACTGCTCCGAAGCTCGATGTAAACGCCACTAGCGGTCGCCCATCTAATTAAATATCGCGTTGGACGTAGCTTAACTTACTGGATATGTTCAGAACGAGCAAGTGAGAATACTTTGTGTTGAATGGCAGTAAAATTACAGTGTAAATTGTAGTCTTATGTTAATCCAACCGAGTTATATTGCTACAGGAACGTCTAAAATAATCAACATCAAAACTTGTATTCCATTAAGCTAATATAAAGCTTCGATTAAACAGTTGCGGTTACGCGGCACGCGAACGAAAACCGCACATACCTCGTGCTTAGCTTATCTTCTCGCTAACGTCTTTGCCGGAATATCAATACTGTATGGAAATGCCAACAGCAGTCACGCTTCAGTCACGTGACTTATCCATACAAGCTAGTGTCATATCCATACAATTCCCGTCCTTCCTTCTTTCCCGTCTTTACCCTCAGGGCTATCAAATTGATAACTCAAGACAGACAAAACGTAGAGGTGTGCTTCGGCTGTTACACGCGTTGGTTTGAACGAAGCTTTATTCGAAATATTAAAAGATATTTCACTTACTTTATTTTGCGGAGAAGCAATTTAACGTCACGTTAGATTTAGAATTCACGCGCTTATGATATTAATTCATTTTTCTTTTATAATAAATAACTTATTAATATGTACAGTGAACAATATACATCATATGTAATGATGTGTTTATACAGTTTCTAGCAAAATAAAGAAGACTTTTTTATTAGCGTTATTTTAACTGCATTAACAGTTAAAATAACGGTAGTCAAGTCTTAAACATTGATTTTTATGTAATATAAATAAAAACCGCCAATTACCGAGCAGGTAATTTTAGAATACACTAAGTATACAAAGAATAAATAATAGTATCAAGTTTCAATCCTGGTCTACCCTCAATCCGTAGAAAAATTGCAAGTTCACAACAAGCCAAATAACTTTGCGGCTCCAATTATCAATATCATCCCGTAGATGTTATGTTGGATATAGGTCCTAGTACTTCCGTCTATCCTATTCATTTTAAATTAGATGACAAAGCATGATAGGTTATTTACAAAATTAATTATTGCTGATTTACATAGGCCATGATGAATATTAAGAATTTTTACATATATAATAATCTTAATTAAATACCTACTTACGTTATCGACCGACAATTAGATATCATATCACCAGTACCAGTAGTGTGCAAGCATTACTGTGATTATATTTGAAGGAGCAATGGACCAAGTGCAATTACTGGGCAAATAAACAATATACATGTCTAGAGTCGACAACGAGCATGTGATACCTCCTGGTATCATTTTATTGCAATTGCCCATAGATTACGATAATCAGTTACCATCAGATGGGCCGCACGCTTTTATAAAAAAAAACAATGCACTAAGTTATCCTAAGTCCTAAAATGGATGTTGTATAAATAAAGGAATTTCAAAATTAAACATCAAAGAAAAATTACACATATAAAACAAAATGGCGGATATTTTACTAGTACATTATTAAATAACCGTATTATTTAGAGATCTTGTTTACATATAAACGGGTAGACCCGGTTCACTCTCAATTTAGCTACCAAACTACCGAAATCATACCGAAAATGTATGTAAAACTGGTAACACCATTTGCGTGCCAAATTACTCAAAAAACGCCCACTTTTTATAAGTTATATTTTTTATTGCACATGTCTTTTATCACTATATAGTAATAAGAAAGAAAAGATACACTATATATCTCTTACAGATTTTTGTTTCATGATGACTAAATTAAGCTAAAACACGTCAGTTATACGTTAATTTAGGAAGTGTCACTAAAAAATGTTATTGTAATTCAGACCTAACAAACAAAATAAGATCGTTTTTGTTTTCAGAAATGTTAGTTACTCTAGCGAAACAACTGAATTGAGCTTAATTATGTCAATCGTTTCTAAGTATTCGCGATAAGGGATTTTGTATTACGTAAAAGCATTGATTCAAATTGCAACTGGAACCAGTTTCACGCTCTTATTTATATGACAGCATGTGTTGCAATCAACATCAACCTTCCGTAATACCAATTCATTAATATCTGTTAATATCGGAAAACATAATCGCAGTCTAGATTCATTCAATACATTTATTAATGTATAAACATTTTAAATTTAGTCTAATTTCAAGTAATCCCCAAACTTGGTTGACATCTCAGATTTCTAGATGTCTAATGAACCCTCATTCAAGTCAGAGACACGTCCAATTGTTTTGTAAAATAGCGACGAAAAACAAAGATTACGTTAAATTCCCGCCAAAATTTGAACCATTTTGATGTTATAAAGCTAACAAGTGGGCTGTTTCTAATCTACGATCCGTGCTAGCAATTTTCTACCTAAAAACACATTCGTTTAGCGTCCACAATCGCGAACCGCATTACCCTACAAAATCGGAATTTTACATCTTAAAGTAATTTCGCTGTGCTATAGAACTTTCTACCTTACGCGCTATTTAGAAAAGTTTTCTACGGGTCCGTTTGGAGGATTTTCTACCTTAATTTAAGGAGGTTAGGGTCGTTGTGGATTATCTCGTACTTTCCGCGTTTTCTGGGACTTTGTGCTGCGGTGTGCTTTTGGACGCTTCAGTGCGTTTTTTGAGAGGCTCGCTGTATTCCCAGCCATCTTCACCCTTCGGGTTGAATAACTGAAACAACAAAATACATCTAATATAGACGAAAGCCATTCTCAACAGGGGCAATTCCTCAAATAGGACAGAGACTGGTGTGAAAGGTGAAATGGGTAAGTGAAGTGGAAGAAAATAACCTGTAGTTCCGACCCCACCTAGAAAAAGGTAGGGAGATAGAACATGGAATCAGAGATTTGCTGAAACATGGTACTAGAGATAGGCATTAGCGGAAAGTAGAAAATTTATCGCGTTTTGATTGGTGGAAAAAACAAATGCGCTCGATGGAAAATCCACAAGTCGCAGAAAAAACGTGTGCGTTACTCTAGTAAATGTTCTAAAAATTTGCTGGAGTAACGTTATATACGTTTCTCTAGCAAAATCTGTTTTTTGTCCATTTATTTTTTCCCTGTGGACGCACAATAATAATAATAATAAAATGTCGTGTACAATTACACAAAACGTTACAAACATTATCTGCATACTACCACATACTAACACAACCGCAACCGCAGTATGTACTGCGGTTGCGGTTGTGGTAGAAAAAACACGAGTGACGATATAAACAGCTATTGTATGCTACTAAGAATTGGTCTATAGCCACGTCCGTGTCCTGGGCCCTGGGCACTGCAGTTGACAGTTAGGGTCAGCGCAGACTATCATATGAATGCTGAAATATATTTTTTTTTTATTTTCATTTCAATAATTTAAGTTAAGTTAAGTAAGTTGATTTTCGAGTGCCTTAATAAAATCCTCTCCGCTGCGCTCCTCTCTGTCTGCGCTGACACACACACATTTGTGACAATTCATCGCACCGTGGCTCCGTAGCTGTAACAGTTACGCGTAACAAAAACATAAATGTGGACGTTTTTTGTCACGCGGACATGTGACACGACCTAGTGTCACGCAGCGATCCACTCAGAACCCCACATATGAAGGCACGAACATTTCGCCGTAACATAAAATTTGTGGCTTGACACGCACACGAGTGTGAACGGTGTTTTTGTACTGTCACGCTCCGATGTCACATGTCACGAGCCGATCCCTCGGAAGGCGGTTTTTTTAAAGGATTTTCTGTCCGGGTAAATGCAACCGTCCACACTTTTGTCTTTGCAACGCGTGACAGACACGCGGCAATTCTTTTTTGTCACTGCACTGGTCACGGATCGGCTCGGCGCTGCGGTGTGCCTTCCCGCCACCCGCACCCCGCACCCCGCTGACGTCGGGTGGTTAGTGCATCACTTCACTTGCATCAGTGTGTTGTTGCTAGGGATGTGAGATTCTAAATAAAAAAATGATTTTTAATTAATCGATTGTTTTTTTAGTATGAAAAATCAATTAATAAATAATCGATTTTTCGAACAAAAATAATCGATATTTTTATTAATCGATTTTTCCCTTATTTGTCAATTAATTTCAAAGTAAATGCCATAAATATTATATTTATCATAGTTTCATTAATTTAAAATATACAACAGAAATAATGAGTTTTTAAATAATCAACATTACAGTAGGTTCAAGTTAAAATGTTTTTCAACAATAATTAACAAAATTAAACTATTCAAATAAAAAAAACTGGACGGATTGTAGGCAATGAGTTCAGGAATAACAGCTTAAGCTTAAGCGTTTGGATAATATTCGGCTCCTGGTCTTTGATAATATGGCGTCAGCTTTTGAGAACAATCTCTCTGCTGGGGCCGAAGAAGCCGGTACCTAAAGGTGCTTATACGCCAACTGTGTCAGTTGGGGATACGCTGCCTCATAGCTTCTCCAAGATTCTAAAGAGTCTTCTTTTAATCATATTAGAGGCGCTATGTACAAGCTTAATTCGGATGTCTGAGTGTGAATTTGACTGGTTCTTATAGTCTCCACCAACAGCCTGTTGTGGGTTTCCTAAATGTCATCATAATCGACATCATCAGCGGCCGAAGTTATTGACGGTGGACAATGCTCTGGTTTTCGGTTTTCTTCAATGGATCGTCTAATTTAGTTTATAGTTCTTGCCAAAGATGCTCCGTCTTTCAAAAGCACAGAAGGGATGCCATCGTAGATGCACAGATGGCGTTAGTGTAATATTATGGAGATGTTATTCATTGGTAGTTCGCCGGGCTATAGCAGACCAGACTTAATGTCGAGGGGTGGCAGGTGAAAAATCGGTTATGATTGATTTTTAATTTAAAAATAGTTACAGTTATAGTGTAGGTACCTGCGTGGTCCACTTTTCGCCTGCGAGGTCCCTAAGCTTGGCTGCGTCCGTGTCCTGGGCCCTGGGCACTGCAGGTGACAGTTACAGTTACAGTTAGAATGCAGGTACCTGCGTGTTCCACTTTTCGCCTGCGAGGTCCCTGAGCTTGGCTGCGTCGCGTTGCGCCTGCTCGACCGCGCGCTTGGCGGCCGTGGCGGCGTCCGTGTCCTGGGCCCGCAGCGCGCAGGTCACGTGACGCCACACGCGCCGCGACTCGTGCGCCGGCTGCCGCGACACGGGCGACACGCGCTTCTTACGCGCCTTCATCGCGCACACCTCGAACACTACCTCGGTGCGCTGCGATATTATCATTTATTTATATTTGGAAAACCAATATAGTAAGGAGTATTTTATTCAATACGATCACAGGGATCACTTTGAAACGTCTAACATACCAATGGTGCCAATTCTTCTAAAAAAAAAACTTTATTTCGTTCTCTAATGATTGCAAATCGATGACCTCTGTAGCGCGGAAGGTGAACAGTTGAACACCCGGTTGAGACGGAAAAAGGTTGGGTTCGATTCACGCCGAAACAAATACTTGCAGATCATACAAACGTTTATCTCGACGTTATTGATCGACGTAATGATACACGTGTTGCACCAAGATTTGCTGATCGCTAAGAACCCTTGGTGCACCCAAGACTCTCGGGTGCCTGCGAAGTCTGCGTGGGGCACACACAAGCTTAGAACTTGTGTTAAAGTACAATTATATGCCGTTATGTGAAAAAAATAAATTGAATAAGTATAAAGTGTATCTGTCTGTGACATCGTTGCTCCCAAACGAATAACCCGATTTAGTTTCGATTATGGCATCGTTGGTTCAATTTTTTTACGTGTAACATCTTTCCTCTAACTTTTCTGCAATCTGTGGGAGAGAAGTGTGTAACGGGAAGCCGGGGAAGCGCGCGCTATTTGATTTGACCAATGAGCGCGTTGACCGTCGGATGGTACCAACCGATATTTCGTTTGGTACTGTCAGTCAACAGTGTGTGTTCGTGTGTGACGAGAAAAATAAATAGGTAGAGAAAAGAATGCATCAGCTGCGCACTTAACCTACAGTGTTGTGTATGAAGTGACGTGTTAGATTTGTCGATTGGTAAATTTAAAAACGTAATTAAACAGAAACTGTCTATTAAAGCATGTTATAAAATATCTGATTATTTAGATGGCAAAAAAGCTTGGGATGAATCTGCTCCAACTCGACTAGGCATCCGTAACACAATTGTCAAGGATCATACAAAAAAGTGTTAAGACCAGACGAGTTTCTTGCCGGATTCTTCTTGAACTTGGGTTAGGAGGAACCGGCACCTAGATTCACTAGCATGAAAGAAGACGATTCAAAGTGGTCCTTGTGATTTTATTGAATAAAGATTTATTAAATAAATTAAATATACGAGAGTCTATGTCTATGTCTATAAATGCGGAATTGTGTGTGGATTTTTATATAATTATTTAGGACTAGCTGACCCGGCCACGCGTTGCTGTAGCTCATTAGTTCTAATACGTTGAACCCATTTACGCTTCTTCTAAAATTATCAGTGTTTCTCTACTATATTATGCATGTATTATACATATAAACCATCCTCTTGAATCACTCTGTCTATTAAAAAAACGGCATTAAAATCCGTTGCGTAGTTTTAAAGATCTAAGCATACATAGGGACAGACAGACAGCGGGAAGCGACTTTGTTTTATACTGTGTAGTGATTTAGGATGAAACATGGTCAAGAAATAAACTTGAAGCTGGAACAACATATAAAGCTACTTTTTATCTGCGTACCACGCGACCAAAAGCGCGGGTAATAGCTAGTAAATCATAAGAATATAATAATAATAATGCCGGACATTTCACAGCATCATCTGGCCAAAGGCAGAGCTTGTGTCATGGTCATGGTACCACATGACTGATATACTACTTATATACTTTTTTTGTAAATACGTATTATACATAGAAACACCCAAACAAATACTTGCAGATCATACATTAGTCCTGCGGCGGGAATCGGGAACCCACTGCTAACTGCGCCACAGAGGTCGTCACATCATTTTCTTTGTTTTTATGCATGTATGTTTACAGCTACAAATAATCGATATATCTAATCATATACCTTACCCCAGACTCTGTCCATCTCCCATCCATCCTTGTATTCCACTCTCCCTGCGCTGTATAATAAGGCTTCTTGTCATTAGCACCGAACACTTCACACGTGACGCGATGTTTCTTGCCTCCGTAGAATGGCTTCGTGAGGAACTCCACGTTAGCTTTATGCCCTGTTTGTACGCATTCGATACACACTGAGCCACCTAACTCGATCCATGGGATTGTTAATATTGATCTGTGAAAAAATGGTTTAAGCTTGACGTCAGCTGTCGAATCTAACCAATAATATACTTAGCTCATAATTTAGAGCACTCCGTGCATTCAAATTAAGCTCCACCCAAATGGTTGCCTGGAAGAAATCGCTCCCTTAGCGATAAGACCGCATATATATATATGTGATATATTTATATATATATATACCTATATATATATATATACCTATATATATATATATATATATGCGGTCTTATCGATGTGTGTATGTATGTCAAGGCAAGTCAAGTCAAAAGATGATTTATTCAATACAATCACAAGCATCACTTTGAAACGTCTTACATACTAGGTGAATTTAGGTGCCAATTCATCCTAACCCAAGCTCGAGAAGAACTGGCAAGAAACTCGTCTTGGTCCTAGCGGTTTTTTATATGATCCATCTTATAACTACCTTAACTACGAAATACTAATGCAAGAGAGTTTATACATTTCAAGTGTGTCGGTTAACTGTCTGACGGCAGAGCGACATGAGGCCATGCATTCTTATCAATAATATAGTCATCTATATTATAATAAGCTTTCTTCAAAAGACTACCTTTAATGTATGCTTTAAATTTCTTAATAGGTAGTTTAGTAGCATTTTCAGGAAGCTTATTATAGAAGCGCACCGTGTTCCCCATAAATGACTTATTAACTTTTTCTAGTCGAAACCTAGGGATGTATAATTTATGTTTATTCCTAGTGCTGATTTTATGAAGGTCACTATTTTGCTGAATCCCATCTCTATTTTTATGTGTGTACAACAAATTTTCATATATATATTGTGAAGCTATTGTGAGAATATTAATTTCTTTCAATATTTCTCTCAAAGATTCTCGTGGTTTCATTTTATAAATGGCACGTATTGCTCTTTTTTGAATTACAAATATTTTACCAATATCAGCTGCTTTCCCCCAGAGAATGATGCCGTATGACATAACACTATGGAAGTAACTGAAATAAACTAGTCTAGCTGTAGCTTCATCAGTAAGCCACCGAATCGCACGAACTGCATATGCAGCGGAACTAAGCCTACCAGCAAGTGTTTCAATTTGTGGTCCTCACTGTAGTTTTGCATCAATATTAATTAATCCATTTATTTCAATGTTGGACGGGCTATGAATAACATTTGGCAAAGTGAATTTGATACATTTAGTTTTTTTTGAATTAAGCAAAAGATTATTTACAGTGAACCAGTTAAGAACTAACGATAAGGATTCATTTACGTTATCGCAAATACTGGTTTTACCTCTATCAACTTTAAAAATTAAAGACGTATCGTCTGCAAATAAACTATATCACAAATATTTTTTACAAAAAAAGGTAAATCGTTAACGTATACTAGGAATAAAAAAGGGCCAAGTATCGATCCCTGAGGTACCCCTATTTCAATAATTGATCCCGAAGACCTCTCACCACCCACGTCTACTTTCTGGACTCTATTGGATAGATAAGACTTGTATGAGGTTTTGAGGCCCAGTTTTTAATGCCATAATATTTTAACTTTGTGATTAGGGTTGCATGACTCACACAGTCAAAGGCCTGGGATAGATCGCAGAATACCCCAACTGCATCCTGTGACTTCTCCCAAATATATGCTTTAAGAGCGCTATACCTGCATCAGCTGTTGATCGACCTTTAGTAAATCCGTATTGATTACTATGTAGCAGGCCGTTAACGTTAAAGGGGTATAATAACTGATTAAGAATTATTTTTTCAAAGATTTTACTTAAAGCAGTTAATATCGATATCGGTCTATAATTAGCGAGATCACTTTCACTTCCAGACTTAAACATAGGAATGAGTTTACTGTGTTTCATGAGATCGGGAAAAACTCCCTCGTCGATACATCTATTAAAAATATAAGCTAAACATGGTGCAATATCTAAGATAATGACACCCAGCACCCTTGTAGACATTCCCCAAAGATCTTCTGTATTTTTTATATTAATTAACTTGAATGCTTTTACAATACTAGCCTCGTTAATGTAGCTAAAACTAAACTCATTCTTACATTTTGCAACACTAGATTCTAATAAAAAGGAAGCTCTGGAGGCTGAAGAGTTTAACGATTTGGTCACTATTTTTGGTATATCTGAGAAAAAATTATCAAATGCATTCGCAACATCCTGTTCTTTAGTCAAAATTGTACCATTTATATTTAATTTGAACTGTATATTGCGAGCTCTTGATTTACCTGTTTCAGTAACCGTATGTAACCGTATGTAACCGTATGTAACCGTATGTAACCTTATGTAACCAGTTTACCTGTTATGTTCCCTATATACTCCGAAACGGCTGGACTGATTTCGATGAAATTTTTAGGAATTCCTCAGATTGGCCTAGCGGGTGATCCTGTGAAGTTTGGTAGCGATCGGATCAACAGATTTTTTTTTTGAATCTATCAAATTTGGTATATTAATAGATTGTATCTTAGAAACGGACATAGGCAACTTTTTATGTACTAGCTTCTACGCACCGACGTATTATGCGTGCAAAGCCGCGGGGAGAAGCTAGTTGTACATATATTTTAAGGTATTCTTACTTGTCAAATTGTTTGTGCTAGTTTTAAGCTGTATAATAATAATGTGTTTTTATTTATTCATAGCTTAAAGTAACTTAATACACATCATCATTTCTCTATCCTTATCCCGCACATGATAATAGGTCGAGACAAATGGAATAAAAAGTAAGAAGTGACAAGATGGTATCCCAGGGAAGGTAAAAGGAAGAGAGGTAGACCACAGAAAAGGTGGGATGATGATATCAGAGAAATGGCAGAAGTGATTGAACAGAAAGATCAAGAAAGATCAGAATGAAAATGATTGGAGGAGGCCTTTGCCGATTGGCAAACTACAGAAAACAAGCAGCAGCAAATACAAAACTAAGTTCTTTAAGTTTTTAAGTTATTATGTGTGTATTATAATATTGTTATTAAATGAAATAAATTTCTTTTGACACACATATACAAGTAACATAATTACCTAGCAGGTTATTAACAGAGGTTAGTTAACAGAGGAACCTAACTAATAAACGAATTAATAATAAACATTTTTTTACACTTATGTACAAGCCAGAAATAGCGCTGGTTTTCAGACTTATTGGGTTAAGTTGATCTGAATAAAAGGCTATATTATTATATCCCACATAGTGTGCGATATGAAGTGTGTAGTGTAGTGTGTTCAAAACAAGTTTTAGCTATCATCTCAGTACTCAACTTTCTTACAATCCATCCATTTTATATTTTCCTTCTCTACTTCACACTGCCCAGCAATCATTAACTTAATTTGGATACAACCCAACATTCATTGAAACAATTCACACTACCCAGCACATATTAGCTCAATTCATACACTACTCAGCAATAATGAACTCAATTCACACATCAACACACACAACGGTTGCGTACGCACAGTCTCCCATTGCACGTACTCTTTCTGCGCTAAATGCCCTCTTGAATGAGAACCCTGAATGTGATGTGATTGCGGACGGATGGAAGGTGATTCCATCTGAATGTCTGAGGTTCTGTGAAAAGTCTGTTTGAGTGTGTAGGTAGATGCTTACTTTACTACTAGTAAATATTTTTATTTGTATTATCGTTTAAGGTTTCTATTATTGTTATTTTTTTAATTAGTGTTATTGACATGTTCGTACTAGTTATTAAATAAATAAATTTACAAATTTACTACATCAATTCAAATAAAATTTACCTGCCATATCCATTAGGGAAGGTAAGGGTATACTCTTCTTGCGTATCAAGCAACGTAACCACCCCTTTGCCGATATTATGAACACCGATAGAGAGGCCTAGGAATTTGCTCTTCGTCCACAACCAGGCGTCGAATTGTATACGTTTGTTGACGTGTTCCGCGTAGAACGCAGAGATTGGTGGATGGTGGGACACTTGTTCTGCTACGAAGGAAAGCTGGTCAGGACTGCACCATGGAACGGGTCCTTCGCCAACTTCCTGCTAAAGAAGTATATCAATATGAGTAAATACATAAATGAAACAAGTTTATTAGGTGAGCTGTAAAGTATTAAGTAGCTTTGGAATGAACTCCCTGTCACCATCCGGTATGCTAAATCCTTACCAAATAAAATCTAATATACCATCACTATCTCTCATAACTCTCATAGATATTATTTATTTCATTAATACATAAATTGTAAGTATATATGTATATATATATATATAATGTATATGTATATATAAGTATTAATGTTTAAATATTGTTTAAGTATATATATTATATAATATTTAGGTATATTTTATTTATGTTTATGTATATTTTGCTTCCTGATCAGAAAGTCTAACTTTTTAGTTGCCTAAGAAGTAAAATGCCTATAATGTAAAATGACTATTTTGCAGAAAACCTAAACAGAAAAATGACTAAAGTCCCTTTGTGCCTAAAATATAAAAGGTCTAACATGTGTAATGCCTTAAATGTCAAAGGTCTAAGAAGGAGTATACCTAAAAAGATTTTCGCCAAATTTAGAATACCTACCTAAGAAGGAAATTGCCTAAACTGTTACAGCTCTCTATAACGAGTATGTTTAAGAAGTATAATAACGCCCACAATTTTTCTTCCACGAGTTATACATAATAACGGTTTAAAACTGTAGTAACACTATTCTACTAATATTATAAATAGTTTGTTACACTTTCACGGCTAAACGGTTGAACCGATTTGCATGAAACTTGGAATATACATAGTTAGTGACCCACTACAATATATTGGCTACAACTTTTTATCCGGGTACCACGTGAGAATAGTCGCGGGCGGACGCTTGTAAGTACAATAAAATATTGCAATTATTTTTAAAATTTTATTTACAGTTCTTATTCATATCCTTCTTTTTCTTTTTCTTCGCGAAACATACGCTTCTTTAAAAATATTGTTAAGAAGCTGTAATGGCCTAATAATATTGCTGTTAAGATTCTCTAATTACTTTCGGTAATTATTTTACCAAAGTAAAATAACTTATGTATTTTCAGTCATTCAGCCCCAGAATGACATTAATAAGACTCAAACTCAAGTGGCCGGTATCAATCAGATTAAAAACTCTATACGTACCCGCAAGATTTAGTTATCTTCCTATGTAGGTGTATTGCATTTCAGACTATTTGCTTCTTAGGCAGTTTCACATTTATACAATTAGCATTTTAGGCTTACTACCGTTTTAGGTTTTCTGAATCTCGGGCATTTTGCTTTTTAGACATGGCATTTAGGCATTTTACTTCTTAGGCAACATTAAAGTTAGACTTACTGATCAGGAAGCTATATTTTTGTAGGTTTGTATTTAGTAATAAATGTTGCTAGACAATGCACACAACACCATCTGGTCCCAAACTAAGCATAGGTTGTATTATGGTGACAAGATGACTGATAGAATACTTATATATAGTTTTCAATACATACTTATGATACTTTATAACATCCAGACACAGAACGAACACCTATGTTCTTCACACAAATTTTTATTCTGGGAGGGAATCGAACCCTCAACCTACAGCGCAGAAGGCAGAGCTACTACAAACTGAGCTAACAGGCCAGTCAAATAAAACAATATTTGTTTAATGTACCCCGTTCATTTCATAAGGTGTACAATAGAGATTTATTCTATCCCGCCAATCAATTACGACCTCTATGGCGCAGTTGGCGAAGCCCAGTCTGAGACGCAGAAGGTTGCGGGTTTGATTCTAGCCGCGGAGCAAATGTTTATTTGATCTACAAGTATTTTTCTTGGGTCTGGTAGTTTCTATTTATAATAAGTAACTATCTTTGTAGTATATCAGTCATGTGGTACCCATAACACAAGCTCTGCTTATTTTAGGGCCAGATGATGCTGTGTGAAATGTCCGGCATTATTTATATTCATTTATTAAGTTCTAATATCTAACCACAAAAATAACTTTCATTCCAGCGCTTGGCGAAGTAACAAGTCCGCAAAGAAGCTCGGTGTTGGTGTTTCTGGATCTTCTGGATTTGTCTCGGGGCTGAGCGTTCCTATGTATATTATGTGTGTAGTTACAAAAAAAAGTATATAAGCAGTATATCGGTCATATGGTACCCATACATAACACAAGCTCTGCTTACTTTAGGGCCAGATGATGCTGTGTGAAATGTGCGGCATTAATTATTTATTTATAAGATGGTTCGGCTGTGATACCTTATCAGAGTGTTGTGACGCGTCATCCATGTCCCAGTGGCATCTGAACAGCTCGCCCAGTACAGGGTTGTAAGGTTTCTTCGCGACCTGCGACTTGCGACCGGCGTGGAACGAGCTGAGGTACCATCTCACCACTTGTACCATTCGTTCGCGAGGCGTTGGCATGTCTACTATTCTGTGGAGATATCATTATATATAAAAACTAGCTACTGTCTGCGACTTCGCACGCGTGGTACCTAAATAAATAGTAGCCTATGTCCTTCTCTAAGGCCCCATCTATCTCTATACCTAAATTCTTCAAAATCGGTTCAGCGGTTAGGTTGCGGTTTAGGCGTGAAAACGTAACAAATAGACAAACAGAGTTACTCTCACATTTATAATATTAGTAAAAATTCCTGCACAATGTTTGTTCGGAAGGAACTCCGGAATTAGTTAACCATTTTTTATAAAATTTAGCTTTCTGTGTGTAATTGGTCAAACTTAAAGATTGTATAGTTGTTATTTTGATTATTAACCTAATTATCTATTTAATGAATAATTATACTACAATAAGTTCCATAAGTTTCTAACAGATGGCAGTGTAATAACTTCAACATCTTTTGTTTAAAAGTTCCGAATAATATTGGTTCAATATATTAGAATTACTGAGTCACAGCAACGCAGGGCCGGGTCAGATAAAATTTTCAAAATGGCGGAGATATCGGGGTTAAAATCGTAAAAAAAGTTATATATCAGTCATTCCGAAAAATTTTCGAGAGGTCTACAGATCACAGAGCCACTTGTATATATAAATCACCTCAAGGCAAATCACTTTGTGGATAACTTGAAGACGATAGATAGATTGCCTTATATACTGTGAGAATCAATGTTTTGTGCAAATATACTCATTATATTATTTAGTGTATAAGTACATTTGTTTGATGGTTTTTACTTTAAAAGTAACATAGACTGGCCTGTCAGCTGAGTTACTAGTACTTCCGCCTTTTGCGCTATAGGTTGAGGTTTCGATTCCTTCCCAGGACAAACATTTGGGTGATGAACATATTATGTTGGTTGTGTCTGGGTGTTATAAATCATATGTATGTATTTTAATATATATAAGTATTCTATCAGTCATCTGGTCACTATAATACAAGCTATCCTTGGTTTAGGGCTAGATGGTGTTTTGTGCACTGTCCACCTATATTTATTTATTAAACTATTTTTGTACCAAACATTTTTTTTCCTCTGTATTGTTATAATGCGTGTAAATAAATGTAAATGGATTATAACTGAATTGAGACTAAGGATACTTTTTATATCGAAAATCTAGTTAATTGAGTAATATTTTTGTAGGTACATTGTATAGAAGGTAAACCTTTAATTACATATCAATACGTGTAAGCTTATTAAACAAGAAGGCTTAGCTGCTCGTTATAGTAGAACTCACTTTACAAACTGGTCAGGGTGTGCGAAGGAGTCCGCGTACATTTCGAGAAGCGATCGCCTTTCCAAGATAAATGTGGGTAGTACAACCTGCAAAATGAAAATCAGTTCAGTAGCAATAAATCTAGACATAGACACAGACATTTGTTTATTTACTCAATAAGTACACATATACATCAATAATAAAAAATATTATGTAAAAAAGGAAGTAGCACATATTAATAATTACGTTTTAAAAACTAAAAAGAAAACCGACTTCATTGAATGAAATTTGAGCCTATAATACATTTTTTGTGGAAAGTAAATGTATTTTGTATACATATGATATGGGTAGGCCAAATAAACGCACAGCTCCAATGAGACAGCGAGGTATCGGAGTACATGAAAACATCATCGATGTATACAATTTTTAGATTTTCGTTAATTTTTCAGCTCGACCGATTTTGATAAAATTTATATGGGACCACCTGTAAAGTATACCCTTTCAAACAAAAAAGAATTTTCCAAATCGGTTCAGCCGTTTTCGAGTAATCGGTGAACATACATAATAAAAAAAAAAAAGATTCCGACGAATTGAGAACCTCCTCCTTTTTGATAAAGTCGGTTAAAGATACATTATAAATAGCTGAAAAGCAATGTCATCCAGGTAAACGAAATTTGCTTTTTTGTGACTTTCCAGTGTTGTAAAATGAAAGTATTAAAAAGCGTAAAAGCGTGGGGGTAAGTTTTTAACATACCTACGAAACCTACGGCGAAAAAATTTAAGATAAAATTTTTATTCAATGAAGTTTCTATTATATTGGTTTTCTATTTAGATTTTAAAACGTCATTATTATTCAGGTACAACGCGTGCAAAGCCGCGGGCAGCAGCTTGCTATAAATAAAATCAAATAATAATGTTTACCTTGGTGAGATCCATTCCGATCTTGACCTGGGAGAGTAGATGTGTGACCACGGAACCGTGGTTCTCCATAGAACCGAGGTCGCTGTCCGACTCGTCTTCGTACAGCGCTGCGAAAAAAGTATCAGTAAGTTCTGTGTAGCTCTAGTGGCGGAGTTATTGGAAAACCAAGCGTAGGACGTCCCCACACCAGATGGACTGACGACATTGTTAAGATCGCGGGAAGTCGGTGGATGGAGAGAGCTCAAAATCGTTCTTCTCTGCTCTAAATGTTTTTCGCGCGTGAAGTCACGCCAGTCAAGGTCTAGTCTGAAAACCAGCGTTTCAGATGAACCAGTTATTTCTCAGGAGAGTAGCATCAACGCTGAAATTGGACTGGATTGGATTGGACGCTGTTTGTACATACCACACACAGGGAAAGGACTAAATGTTTTTGAACTACAGTTAGTGTACTACTAGTGTACAATTGTACTATGTTATTGTACTATATTGTACTCTTTGTTTTTTCTTTATTTACCTTCTTACCTTATTGTTCTATATACCTTCCTAACTGCTTGTATATGGTACCAAATAAATATTTCTTCTTCTTCATCATCTTTGTTAATGGCCTGTGACATACTAATATCAAATTTGCCAGTGTCAAGTGTTATTAGTTTATAGTCAGTTTGTTTATAATTATTAGTCTTAGTCGATGGTCAATTGTCAATTCTAGACGTCACGCGGAATGGCGTCTAGAATTTTTTTTCTTTAATCACTCTATCTATTACAAACAACCGCATCAAAATCCGTTGCGTAGTTTTAAAGATCTAAGCATACATAGGGACAGACAGACAGCGGGAAGCGACTTGTTTTATACTATGTAGTAATAACTATACTATAGTAAATTATACTTCGGTTTCAATCACTCCAACAATTACAAAAACGAGATTAAACCCCCATGCTATGTTTTGCTACCAGCATTTCGGATCGAAATACTGTAGATAATTTAGATTTCACTCACGTATGTGACGTATATACGAACGCTTCTGAACTAAATACCAATAACAGCCTCGATTTTTTTGCCAAATTTTTTTTTTGTATTTTAGTGCACAATATTTATTATACTCTCTATTTATTTATTATATATAAATATTTATGTTACTATCTAGCAAATAAGCTAATGAGTAATTTTGCTTTGACATAGTTTTAAAAAATAAATTATACCTATATATATATATATAAATATATATAAATTATATATATATATAATATAAAAGAATGTGTCCAATAGCACTTTTCTTAGTCTCTAGTTAAGGCGAAGACACTTTTTTCTTGTGCTTAATATAGTTACTTATCACTTCACTATTGTTAAACTACACAACAATAGTGAACTTGAAATGGCTTTTTCCCTTTGAGCCTTCTTACAATGTCCGTTTTTGCCAAATTGCTACTGCTATCGTATGACACATATAACGTAATCAACTTTGAAGACGGAGTTAAAAGACCACCATACACGTCGTCATAAGAAATAAGGCTTAAAAAAGTGGCCACAGCTAATTAATTGGACGGAAAAATTGTCTCTTTTACCTCTATTTAGAGGCTTGGTATTTGAAAGAGTATGTAATTTCGGGAATCAGTTTAAACGATGTAAGTCTTGTAACTTCTACGTTACGATATTCTATAGCTGTCTACTGAACAGAACTGTGGGGAATAGGAGTCCATCGGGTTTTTAAAAATTATCTCACTGCGTCTGGTATATACATTGCGTGACCCAAGAGCTGGCTCCTATCTGGCTCAGCGTATTAGCGTTGCCATTCAAAATGCCGCCAGTGTCTTGGGGACGCTGCCCTCTGGCAGTGATCTGGATCAGTTGAGCTATTTATAGATCGTTTTAAACGGCCCTTAGTATGTACATTTCTGTAATTATTTTTGTAAATAAACCTGCCTATTTGAATAAATAAAAGTACCTATAAAATCTATAGAATAATATCAAAGGTTAATGTCCTGTCCTGTCATTGTGTGTTAATGTCCAGGATTCATTACAAAGTCAACATACGTGAATCATTATATTCCACCACAAAAAGTTAACCGAGTTTAGGTTCGAAGGACACTAAAAATATATATTGGTCAACATTTACACAACACCTGTAGCTCCAAAGCTTGTACTGTACTGATATTTACTTATTTACTTTTTCGAATAGGAAAAGTAAATAAGTCCTTTATGGGGAGAACACGGTGCGCTTCTATAATAAGCTTCCTGAAAATGCATTTGAACTACATATTCATAAATAAAAAGCATTTTAAAGAAAGCTCATTATAATATAAATGACTATATTATTGATAAGAATGCATGGCCTTATTTCGCTCTGCCCTCAGACAGTTAATCAGACACATTTGAAATGGAAGTTTGAAGTCAAATCAAAATCATTTATTCCATATATTAAACTCTCTTGTATTCGTGTTTCGTAGTTAAGGTAGTTATAAGATGGGTCATGCAAAAAAGCAATAGGACCGGTTCTTCTCGGGCTTGGGTTAGGAGGATTGGGCACCTAAATTCACCTAGCATGTAAGAAGTTTCAAAGTGATCCTTGTGATTGTATTGAATAAAGCATCTTTTGACTTTTTTGACATAATACTTATATACTTTTAAATACATACTTATGATAATTAAACACTCAGATAAAGAACAGACACAAACACGTCATCACGCAAATATTTGGCTGGATGTCAAGTCAAGTCAAATCAAAATCATTTTTCCATACAATCACGAGGACCACTTTGAAACGTCTTACATACTAAGATAATTTAGGTGCCAATTACTTCTAAAGTATTAACCCGAGCCTAAGTGCAAGAATAGAGCGTCTGAGCGTACTTTAATAAAAAAAACTACCTACGAAATAACCAGTGACACTACCTATAAGACAAAGAACTCAAGTTCGAGTAGAATTGACAAAAAACTCGCCCTGAACTTAGCCCTGGACGAAGATGATGGATTTGGATGACCTATAGATGTAGGTAGTCTGTGGTTAATTTTACCACGCGTGCAAAGCCGCGGGCAAGAGCTAGTAAGATATAAAATGCTATGATTCACGATTCTATTCAAACGCAGTTGGCGAAGGCCAGTCTGACACGCAGAAGATTTGAATGCAGCCGCAGTACCGCTTCTGGGTGTGTACACAGATATTGACAGACTGGCCTGTCAGCTCAGTTGGTAGTAGCTCTGCCTTCTGCGCTGTAGGTTGAGGGTTCGATTCCCTCCCAGGATAAACATTTGTGTGAAGAACATAGGTGTTTGTTCTGTGTCTGGGTGTTATTAAGTATCATAAGTATGTATTTAAAAATAAGTATTCCATCAGTCATCTAGTCACTATAATACAAGCTATGCTTAGTTTGGGACTAGATGGTGTTATGTGCATTGTCCAGCAATATTTATTTATTATTTATTTATATATGTATGTATTTAAAAAAAATACAAGTATATTATCATTCATGTGGTATCCATAACACAAGCTCTGCTCACTTCCGGGCTAGATGATGCTGTATGAAATGTCCAGCATTTAAGATCTTCATAGAAATAAGGGTGCAAAAACCACAAGAACTCGTAATAATCATTCACTCTGGTACCTAGAGACGTTGCATGACCCAAGAGCTGGCTCCTATCTGGGTCAGCGTATAAGCATTGCCATTCAACGTGGTAATACCGCCAGTATCTTGGGAACGCTGCCCTCTGGCAGTGATCTGGATCAGTTGAGCTATCTATAGATCGTTTTAAACGGTCCTTAGATAGCTCAACTGTTTCACGTGTATTTTATATTATTGTATATTATTTTGTACATTTCTGTAATTATTTCTGTAAATAAATACCATTACCTATCACACAATAACTATATCACTCACCATCATAATCGATCTCTCCGTCTCTGGTCCTCGGCAAGTCAACGGCGGTGGGCTGCGCTGTATCATGCTCGGGCGTGCCTTCCAAACCGATATTTCTACTGGCGCTGAAACAATACAAAATACGAATTAACATACTATTATTATAATAAATGACTAGCGACCTGCCCTGGCATCGCACGGGTGCAATTTAGAGTTCTAATTCACATGTATTTAATTAACCTTGTTTGTGAAACTATTTAGTTGGATAAGGATTTTCATGATACGAATGTCATCATCTTTCGATTCTACCCGTGTTTTGATTAACTTATTTGAACAATGAGGTTATTGTGACTTAAGAATAATAGTAAGACATAGCCTCGTAGACTTTTTTGTGAGTAATGATGAGTATATGCTGTATATGCCTATATGTAGAAGAACATCATATTATGTATCATCAATAGTTTTCGCAGCTCACGCCATATAATTACTCTAACTTGTGGTCGCCCACTGGTCGAAATTAGACTGTTAATGTATTTTTTATGAATAGTTAAAAAAATATACTAGCATTCTGCACTTCTTCTCTATATTAACTATAAGTGTGCGAAATTTCATACTCCTCCGTCCGCTAATTTTCGTAAAAAAGGGTACAAAGATTTTGCTTCACGTATTAATAAATGGATTTGCACAATTTTGATACCTTAGGTTACATTATTGCAATTTTCGTAGAGATCTCAAACTTTTTTGAAAATAAAATACAGCCTATGTTTTTATATGATAATGAAGCTTACTATAAGTAAAATAAAAATATTTTTAAAATCGATTATATAGTTCTCATTCAAACATATATTATCTTTAAAATATTGATTAAAATTTCGATAATTGAGGGTGTCCTTGGCTACGCGGTAAGCCGGTCGTGGCAATGGGCCGATCTAAGCCCCTGTCATTTGAAATGTCGTCTGTATAGATAACATTAATGGTTTAATAATGAAATAATAAATAAAACTGGAAACAATTCCAATAAACTGTAATAGATTACTATTATAAGGCAAAAAGAAATGCACGAAAAAAGTTCAGAATCATAATCATTTATTTTTGTGATGTGAGTGAATCCAGATGTTAAAAATCATAAAAAGAAACATCTGGCATGTTTCTTAAAAACAGGAATCTCCGAATCCTGCATACAGAGCGTACAAACGTTAAGTAGGTATATAACTTCTAAAACAATCATGGTTTTATAATAATTTTCGAATTATTGCATTGTCATCGGTCTTTGACAGGTGTGCAAAATTTTAATGAAATCTGGCGGTTTAAAGTGGGTCAAAATCGCGTCCTAAGGAGTCGGTTACAAACAAACATACTAACATACATACATACAAACATACAATCATATAAACATACAAACATACATACAAGTGAAGCTAATATAAATCGTATAATAAATATTGGTACTAACAGATTTCAGTTACTATTGATGAATTGATTTTTAAGGTTGATATTGTTTGTAACATATGCTGTCATAGAAACAGAAACTGAACGAACGTAATAACAAATTCATAGTCGATAGAAACACATCTCGTCAAAACTGGTTCCAATAACAATCAATAAATATATATAATTTTCACTCAAAACGGGATATTTACCATGATATAAGAGTTTTTCTGTTTCCGGTATCTTATATATATTATATATAGGGTTTTTCATTAAGCGTGTCCTATCTTTAAATTTAAATAAAACAAAGTGTGTGTGATATATTATCGAAATTATTTATTTATTTGAAAGATGTAGTGATGCCATTATGTGTGGAATATGACATCATTCAAATGTCCGCCACGGCTTCTCTGGGTGGAGCGCATGCGAGATATCCAATTTTCCATGACTTTTGCGCATAAATCAGGCTGAATTTGACTTATGGCATAGGTTATGTTGGCTTTGAGGGCCGCTGTGATTTGTGGTTTATTCACATAGACCTGCGACTTAATAAAACCCCACAAGAAAAAGTCTAGCGGGGTTAAGTCACAAGATCTCGATCTGGCCAGTTCACATCAGCTCCACGTGAGATGACCATGCCCTCAAATCTCTCATGCAGAATATTCAATGTGGCATGAGCTGTGTGGCACGTAGCGCCGTCTTGTTGAAACCACATGTCGTTGGTGTTCATATGATCCAGTTCATGCCAAAAAAAGTTGGTAATCATCGACCTATAGCGCTCGCCGTTGACAGTGATGGCCTGGCCAATGTTGTTCTCAAAGAAATATGGCCCGATGACGCAGCCAGTCCAAAACCCACACTAAACTGTAACTTTTTCGGGATGCATTGGACGCTTTTGGTTCTCATGTGGATTGGTATCGTCCCAAATTCGACAATTTTGTTTGTTTACGTACCCATTCATCCAGAAATGGGCCTCATCGCTGAAGATAATTTTTCTGTGAAAATTACGGTCAGTTGCTAACTGCTCCAGTGCCCATTCAGCGAACACACTACGTTGTCTATGGTCGTTTACCTTCAATTCCTGGGTGAGTTGAATTTTATGCGGGTGCAGGCCCAAGTCACGACGCAAAATTCGCCAAGTTGTGGTCTGTGAAAGGCCGAGTTCTTGTGAGCGACGCGAAATCGACTGCCTCGGATTCTCCTGCACACTCTCACGTACAGCGGCGATGTTTTCGGCAGACCTTGCGTTTCGTTGACGTACGGGTGTTGGTCGATCATTTACCGAACCAGACTCAAATTTATCCACCACACGACGAATAGTCCTCTCGGTAGGACGATTATGGCGACCGTAAAATGGGCGAAGCGCGCGGTGCGTTGCCCGAACAGAACACTCATTTTGATAAAACAATTTTATCATTTGCACGTGTTGTTGAATGCCATAGCTATCCATGATGATTTGGCAAAACAGAATGAATAAATTACAACCAATTTGACAGATGTAGCTTCAACAAGATGGTCGCTACCAACTGTCAAAGTTCGGACGTGCCTATTGGAAGACCCTATATATATAAATAAATATTGGTGATCAATGCACTTATATATTTTTTTAAATACATACATATGATACCTAATAGCACCCAGACACAGCACAAACACCTATGTTCTTCACACAAATGTTTATCCTGGGAGGGAATCGAACCCTCAACCTACAGCGTTGAAGGCAGAGCTACAACCAATTGAGCTGACAAGCCAGTCAAACTACAGATTGGAATAATGCTTAGATGTAATATAAAATCCGTTGTGGCGAATAAAAACTAATAGGTGATTTAAACTTAGCTTATACTTGACTGACCTGTCAGCTCAGTTGGTAGTAGCTCTGCCTTCAGCGCTGTGAGATTGAGGGTTTGATTCCCTCCTAGTATAAGCATTTGTGTGAAGAACATAGGTGTTTGTTCTGTGTCTGGGTATTATAAGAGTATTATAAGTATGTATTTAAAAATATATATGAAATGATATTACAGAGTAGGTATCATTCCTAGTAAATTGCGATTAAAAATAGTCGAAGTTGCATTATAGATAAATAGACAAAAAAAAACTTTAATCATGTTCACTTGTTTCACTAATGAACTATCGACTGATACGGAAAACACAAGAGTAAGAGAGATAGCTATCTGTAACAAATTGCGCGTCGATTGTCGCCGTGGATACACAGATAATGATTTTTAACTCATTCACTGCCACCACGATTTTCTTGAAGTTTATCGAGATGCCACCGTATAAAACCGCGGACACGCTAGGCGTGCTCGCGGCATTGCTTAGAAAAACAGATTTTAGTAAGTAAATTTATTATAACGTAATACAAGGTTCTCAAACTTTTTTTACTAAAATTCCCATGCATAAATGAATAAAGTTTTATTGTGAACTGTAACATTGGCATTGTTAACAGTGCAAGTACATTTTTTTTAATAATATATTGAGTGACAATCATATTTAAACATATTTTCAGTCTTATATGAGTGAATTCATCTAAATTATTAAACCGATAAAAAGCTTTGAACTGCAGAAAGTTTGTTTACGTTATTTATCTCGTATTATCGTAATGTTGGTTGATTGGCCTTACTAATTACATAAGTATGAATTAAATTCAAAATATTCAAATGAAATAAATTGATTTCTTATCTTTTTTTCAGAAAAGTTAAATTTGTACCGGAAACGGAAGATATTAATGATAACAAAATTTTTAGCGAGACAAACGAACATCAATTGATTTTAATATAATAGAGATAATTTTACTATACGTGTGTATGTCACTGTGTGTGTATGTATAATTATATAAAGATATACATCGGATAGGTACGTTTTTTTTCATTGATGGCGTATGGAGTTGTATAAGCGACTTCATATAAGTAGTATATCAGTCATGTGGTACCCATAACACAAGCTCTGCTTACTTTGGGGCCAGATGGTGCTGTGTGAAATGTCCGGCATTATTTATTTATTTATTATTTATTCATACATGACACAGTACTGTATACGGTAAAAACAACGGTTCGATAAATTATGACATTCCGTTTTGTCATCAAATACTGGTTAAAAATCTCATATCGCAAGCTTATAACTCTGAAATTAGCGAAGCATTTAAAAGAATAAAAAAGTTTGGGAACCTAAGGGTAGCTTCAGTAAGTGAACACACCTAGCGTGTTCTCGGCACTACAAAATACCTATTTTTCGTAAAAAAATCTAACTAGTTTTTTTAGGGAACCGCTTCAATATGCCATAGCCTATCCTTTAAAAATGATGCACTAAAAATTTGAACAGAAAATCTGGCCTAGTTTTGGAAATATAACCGAAACATTCAAAACACGCCTGGCGTGTTCTTGGCGTAGAGACTTAGATTAGCCTGAACACGCGAGGCGTGTCAGTGGCAGTGAATGTGTTAATCGAACAGAACGGACATTGGTAAAGAAGAAGTGTTAGTGTTAGTGGTACAACGACCAAAAAAGTTAAACGCGATAAACACCCGTTTTAAAGTAATCATTATGTTATCGCGAAAGTTTTAAAAATTATATAATTGATAATAGTTTATATTATGCAGCTGCAACCCTACAATCACGTCCCGCCTTACATACGCGCTCCGAGTTCACATAATATACTATCAATTCTCAGTCGATTCAACTTAATACAACGTTAGATAAAATAATCAGATAAACTAATACTGTGTTGGCACTATAATTCGTCCGGCTAAAATCAATAACTACAACGACGTCGCATCTGATCTTTTAATCAATGCCGTCATCCTTATCTTACGCGTGATTTAATGAAATTGCTATCCCTTTTCTTTACTGAGCACGTGTTTTCTTTACGAACATTTTTAAATTAACTTATACTGTTTAGTAAAAATCAAAATAAGTTGTACTTACGCGTGTTATCCCTTGAGCTTTATTTATTTTGTATTTGATAATTTGTGCACTTCCGAAACACACACGACGGCATTTTACTTATTTTTGTTCAATTCCGGCTCGACGGTCATAACGTCACATTCATCGACTTGTTTGGCGTGAACTGAGAGTGGTCAATTGGGTCTTTTATGAATCTTCAATTCGGGCACGCTAGTAACATATCTTTACTCTGTAATATCATTGTATATAAGTATTATATCAGTCATCTAGTCTCCAGAATACAAGCTATGCTTAGTTTGGGACTAGATGGTGTTGTGTGCATTGTCCAGCAATATTTATTTATTTTAATAAGCCGTTACAATCTATTGCAATCCTAATAACTCTTAATGTTATTACTAGGACAGACAGAGATAGTGTAATGCCACATTAACTAATTATGTAGTTATGATATAGACGTTAAGTGTTCACAACCCACGTAAACACAACATTGAATAACAAAGATACACGCGCCCTGAATAAAGGAAAAAATGTTTTGTGTCTACGCCAAAATTTTGGTCAAGGTCCACCATAGCGCTTATACGCATAATATAGTCATAATTCATCTAGCTATCATTTCGACGACCTCTGTGGAGCAGTGGGCGAAGGCCCACTTAAGATGCTGAAGGTTGCGGGTTCGATTCCTCCCGCGGTAAAAATGTTTATATGATCTGCAAATATGTCTTTGGGTGTTTTTCTATGTATTTACAAATAGCATAGTGGTATAGTAGATGATGCTATGTGAAATGTCTAGCATTATTTAGTTCTCTAACAATACACACATATCTACATTGCTAGTCCTGACATAGCGTTAAGACTTTAGAACCTCATTTCTATAAAATACAATCACGTTAACAGCATCCATCCGTTGATTCGTCTATGTGATTTTCATAGACGAATCGTTACAGAACGTTACCTTTCTCATGGAAAAAGTAACTGACGTATACTACTTACGAGTGTATACAATAGGATCTCGGTTTAAGCAATCAGTCTATGTAGTCTAAAAGGGCTCTTAGCCAAAACAAAACGTAGGCGTTACGCAAACGTAGACACTTTTTGTTGTCGACATGGCACAAGCACACAGGGAACCGTAGTTGCTGTGTCCTGTGACGGTGATCGGACACAGTAGCTCGTTGCTACTACTGGCCACTGGTACAATTCGTTGATTGTTTTCGATTAAGAAGCTCAGTACAATTGTAAGGAAATTTGTTAATGTTGCTTGTGTCTTCAACTTACTACTTTTAGTTTCCAGGTACCGACACCGAACACTTTTTGATCGTCAATGAGTAAGTGTCAAGTGGGAGCAACTGGACACAAAAATGTTTACGTATGCGCAGGAAGTGGATGATTTCATACTGGTTCTATAGAAATCAAATATTCCTCGGTAGCTTCTATCTGACACAAGCCACATAAATGTCCACATTTGCACCCTGCCTTACTTTCTAAAGTACACCGTTTTTAAACTTACTCATTAAAAAAGAAACAATCTATAACTACGTTGCAGAGGCCATGGAAACCATGTCGACGGTCATTGCCAAGACCTTGAGACAGTACAATTATACCTTATCACATGGCGATAAAGGTGATATTTCAAGTAATTCCCACGACCACGCCATGTGCTAAGAATATCGATTGTTCTGGACTTTGTGAGGACGTCCATCAAAGTGTGAATTCAGTATAAATACTCGTAGAGCCTAGTGCGTGTTTTGTTCGTAAGGAACCTTAATTACACAAACGCTTTAGTATGGATTTGGTAAGTATACAACATTAAGCAGTATTCAAGAGTTTATGGAGTAATAAGTATTATGGAGTTCTGTACTAATGAATGGGTTCATAACGAGTCAAACTGTTACCCACAATAGGTTCCCCAGTCTACCACCCATATGAACAAAGTTGTCTGTATTCCCTGAAAACTACAACCTGGGTCTCTTCAAGTCAAGAGTAAATAGGTGTCTTCTAGACTTGCGTGCCTAATCGTCGAGTTACTATCAGGCGAGATCGTGGTCAATCGTAGGTCTATCTATAATAAAAAAAACTGGAGTTAGGAGGAGCCGGCATTTAGATTCACTAGCATGTAAGAAGACGACAACTTTTAAACGAAATGTAACACAGAAATAGTTTTGTTGTTATGGAATATTCGAGCCTTATTTGTATTTCGGTTGCAGATCTAGACTAAACGTCTGGAGCGCTCGCCAAATGTGGCAACATAAATTCGGTTATCCCGGCCTTTCAGATAATAATGCGCATTATTACAACGTGGGTAGGCATTCTTTCGAACGACAGTTGAAAATATACGTTTATCGCTGAACAGAAAAGCCGAGCTATCTTTGGACGAAGTTAGTTCAACAATAATCCCTAGATACTTTATCGTTTTTATCGAATGAAATGAATCGGGCAGTTTTTTCTCAGACATAGACATTCATTTATTTGTTACTCAAGCACACACAATCAGTACAAACAGGCAAATACATTGCAGCATAGATAAAAATCGAGAAGACAGAGAGCACGAATATATGCACCTGAAAAAAATATATGACTTGCCACTAGGATGTAGCTAGGGTATTCTGTCGAAACCTTCAGTCAAGATACCCTGAGAGATATTTGTGTTTAGTGAAGTGTAGATCTAAAAAGTGGAAGAGAAGTACAATAAAATAGTACCTACAATAGTTATTTTCAACGCTAACCAAGCCGCGTACATATAGCTAGCTATAATTACAAAGTACCGGACGCAGATCGCGCTTCAAGATCATGGTCCGTGAAGCGACACCGTTATTGTGGCTAAGTGGAGCGCTTCTGGAACTAGACACGCGACGTCATATATTATGTTTTTATAACAGCTCAGGAGGACAGCTGGAACCGTCGTTTTCAATCACTTGACTAAGTTATCTTTTAACCCTTGAGCAGCCGTTTTCGGCTCGATTTACAGCAACAGAGTTGTTATGACAGGATGTTTGCCGAGCACTCGGATAGGCAACAGCTTTCTAACACTAACTCCATTTACTTATTCTGTAATTGAGTTTTATGCTATTGAGCAGTTGTTTTCAATCCATCTAAGGCAGTTGAGCCGCAATTGAGTCCATCCGTTGTTTAGTTATCCGGCGGTTGTGTCCGTTAACAGAAAGGGAGTTTTTTAAGAGAAAAAGTTAAGACGGTCGTTTAGGCAAATGCATGATAATAATGAAATAATAAATACTCTACAACACGATGTAATTTGGTGTTGGTTGTTTTTTATGTATAATATGTATTTAAAGAAATGTATCAGTCATGTGGTACCCATAACACAATATCTGCTTACTTTTGGCCTAGATGACGCTGTGTGAAATGTCATTATGTATTTATTTTCCAAGCGCGTATGACAACACTGTACCTATAAATAAATAAATAATTCCGGAATTTTGTGTTATGGGTACCACATGACTGATATACTATTTATATACTTTTTTTTTGTAAATACATACATATTATACATAGAAACACCCAGACCCGAGAAAATACTTGCAGATCATACAAACATTTGTCCTGCTGCCGGAATCGAACCCGCAACTCGGTGTCTCAGCCGGACCTTAGCCCACTGCGCTACAGAGATCGTCGCTATAGACTTCCAAAGTTAAGTAAGTAAAATAAACAGGACTCTTATAAAAAATGACGACTTCAAAACATATTATTTATCACATTTGGATCGAAGAACTGGATATTATCTTAGAAAGGTCCAACCAACGCGCAACGAAGGAATAGTAAAATAAAAAAAAATAAACCATTCATTGCATTTAGTCGAGATATCACTAAAACACATTGTATTTAGTTTACAATCAAATTTTTTACGGCCAAATCGTATATTACTTCGCAAATTTTAATTACGAAATGACTAATAGCGCTGACTATTAGTCTTTCCGTAATTAAAATTTGCGAAGTAATATAGCTAGAGTTCTAATTAGGAGCGGACAGACAGACGAACATGGCGAATACTATTATTAGGATTCCTTGTTGGACTACGGAACAAAAACAAACAAACACAGTCACGATTGTTATCTCCGTGTTCGGTAGACACCTCCTCAGATCTTTGAGGATGTTTAAGGAGGAGGTTTAAGGAGGTCGACATCGATACGGCCAAATCTATAGATGGAAAGAAAGTCGTGTTATTTACACCACTTATAACTCGAGAACCGCTGGACCGATTTGGATGAAACTTAAAATGAATATAGTTAGTAACTTGGATTACGATATAGGCAATGTTTTATTCCAAAAAACAACAAGAACGGAGCGGGCGAAGCCGCGGGTCGGCTAGCGCCACCTATCAATATTTATCCGTAACTTTGTTATTATCTGTGATTATTACAATAATTTGAATAGCTATCTATTTTTGAATAGCGATATTAGTAGGTACTTTAATATTTTTTTTGAAGTTGTAACCGCCCGATGAAGTGGGCACGGGTCAGCTAGCATTATATACATATATTGACCACATGTCCACGTTTTACACATTAGTTACTTTTCCGTAAGTGACAGTTTGCAATACCATCACCGGCTAGATTATAAAACCTACAGAAATAAAGTGTTTTCATGATAAAATAAATGTGACGACGCAAGAATTCAGTCAGTTGAGTTATCGGGTGACTTTCTGGATAGAACGTCTTATTTCACGGACTAACGTGAACACCAGCGCAGTTTAATAAGCCGCTTGAGATACGACACAATACGAAGTCATTCGTTTACTGAGATAGGTTCCTACGTTTCCAACTGATTTTATAAGCGCTCGGGAAAACGTATTTTCATTTCAAGACAGCGTTACTGGACGCCACACGACCCCGTTGTTTTAGAGCGCAGTAGATAGATACAACTGAACAATTCACACACTATAATTTTTAATCCTATCATGGTTATATACATAGTTTTTACTACAAATAAACCGCTAAGGAAATAAAATATATTTACAGAAATAATTACAGAAATGTACAGAATAATATACAATAATATAAAATACACGTGAGACAGTTGAGCTATCTAAGGACCGTTTAAAACGATCTATAGATAGCTCAACTGATCTAGATCACTGCCAGAGGGCAGCGTTCCCAAGATACTGGCGGCATTACCACGTTGAATGGTAATGCTAATACGCTGGGACAGATAGGAGCCAGTTTTTGGGTCACGCAATGTATCTATCTACCAGACGCCGTGAAATAATTTTGAAAACCCGGTGGGCGTTATAAAATTCAAACCACTAATAAACAATATTTTTACGATATACTCGTAGACTTCAGTTTCTCCCTTGATCATAAATAGAAAAACTTATACATGGTAACTAGTAGATCGCCCGGAACGAATATTTCGCGATGTGTAGTCATTTGAAAATATAACTGTAAATACCTACCTACATATATGGCGCAAAAGATTTATAAATTTAAGATCAGAACGGTAACGGTTCGAAAGTATTATCGTCAAACAAACAAACAATCAAATCCAAATCACCCAAGTTGTCACAGCGATCCGGGCTCGCTTCGCTCGCTCGAACAAATATCCCGTTTGATGTGAAAATTTATCACAATTCCACGTAATCCCAAACAAAGCAGCTTTTACTATGAAAACCATGTGACTGACAGAATACTATAATTGTCAATACTTTTGATACTTTTATATCACCCTGACACAATACATGTGTCCTTATTGTCGTAATTGTAAATTAGGATCGAACCCCCACAATCTTAGAGCGCAGAAAGGAAACTACTACCATCTGAGCTGTGAGGACAGTTAATACGAGTATATCTAAACCTTTAAGGGCTTGAAAGCTCCCAAAAGATCAGAAATTAAAGGATTAGGAAAATAAGCCGTATTTCTAAGGATTAGGAAAATAAGAGACGTCAAATGCCTGCTGCTAATGAGCCACTTGTCTAGAGGTATTCAAATACAGAAAATACTAAACCATTTCAACTTTAGTAAAAGTTTCGACGTCAAATATTTTTGAGCTAAAATTATGAAGTATGTTTTGAGTTTGCAACTTTATTTGGATACGCAAGTATTCAAATAAGTACTGGAGTGTTGGGATCAGAGTTTTAGGCTTGTAAAAGTAGAAAGTTCAGGTGGAATTTTGGCAAGTAGATGGAGTTCAATTGAATATACATTTTTGTTTTTCCTTCACGAAATAGCTTACGGTAACTTTGACAGTAAGTTTTAGCCTTGAACATGCCTATACTGTACCTATACATCTAAAATTTAAGTACTTACCTACACTTTTACAGTTATATTTGAATAATATAAATAAATAAATAATAAATATAAGTAGATAATTCACGAAACATCATCTAGTCCCAAACTAAGCATAGCTTGTATTATGGTGACTAGATGACTGATGGAATACTTATATATTTTTAAATACATACTTATGATATACTTTATAACACCCAGACACAGAACAAACACTTATATTCATCACACAAATGTTTATCTTGGGAGGGAATCGAACCCTCAACAGCGCAGAAGACAGAGCTACTACCAACTGAGCTGGCAGGCCAATCGATATCGGCGCAATACTTTGGTACCTTACCTAAATCTTTTACCTTATCTTACCTATATTATCCACCTATAAATGATATTAAGCGGTCCTTATAAATCATTTTCATTACATAATTTATATTTAATGACTCGACATCTCGGCACTGCATGCGCCATGATCAAACTAAAACTGTGCCAAAATATTGGGAAATAGAAAATCTCATAAATAATTATTAATATAAATAATAAATATTGCTGGACATTGCACACAACACCATCTAGCCCTAAACTAAGCATAGCTTGCATTATAGTGACTTGATTGACTGATAGAATACTTACATATTTTTAAATACATACATACTTATGATACTTTATAACACTCAGACACAGAACAAACACCTATGTTCATCACACAAATTCCTGTGTGTTCATTTGTGTGGATTCGAACCCTCAACCAACAGCGCAGAAGGCAGAGTTACTACCAATTGAGCTGACAGGCCAGTCAAACCATCAAAAATGATGGTAATTATTCCATGTGAGTGTGAATAACCATGATGGTTTTAAAAGGTCCATATAACTCTACTGTTTCACATGCATTTTATTAGGTTGGGGAAAAAGTCTTTTCGCATTATAGTATGTATGAACTTGTAATAAAATCTCTTTGGCTTTACTATTTGTATCTGGCTGGTTTTGGTATCATTAAAAGTTTAAATTTTAAAGAACATAATTCCAAATTCAAATTAGGAAAATGTGTTATTTTTATTTGTTTTTCGTACTGTCAAGATGAGTGAATCTAATGAAGAAATTCGATACATTTTAAAATTTTACTACAAAAAAGGTAAAAATGCAACGCAAGCCTCGAAAAAAATTTGCGATGTTTATGGACCTGCAGTGTCTGTGAGAGTAGCACAAATTTGGTTTAAGCGTTTTCAATCCGGAAATTTTGATGTCAAAGATGCACGCCGCTCTGGTCGCCCTATTACGGATAAAATGGACGCCATTTTTGAAAAAGTGGAGCAAGATCGGCATATCAGTAGTAACGACGTAGCTGAAGAACTGGGAGTTGACCACAAAACAGTTATGGCGCATTTGAAAAAAACTGAGTACACAAAAAAGCTCGATATTTGGGTACGTCACGAGCTCACTGAAAGAAACCTAATGAACCTTGTACTCATTTGTGATTCTTTATTACGACGTAATGAAACCGAACCATTTTTGAAGAAGCTGATAACTGGTGATGAAAAGTGGATCACGTACGACAAGAACGTGCGAAAAAGGTCATGGTCAAAGGCCGGTCACAGACTGTGGCGAAACCCGGGTTAACTCGCAACAAGGTGATGCTGTGTGTGTGGTGGGATTGGAAGGGCATTATTCATTATGAGCTGTTACCACCAGGCAGGACCATCGATTCTGAACTCTACTCCGAACAACTGATGAGATTAAAGCAAGAAGTTGAGAGAATGCGGCCGGAATTAATCAACAGAAGGGGTGTGGTTTTTCATCATGATAACGCTGGACCTCACACATCTTTAGCCTATCAGCAAAAATTAAGAGAGTTTGGCTGGGAGGTGTTAATGCATCCGCCGTATAGTCCTGACCTTGCACCTTCAGATTTCCACCTGTTTCGGTCTCTTCAGAATTCTTTAGGCAGTGTCAGGTTAACATCACGAGAGGACTGCCAAAACCACTTGTCGCGGTATTTTGATCAGAAGTCCCAAAATTTCTATAGCAATGGGATCATGTCCCTACCTACAACATTGCAAAAAGTTATCGAACAAAATGGTACCTACATACTTTATGTAATAAAGTATGTAGGTACCATTGTACCAAATGAAAATAAACGATATTAAAAAAATGTTTTGAATTTTCTTAAAAAATGCGAAGAAACTTTTTCCCCACCCTATTATACATCTTGTGCAGGTGCTAGTACTTATTCGTTTCAAATATGAAAGGTCGGTGAATCTACCTCTGACATTATACAAAAGTGTGGAGTTTCAGGGATAGAAGAGCACTCGGTTTACGTGAAACAGGTTGCGAGAATGTCAAGCACTTTCACCTAAATATGTACATATATAAAATACTAGCTGCTGCCCGCGGCTTCGCGCGCGTTATACCTATATAAAAAGTAGCCTATGTCCTTCTCGAAGGTCCCATCTATCTCTATACCAAAATTCATCAAAATCAGTTCAGCGGTTTAGGCGTGAAAACGTAACAACAGACAGACAGAGTTACTTTCGCATTGATAGGCTTCGCGCGCGTGATACCTATATAAAAAGTAGCCTATGTCCTTCTCGAAAGTCCCATCTATCTTTATACCAAAATTCATCAAAATCAGTTCAGCGGTTTAGGCGTGAAAACGTAACAACAGACAGACAGAGTTACTTTCGCATTGATAATATTAGTAGGGATTGCTTTTGACTGATAATCATCGCAGAACCTAAACAAGTCCTAGAAACTGGAACCCTATTTTACAAAGCACAAAAATATTTCTAGAAAAACCTCAGGTAGAAAGAATATGTATTTCGAGCGAATTTGCGGGCTTTGGTAGAGTAAACACAATTTTATACACGAGCAGATATGCGGAATTTAATGATGATATAACTAAAGAATTTGTACACCGTTGTTTGCTTGGGTAAGCACAATTAATATGTATAATACCTACCTACTGACGACGTATGAAGAGAATATTAATAAAAAAATACTGGTGCTCAATTTTCATAGCACTATTTAGCCTTAAACTAAACAACACTTGTATTATGGGAACTAAATGATTGATAGCATGCTTATATATGCCGTCATTATAAATGAAATTACCGTTTTGTACAATATATTAAGTACTAGCTGCTGCCCGAAGCTTCGCACGCGTGGTACCTACATAAAAAGTAGTCTATGTCCTTCTCCAAGGTCATCTTGTCCACCCATCTATCTCTATACCTTTTGATAAAGAGATAGATGGGATTTCTATGGATAGGATTCATCAAAATCGGTTCAGCGGTTTAGGCGTGAAAACGTAACAGGAGTTACTTTCAAATTTACAATATTAGTATAAATATATATTAGTAAGGATTAACAGCCTAAAATGTATGCTTCTAATTCTTTCATATAATACTTTCATACAACCTTTCATCCCCCTTTTCAACCCTTTACAGCACTTTTTTCCGATTAAAAATTATGTTCATGTAGCCTATGTCCATTCTCAGGCTATAGACTATTTGTGTAATAAATTTCATTTAAATCGGTTCAGTAGTTGTAGGCGTGAAAGCGAGACAGACAGACAGACAGACAGACAGACAAAGTTACTTTCGTATTTTTATAATATTAGTAAGGATTTTATATCTCTTTAACTCTATTAATCGATGTATTCACCTATGCTATCGATGCATGCCAGCGATAAGCAGTTTGTACGGAATATCGTGTTAATTTATTTGTTAATTGGCTTTAAGTCCTAATTCTAAAAACTTGAAGTCTGTGGGGTAAAGTCGTGTGAGTACGGTGGATGACGAGAGCTTCCAAGCCTAGCTTTTGCAGCTTGGAGATCATCTATTGTGCAGTTTGAGTTCTAGCGGAAGAGCGTTTGACCAAATCTGGCTGGAGAATTGCGAGCTTTTCCTTCATTGTGTGCAGTCCTTTACATTACTACTACATTACTAGATCACCAGACAGTGACCATTACTTTTTAGTGGTTAGATTTCGTTTAGGGCATTGTCTAGGTGCTGCACTAATTACTACTACATTACTAGATCACCAGACAGTGACCATTACTTTTTAGTGGTTAGATTTCGTTTAGGGCATTGTCTAGGTGCTGCACTAATTACTACTACATTACTAGATCACCAGACAGTGACCATTACTTTTTAGTGGTTAGATTTCGTTTAGGGCATTGTCTAGGTGCTGCACGAAAGTCCAGCCAACATGTTGTCAAATATAAACAATTACTCGTCGCAATTAATGATGCGGTTTAAATCCCTTGCTTCTGTCTGTTGTCTCAACACGTTCATCACGCAAGTGATCATTCTGTTCGTGTGGCACCCATTTGTCAAGCTTATTTACCTTGCTAATTTGATGAAAATGGACTAATACTGTTTTAAAGCAAACGTTGAAAGCTGATGCATCCACAATTGCATTTAAATCGTTGTGGAGAAAAGCTTTCGGATGACAATGAGTTCATCTTTCAGATCAAAACTTTCAGAACATAAGCGTTCAAACCAATAACGGGTCGTGCGTTCGTTATTCCTTCCGTATACGTCGTTGATGTTGTGTGCCGTTTGCATCCATAATTACTCGTTTTTTTATCGTGTCTATGTTGGCGAAAAAGATTCATAACAACTAAGTGATTTGAAAATATAATTTATGTTTTTAAAATGTTACATCTACACAAAACAAAAACCTACTGGTAAGTTCATTACGTAAATGTTTGTCCTAGGTGGGAACCCACAAACTGCAGCACATAAGAGAGAGTTACTGCCAAATGAATAGTATGGCCAGTCAAATACAGGTAATGTACGGTACGGAAGCTTATCCCACTCACGTTTACAATTATCTTATCATAGTCCTCACCTTTCACTGTCGCGCCTCAGCGACCACCTTCTAGACGTCAGAGCACGGAACATTGTCACTTCACAATAACATAACTAGTCAACAACCATGGAAATATCCATGCTCAAAGCACTTCGTAAGACACATTTGTTATTCTATAATTCACTGAGTTTATTGTTTTAAGTTGAAATTGAGGCACTTGTTTTTGAGAGGTTCACCACCCACTGATTAGAGGCAACAGTCATCCGCTATACATTTAATTTATGCAGTGGTTTCACTTACAATCTGTCACTAATGTTATTTTACCCCATATAAGAGGCATAAAAGTGTTTATTGTGAAATATAAGTTTGCTGTGTGACCTAAATGTCAAGGGCAGAATTATACCTACCGTACATAATCCTAGAGGTTTCTCAAACTAGCTGCTCGCCTGCGACTTCTCTTGTGTAAAATAGTGACTATCCCAGTAAAACTTACTCTAATATTCTACTCATTATAATAAATGTGAAAGTATGCGTGGTGGTTGTTACGCAGTGGCTAAAC
Source organism: Lampropteryx suffumata (assembly GCA_948098915.1). Taxonomy (NCBI): domain Eukaryota; kingdom Metazoa; phylum Arthropoda; class Insecta; order Lepidoptera; family Geometridae; genus Lampropteryx; species Lampropteryx suffumata. The sequence goes on from OX402552.1 coordinate 2,938,761, forward strand.
TAATCTGGATAAAAATTTGTATAGATATAGACATGAACTTGGATTATCATATTATGGAATAAAGCCGCGGGCAGCAGCTAGCAATGACAACACTTACGAGTAATCTAGCTATCTCTCTCTTTATCATAGTAGTGTAGGCTGATCGCATAACTGTGGTGGATTAAAACATTTCCCAAACGACTACTTCGCTTTTAATATTTTGATTTTGATGCAGTTTAGATGAACCTGTAAAACGATTCACCAATCTCTTGGTAGTTCCTGCTCACCTGGTACTTTTGCTTTACAATCAAGATATCTATACCAAATTGCGTTTAATCTTAAAATATTCAAGTTTTAGGTGACCTGTTGACGGTTCTACGTGCCTAGTAGGTGTATGTTCCTATACAAGAAAGAGCACTTCAGTTGGTAATGGGACAAATTATACTTTTTTAGTCTCAGTAGTCCCGGTAATTCCAGCCAATGGAACAAATTAGATCTTTTTGGTCTCTTTAGTCCCATCAATTCAACTGGAAATGGGACAAACGGGAATGATCAGAAGTTTTTTTTTATTAGAATTTATTTGCCTTTTACTTGTTTCACATTCACTTCCGTGATGAATATCCTTCTAATATTATAAACTAACTGCAACCTGCGGTTTGCGGTAAAAAGTAGCTTATGTAAGTTCTCAAGATACAATCTATTTTTTCATCATATTTCATCAAGATCTGATCGGCCGTTTAGACGTGAAAAGTTAACCAACAGACAAACAGACAGACAGACCGGTAGAGACACTAGTGACACAAGATTGTGCACGTATGCGTTAGTTTGTTACTAATTCTAGCAAGACAACTAAGTATATACTCTGTAACAATGAAAATATATTACCTAGTAACTCCTCACTACTTTCATAATGGGTCGCAAAAGTTGTGGCTTCACCAAATGCCTAATTTATGTGGTTTATAAATAGTAATTTAACTACTGAGAGGTCGCGTGGGAACAAAAACTAACAACATAATGGCCGTGGCTTTATCTGCTCATTTTTAGGTACTTAAGTGAGATTGTAATGAGCTGTAGTTGCTATATTATGTCGTCTGAAGACCTCGATCATCGTACGATCGTTGTTACTCGGTTTGAGTGGCTTCAAACTTTTTTGGTAGTAGCTCTGCCTTTTGCGCTGCTGGTTGACGGTATCCCCATCCAAGACAAATAATAAATATTTGTGGACAATGCACACAACACAATCTAGCCCCAAACTAAGCATAGCTTGTTTTATGGTGACTAGATAACTGATAGAATACATAAATATTTTTAAATACATAATTTATAACACCCAGAAAGAGATTAAATATCTATGTTCTTACGCAAATGTTTATCTTTTGAGGGAATCAAAACCTCAACAGATACGCAGAATTCAGAGCTACTACTCGTACCTAATGAGCTGACAGATTCAAAGTGGTCCTTGTGTATTGATTAAAACTGTGTAATACAAAAAGTCGGCGTCTTCGTCTGTTTTAGGGTTCCGTATCTAAAAAAAAAAAGCCTTCGAGAATCACTTCGTTCTCCTATCTGTCTGTATGTAAGACTCTTTTTCTCAACGCGTGGAGGTATCGAGTTGAAAGTTCGCCTTCAACACGGCAATTTCTGCCGCAATTTTCAACACGCATCAGTAAATCAAAAACTATGGGGTACTTCCCGTTAACCTAGAATCATGAAATTTCCCAAGAAGCATGGTTCACAGTACAATTAAACGAAAAAATCATATATATTTAAATTTTTATTATTAAATTTATAATCATTTAGTTGTAACATGACGTGAGTATGTTACACTCGTATAAAATAAATGTAGTAAAGTGTCCTTTTTACTACATTTATTTTGTCCTTCAATCCGACTTATATTTTAAACAATGTTCGGTGTTTTTGTAGTTTATGAAGTGCTTTCATAGTGGCCCTTAACTAGTATAGTAATTTTATCCGATGACAAAAAAAGCCATGATGATGAAAAGGTTTTTAGAAAAGTAGGTTGTCAGTTTTATTTTACACCCATCTACATGCACACACACCGTCATGAACCACATACACACACACCTGCACGATCTGTTTTTAGTTGTTTTTATTATTAAATAATTACGTTTTATAAACTAAAAAGAAACCGACTTCATTGAATGAAATTTGAGCCTATAATACATTTTTAGTGGAAAGTTGATTTATTTTGTATATATATAATATGGTTAGGCCAATAAACGCAACGCTCCAATGAGACAGCGAGGTATGAAAGTACATGAAAACCTCATCGACATCGATGTATTTTTAGATTTTCGTTTATTTTTCAGCTCGACATTTTGATAAAATTTATATGGGACCACCTGTGAACCACCACCCTTTCCAACAAAAAAAGAATTTTTCAAATCGGTTTAGCCGTTTTCGAGTTATCGGTGAACATACATAAAAAACCCTAACTTTTGCCTTATATTGTATAAATCTCATCCCACTGTGTAAATTGTATTCCCTTGTTAAGAACATTAACACCCAGCCAGCTACCTATAGCAGAAGGATCTGATGACTTGTATTACAGGTTCTACAGAACGTATCACAGACATCAGCTTCTTACAAAGAGTGTACCTACATGTTCAGGTACTATCATCTATATTATGTCTAAAAAAATTTAGCATTATACTTTGTAACAAGCGACCCGCCCCGGCTTCGCACGGGTACAATGCTGATACTAATTACTTATACTACAGAATGGTTATCCCTAAGAGATAGCCATATACCATCGCGGACTTTTTTGTAGACCTTTTGAGAGTGTACAATACTGTAATACATTATTTTGATATATCTCGTAGGGTTCAGACAGCGTTTGCAGTGTAAGCGTAAAAATATGAGTTTATTTACGATACCACATTGGAAACCTCTAAAATTATCAGTGTTTATCTACTATATTATGCATGTATTATACATATAAATCTTCCTCTTGAATCACTCGATCTATTAAAAAAAAAACCGCATTAAAATCAGTTGCGTAGTTTTAAAGATCTAAGCATACATAGGGACAGACAGACAGCGGAAAGCGACTTTGTTTTATACTATGTAATGATGAGAAATAAATTAATTTATTTTTATCATTAGACGTTTAAGACGTTTCAAAGTGATCCTTGTGATTGTATTGAATAAAATATTTTTTAACTTTTTGACTTTGACATTATTATTCTAAAAGCGCCGAATGGGCTTACAAAGTATTACCTACATTGTAACCAACATTTTTGGCTTCCCCATGAAGGGTGAAGATAATGAACGAAGCCATAAACTAAGCGAGTGCGATGACCGCGATACTAATTCGCATAAATGTTAAGTCAAACTGAGTCAAGAGACCGTCTAGCTAGAGTCACCTAACCGTGACCGCGCAGAAAGTTGCAAAACCTAGTTGCCTAACTAGGAAACAAATTTCACGGCATCTGGTAGATACATTGCGTGACCCAAGAGCTGGCTCCTATCTGGCTCAGGGTATTAGCATTGCCATACAACGTGGCAATGCCGCCAGTATCTTGGGATTGTCTACTTGGAAACTAATAAGGCAACTTGGTAACCGGGAATTAATTATTTCGATAAACAAATTGAGCTACGCGTACTATAAAGAACTAAGTATACCTACCACTCTAATTTATATTCATGTTTATAGACTACATCAATACCAACTTGCATCGAGATATATTATGTAGCTCGCGATAACTAGTAATAAACTGGACCTCTGGCAAAAAAGGTTGCCCCCTCCTCTTGATCTTTTAAGCCCTGATAGACTACATCAATACCAACTTGCATCAAGATATATTATGTAGCTCGCGATAACTAGTAATAAACTGGACCTCTGGCAAAAAAGGTTGCCCCCTCCTCTTGATCTTTTAAGCCCTGATAGACTACATCAATACCAACTTGCATCGAGATATATTATGTAGCTCGCGATAACTAGTAATAAACTGGACCTCTGGCAAAAAAGGTTGCCCCCTCCTCTTGATCTTTTAAGCCCTGATAGATTACATCAATACCAACTTGCATCGAGATATATTATGTAGCTCGCGATAACTAGTAATAAACTGGACCTCTGGCAAAAAAGGTTGCCCCCTCCTCTTGATCTTTTAAGCCCTGATAGACTACATCAATACCAACTTGCATCGAGATATATTATGTAGCTCGCGATAAGTAGTAATAAACTGGACCTCTGGCAAAAAAGGTTGCCCCCTCCTCTTGATCTTTTAAGCCCTGATAGACTACATCAATACCAACTTGCATCGAGATATATTATGTAGCTCGCGATAACTAGTAATAAACTGGACCTCTGGCAAAAAAGGTTGCCCCCTCCTCTTGATCTTTTAAGCCCTGATAGACTACATCAATACCAACTTGCATCGAGATATATTATGTAGCTCGCGATAAGTAGTAATAAACTGGACCTCTGGCAAAAAAGGTTGCCCCCTCCTCTTGATCTTTTAAGCCCTGATAGACTACATCAATACCAACTTGCATCGAGATATATTATGTAGCTCGCGATAACTAGTAATAAACTGGACCTCTGGCAAAAAAGGTTGCCCCCTCCTCTTGATCTTTTAAGCCCTGATGAGCGACTACCACCAGGAAATGATCAACCTTACGCATGGGAATCCGTCAACAGACTGCGAGCACAAGTGGGTAAATGCAGATATGATTTGTGTAAGTGGGGAATGCTAGACAAGTCACGTGTACAGTGCGACTGTGGTGCTCCTTCCAAACTATGTCTCATCTACTTGATTGCCCTACTTGCCCCTCCTCCTGCACAAGAGCTGACCTCAACACCGCCTCGGAGGCCGCTATAGCGGCAGCAACATTTTGGTCGAGGCAAATTTAATTTTTATGAGAGAGAGAAAATTGACACGAAAGAAGGAGACTAGTAATAAATAAAATAAAATTAAATACATGTATATTTTACTTACATAAAAACACCCAGACCAGAGACAAACGTTTTATGTAATAACCCTGCCGTTGAGCACAGCAAACTGTTTATGTTTGTTTGTGGCTCAAACCCGCTGTTTGAGCCACAAACAAACATATAAACAGTTAAGTACACAAACTTTGACATTTATAATATTACTAGGATTGTTCCATTAATAGGCGACTTGCTGCTGCCCGCGGCTTCGCAAGCATGGTGGTAGGTACGTACCATAAATAGTAGCCTATGTCCGTCTCCAAGGTCCCACCTGTCTCTAAACCAAAATTCATCGGTTCAGCGTTTTAGGCAAAAAACGTAACAAACAGACAGACAGAGTTACTGTTGCATTTATAATATTAGTTAGATAGTTCCGTCTATACTGCTATTAAAATTTACAATAATCTAACTCTTAATTTAAATTCTCTTAACGGTCATATATTTCAAAACCATTTAAAATAATGGTTAGTTTTAAAACTGTTTTACAATTTAAAAGAATACTTGATGAGTAGTTTTTTTATATAAATATACATGTCAGACAGAGTTACTTTCGCATTTATAATAATAGTAGGGATGTCTTAGTTCTTCTGTAGTTCTTAAAATGTTAAAAAAATGTACATCTTTGTTCCTACATACACAGTGAAACAATCAAGTTTATTATATTTCGCTCTCTTTTAAAAATTGGTTCGCAAGTTTCCTTCCCAAATGTTTTAACAAATAATAAATGAGGAGCTGTACGTTGATAGTAACCGTGGCTCCTCTCCAAGCTACCTCGTTAATGTTACTACCGAGGTAAGTGTAAAAGCTTTAGTGCAGACGTGGTATTACAATTTGTTACTGGCTTCATAAATGCATGACTACTCAGTCCACTCATCTGACCACATTAGAACCTTTCAAAACATTCGTGAGTTGTACTGTACATTTTGAAAAACACGGGTATTACTCACGAATTATTTAGTCGATGGAGGCACCGACACTGTTTCGATTCATCAGTGTGAGTTTAATCTGCGTCCGTGAGTTTTTGCTCGAGTTCACGGTTTGCACTCAAATTCACCCTGATGAAGATTCTCTAGATGAATCGAAACGATGTCGGTGCCTCTATCGACTAAATAATACGTGAGTTAACCCCGTGTTTTTCAAAATCTACATAAGGACCTGTATTTCAGAACGAAACTTAAATTCAGATTGAGATCGAAGCATACATTTTCTGACAGATCTAAATAAGATATTTAAAAATATCTATGCATAGTCTTCGATATGAGGTTAGAAGGTGGAACTGTATAATGCAACGTATGAATTTCCAATTAACGATAGTTAATACGTGTCAAATACACAAAAGAGTATGATGCACGTTCAATTTTATTTTATTTTTCTAGTTTATGTTCGTTCTGCTTTTAAATTGTCCTGATAATATTATTTTATGTGAAGTAAGTAAACGTAAGTAACATTTTTTCATCCAAATATCTCAGATTCAGATTCAGATATTTATTTCACCATAATCGTTACATTGCATAACATTGGCATATCAAGAAAAAAATAAAATGTCACATAAAAAAACACAATCAATAACAAGACTCCATCTTAAAACTATGTACAGATAGGTATAGGTTGTTGGTACAGCTATATTTTAAAGGCCATTGGTAGTTGGCAAGGCTCTATAAATGCAAATCAGAAAATGAACAGCTATGTTGTAGTATGGGTGACACTCAAAAAATATTTTTTATTTTCCTTTTAAAGTCATTAAGGGGTAGTCGTGTTATTGCTAAAGGCTACTTATTATACAGTACGAGCTTTAGACATAACTGGGATTTAGAAAATTTTGCCACCTTTAGGCCGCGCGCATTACAAATTAATCTACCGCGATTGTTTCGCTCTATTTTATGGAACATGGAATCAGTCGGAAGAGCACAATCTGGGAGCAAAATCCGTGGTGAAAATTACATTTAAGCTACAATTTGTTTCAAAAAAATGGGGACGAAGTCGCTAGCAACAGCTAGTATACTATATAAAAGTAGACCAATTAATAGTTTTCGCACATCAAGTCTAAAACGCGAATGTACTCTAATGTAGAGTCTAATGTGGTTTATGGTACTCATCATTACTCACAAAAAAGTCCACGAGATTATTTGTCTAACTTTTATAGATAAATGACAATAACCGCTTTTGTTCTTGTCAATCAAAACATAAGTAGAATCAAGTTCGGTCGGGTATGGAGTATTGCTGCCATCTATGGGATGGTTCAGCCAAACACCAGCTGGCTGTTTTAGACTCGATCGAGCATAGAGCATTCCAGAGTCCGAGCACCGTCGTAAAGTTGCTTGCCTTTCGATCTTTTATAGATACATTTTGGAGAATGTGCCCAGGATTTGCATGATCTAATTCCACCATCTCCTTTTTACAACAGGACAATCGACGTACCGCTCAATACCATCCATACCTTGTCAGTCTACCACCCGTACGAACAAAGCGCTTTGCTTCCACAATTATAATGCGTACAGCCAAGGATTGGAATGCTTTGCAGTCGTCTGTCTTTCCTGAAAACTAAAATCTGAGTCTCTTCAAGTCAAGAGTAAATAGGTAGCTTCTAGACCTACGTGCCCCAGAGTCGGTCACATCGTCACGAAAAAAAAACTGCAGTAATGAAATACTTTGACAATGACAAGTTAAAATACCAAAATTTCTTAAATCTGAATGCCGTGGACGATAAAACTACAATTCTAAATTGCATATAACATCAGCAGCAATAACAGCAAGAAATAAATTGCCCTGAAATAGAATTTCATCGATGATTTTTGGTATCCGCCATAAATTGAGACCGTAATCTGTTTTCCGATAATCTTATGATCGGATCCGTTCCGCAGAGCCGTCCTACATAATACAATGATGTTTCTCATTATTTCTAACAGTGCCGGCACGATTACAAATCTATAAGAAGTTTCCAAGCCTTATAAATGTTGACAGGCACTTCAAACATGGCGTTATGCCAAACTTCATAGAAATTCATTGAAGTTGTACACAAATTAAGTTACCCGGCATTATTTTTGTCTATATTTTATTTACATGCTTATATGAGTACTTAACTTTGTGCACGGAGCCTTTAATCCTTTCACCACACTGGTTCGAAATAACCAGAAGATAAGGTGCAAAAAAGGTGTATAAGAACCATATTTAAAATACTGACAGCAGTGTGCCATACTTTCAATCTAATAAAATTTTGACTTTACCTAGCTTAAACATATTTGAAATGGCCCTATTTGCAAAAAATAACATGAACAAATATAATAAATTCTCTGACATTTATAATTACAATACGTAGTATAAAACAATTTTTGCATTGTAAAATCGAATACAGCGCTAATAGTGTTTTCTGTATGGTTCCTAAAATTTATAACAAGATACCAGAGAGCATAAAATGTAATCAATTGTTGAGCTTTAAAAATCAGCTTAAGGCACTTCTTTTAGAAAAGGGTTATTATAGTATCACCGAGTTTTTAAACGATGACCTGAGTTACTAGTAACTATATAATACATTTGCATCCCTAGTTAAGGTAAGATTGTACTGGAACTTTATATAATTACTAGCTGTTGCTCGCGACTTCGTCCACATTTTTTTTGAAAGGAATTGTAGCTTAAATCCTTCCCCAGGATGTGTTTCAAACCAATCAAACCCACCACCCATTAAAAAGTTTCTTTACTCCTTTATGAGGGTTATTAAGAAAAATCCTGAAACACGTGCCTATTTATTTTGCATTTTAAGTATCCAAACCAAGTTTCTAAGATATCACACCACCCGTTAAAAAGTTCCCATACAAACTTTGACATTCCATTTTACCCCTATGTTTTGAAAAATCCTGAAACACGTGTCCATTTATTTTGCATTTTATTTATTCACATTAAGTTTCAAGCACATCGCACCACGCGTTAAAAAGTTTCATACATTTGTTTTCACCTCTTTTCACTCTCTTAGGGGTTAAATTTCAAAAAATCCCGCCTTAGTGGGTGGTTTTGCTGCAAATGGAAGCTACCTTCTAATTTTCAGCTTTTTAGATTCAGCGGTTTCGGCTCGGCGATGATGAATCAGTCAGTCAGGTTAAGCTCTTTTATGGGTATAGATTACTGTACCTATAAAACAATATTGTAAACCTGCATTCTGACAAATAAATGAATTGAATTGAATTGAATAAGAAGAAGCCGTTGATGAGATGAAAACCGTTTCGCTGAGGGTGGTGCAACCGTTTATTGATAAATGTATGCTAAGATTGAACCTTTTTGGCCACACTATTATGTTGTTAGTTTCGTGGGAAGGGCAAATTTTTGCGCATGGTTGTAGGTACCTACGACCTCTGTGGCTCAGTGGGCGAAGGCACGTCTGAGATACAGAAGGTTGCGGTTTCGATTCCCGCCGCGGGACTAATGTTTGTATGATCTGCAAATGTGTCTATGTTGATCCTGATTATATAGTTTTATAGGACTAACTAAAACCTCGTAAACCACGAACGGTCTTGTTTTGATTGCACCCGAGTCGAAATTAGGCTAAAACTTTTAAAATAAGTTAGAACTGACATCAGGTTCCATTATTGAATAGATTTTTAGCAGTTTTCCTCAACACCAACAAGATAAATGGCGTATAAAATTATATAAAACACACTAATTTACTGCTTCATCGTTTTACTTGTAATTTTTGAATCCTACTGTACTTTGTTCAGACTAAACAATTTTTTTATATATTTTTATTACACTTCAAAATTGAACTTACTAATTAGTATGTGTCGTTTAAAAAGTTACTCCAATTCAGACTTTAGTGAGACCAGAATAAGATCGTTCGTATTTTACAAAATTATAATCAAAGTCTAGAATTCACCGCATTTGATACTAGTAAATTATTTATATCTAGTGAATTATACTTTTCTCGTCTATAGCAAATAGACCAAGAGGCCTAGATGTTGGAATATAACAAAATAAATCTATCTCACTCTAACATATAGTTAGCGTGTCTTGCTCTTTTATACGTATAAGTATTTAGTGAAACAGTACTTTATTGTTCTCAAGAGGATCTGGTTAAATAGGCATAGTTCCTATTTCTTTTGTGTAGTCCGGTTAAAGCTCTGGCATAGAGCACACACACCTCTCCTACAAATAATAACGATTAATTAAATTCAGTTATATCAAATCGTTAATTACGTGTTTCTTTTGTCACCCAAACCCCAATAGGTTATGGGCCCAGAATTTAGACGAATTAAAAAGATGCATTAAAGTTTTTATTTAAATAAAAAGGACACTTGAAGTGCATAGTGTTAAGGGACTTGTGGCCTGTGGTCGGAGGCAGTGAGTTAAAATATTTTTGATGAAGAAGCTCTCAAGGAACCGGACAATGAGTGGCACAAAAAGCAGAGAATCGCTAAGAATACGATAATAGAGTATCTGTCGGATTCTTTGCTGGGACTTACTAGCGAAGAAAATACTGCGAGACAAATTTTCTTGAAGCTGGATTCTATGAAAGAAATAGCATAGCGACTCAATTAGCCTTGAGGAAAAGATTATTGAATTTTAAGTTGAAAGGAGAAAACCCCATGACGAAACATTTCCAAGAGTTTGATGATTTGTAAATTGAATTAATGGCTGCAGGTGCAAAACTGGAAGAAGTAGATAAAGTAACGCATCTATTTATGACTCTGCCTAACAGCTATGATGGTGTCGTCACAGCAATTGAAACATTGGCTGAGGAGAACCTGACTCTAACCTTTGTCAAAACTAGACTTCTCGATCACGAAATAAAGTTAATCAGTGAAAGACGCGACACAAGTATGAAAGTTCTTCAGGCGGAATCGTCAAAATTCCAAACATCAAAATCTTATTCTGAAAATTCCAACACGAAATGGAACCCGAATCGTGGACAGTCAAATAAAATTTCATTCAAAGCAAAACTCAATAAACTAAAACATATTAAATGTCATTGCTGCGGAAAGAAAGGTCACATACAAAAGAACTGTTACTTTAACAAGAAGGGCAAACAACGTTCTGAAATGAACAGAACAGTTCAGACTGTAAATATTACGGATACTAAAGATCCTAATATCTCGGGATTTGCTTTTATGGTTGGAGATTATGAAAATGAATGTGTACGTGATCAAAACGGCATTACGTTTATTTTGGACTCGGGTGCCTCAGATCATTTAATTAACAGAGAAGATCTGGCACAAAACTTCACGGAACTGAAAAATCCAATAAATATATCAGTTGCAAAAAATGGAACGTACATAAGAGCAACGAAGAAAGGCAATCTTCTAGTAACCAGCAACTTGGGTGTAAAGGGGACGCTACAGGATGTCCTTTTCTGTTCTGAAATCCCTTACAACTTGCTCTCAGTTAAGAAGATGCAAGAAGCTGGAATAACCGTTGTTTTTGGCAGTAACGGCGGTGTGCAAATATACAACAAGGGTAAACTGGTAACAAAGGGTGAGTTTTTAAATAATTTAATTGGTATAAATTTTGTGCTTGACAAATGTGCTCTAAATGCTGAAAGCTCATCAAATAGGGTCGTAAACAATAAGTATGAATTATGGCATCAAAGACTTGGTCACATTGGCAAATCTAAGTTTTTGCAAATTAAAAGTAATGAAATGTTTTGTGACAATGAGCAATTAAATCATGTTACACCAAATGATAATCTATGTGAAGCTTGCATAAATGGAAAACAAGCATGTTTGCCATTTAATAAATCAAAGTCAAAAAAATATTAAACGACCTCTATTTAATGTGCATACAGACGTGTGTGGTCCCATCACTCCTTCAACACTTGACGGCAAAAACTACTTTGTGATTTTTGTCGATGAATACACTCACTACTGTGCGACATACTTAATAGCCCATAAATCAGACGTTTTTGCTACGTTTCGAGATTATGTTGCAAAGTGTGAAGCTCATTTCGGTTCGAGAATTGTCAATTTGTATTGTGATAACGGTGGTGAATATTTGTCAAAAGAAATGAAAGAGTATTGTGTTGTAAAAGGTATAAGCTACCACTTAACAGTGCCGCATACCCCAGCTTTGAATGGGATTGCTGAAAGAATGATAAGAACTGTAACAGAACGAAGTCGTGCAATGGTATCTGGTGCCAAACTAAGTAAAACGTTCTGGGGGGAAGCTGTGTTAACGGCTACATATCTGATAAATATCAGCCCCACGAGAGCACTAAAAAAAAAAAGGCTAACACACCATTTGAATTGTGGCACAGTAAAAAACCACAACTAAAATATTTAAAGGTTTTTGGCTCAACTGTTTATTTTGTTAATAAAACAAGAAAAACAAAGTTCGATGAAAAATCGTTAAAGGGCATATTGGTTGGTTATGAACCGAATGGTTATAAGGTGTGGAGTGTGGTAGATGAAAAGTTTGTGAAAGTCAGAGATGTGATAATTGATGAAATTAATTTTTTCTCAAGCAGGCCATTAAAGCCTGGGGGAATATTGGCTGAAAATAGCAATAGCCCTTGTGACTCTGATAAGCTCATAGTAAAGAAAATGAGTGAGCAAACTGATAAAATACCTGTGTCATTAGGTCCACCACCTAATAAATCTGTATGTGAAACAGATGTGTATGACTCTTCATTTCAAAATACATTGACTTCATCTCGAAATGAACTGGCTTCTAATGATCAGAGAAGGAGTGAGAGGATTAAAAATCTGCCCACTGTATCTTATGACGAAAATGAAGATGATATTTCTGTAAACTATTTGTTATACGCAAAATCTTTAATATGCAAAATACCTACATCATATAATGAAATCAAATCCAGGGGTGATAAGCTTTTGTGGGAAAATGCTATAAGTGAGGAAATAAAATCACTCACTGAAAATGAAACCTGGACGCTTGTAAAAAAACCCGAAAACAGAAATATTATTGATTGTAAATGGGTATTTACTATTAAAAATGATGAGTTTGGAAAACCCCTAAAATATAAAGCTCGTTTAGTAGCTCGTGGTTTTAGTCAGGAATATCTGATTGATTATAACGAAACGTTTGCACCAGTTGCAAGAATCTCAAGTTTCAGATTTATACTAGCTTTTGCAAATCAGTTTAATTTACTTGTCCACCATATGGACGTAAAAAACTGCATTTCTGAATGGGAAACTAAAAGAAGAAATTTATATGAAAATTCCTGAAGGAATCCAAATTGCAGATAACCAAGTTTGCAAATTAAACAAAGCGTTATATGGATTAAAACAGTCTGCACGCTGTTGGTTCCAAATGTTCGAACAAGCTTTAATTGAAAAGGGTTTTCGATACTCATCAGCTGATCGATGCATTTACATTCTAGATGCGGGTGATATCTTAAAAAACATTTATGTTGTACTTTATGTTGATGATCTAGTAATTTCAACTGCTGATATAAATGCCATGAAGAGTTTTAAAAACTACTTAATGAATAAGTTTAAAATGGTTGACTTAAAAGATATCAGATGTTTTCTGGGAATAAAAGTAGAGCGGTGTAACAACAAGGTTACCTTAGACCAGAAAATGTATATAAAAACAGTTTTAGAAAAGTTCAATATGAGTGACTGTAAAACTGTCAGTACACCCTTGGAAACCAAAGTAGATTACAAAGCGTTAAACTCAAGTGAAGTAACAATGGCTCCTTGTAAAAATCTAATTGGGTGCTTGATGTATATAATGGTATGCACTCGCCCTGACTTGAGCTTTAGTGTAAACATCTTGAGTAGATTTGCTAACAAAAACAATCATTCACTGTGGTCGTACTTAAAAAGGGTATTACGTTACTTGAAAGGATCAATTGATCTACAATTAACTTACGTTCGCAGTAATAACTATAATCATAACATATTAAGTGGCTTTGTTGACTCTGATTGGGCAAGTGATGAAGTAGGCAGAAGAAGTACTACGGGTTATTTGTTTAAATTATTTGAACAATGTACAATATGCTGGAATACAAAGAGGCAACTTACAGTGGCGGCTTCGTCCACTGAAGCTGAGTACATGGCTTTATTTGAAGCGGTAAGAGAGGCTCTTTGGTTAAAATCATTAGTGACCAGCATTGACAGTGAAATACCCAATGCAATTCCTATCTATGAGGATAATAATGGGTGTATAAGCATTGCAAATAATCCTACAAGTCACAAAAGATCAAAACATATTGACATAAAGTATCACTTTTCTAGAGAACAGGTGGAGAAAAAATGTTATTAAAATGATTTATGTTTCCTCAGGTAATCAGTTGGCTGACATCTTAACAAAGTCATTACCGACAGTCCGTTTTTCTGAAATGAGAGAAAAACTTGGGGTGTTGTAAATAAGTAAATAAGATACCATAACTTTAAATTCAATTTATTATTGATGAATTGGTCTGATTAGGTTTTCTGGGTTTCCCTAATCCTGCGCATCAAATGGTGGACCAAGATAATTTGTACTCCCAGGTAAATAAAGGAAGGTGTGTGATATTATTTTTGTAAATAGTTTTGAATACTTGTTTTGAGAAAGAGGATTAATTTTGAGGGGGCGTGTTGGAATATAACAAAATAAATCTATCTCACTCTAACATATAGTTAGCGTGTCTTGCTCTTTTATACGTATAAGTATTTAGTGAAACAGTACTTTATTGTTCTCAAGAGGATCTGGTTAAATAGGCATAGTTCCTATTTCTTTTGTGTAGTCCGGTTAAAGCTCTGGCATAGAGCACACACACCTCTCCTACAAATAATAACGATTAATTAAATTCAGTTATATCAAATCGTTAATTACGTGTTTCTTTTGTCACCCAAACCCCAATATATTGTACATAGAAACACCCAGACCCGATAAAATACTTGCAGATCATACAAACATTTGTCCTGCTGCCGGAATCGAACCCGCAACTCGATGTCTCAGCCGGACCTTAGCCCACTGCGCTACAGAGGTCGTCGCTATAGACTTCCAAAGTTAAGTAAAATAAACAGGACTCTTATAAAAAATGACGACTTCAAAACATATTATTTATCACATTTGGATCGAAGAACTGGATATTATCTTAGAAAGGTCCAACCAACGCGCAACGAAGGAATAGTAAAATAAAAAAAAAACAACCATTCATTGCATTTAGTCGAGATATCACTAAAACACATTGTATTTAGTTTACAATCAAATTTTTTAAGGCCAATCCGTATATTACTTCGCAAATTTTAATTACGAAATGACTAATAGCGCTGACTATTAGTCTTTCCGTAATTAAAATTTGCGAAGTAATATAGCTAGAGTTCTAATTGGGAGCGGACAGACAGACGAACATGGCGAATACTATTATTAGGATTCCTTGTTGGACTACGGAACAAAAACAAACAAACACAGTCACGATTGTTATCTCCGTGTTCGGTAGACACCTCCTCAGATCTTTGAGGATGTTTAAGGAGGTATTCGACATCGATACGGCCAAATCTATAGATGGAAAGAAAGTCGTGTTATTTACACCACTTATAACTCGAGAACCGCTGGACCGATTTGGATGAAACTTAAAATGAATATAGTTAGTAACTTGGATTAGGATATAGGCAATGTTTTATTCCAAAAAAACAAAAAGAACGGAGCGGGTGAAGCCGCGGGTCGGCTAGCGCCACCTATCAATATTTATCCGCAACTTTCTTAATCTCTGTAATTATTACAACAATTTGAATAGCTATCTTTTTTTGAATAGCGATATTAGTAGGTACTTTAATATTTTTTGTGAAGTTGTAACCGCCCGATGAAGTGGGCACGGGTCAGCTAGTATTACAGACATATATTGACCACATGCCCACGTTTTACACAGTAGTAACTTTTCCGTAAGTGACAGTTTGCAATACTATCACCGGCTAGATTATAAAACCTACAGAAATAAAGTGTTTTCATGATAAAATAAATGTGACGACGCAAGAATTCAGTCAGTTGAGTTATCGGGTGACTTTCTGGATAGAACGTCTTATTTCACGGACTAACGTGAACACCAGCGCAGTTTAATGAGCCGCTTGAGATACGACACAATACGAAGTCATTCGTTTACTGAGATAGGTTCCTACGTTTCCAACTGATTTTATAAGCGCTCGGGAAAACGTATTTTCATTTCAAGACAGCGTTACTGGACGCCGCACGACCCCGTTGTTTTAGAGCGCAGTAGATAGATACAACTGAACAATTCACACACTATAACTTTTAATCCTATCATGGTTATATACATAGTGTTTACTACAAATAAACCGCTAAGAAATAAAATATATTTACAGAAATAATTACAGAAATGTACAGAATAATATACAATAATATAAAATACACGTGAGACAATTGAGCTATCTAAGGACCGTTTAAAACGATCTGTAAATAGCTCAACTGATCCAGATCACTGCCAGAGGGCAGCGTTCCCAAGATACTGGCGGCATTACCACGTTGAATGGCAATGCTAATACGCTGGGACAGATAGGAGCCAGCTTTTGGGTCACGCAATGTATCTATCTACCAGACGCCGTGAAATAATTTTGAAAACGCGGTGAGCGTTATAAAATTCAAACCGCTAATAAACAATATTTTTACGATATACTCGTAGACTTCAGTTTCTCCCTTGATCATAAATAGAAAAACTTATTTTAATTAGTAGATCGCCCGGAACGAATATTTCGCGATGTGTAGTCATTTGAAAATATAACTGTAAATACCTACCTACATATATGGCGCAAAAGATTTATAAATTTAAGATCGGAACGGTAACGGTTCGAAAGTATTATCGTCAAACAAACAAACAATCAAATCCAAATCACCCAAGTTGTCACAGCGATCCGGGCTCGCTCCGCTCGCTCGAACAAATATCCCGTTTGATGTGAAAATTTATCACAATTCCACGTAATCCCAAACAAAGCAGCTTGTACTATGAAAACCATGTGACTGACAGAATACTATAATTGTCAATACTTTTGATACTTTTATATCACCCTGACACAATACATGTGTCATTATTGTCGTAATTGTAAATTAGGATCGAACCCCCACAATCTTAGAGCGCAGAAAGGAAACTACTACCATCTGAGCTGTGAGGACAGTTAATACGAGTATATCTAAACCTTTAAGGGCTTCAAAGCTCCCAAAAGATCAGAAATTAAAGGATTAGGAAAATAAGCCGTATTTCTAAGGATTAGGAAAATAAGAGACGTCAAATGCCTGCAGCTAATGAGCCACTTGTCTAGAGGTATTCAAATACAGAAAATACTAAACCATTTCAACTTTAGTAAAAGTTTCGACGTCAAATATTTTTGAGCTAAAATTATGAAGTATGTTTTGAGTTTGCAACTTTATTTGGATACGCAAGTATTCAAACAAGTACTGGAGTGTTGGGATCAGAGTTTTAGGCTTGTAAAAGTAGAAAGTTCAGGTGGAATTTTGGCAAGTAGATGGAGTTCAATTGAATATACATTTTTGTTTTTCCTTCACGAAATAGCTTACGGTAACTTTGACAGTAAGTTTTAGCCTTGAACATGCCTATACTGTACCTATACATCTAAATTTTAAGTACTTACCTACACTTTTACAGTTATATTTGAATAATATTAATAAATAAATAATAAATATAAGTAGATAATTCACGAAACATCATCTAGTCCCAAACTAAGCATAGCTTGTATTATGGTGACTAGATGACTGATAGAATACTTATATATTTTTAAATACATACTTATGATACTTTATAACACCCAGACACAGAACAAACACTTATATTCATCACACAAATGTTTATCTTGGGAGGGAATCGAACCCTCAACAGCGCAGAAGACAGAGCTACTACCAACTGAGCTGGCAGGCCAATCGATATCGGCGCAATACTTTGGTACCTTACCTAAATCTTTTACCTTATCTTACCTATATTATCCACCTATAAATGATATTAAGCGGTCCTTATAAATCATTTTAATTACATAATTTATATTTAATGACTCGACATCTCGTCACTGCATGCGCCGTGATCAAACTAAAACTGTGCCAAAATATTGGGAAATAGAAAATCTCATAAATATAAATATATATAATAAATATTGCTGGACATTGCACACAACATTATCTAGCCCTAAACTAAGCATAGCTTGCATTATAGTGACTTGATTGACTGATAGAATACTTACATATTTTTAAATACATACATACTTATGATACTTTATAACACTCAGACACAGAACAAACACCTATGTTCATCACACAAATTCCTGTGTGTTCATTTGTGTGGAGGCAGAGTTACTACCAATTGAGTCAGCTCAATTGGTAGTAACTCTGCCTTCTGCGCTGTTGGTTGAGGGTTCGAATCCACACAAATGAACACACAGGAATTTGTGCCAGACAAACCATCAAAAATGATGGTAATTATTCCATGTGAGTGTGAATAACCATGATGGTTTGAAAAGGTCCATATAACTCTACTGTTTCACATGCATTTTATTAGGTTAGGGAAAAAGTCTTTTCGCATTATAGTATGTATGAACTTGTAATAAAATCTCTTTGGCTTTACTATTTGTATCTGGCTGGTTTTGGTATCATTAAAAGTTTAAATTTTAAAGAACATAATTCCAAATTCAAATTAGGAAAATGTGTTATTTTTATTTGTTTTTCGTACTGTCAAGATGAGTGAATCTAATGAAGAAATTCGATACATTTTAAAATTTTACTACAAAAAAGGTAAAAATGCAACGCAAGCCTCGAAAAAAATTTGCGATGTTTATGGACCAGCAGTGTCTGTGAGAGTAGCACAAATTTGGTTTAAGCGTTTTCAATCCGGAAATTTTGATGTCAAAGATGCACGCCGCTCTGGTCGCCCTATTACGGATAAAATGGACGCCATTTTTGAAAAAGTGGAGCAAGATCGGCATATCAGTAGTAACGACGTAGCTGAAGAACTGGAAGTTGACCACAAAACAGTTATGGCGCATTTGAAAAAAACTGAGTACACAAAAAAGCTCGATATTTGGGTACGTCACGAGCTCACTGAAAGAAACCTAATGAACCTTGTACTCATTTGTGATTCTTTATTACAACGTAATGAAACCGAACCATTTTTGAAGAAGCTGATAACTGGTGATGAAAAGTGGATCACGTACGACAAGAACGTGCGAAAAAGGTCATGGTCAAAGGCCGGTCACAGACTGTGGCGAAACCCGGGTTAACTCGCAACAAGGTGATGCTGTGTGTGTGGTGGGATTGGAAGGGCATTATTCATTATGAGCTGTTACCACCAGGCAGGACCATCGATTCTGAACTCTACTCCGAACAACTGATGAGATTAAAGCAAGAAGTTGAGAGAATGCGGCCGGAATTAATCAACAGAAGGGGTGTGGTTTTTCATCATGATAACGCTAGACCTCACACATCTTTAGCCAATCAGCAAAAATTAAGAGAGTTTGGCTGGGAGGTGTTAATGTATCCGCCGTATAGTCCTGACCTTGCACCTTCAGATTTCCACCTGTTTCGGTCTCTTCAGAATTCTTTAGGCAGTGTCAGGTTAACATCACGAGAGGACTGCCAAAACCACTTGTCGCGGTATTTTGATCAGAAGTCCCAAAATTTCTATAGCAATGGGATCATGTCCCCACCTACAAGATGGCAAAAAGTTATCGAACAAAATGGTACCTACATACTTTATGTAATAAAGTATGTAGGTACCATTGTACCAAATGAAAATAAACGATATTAAAAAATGTTTTGAATTTTCTTAAAAAATGCGAAGAAACTTTTTCCCCACCCTATTATACATCTTGTGCAGGTACTAGTACTTATTCGTTTCAAATATGAAAGGTCGGTGAATCTACCTCTGACATTATACAAAAGTGTGGAGTTTCAGGGATAGAAGAGCACTCGGTTTACGTGAAACAGGTTGCGAGAATGTCAAGCACTTTCACCTAAATATGTACATATATAAAATACTAGCTGCTGCCCGCGGCTTCGCGCGCGTGATACCTATATAAAAAGTAGCCTATGTCCTTCTCGAAGGTCCCATCTATCTCTATACCAAAATTCATCAAAATCAGTTCAGCGGTTTAGGCGTGAAAACGTAACAACCGACAGACAGAGTTACTTTCGCATTTATAATATTAATAGGGATTGCTTTTGACTGATAATCATCGCTGAACCTAAACAAGTCCTAGAAACTGGAACCCTATTTTACAAAGCACAAAAATATTTCTAGAAAAACCTCAGGTAGAAAGAATATGTATTTCGAGCGAATTCGCGGGCTTTGGTAGTGTAAACACAATTTTATACACGAGCAGATATGCGGATTTTAATGATGATATAACTAAAGAATTTGTACACTGTTGTTTGCTTGGGTAAGCACAATTAATATGTATAATACCTACCTACTGACGACGTATGAAGAGAATATTAATAAATACTTGTGCTCAATTTTCATAGCACTATTTAGCCTTAAACTAAACAAACCTTGTATTATGGGAACTGAATGATTGATAGCATGCTTATATATGCCGTCATTATATATGAAATTACCGTTTTGTACAATATATTAAGTACTAGCTGCTGCCCGAATCTTCGCACGCGTGGTACCTACATAAAAAGTAGTCTATGTCCTTCTCCAAGGTCATCTTGTCCACCCATCTATCTCTATACCTTTTGATAAAGAGATAGATGGGATTTCTATGGATAGGATTCATCAAAATCGGTTCAGCGGTTTAGGCGTGAAAACGTAACAGACAGACAGACAGAGTTACTTTCAAATTTACAATATTAGTATAAATATATATTAGTAAGGATCAACAGCCTAAAATGTATGCTTCTAATTCTTTCATATAATACTTTCATACAACCTTTCATCCCCCTTTTCAACCCTTTACAGCACTTTTTTCCGATTAAAAATTATGTTCATGTAGCCTATGTCCATTCTCAGGCTATAGACTATTTGTGTAATAAACTTCATTTAAATCGGTTCAGTAGTTGTAGGCGTGAAAGCGAGACAGACAGACAGACAGACAGACAAAGTTACTTTCGCATTTTTATAATATTAGTAAGGATTTTATATCTCTTTAACTCTATTAATCGATGTATTCACCTATGCTATCGATGCATGCCAGCGATAAGCAATTTGTACGGAATATCGTGTTAATTTATTTGTTAATTGGCTTTAAGTCCTAATTCTAAAAACTTGAAGTCTGTGGGGTAAGGTCGTGTGAGTACGGTGGATGACGGAGAGCTTCCAAGCCTTGCTTTTGCAGCTTGGAGATCATCTGTTGTGCAGTTTGAGTTCTAGCGGACGAGCGTTTGACCAAATCTGGCTGGAGAATTGCGAGCTTCTCCTTCATTGTGTGCAGTCCTTTACATTACTACTACATTACTAGATCACCAGACAGTGACCATTACTTTTTAGTGGTTAGATTTCGTTTAGGGCATTGTCTAGGTGCTGCACTAATTACTACTACATTACTAGATCACCAGACAGTGACCATTACTTTTTAGTGGTTAGATTTCGTTTAGGGCATTGTCTAGGTGCTGCACTAAAGTACAGCCAACATGTTGTCAAATATAAACAATTACTCGTCGCAATTAACGATGCGGTTAAAATCCCTTCGCTTCTGTCTGTTGTCTCAACACGTTGATCACGCAAGTGATCATTCTGTTCGTGTGGCACCCATTTGTCAAGCTTATTTACCTTGCTAATTTGATGAAAATGGACTAATACTGTTTTAAAGCAAACGTTGAAAGCTGATGCATCCACAATTGCATTTAAATCGTTGTGGAGAAAAGCTTTCGGATGACAATGAGTTCATCTTTCAGATCAAAACATTCAGAACATAAGCGTTCAAACCAATAACGGGTCGTGCGTTCGTTATTCCTTCCGTATACGTCGTTGATGTTGTGTGCCGTTTGCATCCATAATTACTCGTTTTTTTATCGTGTCTATGTTGGCCAAAAAGATTCATAACAACTAAGTGATTTGAAAATATAATTTATGTTTTTAAAATGTTACATCTACACAAAACAAGAACCTACTGGTATGTTCATTACGTAAATGTTTGTCCTAGGTGGGAACTCACAAACTGCAGCACATAAGAGAGAGTTACTGCCAACTGAATAGTATGGCCAGTCAAATACAGGTAATGTACGGTACGGAAGCTTATCCCACTCACGTTTACAATTATCTTATCATAGTCCTCACCTTTCACTGTCGCGCCTCAGCGACCACCTTCTAGACGTCAGAGCACGGAACATTGTCACTTCACAATAACATAACTAGTCAACAACCATGGCAATATCCATGCTAAAAGCACTTCGTAAGACACATTTGTTATTCTATAATTCACTGAGTTTATTGTTTTAAGTTGAAATTGAGGCACTTGTTTTTGAGAGGTTCACCACCCACTGATTAGAGGCAACAGTCATCCGCTATACATTTAATTTATGCAGTGGTTTCACTTACAATCTGTCACTAATGTTATTTTACCCCATATAAGAGGTATAAAAGTGTTTATTGTAAAATATAAGTTTGCTGTGTGACCTAAAGTCAAGGGCAGAATTATACCTACCGTACATAATCCTAGAGGTTTCTCAAACTAGCTGCTCGCCTGCGACTTTTCTTTTGTAAAATAGTGACTATCCCAGTAAAACTTACTCTAATATTCTACTCATTATAATAAATGTGAAAGTATGCGTGGTGGTTGTTACGCAGTGGCTAAACTAATCTGGATTAAAATTTGTATAGATATAGACATGAACTTGGATTATCATATTATGGAATAAAGCCGCGGGCAGCAGCTAGCAATGACAACACTTACGAGTAATCTAGCTATCTCTCTCTTTATCATAGTAGTGTAGGCTGATCGCATAACTGTGGTGGATTAAAACATTTCCCAAACGACTACTTCGCTTTTAATATTTTGATTTTGATGCAGTTTAGATGAACCTGTAAAACGATTCACCAATCTCTTGGTAGTTCCTGCTCACCTGGTACTTTTGCTTTACAATCAAGATATCTATACCTAATTGCGTTTAATCTTAAAATATTCAAGTTTTAGGTGACCTGTTGACGGTTCTACGTGCCTAGTAGGTGTATGTTCCTATACAAGAAAGAGCACTTCAGTTGGTAATGGGACAAATTATACTTTTTTAGTCTCAGTAGTCCCGGTAATTCCAGCCAATGGAACAAATTAGATCTTTTTGGTCTCTTTAGTCCCATCAATTCAACTGGAAATGGGACAAACGGGAATGATCAGAAGTTTTTTTTTATTAGAATTTATTTGCCTTTTACTTGTTTCACATTCACTTCCGTGATGAATATCCTTCTAATATTATAAACTAACTGCAACCTGCGGTTTGCGGTAAAAAGTAGCTTATGTAAGTTCTCAAGATACAATCTATTTTTTCATCATATTTCATCAAGATCTGATCGGCCGTTTAGACGTGAAAAGGTAACAAACAGACAAACAGACAGACAGACCGGTAGAGACACTAGTGACACAAGATTGTGCATGTGTGCGTTAGTTTGTTACTTATTCTAGCAAGACACAACTAAGTATATACTCTGTAACAATGAAAATATATTACCTAGTAACTCCTCACTACTTTCATAATGGGTCGCAAAAGTTGTGGCTTCACCAAATGCCTAATTTATGTGGTTTATAAATAGTAATTTAACTACTGAGAGGTCGCGTGGGAACAAAAACTAACAACATAATGGCCGTGGCTTTATCTGCTCATTTTTAGGTACTTAAGTGAGATTGTAATGAGCTGTAGTAGCTGTATTATGTCGTCTGAAGACCTCGATCATTGTACGATCGTTGTTACTCGGTTTGAGTGGCTTCAAACTTTTTTGGTAGTAGCTCTGCCTTTTGCGCTGCTGGTTGACGGTATCCCCATCCAAGACAAATAATAAATATTTGTGGACAATGCACACAACACAATCTAGCCCCAAACTAAGCATAGCTTGTTTTATGGTGACTAGATAACTGATAGAATACATATATATTTTTAAATACATAATTTATAATACCCAGAAAGAGATTAAATATCTATGTTCTAACGCAAATGTTTATCTTTTGAGGGAATCAAAACCTCAACAAATACAGCTACTACTCGTACCTAATGAGCTGACAGATTCAAAGTGGTCCTTGTGTATTGATTAAAACTGTGTAATACAAAAAGTCGGCGTCTTCGTCTGTTTTAGGGTTCCGTATCTCAAAAAAAAAAGCCTTCGAGAATCACTTCGTTCTCCTATCTGTCTGTATGTAAGACTCTTTTTCTCAACGCGTGGAGGTATCGAGTTAAAAGTTCGCCTTCAACACGGCAATTTCTGCCGCAATTTTCAACACGCATCAGTAAATCAAAAACTATGGGGTACTTCCCGTTAACCTAGAATCATGAAATTTCCCAAGAAGCATGGTTCACAGTACAATTAAACGAAAAAATCATATATATTTAAATTTGTATTATTAAATTTATAATCATTTAGTTGTAACATGACGTGAGTATGTTACACTCGTATAAAATAAATGTAGTAAAGTGTCCTTTTTACTACATTTATTTTGTCCTTCAATCCGACTTATATTTTAAACAATGTTCGGTGTTTTTGTAGTTTATGAAGTGCTTTCATAGTGGCCCTTAACTAGTATAGTAATTTTATCCGATGACAAAAAAAGCCATGATGATGAAAAGGTTTTTAGAAAAGTAGGTTGTCAGTTTTATTTTACACCCATCTACATGCACACACACCGTCAAGAACCACATACACACACACCTGCACGATCTGTTTTTAGTTGTTTTTATTATTAAATAATTACGTTTTATAAACTAAAAAGAAACCGACTTCATTGAATGAAATTTGAGCCTATAATACATTTTTCGTGGAAAGTTGATGTATTTTGTATATATATAATATGGTTAGGCCAATAAACGCAACGCTCCAATGAGACAGCGAGGTATGAAAGTACATGAAAACCTCATCGACATCGATGTATTTTTAGATTTTCGTTTATTTTCCAGCTCGACATTTTGATAAAATTTATATGGGACCACCTGTGAACCACCACCCTTTCCAACAAAAAAAGAATTTTTCAAATCGGTTTAGCCGTTTTCGAGTTATCGGTGAACATACATAAAAAACTCTAACTTTTGCCTTATATTGTGTAAATCTCATCCCACTGTGTAAATTGTATTCCCTTGTTAAGAACATTAACACCCAGCCAGCTACCTATAGCAGAAGGATCTGATGACTTGTATTACAGGTTCTACAGAACGTATCACAGACATCAGCTTCTTACAAAGAGTGTACCTACATGTTCAGGTACTATCATTTATATTATGTCTAAATAAATTTAGCATTATACTTTGTAACAAGCGACCCGCCCCGGCTTCGCACGGGTATAATGCTGATACCAATTACTTATACTACAGAATGGTTATCCCTAAGAGATAGCCATATACCATCGCGGACTTTTTTGTAGACCTTTTGAGAGTGTACAATACTGTAATACATTATTTTGATATATCCCGTAGGGTTCAGACAGCGTTTGCAATGTAAGCGTAAAAATATGAGTTTATTTACGATACCACATTGGAAACCTCTAAAATTATCAGTGTTTATCTACTATATTATGCATGTATTATATATATAAATCTTCCTCTTTAATCACTCGATCTATTAAAAAAAACCGCATTAAAATCAGTTGCGTAGTTTTAAAGATCTAAGCATACATAGGGACAGACAGACAGCGGAAAGCGACTTTGTTTTATACTATGTAATGATGAGAAATAAATTAATTTATTTTTATCATTAGACGTTTAAGACGTTTCAAAGTGATCCTTGTGATTGTATTGAATAAAATATTTTTTAACTTTTTGACTTTGACATTATTATTCTAAAAGCGCCGAATGGGCTTACAAAGTATTACCTACATTGTAACCAACATTTTTGGCTTCCCCATGAAGGGTGAAGATAATGAACGAAGCCATAAACTAAGCGAGTGCGATGACCGCGATACTAATTCGCATAAATGTTAAGTCAAACTGAGTCAAGAGACCGTCTAGCTAGAGTCACCTAACCGTGACCGCGCAGAAAGTTGCAAAACCTAGTTGCCTAACTAGGAAACAAATTTCACGGCATCTGGTAGATACATTGCGTGACCCAAGAGCTGGCTCCTATCTGGCTCAGGGTATTAGCATTGCCATACAACGTGGCAATGCCGCCAGTATCTTGGGATTGCCAACTTGGAAACTAATAAGGCAACTTGGTAACCGGGAATTAATTATTTCGATAAACAAATTGAGCTACGCGTACTATTAGGAACTAAGTATACCTACCACTCTAATTTATATTCATGTTTATAGACTACATCAATACCAACTTGCATCGAGATATATTATGTAACTCGCGATAACTAGTAATAAACTGGACCTCTGGCAAAAAAGGTTGCCCCCTCCTCTTGATCTTTTAAGCCCTGATGAGCGACTACCACCAGGAAATGATCAACCTTACGCATGGGAATCCGTCAACAGACTGCGAGCACAAGTGGGTAAATGCAGATATGATTTGTGTAAGTGGGGAATGCTAGACAAGTCACGTGTACAGTGCGACTGTGGTGCTCCTTCCAAACTATGTCTCATCTACTTGATTGCCCTACTTGCCCCTCCTCCTGCACAAGAGCTGACCTCAACACCGCCTCGGAGGCCGCTATAACGGCAGCAACATTTTGGTCGAGGCAAATTTAATTTTTATGAGAGAAAAGTGACACGAAAGAAGAAGACTAGTAATAAATAAAATAAAATTAAATACATGTATATTTAACTTACATAAAAACATCCAGACCAGAGACAAACACTTGCAGATCATACAAACATTTGTCACGCGGTGGGAATCGAACCCGCAACCTTCCGCGTCTCAGCCAGGCCTTGGCCCACCGCATCACATAGGTTGGTAATAATTACATACTTACTTAAATGTATCAACTAAACAAATACTGATATATATACCTACGTCTGTATATGTATATATATATATATATATACATATACAGACATAGGTACCTACTCTCTGATATTGCTGTCGTTTTATGTAATAACCCTGCCGTTGAGCACAGCAAACTGTTTATATGTTTGTTTGTGGCTCAAACCCGCTGTTTGAGCCATAAACAGTTAAGTACACAAACTTTGAAATTTATAATATTACTAGGATTGTTCCATTAATAGGCGGACTTGCTGCTGCCCGCGGCTTCGCAAGCATGGTAGTAGGTACGTACCATAAATAGTAGCCTATGTCCGTCTCCAAGGTCCCACCTGTCTCTATACCAAAATTCATCGGTTCAGCGATTTAGGCAAAAAACGTAACAAACAGACAGACAGACAGAGTTACTTTTGCATTTATAATATTAGTTAGATAGTTCCGTCTATACTGCTATTAAAATTTACAATAATCTAATTCTTAATTTAAATTCTCTTAACGGTCATATATTTCAAAACCATTTAAAATAATGGTTAGTTTTAAAACTGTTTTACAATTTAAAAGAATACTTGATGAGTAGTTTTTTTATATAAATATACATGTCCCCAGATAACGAAACGGTATAATAATATTGTTTTATATCTCACTAGCTGGTACTCACGCGTGGTACCTACACAAAAAGTAGCCTGTGTTCTTCTCCAAAGTCTCGTCTATCTCTATACCAAAATTCAACAAAATCGGTTCAGCGGTTTAAGCGTGAAAACGTAACAGACAGACAGAGTTACTTTCGCATTTATAATAATAGTAGGGATGTCTTAGTTCTTCTGTAGTTCTTAAAATGTTAAAAAAATGTACATCTTTGTTCCTACATACACAGTGAAACAATCAAGTTTATTATATTTCGCTCTCTTTTAAAAATTGGTTCGCAAGTTTCCTTCCCAAATGTTTTAACAAATAATAAATGAGGAGCTGTACGTTGATAGTAACCGTGGCTCCTCTCCAAGCTACCTCGTTAATGTTACTACCGAGGTAACTGTAAAAGCTTTAGTGCAGACGTGGTATTACAATTTGTTACTGGCTTCATAAATGCATGACTACTCAGTCCACTCATCTGACCACATTAGAAACTTCAAAACATTCGTGAGTTGTACTGTACATTTTTAAAAACACGGGTATTACTCACGTATTATTTAGTCGATGGAGGCACCGACACTGTTTCGATTCATCAGTGTGAGTTTGATCTGCGTCCGTGAGTTTTTGCTCGAGTTCACGGTTTGCACTCAAATTCACCCTGATGAAGATTCTCTAGATGAATCGAAACGATGTCGGTGCCTCTATCGACTAAATAATACGTGAGTTAACCCCGTGTTTTTCAAAATGTATATAAGGACCTGTATTTCAGAACGAAACTTAAATTCAGATTGAGATCGAAGCATACATTTTCTGACAGATCTAAATAAGATATTTAAAAATATCTATGCAAAGTCTACGATATGAGGTTAGAAGGTGGAACTGTATATAATGCAACGTATGAATTTCCAATTAACGATAGTTAATACGAGTCAAATACACAAAAGAGTATGATGCACTTTCAATTTTATCTAGTTTAACTTCGTTCTGCTTAATTGTCCTGATAGTATTATTTTATGTAAAGTAAGTAAACGTAAGTAACATTTTATGTGAAGTAAGTAAACGTAAGTAACATTTTATGTGAAGTAAGTAAACGTAAGTAACATTTTATGTGAAGTAAGTAAACGTAAGTAACATTTTTTCATCCAAATATCTCAGATTCAGATTCAGATATTTATTTCACCATAATCGTTACATCGTCAAGAAAAAAATACAATGTCACATAAAAAAACACAATCAATAACAAGACTTCATCTTAAAACTATGTACAGAAAAGTATAGGTAGTTGGTACAGCTATATTTTAAAGGCCATTAGTAGTTGGCAAGGCTCTATAAATGCAAATCAGAAAATGAACAGCTCATGTTGTAGTATGGGTGACACTCAAAAAATATTTTTATTTTCCTTTTAAAGTCATTAAGGGGTAGTCGTGTTATTGCTAAGGGCAACTTATTATACAGTACGAGCTGTAAACATAACTGGGATTTGGAAAATTTTGCCACCTTTAGGCCGCGCGCATTACAAATTAATCTACCGCGATTGTTTCGCTCTATTTTATGGAACATGGAATCAGTCGGAAGAGCACAATCTGGGAGCAAAATCCGTGGTGAAAATTACATTTAAGCTACAATTTGTTTCAAAAAAATGGGGACTAAGTCGCTAGCAACAGCTAGTATACTATATAAAAGTAGACCAATTAATAGTTTTCGCACATCAAGTCTAAAACGCGAATGTACTCTAATGTAGAGTCTAATGTGGTTTATGGTACTCATCATTACTCACAAAAAAGTCCACGAGATTATTTGTCTAACTTTTATAGATAAATGACAATAACCGCTTTTGTTCTTGTCAATCAAAACATAAGTAGAATCAAGTTCGGTCGGGTATGGAGTATTGCTGCCATCTATGGGATGGTTCAGCCAAACACCAGCTGGCTGTTTTAGACTCGATCGAGCATAGAGCATTCCAGAGTCCGAGCACCGTCGTAAAGTTGCTTGCCTTTCGATCTTTTATAGATACATTTTGGAGAATGTGCCCAGGATTTGCATGATCTAATTCCACCATCTCCTTTTTACAACAGGACAATCGACGTACCGCTCAATACCATCCATACCTTGTCAGTCTACCACCCGTACGAACAAAGCGCTTTGCTTCCACAATTATAATGCGTACAGCCAAGGATTGGAATGCTTTGCAGTCGTCTGTCTTTCCTGAAAACTAAAATCTGAGTCTCTTCAAGTCAAGAGTAAATAGGTAGCTTCTAGACCTACGTGCCCCAGAGTCGGTCACATCGTCACGAAAAAAAAACTGCAGTAATGAAATACTTTGACAATGACAAGTTAAAATACCAAAATTTCTTAAATCTGAATGCCGTGGACGATAAAACTACAATTCTAAATTGCATATAACATCAGCAGCAATAACAGCAAGAATTAAATTGCCCTGAAATAGAATTTCATCGATGATTTTTGGTATCCGCCATAAATTGAGACCGTAATCTGTTTTCCGATAATCTTATGATCGGATCCGTTCCGCAGAGCCGTCCTACATAATACAATGATGTTTCTCATTATTTCTAACAGTGCCGGCACGATTACAAATCTATAAGAAGTTTCCAAGCCTTATAAATGTTGACAGGCACTTCAAACATGGCGTTATGCCAAACTTCATAGAAATTCATTGAAGTTGTACACAAATTAAGTTACCCGGCATTATTTTTGTCTATATTTTATTTACATGCTTATATGAGTACTTAACTTTGTGCACGGAGCCTTTAATCCTTTCATCACACTGGTTTGAAATAACCAGAAGATAAGGTGCAAAAAAGGTGTATAAGAACCATATTTAAAATACTGACAGCAGTGTGCCATACTTTCAATCTAATAAAATTTTGACATTACCTAGCTTAAACATATTTGAAATGGCCCTATTTGCAAAACATAACATGAACAAATATAATAAATTTTCTGACATTTATAATTACAATACGTAGTATAAAACAAATTTTGCATTGTAAAATCGAATACAGCGCTAATAGTGTTTTCTGTATGGTTCCTAAAATTTATAACAAGATACCAGAGAGCATAACATGTAATCAATTGTTGAGCTTTAAAAATCAGCTTAAGGCACTTCTTGTAGAAAAGGGTTATTATAGTATCACCGAGTTTTTAAACGATGACCTGAGTTACTAGTAACTATATAATACATTTGCATCCCTAGTTAAGGTAAGATTGCACTGGAACTTTATATAATTACTAGCTGTTGCTCGCGACTTCGTCCACATTTTTATTGAAAGGAATTGTAGCTTAAATCTTTCCTCAGGATTTGTTTCAAACCAATCAAACCCACCACCCATTAAAAAGTTTATTTACTCCTTTATGAGGGTTATTATGAAAAATCCTGAAACACGTGCCCATTTATTTTGCATTTTAAGTATCCAAACCAAGTTTCTAAGATATCACACCACCCGTTAAAAAGTTCCCATACAAACTTTGACATTCCATTTTACCCCTTTGTTTTGAAAAATCCTGAAACACGTGTCCATTTATTTTGCATTTTATTTATTCAAATTAAGTTTCAAGCACATCGCACCACGCGTTAAAAAGTTTCATACATTCGTTTTCACCTCTTTTCACTCTCTTAGGGGTTAAATTTCAAAAAATCCCGCCTTAGTGGGTGGTTTTGCTGCAAATGGAAGCTACCTTCTAATTTTCAGCTTTTTAGATTCAGCGGTTTCGGCTCGGCGATGATGAATCAGTCAGTCAGGTTAAGCTCTTTTATGGGTATAGATTACTGTACCTATAAAACAATATTGTAAACCTGCATTCTGACAAATAAATGAATTGAATTGAATAAGAAGAAGCCGTTGATGAGATGAAAACCGTTTCGCTGAGGGTGGTGCAACCGTTTATTGATAAATGTATGCTAAGATTGAACCTTTTTGGCCACACTATTATGTTGTTAGTTTCGTGGGAAGGGCAAATTTTTACGCATGGTTGTAGGTACCTACGACCTCTGTGGCTCAGTGGGCGAAGGCACGTCTGAGATACAGAACGTTGCGGTTTCGATTCCCGCCACGGGACTAATGTTTGTATGATCTGCAAATGTGTCTATGTTGATCCTGATTATATAGTTTTATAGGACTAACTAAAACCTCGTAAACCACGAACGGTCTTGTTTTGATTGCACCCGAGTCGAAATTAGACTAAAACTTTTAAAATAAGTTAGAACTGACATCAGGTTCCATTATTGAATAGATTTTTAGCAGTTTTCCTCAACACCAACAAGATAAATGGCGTATAAAATTATATAAAACACACTAATTTACTGCTTCATCGGTTTACTCGTAATTTTTGAATCCTACTGTACTTTGTTCAGACTAAACAATTTTTTTATATATTTTTATTACACTTCAAAATTGAACTTACTAATTAGTATGTGTCGTTTAAAAAGTTACTCCAATTCAGACTTTAGTGAGACCAGAATAAGATCGTTCGTATTTTACAAAATTATAATCAAAGTCTAGAATTCACCGCATTTGATACTAGTAAATTATTTATATCTAGTGAATTATACTTTTCTCGTCTATAGCAAATAGACCAAGAGGCCTAGACACCGAGTAGTAGAATGAAGTCGTTGTGGATGATGATGATAAAAATGCCGCAACGAAAGGGAGTTGCTTCCCGGATGCTTACGAGACGAGAGCCAAGTAACTTACACCTTGCAGCTTATGCAACCCTGGTACAACACAGAAAGATTTTCAGTCGCATTTTCAGGAATTTAAAAACGTTTGTTTAAAACATATATCTGAATTTAATGAAAAACGTTTATCTCAATGCAATTACTTACATGTTTATTAGGTTTATTTATACTACGATACATTATTGGATACTTATTCTAATGTACGCAATGAATATAAAATTGTGAAAATCGCATTCAACTGAAAGACTTTCCGCCGGCTGAATTCACGGAGCTTCGCGTTTCGTTTCAGAGAACAATGGTTACAAAAGAAAAGAGATTGCACCAGCACTGTTTTAAAAAACATGTAAAAAGTTTAAACATACCGAGTACCGTTCAAATCGTATGAAAAGTATTCAATCAAAACAATACAACAAAATTAGTCACTAACGAAACGTAAACAAACAAATAGACCGGTCATACGTTTAAAAATAGAACAATGGCGCAGTAAAAAGGTGATCAACACAATTGTTATTTTGCCGGCTTACTTCTAAAACAATAGAGTGGTTTAGTTTGGATATCGATCGGTATGCGGCGCGGCGCTACCGAGGCGCGTGGCGCGCAGCTCGCGAAGCGATTCGTACTGAACGCAGAGGGAGATTGCCAAAGAGAAGTTTTGAAGAAGCGATACGCAGAAAATTGCCTACCGTTAAAACGGGTCTTACCAGAAGTTACTCATCTAGGAATAATAAATAAATAAATATTGGTTCACAATGCTTACGCACAGCTATCCATCCATCTAGCCCCAAACTACGTATAGCTTGTGTTATGGTGACCAGTTGATTGATAAAATACTTATATAACTTAAAACATACTTATGATCAGTGTCTGCTCTTTGAGCAAAATTATGCACTGCAACATACACATGGATTAATAGGACATTTATGTTAATTTTTGTTTTAGGTTTTTATTTCTTTTTTTTTGTATTATTTTTGCTTGTATCTACCAACTTAAATAACTTCTTTTCTCTTGTTACTTTATGTATTATGTGATTGTAGCTATAAATATAAGACTTTATCTATCTATCTATCTATGATACTTTATAACACCCGCCCGTAGATTATGTATCTCGTGACAGCTAGCAATAGGCGTGAATTGCGCAATCACTGCTGACACGCTATTTGTACGCTATCTGTACTATAAGCGTAATTTCGCGTGTGGGTGAGCAACAGGCGAGTAATAGACAACGGGTATCTTCCGTATTAATAGTTATTTTATGTCATTTTTTTAGATTATGCTGTCGCATTGCTAATGCTGTCGCTTCTGCTATTTTTACATAAATCCTCCAGCTGGGTACAGAACAAACACCTGTGTTCATCACATAAATGTTTGTTCTGGGAGTGTAACGAACCCTCAACCTACAGCGCAGAAGACAGAACTACTACCAACTGAGTCGACAGGCAAGAATAAAATAGAACAGCAGATAATTTGGTCGACATACTGAATTTATGCGTTAGAATATTTACTTAAAGCAACTGAATTTGGGAAACTTTCCCAGTCTGACAGCGTTCTTCGCCATTACCAGGGATTATAGTAGCGAGCATGTATGTTTGTTTGTTTTGTTTTTGATTCGTAACTACAGATTTCATTTGATCTCTATATTTTACTTCATCATTTATCCATTCGTTGCGTTGGCAATAATATAACTTACGTAACTAAAGGCCTGATGAGATGTCTATCAAGCCTGGGTAGTGCGGACATTTTTTTCGCGTACCTGAGATGTGTAAAGAGTCATGTCTGTACCCGTTACTAATCTTTGGCCTAAGACCGCACCGCGTCGACGCATTTTCCGAGTGCGCGCCGGATCGACGGAGCATCTCCACCGGACCGGATTTATAAATAAACACCCCGCGCTACCCCGCACCGGTAATGCAAAAATAAGTATTAAAATAACCATGTTGATTGTATTGTTTTCACTCGAACATTTTTTTAAAGGTCAATCGGTGTGAAAGAATCCAGTCTGATTACTGAACACTATACGCAGAATTTTTATTTTATTTTATGTCTGGTCATTTAGATTTTTAGATATTTGTTTTTGTTTTGCTCGACAGTCACCTAAGTTCGAGCCATGTGGTAGACTGAAAACCAGCCATACATAAACTATGTTTACGCAAATATAGTGCTTATAGTGCTGAGTCTACTCCAACTGCTAATTGCTTCCAGTATATAATTCCAGTAATACTAAAGGTAAATATATATTAACCTGTGAAATTCAGTTTAAACATAGCTCTGTTTATATGAAAAGGTTATTTCTCAGTAATTTTTAAGTGTAATGACAATTTTTCCCAATAGCATAACATTGCACTTGTTCCGAATTTAATTTAAGCGTACCTGTTTTAGTAATTTACTTTTCTGCACGACTTATAATTCGAATATAGGGTTTTACATGTAATATATGTATATAGCAAAACATATAAAACCCTATATTCGTATTTGGAAGTGAATTTATCTACTGTTTTTCTATATTGAAGCCAAAAGCATTTAATTTCGAAAAGGCGATTAAGCAGCAGGTGGTGGGTTTACCAGCGCCAATAAATGGAACATAAATAACGTCCTCTAACCGCATCAACGTGTATTTTTTAATTAAATTTTCCTATTATTAAGAGCATTGTACAACTGTATTACTAATATTTATTTTTGTGTGCTCTCTGTATACAATGAAGCGTACAGATTCGTAGCTATTAAGTATATACCAGGTGTAGGTTATTGACGTTGTTGGGACAAAACACCCAGCTGACCTTAGGCGCCGAACTTTTAGTAGGATTTATTTACACTTAGTATTAGGAATTAGATAAGCACGCCTAAAACGTAGCCACATTGTGTTAGATCAATGGAGGTTCGTCTAAAGTGAGTAGGCTCTAGGCTCAACCTTAATAGTTCGCTATTAGTCTACTTTTGTTATCTCTGTCTTTGACCATATATCTTAACCGTCTTTTCATTCCGAGCTAGCCCTATATCCAGCAGTAGATTTCTTCTTCTTCCTATAAAGGCATCTGTCTTGATGTAATTTTGCCAATGTCAAGTCATTGTTTTGTTATCGTCACAAATTAGCATTCGACCGTCATTCTATTCTAAACGTCATCGCGGAATGGCCGTGTTAGAAGATTTTTGGATTTGTCATCGTACAGATCGTAAAAGATCATAACACTCTTATAATTAAATTGCTTACAGTTCTGCTAAGCAGTCACAATTTAATGGCTGAAATTCCGCTAAGATTACCCAATAAATCATGAAATAACCTGAGAAAACTAATTAATTTAGAAGAGCAATGTTATATTGTGATATGTCAAACGAAGAATCCTAGTACTAGATGTTTGATTTCTGATAATTTTCAGTTACCTACCACTCTTCCTACCATACGTTCTTCCGTGTGACAAAAGTTTGTATTATCTGCAAGTATTTGTCTCGGGTCTGGGTGTTTCTATGTATAATATGTATTTATTTATAAAAAAATATATGTATAAGTAAGTAGTATATCAATCACATGGTACCCATAACACAAGCTGTGCTTACTTTGGGGCCAGATGATGTTGTGTGAAATGTCCCGAGTCCAGAGGCAAGTCTGTTTCATTACTCGGTCTCCAAAATATGTAGAGCAAAATGTCAAGGTCCGAATAACAATAAGAAAAGGTAATGGTGCTGTAATTATGTAAAATCAGGTCAATGTTAATGTTAACACATTCTACCCAATTTATACAGGTTGGTAATTTGATATAAGGCAGATTAGGGCATGAAGGACATCAACCTAAATCAGTGTAGCCATAAGAGGACCTTCGATATCGCTAACATAGTTATTTTTATGTTTATAGTGTGTTATAATAATAACTTAATGAGAATTATATTTTTTGTCATATTGTCATGTCAAGATACTTTATAACACCCAGACACAGAACAAACATCCACTTGTATGTTCACCACCACTTGTATCACGCAAATGTTTTTATACGCTTTATATTAGCTTCACTTGTATGCATGTTTTTTTGTAACCGACTCCTTAGGACGCGATTTTGACACACTTTAAACGGCCAGATTTCATTCAAATTTTGCACACCTGCCAAAGACCGGTGACAATGCAATAATTCGAAAAAAAAAATATATCCGATTATCCTAAAACTAAAAAGTAGATTTTAGTTTAGTTTCTATTTTTTAGTTTGGTTTTCTATATAAAGCGTGTTTTTTAGTTTTTTAAACTATTATTTATCTAATGTTTTGTTTACCCACAACCTCGCAGCGCATAATGCAGAGTTACTACCAACTGGGCCAGTCAATTAAAATAGCATCATTATCGTGATGCACTTTGCAATAAACAATTTTAAATATCCCTAAAAACGCAGTGTACGTCACGATCTGGGATTTCTAGTTCAACGACCTGATATTTTAGGAGCAACAGCTATTTACCTAGAAGTATATTGTTAACGGGACTTTGTGTATTAGAATTCGACGAGTATTAATACGAGTATTTTTTTTAATAATATAATAATAATAATAATAATAAAATAATAATAGTATTAAATGCCGTGCGCAAAACACGTGGTTGCACCACGTGTTTTGCGCCTTCTTTCCTTATCCTTCAGATAAAGTAATTGATCCCCAATAGTTAAGCAACGTTCTAAGAGACTCTTTTTCTTCTCTGTTTATTCTTCTCCTTCTTCTTCCTTGTCTTGATGACAATTTTGCCATTGTCAAGTGGTTGTGTTTTTAAGAGACTTAAAAAAAGGAGGTTCTCAATTAGTTTTTTTCTAATGTTTGTTACCTCAACTCTTTTATTCATGAACTGTTTTGAAAAAAACTTTTTTTTGTATAAAAGGATATACGTACTTATCGATTGTTTCCATCAAAATCGGTTTGGTTTTTAAATCAAAATAGTTGGAAAAAATATTTTATTTTATTTGGGAGAACAAATGGAACTAAATCACAATATTACTAGATAATTATATACAAATACAAATACAGAATATGTGTTTGGGAGTGTGTATATGTTTGTGTGTGTGTGTTGATTTTTCGAAACAATTTCTAGGAGTTTCCTCGTAGTTTAGTGTTAGTAGCCATTTACTTAGGGAAGTTTTGCATTTATAATTATTTATAGGGTAAATATTTATTTTTTTATTAATAGTATTGTAGAGGTAGGCAGATTGCGTGGCATATTGTCGCGACGCAAATTGTGACCGAGTCGTGACTTGAATAGCTACTTTACCTTTCCTCCGCTTATTCAGTATTCCGGGGTTGTATTCAAGAGTTCTGTGTAACTTCAGAACTGCGTTTAAAATGTAGAGTTTCCTGACTGATAGAAGACTAGCATCTTGATAGAGCATATCTGTAGGGTATCGGTAGAGCTTAAAATATATAACTTTTAATAGAGACCTCTGTGCTCTTTCTAGTTCC
The DNA here is from genome assembly GCA_948098915.1 of Lampropteryx suffumata. Classification (NCBI taxonomy): domain Eukaryota; kingdom Metazoa; phylum Arthropoda; class Insecta; order Lepidoptera; family Geometridae; genus Lampropteryx; species Lampropteryx suffumata. The sequence goes on from OX402552.1 coordinate 2,976,372, forward strand.
AAAAACGTTGTCTTAGTAGCTCCTCCCCAGACTGGTATACAATAACATTGAATCGATTCTGCTAGAGATCTGTAGATTTCGTTTATTAGGTTTCGTGATGCTACATGACGTAAAATTTTAAAAATCCAGATTAATTTACGTACTATATTCATCAGCAGTTCAATGTGAGCATGCCAGGACAAAATTATATGACAATACTTAATCCAATGAAGTCTCCATTAATATATAAAACTTAAAATGAAGAAATTAGTGGACATTTTTAAACAATAAAAAGAAAATAAAACTTAAAACATAATGATACAAAAAAATAAAAAGAGATATGAAAAACTAAACGACTTAGTACGCGAAGTTTGCAGTTGGTTCCTAACTGCGAGCTTAAATTTAGAAAGAGAGAGGTCAAAAATATCTATGTTTGAAAATATATTGTTATTAGATGTCATAGATAGACTGACAAAAGCATTTGCATCTAAGTCAACGAAATTTCGTGTTTTTTTAAAGGGAATTATGTTTTAATACCATTTGTAGCCGATGTTGCAATAACCGTGGTCGCTTTGACGTAACATAACAACATTAAAAGGTATTAAAAAGTAATACGCGATAAGATCCAGCGCTACTTCCGTGCCTGGAAGTAGCACATGCTGAGATTAAACCTTTTTAGCCACACTAAAATGTTGATTGGTTTGCGGGAAGGGCTAATTTCTCACGCATACTTAGTTGATTTTTGTTTGTTTATGTGTTTTGTATAAATGTGTATGTGTTTGTTTAAGATTCCCCTTGGGGCCTATTTTTAGTCTGTTTCCGCTTTTGTGTTCTCTTTTGTTTTGTGTGTGCTAAATAAATGTTTTCTTTCTTTCTTTCTTTCTTTCAAATACCCGTAACTATTATAGCATCGATTCTGTAGTTTCGCTCGGCTAAAATATCGTAAAACACGAACGATTTTATTTTGTTTACACCAAAGTCTAAATTGGAGTACCGTTTTTAAATGACTTTCCCTAAATTCACGTGTTTTCGCTCATTTTAGACACTATGTAATTTGGTGTTAGTTTACTGCAGCAAATCCTAGAAAAATGTATTCAATAATAAAACATAACTTATCTTAAAACTGACATTTCAAACTATGGACTTGGTGCAAACATAATTACGTTTTAAAATCTAAAAAAGAAACCGACTTCATTTATACAAAAATACGAAATTTTGTTTATATGAATAACATATACTTTCCAGCTATTTCGATTTAAAAGCCAAATTACTGGATCAATTCAATGAAATTTCTAAGGAATGAATTGGAATGTACATACATCCTTTGTAGAATTTTTCAAATCGGTTCATAAATTACAGAGTTTTGAGGTAACATAATATTTAAAAACGAGAAAAAACTAAAACCGCAGTATAACTGCGGAAATCGTTAATAGTTTTTTCTCGTTTTTTTCTCGCAATATAGTTATTTAGCAATAACTATATTGCTTGTCAAAATGATCAGGATCCATCCTCTAACTCTTCTTCGTTAATGTCATGTGTCATATAATGCCAATTTGCTAATGTCAAGTGTTTAGATTGTTTATAGTAAAACGTCACAAAGTCGTATGTTTACTTTCGTCGTTTGTTATTTTATAAAAATTGGTTTCTCTTTATAAAATAACTAGCTGACCCGGCAAACGCTGTTTTGCCTAATTGAAAATAAAAAATAATTGGGGTGAGCCACCTTTAACACATAGGGGTATAAAAATTAGTTATAAACCTATTCTCAGACCTACTGAATATACATATAAAATTTCATCAAAATCGATCAAGCCGTTTCGGAGGAGTATAAACACGAAAACTGTGACACAAGATCCAATAATTCACACAAGAGTTAATAACTTTAGCTATATGTGCATAAAATCCTAAATTACAAAGAACACGCGAAATATATCGGGAAAAATAAATAATATAAGAGAACAATGTTTACTTTACAAAACGGCCAAAAGTAATTGGAGCCATCCTCTATGATACTGTGCCTACATACAGGCAGTATTGTAATGAACACTAATAAACGGACGTGCGAGTATCTTTAATTAAATGCGAAGCATTTTGGAATATTGTAGCCCGGTGTGGAACCCGCAGTATCTAACGTATATTTACAGTGTGGAGAGTATTCAGAGCAAATTTGTAAAGCATTTGAACTTTCGGTGTCATCTTGGCTATGTTGTTAACTATCAGGAATCGTGTCAACATCATCATATTACTACGCTTGAAAATAGGCGAAGTTTCGCTGATATGGTATTCTTACATGGATTATGCAATGACTACATTGACTGCCCGGAGTTAGCGTTGAATGTTTTATGTTTTTGTGTACCAATAAGGCGCACACGACATACTAAGCTCTTTGCTGTCTCCCGTTCTGTCACAAACTATGCATAGAATTCATTTGTTAATCGGTTGCACAGGAATTATAATAAAATATTTAGGTACATAGTGACATTGATATATTTCATACCAGCAAACGCGGTTTAAAACGAAAGGTTCTCCAACTTTTAAATGAAAAGGTTGGTATGTCAAAGTGTGGGTGTAATTGTGTAATTTTTGTGTTTCTTTTTATTTTTTGTAATTTTAATAACAATTAAATTTAGTTTAGTATTGCTTTTTTTAGTTTAACTTTTTCGTAATTGTGTAATTTTTATTTTTGTGATTTTTGTAACAATTAATTTTTGCTTTGTATTTTGTTTTATTTTTTTAGATTAACATTTTGGTATTGTTTGATATTATGTATGTGTACTGAAACTACCAATTTATTAGTGAACGTCGTTATAATAAAAAAAAAAACTGTCTATAAAATGTAAATCCATTATTGGCTGTATGTTATGTTATAAGATATATATTGTTTAATATTGAGAGCTGTGGATTTTGTATAATAAATAAATACTTAATAGAGAACATGCCTTAAATGGCACAATACTCTAAATTTTGTATATCTAAGGCAGGGCGCAAACGTGGACACTTTTGTGTCTTGTGTCAGATACAAGCAACCGATGAATATTTAATTTCTATAGAACCAGTATAAAATTATCCACTCCCTGTGCATACGTAAATTTTTTGTGTCCAGTTGCTTCCACTTAACACATACTCATTGACGATCAAAAAGTGTTCGGTGTCGGTAATTGGAAACTAAAAATCGTCAGTTGAAGACACAAGCAACATTAACATTCCTTACAATTGTACTCATCGACGTCCATCGTGAGACTGACGGAAAACAAGCAACGAATTGTACCAGTGGCCAGTAGTAGCAACGGGCGACTGTGTCCGATCATCGCTACAGGAAACAGCAACTATGGTTCCCTGTGATAGTGAGCCGTGTCGCCAACAAAATGCTTACGTTTGTGCAGCGCCTAAGCACGCCAGTTTTCTGTCACATCGCGTAAAATTGCACACATTTTTCAGCTTCTTTCAAAGTTTAATTATAAGCAGTTTCTTATTAAATGCCGAGTAGCGACCGTCACGTCAACAAAGGTATGCAGATGAATGCATGTCGTGTTTTAGGGTTCGACGACCCAGATTCTTAAACCCCCACGAAGCAAAGGTGACTTGATCGAGTGTTCACATATTCAGCCACATGGAGATCATCACTTTCTTTCGTTGATGGAAGTTGATGATGGAATGTAAAAACTTTCACAGGTTTGATCCATTCAAAATGGTATCCTGTTTTTTTAATGATATTGCAAGAACATGGTAACGTTGATCTGATGATCTGGTCCATTACCAGAAATGTGCATTACTCTGCAAATTGTATTAGGTTGCTCTTTGAAAAATGCGAATCAAATCAAATTTTAAGCGGCAGAGTCAGCCTTGATGTTTACAGGACAAATGACGATCGTTGACTTTGTAACCTCTCTTTATAAGAGTGCTAGGTTCTGCCCGCCTTTGGACGCATGGTACCTGGTGTACCGTGGCAACAAACAATACAGAAAACGACTTCTTCTGGCTTGTAATGAGCATTAATAAAACCACTAAGGCGGGATTTTTTGAAATTCAACCCCTAAGCGAGTGAAAAGAGAGTAAAACTTGATTTGAAT